>JAOTQP010001546.1:55391409-55428493 GCA_026413545.1 Cichladusa arquata
CCTTCCTACCTTCCTTCCTTCCTTCCTTCCTTCCTTCCTTCCTTCCTTCCTTCCTTCCTTCCTTCCTTCCTTCCTTCATCTTGCACACATCTTTTGGCTCATTAACTTTAAAGAGAAAAGTTAAATGTAGCAGAAGAAAGGCAATTTCTGTAACACTGCTTCACTTCTAGAAAGATACTCATGAAAATGAGATGCAGGTGTGCATTTCTGATGTGCCTACACATCAGCTGCTCTTTCAAAGATGAATCCAAATGGTGTTCTTAGTTTTCCATTACTATTTCTTGCCCTCCCAATGGGTTTCAAAAGTTAATAGAGCTTCTTCAAAATGAGGATAGCGTTCCCTTTTCTTGAATAACAGGAAAATCTGATATCTGATACTTAGAGTAATGATTTATTTGAAAAATCTTTCCACTCACCTGCAGTTATGAGTAATACTAAAACATACTGTAAGATCATCAGTCTGAGACATCTGAGCAAGAATTCTTTCTGTGATAGTTTGCAATGCGACTGAGGCTAATGGGATTTAATAAAGATGTTATTCAAAGTGATCAGTGTTGGAGGAGAGTGTAAGAGCACTTTACAGGTGCAAAATGTCTGTCACCTGGTCACCCTCTCACAGATGCAGGTGGATGGCTCCAGGGATGGAAATGTTTGTGAATATGGCACCTCACCTCCTGAGAGTTGGAAAAAAGTAGGGGTCCATTGCCTTCCTCTCAGGCATTTTGCTTGTAGTTGTTCATTTCCTTTCTTTTCTTGCAAGTTATTGAAATAACACATTTAATCTGGAGTCAGAAGGGGTATTTCCTGCCAAACTATGTAGACTTAGTTTGATTCTGCTTCACTGGGTGAGAAACCAGACTTCTTTTACACTACTTCAATCCAAAGCCAAATAACTTTTTTCTTTCATCTGGCTTGACACAGCCTCATGAAGAACAAAAAGCACAGCCGTGCCCCACACCACCAACAGTTCAAGTGCAAGGGGAGAGGCAGGAGATGAGCACAACCCTCTTGACTCCTCTTGTCTTTGAAGAAGTGACAATAGTGGACAAAGTCTGTCCTGGACCCCAAATTTATGGCAAGGGCTGTTGTTACAAATGCTGCTTGCCTTGGACTTGTCTCATCCTTTATTCCATGATGAACCCTTGTCTGACATCTCATGGGCACCTGGGATGAGACACTGTCTTGAAAGACCATCTCTTTTCAGATATCCCAGTATCCCAAAACTGGCATACTGACTGAAATAAAGAGGACACTGGTAGTAGTTTCTGAGTTTCTTACATCTTACAGTAGCTGCCCTCCATAATTTCTGTACCTTGGCATTTAATCCCACCACTAGTTGTTCTCCCTTTTGAGTGAAACACATCAGTCTCAAACTAAAAGGATGTTTCTCTGGTGCATGGATGAGGAAGATACATCTCACACAAATACCCAGCAGCATTAGTGCTGCTCAGCAGGTGTTTGTGTCCCAATCCTCAGGAGCTCCAGCCACCCCAGTCTGGAAGCAGAACAGCCTCTACAATGAGCATGAGGAATCACAGTGGCAGCATCCTCCTGCCAACCCTGTTTTGAATTCCAATTACCTTGTGGGTGCCTCTGCCCTGGCACAGGCACCCTGGTGTAGGCAGAAAGGAGAGTAACTTCCCCCCCAGTGGCAAAAGAGCAGCTCCTTCTCCTGTGCTGCACATCTGGAAGCATCACTACAACCACCTCAGCCAGCAGTGCAATCTCCTCCAGGCTGCTCAGGAGCAATACAGCCTTGTAGCCTGTGCTTAAGGGCAGGCACCTCATAAAGGGCAAAAGCAATTTCCAGGGCAGTACCCAGTTTTTCTCTCTAGAGGAAATCTCTCCAAAATACCTGTCTCAGGGTCTGAGTGCTTGGGATTTTGGTAGAGGGTGTGTAATTGATACTGAAGAGGGACTGTCAGTGAACTGAATGCTTGTTGCTAGAAGGGCAAATGGTTTGGCTGAGGCAATCCCCAGGAATTATAGAGATCACTGTAATTAGGAGGTTAAAGCTGTCCCAGGAGCCTGGAAAAGGAACAGTCTTCCTGCAGGGATCTGCAAGGAATTTCCCCTGCCATTCCTCACCATGCAGCATTGCCTTGTCCAGGGAATGTCCTGGCAGGTATCCCAGCCTCCAGCCTGGGAATCTGGTGGCTAGCAGGGCAGCACAGCAAACGACCAGTGCTGAGCTCCAGCTCCCAAGGGGAACATCACAAACTTGAGACCACCATGGAAATGAGCTATGGACAGCCTTTGTCTTGCACTGGAAACCACAGCCATGCCATTACAGAGCATATCCAGGCTGTTCCACCCCAGCACCCTGCTGTGGCTGCCCACATGGATCAGCATTGCTTGGCTTGTGGTACTTCAGGGCTCCAGTCCTCTGTGCAAAGTCACTCTGGTTTACCCAAGCAGCAATTCCAAAAGCCTCCTCTCCTTCTCTTCCCCTGGCCCTGCAGCAAGGCAGCATTTGGGGAAAGTGCAGCTGAGGCACGAGATGTTTGTCCTACAGCTGCAGAGGTAAGTGACGGGCTCAGGCAATAAAGCTAGACCTGAAGACAAAGGTCTTGTTCATGGCTCTCCAGTTTACCAAGATCTGTTTTTGGGGTGAGAGATGACAGTGAGGAGGATCGCATGAGTTATCTTCAGGACTTCCTAGTCAGATATAGAGCTATAAGCATGGCCAGATACGCTTGATTACACAGAAATTATATATATATATATATATATATGTACAGAACTGTATCTGTGTGTATATAGAAGAGATCTCTACACATGGCAAAGCCACCAGTGAGCAGTCCTACTGTTTGAGCATGCTAAGACCTTGGCTCAGATCACATTATCTATAAAGAAGTAGAACATTATTTTTCCAACCTGTAGGCTGAGGTGACAAGCTGGGTTTTCCTCCTTCAGTTGAAGAATATTGAAATATTCAGAGGTCCCACATGAAGGGTAAATATGCCAATTCCATTAACTTTCTTAATCATTGTCACAGCATCACCATGAAAATACATTTGTCCAGAGGTGAATTTTTCCCTAATGGGATAAACAGAAGTATCTGTAAGAAGTATTGTCCCCCTTCCTCCTCCACAGAAAGCTACATGAGAGACCAGCAAAGATAGGAATCTAATCCAAAATCCAAAAGAGCCCAGTAACAAAAGCAAAGGTCATTCTGCAGTGGCCTGGGCCCAGCCAAAACCTTCCAGCTGTTGTTTATTTTCAGCAAGCACAAACCTGGCAGGTAAAAAATGAAGAAACACCTTGGCAGTTCTTGCTTCAAGCTCAGGTCTTCCCTTCCTCATGCTCCACAATCCTTGGGGACACACCAACAGAGCTTTTGCTTTTTCCTGCAAGCCACCATCAGTATAGGATACATGGATAGATGACAGCCAGCCCTCTGAATTAAAATGACAGGCAGAGGCTTCCAACCATGCTCCTAAATGCCCTGTTTCAGTGCAATTACTTCAATTCTTCTTATTAAATTTTCTGTCCACTGCAGCTAATCAAGCTGGAGAATGTTTTCTGTGTGAGTCAGGGAAGAGTTGGGTTTTGTTAACAATGGAAGATGACAAACCCACATTTTGCCTTTGGTAATTCAAGATGATACAGCCCAGAGCACTAGTGAAATTTTAACCTGCCTGACCATTACAGTCCAGATCTTCAACTGGGACTCTTAAAAAAAGGTGGGGACAAAATTTTCCCCCAGAAAACATCATCAATGGAATTGTTGATCAATCCCACACTGTGAGATTGCTGCAGTTTAATTCTCTAAGCAGAAAAGGAAAAAAAAAAAACCACGCTGAAGTTGCTGAGAACCAATGGACACACTGTGAGATTTGAACAGAAAAGAGCTAAGGGATAAATGCAGAGGGATGTAGAGAACCTGCTTCAGGAGTAACAGACATTCCACAAAGGTGCATGTTAGATGAAAATAAACTGCAAGGTGAATAGTGGTGGAAAAGACAACACTCACACAGTCTCCAAGGGGAGGCAGGTGGAAGAGGCTAATAACAGAACTCCAAAGTATCCATATCAGGATTTTGTTATATTCATGTTTCTGAACTCCTATTTCAGCCACTGAGCATAGTTGTAAAATATCAGTCAGTAGATGCTTTAAGTCAAAAAATACATCTCATTCCAACAATTTGGCAACAAGTTACAAACAAGTCTGTTGTGTCAATGAAAGCATTCATACTCAAATGTTTTATTTCGTCTAAAGTTCACTTTTCACCCTCAAACACGGATTAGAGTGTGAGCACTTTTAAACCTCTATAATAAAACCTTTTCCTAGAAGCACATTCATAAGTCCATTGCCCGGCTGAACTTTCAGCTAAGCCTCAGCCAACCCAATAAAAGAAGTTATTGGCCAGTCACTAATGATGAAGAGCATGCTGTTGATAGGAGATGTTTCAGGCAAAGCAGGTTCTATTGTTGGTCTTGCAAACAGAAAGCCCTAGAAGTCCAGTAGATTGCTGAAGTGTTCACACCCTCATGCTGCTGTGTCCCCAGAGAGGACATCATCTCTGCCACGTTTTCAGCACTAGAGCTAAGAAACTTGGGCTTTTCTAAGACTCTTATGTTTTGAAGCAACAGGAACAATTGTTCTTGGCAAGCATTCTCTCCAAAATATGCAGATAGTTCCTATACAGTAAAAATGAAAGATAAAATTGCACTGTACAAGAGGAAAACTTATAAAACAGACCTTCCTGAGAGGAGCCAAGCTAAACATGTCTAGCAGTCTGCAGGAACCTGCTCTGCTTCAGCTTCTGTTGCCCAAACCACAGAGCAGTGCTGGGCTTGGCAAAGCCCTGAATGCTGATGCTGTTTACCTGGGGATCTTTAGAGTCTGCACTCCCTCCAGATGCACTTGGAAGCCAGCACCATCACCTTTTCCGTGACAGGGCCAGAGGCTGCCCCATCACATGGCTTTGCTTGTAGAGCAGCACTTCTACATATCTCCAGGCTCATAATCTTGGTTTATTTCTAAAATCTCTCATGTCCTTTCTCTGAACAATTTCTTCCCTTCCCCATTGTCCTTAGGGGTCTTCAGATAAAAAAATATCTTCAAGCTTCTCCTCCTTCTTACTTTTCCAGTGAGTCTACACCTTCTCTCTTTCCTTCTTTCACAGGCCTCCTGCCCACTGTATGCCTGTGACTGTATGAGCTCAAACACTGTCCAGGTCTTAGCTGTTCCACCAAAAAACTTCATTATGCATGATCCCTTGCCTGGCTGCTGGCAAGCTTATGTCATCCTGTTCTTTTTACTGGGTGGCACATGTCAAATCTGCCAAGGTGCATCTGCTTTCATGAACCAGCTGAAACTGCAAGTTTTTAATCATTTTATCATGCAACCAGAACCAATTTCTCTCATAACGAGGCTTAAATTTATGCTAAGCATTCAAAGTAGAGCTTTTTAGAGTTTAACATAATACAGTGAAGAGTGTGAGATCACACAAAAAGAAGTCTGACCAGTAGGACAAGGGAGAGGATTCTCCACCTGTACTCTGCTCTGGTGAGACCCCACCTGCAGTGCTGCATCCAGCTCTGGGATCCCCACCACAGGAAAGAGATGGATCTATTGGAATGAGCCCAGAGGAGGGCCATGGAGATGATTAGAGGGCTGGACCATCTCTCCTTTGAAGACGGCGTAACAGATTTGGGATTGTTCATTCTGGAGAAGACAAGGCTCCAGGGTGACTCTTGAGCAGCCTCCCCATACAGGAGAGTTGGAGAGGGACTTTTTACAAGGGTGTGCAGTGACAAGACAAGGGGGGAATAGCTTTAAAGTGAAAACAGGCAGGTTTGCATTAGATATAGGCAAGAAATTCTTTCCTGTGAGGGTGGTGAGGCACTGGATTAGGTTGCCCAGTGGAGTTTCAGATGCCCCATTCCGTGAAGTCTTGGGGAGGTCAGGCTGGATGGGACTTTGGGCAACCTGGACTAGTGGTATGGGGGTTGGAACTAGATGATCCTTAAGGTTCCTTCCAACCCAAACCATTCTATGACTCTATGAAGTCCCATGGCCAGATGTTTCCACTGTTGTGAAGAGGATGGAGGATACACAGCTGGTTGCACAGCTGCAGCTCCACTGAGGCCTGACCCACCTGCTGCTGCACTGTGTGTTAGCAGTCATTGCTGAGTTAATCAGAACCATCTGGCTGCTGCCATCTTCTAACAGCCACACATTCTCTGCATATTTTCTTGTCATTGCAGTGCTGTGTTCCCATGTCTTTGAGAAAACATCTGCCCTGAGGATTTCCCTTTTACAATATCTTTAAAATATGTCACCACTCTTAAAATCTCTTCCTTTATCCCACCACAGTAACTGACCCCTCAGTGACCTCCCATTTCATAGCAAGGTGCTTGAGCAGGAACATTCATTTCTTTGCTTCACAACATGCAATGCTTCCTCTCTGTCAGGTGGTTTGTTCAGTGTATAGCAGAGAAATGCCTCTGCTTTAGCAAATGCCTCTTCCTTTGACTGTTGTAGGCTTCTCTGCTTCTTGGCATTGCTGTAATATCAGAAAAAAGACCTCCACCCCAACTCCAGGCAGAAATTCCTTTGGTTCTTGCATTGTAACAAACCATTTTTTCCACTGCCCCAGAACTCATCTGCAGCACACACCAGACACGACCACTCTGGAATCCTCACTGCTTGCTCTTCCCCTGGGCACCTTGTTTCTCCTCTGCCACAATCTTTTTCTGCTCCCTCTAACAGCACACCATGTGCTGTCTCCATTTACCCATTTTCAGGCTCATTTTTCTCAAACAGTAAAAGCCAAAATGCACTGCATTTGTCATGTCCTTTGGATGTCACAGAGTGGCTGATTCTTTACACACCCCTGTTGAATGAACAGAGTGGTTGTTCAATTCCCTATTGTGAAGAGAAAAAAATTACGAAAATTGATTGTGAGGGCCCAAAAGCTGTTTTCTCATGTCCAATGGGCATGGTTCCCCATGTAACTGTGATTTTACAGCCAGTTCCTGATAAGAACAGTTAATATCTGTTTTAAGATGAAAAAAATTATCCCCAGGTCTTCTCCACAGCTCAGCTGGAATTTTCTCCTGTTTCCACAAAGCAAGCCACCAGGATTGTCACAACTGCTAGGCAAACTCTTAGTGTTTCAGCTCCAGACTACCAGTACAAAGAAACACAACCTCTTTTTCCAAAGATTGGAGAGGCATGAAAATCTGTCTTGCTAATCTACCTTGAAACAGAGAACAAGGAGTAAGCCTTCCCTTGCATCTGGCAAAACACATACTTTAAAAAGTGCTAAATTATTTGGTTTGCATGCAAATACAGGAAGATCAGGAAAACAGACTTTGATTTCCTCAAGTGAGTTTATATGCTAAAGGTGATGGACTTAGCCAATTTGAAAATGTGAAGTATGGAAAGGATAAAACAGGTCTGTAAGAACATATCCTGGGCAAAAAAACAGGGAGGAAGAACTGCCCAAAGAGAAGGATGTCATAGACGCCAGCAAAAGGGTGACAAACTGGACTTAGTATCATTAGCTTGCAAACTGGGAGAATTCCCTGGACTGGAGTCCTACAAAGAGGAAGGACAGCCCCTAGACTCTGCTGGGACAAGCAGCTGCCATGCAGAGAAGAGTCACGAGAAGAGAAGTCAGAGAAGAGCTCCTTGGCCCCCAGAGGGTCTGCCCTGGCAGCTGTGGTACCCAGCCCCTGTGGCACCCCCCAGCAGAGCCTGGAGCTCCTTTGTGCCAGCTGTTGTCTTTCTGCATCTGAGAGCTGAGCCCTACCCCAGCAACCCAGCTGGTCCTGGTTAACCAAAACACTGCAGAATGCTGGAGAGAAATTCTAGACACCCAGAGGATGTCACTGCTGTCGTTGTACACTATTTTTCTTTGTTTGAACGCAGCATTCTAGAGCATTATCTGTGTTACTGGAAATTATCTGTGAAACTGGAATCTTTGGAGACGAAAATAAGAAATTGGTTGATTTTTTCCCTTTCCATTTTTTTTTCATTTGCTTTTATTTTTTTTAAATACTTGTGAATTTTTCTGGAGATTCACCAGGAATAATTCCAGAGGGATTAATACTCATCATTTTTCTGGATCCAATTAAATCTAACATCCACTTCCCTCATCACTACCATATGTTCAACACAGCTAAATATTTCATCTTATTGTAAATTGCATATAATTTGGCTTCTTTGTTTTTCTTTTGTGGGCACTGATAGCTGTTTTCTGCTCTGAATTTGTCATCAATAAACCAGAACTCATCCAGAGAGAGCAGTTAGCTGCTTGTGTAAAGTAATCTATCAGAAGAGGCTCCCAAAGAATGGTTGTAATGGACATTACAGAGAGTTACAACCATTTCTAAAATGGGGAGAATGTTGCAGTTCCTGCCACTGTTCATTGCACAACCTGGCTTCTAAAAACACTGGCAAAGAGAAATATGACACTGCCAACTTTTGCAATTGTATCATAGCTCCTAATGCTGAACTTTTTAATGAAGTCCCCACTCCTGAAAGCATCTGGATTAGATTAAAATCTAAACTTTCATTTGTTATAAACACACTGTCTTTTCTAAACCACGTGGTTAGAAAAGCTTGGCAAAACATGGGTGTCATCTCATCTGGATATTGTGTCTCTAACTTAGACACCTCATACAAGGTCACTTACTCCACTCTACAGTCCATGAAAGAGGCTGGTACCCTCAGAGATTATCCTCCCCTCTCTACTCACTGACAGCTCAAAGTGAGCCTGAGCTCAAGGAGGTTGGAAGGAACAGGGCTGCTGTCTCTGTCCCCTGTGCTCACATATCTCCTGCATTGACCCCCAGCAGCCTGATTCAGCCCCCAATAACTTGATTTCAAAGGAAATCCAGCAATGGAAACAAGAAACAAATCCATGTGGCAGTGTGGCCCCACCATCACCAGCATTCCCTCTCTAAATGGTGGTCTTGCCCTGAATCCTTGAATGGTGCTGGGTGTCGCCTGAGACACAAAAACCAAAAGCTGCCCTGGCAGAAAGCTGCAAGAAAACAGAGGTGATGGAGCTGTGAGCCAAACTGGTCCCATGGGTGCCAAGTCATGTAGAAGAAGACAAGAACCACAGATTGTGACTTGAGAGATTTTTCTTAATATTAGGAAATATCTTTTCCTCAGGAGGCACTGCAGTGCTGGAGCAAGTCCCTGGTACAGGAGCTGCCCTTCCTTGGGGATTTCCCCAGGACTAACCTAGCCTGGTGTCAGTACAGGGTAGGGCTGAACTAGGTGATCTCCAGGATTTCTCTCCTGCCTAGGTCTGGAGAATTCATGATATCCTCACCCTGAAAGAAGTGGATTTCCTGTGAGTGATTATGCCAGCCCTCCCTAGAGAGAGCTCCTGACACACTCCTCTGGTGCTGCTGGGAGTAGAGAGAGGGACCATTTTGAGAGGCAGGAATTGTGCTCCATGTGTTGGAGCATGCTGTCTTTTCGTTTTTAATGCTCACCTTATGTCTTCACCTTCTTAGACCAGCTGTGAAATAAGTCATAATGTTTTAAGAGCTCTCTTCAAAAAAATGGTTGTGGCTCCTCTCCCTCTCCCTCTCCCTCTCCCTGTTTTATAGCCCCAGAAGAGAGTTTGAGAGTTGGGGATGTTTGATGATGACTGGAAATACAGTGCTAATACAGGGAAATGCAAGCTCTGTGAAAGAAAACTATTGTGTGCTATGCAAATTTAGTAAAAGACTATTTGAAAGACAGTTAGTTTATCATAGGTGAAAGTGATTTTGAAAGAAGTGATGGTTAAGAAAACCTTGCACTTGCTCTCACTTTCTAATGAAGATTCAAAATTTTAAAAAAGCCCAGCAGACAAGCTGGAAAACAAGACATTTTTCTATGTAAGATATAGCTAGACATGGAAGTTCCTGATGTATGCTACTGAAAGAGCAGGAAATGCCATGGGAGGAAGAACAGAGTTTCACAGTTTGAAGCTCAAAAGCTTATCAGCATGGGGAATGCCTCCCCATAGACCAAAAAATTTCTGCTTCACAAAAACCCTATATGCTCAAAATACTGCATTTAAAGAAAAACGGAACAAGAAAAATGTCATCACAGCACAGGTAGCAGGAGTGTCTGGACACCAGAACTGGAAAGCAAACCAAGCTCTTTGGGGTTTGCAACATCAGCTGCACTGATTTTGGGGTGCAGCATCTGAAACACCATTAAGGATCTGCTGCAGAAAGCATGCAAGGCTAGGAATAAGAGGAAGATTTTTTTTCCAAGTCAAAGATTGGTACAAAAAAAGCAAACACAACCCTACCCCGGTGGAGCAACAGCCTAATGTTGTGCAGTCTTACCTCTCACTTGGCATCTCCACAGCAGCATTACCTCATCTTGGCTACTTTGGCTGTAGAAGAGCAGAGGCAGAAACATGCTCCTAAGATCACACTTAGAAGTTACATTACAGAGTACCTGCTTTGCAGCCAGCAGTAAACAATCTCTGTCCATGCAAGTCTGCTTTCAAGCTGCCATGTGTCCAGCACATGGAGAATGCCCTGGGGGAATCAACACACTTACAGAATGTGCAGGAACACACACAAGGGAGAAGCATCAAGAGCAGGGAAAAATTCACTCTGAATCTTCTGTGAGTTTTTCACAGGCTTGCAACAGAGTTTGTAAACGCAGAGCTCCAACACCCCAGCTGTAGCAGAGTCTTGGTGGGACCTCCTCTCTCTGAAGGACAGCTCAGGGAGTGACTCCCTCCCTGCACACATCTACTGGGCTTGGCTAAAAAAGGCTGGCACAACACTAGCCTATGCTGCCCTGCATAACCAGTCTTATCCATCGGGGAAAGGTCAGGAATCAAAATGATGACAGGACTTTTGCACTCCCAGGTTCCTCACAACATGGCTAACCACAAGAACTGAACTCAGCAAAGAGCAGCTCAAGGAAAACACACCCTGGGGCAGCAGAGAATGGTGCCCAGGTAGATGGCTGGGCGGGAAATTATTTTAACCTTTCATTCCTGAAGCCACAGCGTTCACATTTGCTCAGAAGTTGCCAAGGGGAGGCAAAAGCCCTTCAGTGGTTCTCAGGGTCAGCCAGGACTTGAGACTAGGAAACAGTAACAAAACCACAAAAGAGAGAGCTGCTCAGCTTTGGGGCCATTCTGCCCTTCTCAGAGGGATGGGGCAGAGCCACACGGGCTTTTGGTGGGGAGCAAGGAGGAGGTCAGGCCACTGCTGGACAGCCAGCAAAGCAAAGACTGCTCTGAAGGATGGCTTTGTAATGTTTTTTACATTACTTTGCTGGCTGGACAGCAGCATGGAGCATCTGTTTCCAGCCACAGAACTGCTCATGGAAAATACTCTGGTGATGGCAAAGACTCCCTTCCCCCTCCCCAAGCCTCCCCCCAAACCGCACAGGGCTGGACTGCAGGCCTGTAATGCTCAGGGCATTTTGCCTGTAATCACTGGCAATAGATTGAGACATGCAGTCCAATTATGTCCCAAAATTCGTGATTATAACAGAAGGATTTATGCTGCAAACAAGAGAGCTAATGGGTCACAAGACTTAGCTTCCTGCGTTTCTATTTGTTTCCCCAATGTGTTTTTTTCTCTTTTGGGGGAGTTGCAGTTTGAGTTTTGTTTTGTTGCTGTTTGGGATTTTTCCTGCCAGAGGAGCTGCCTCCTCATGGCTTGGCTGTACCAGGCAAGAGGGAGCAGGCATGCCAGCGGGAAGGAGTGACTTGACATGTCTTGTACAGTTAATTGGTTTTAATTTATGAGCTGTAGGCAGATGGTGGCTGCAGCACATTAAAGCTTCTTTAGGAAATAACACATAGATTTTTCCCTCTGGTGCTTGAAAATTTTGCATCCTGAATAAAAAGTTTGAGACTGCACAGCCCAGCATCAGCACCTGTGTACAGCTGATGAGCCTTAGGCTCCGCTGTTTTCCAGGGCTTTTGTTGCATGAAGGCAGCTAAAGGAAAGCACAAGAGCTCCAACAAAATCAGAAAAGCTGATGACAACAGATGCTTGCTCCATCTCACCCTGTGCAACACTGTCTCCCTATCTATTTATCTTCCCTGAACTGGTGAGAAACCTCAAAGGAAAAAGAACAAAGTAAAAGCAAACAGAATCTTGGAAGAGAAGAAGAGCTGCTGCTATGAATAAAGGATGCCAGATGGGAAAATCAGAGCACAGAAATGCAGCATGAATCACTACAGCAAGAAATATGGCTCTTCAGATATACCTGGACCACCGAAGGCAGACGTAGTTGCAGACACCGTGTGTCAGAAGCTTGGCATATACCATTACTATTACTAAATATTTAACCACAGGTCACTTGGAACATCTGGTTATAGAAAATGTTTGCAAGAAGACTGAGCAGCTCTCTGGATCTCACTGCTGACAGCTGTAGAAAGGCAGATAAAACCTTTAATTCGGCTCATGACATGACTCCACCATCAATATCTTTCCACTCCAAGCAAACTTGGCATGGGATGCTGCAGGTATACTTGGGTTCAAGTGACAACTTTACTTTTTTTTTCATGAGCCAGAAATACATCAAGAGCTATTGCATACTCACTTCTAAATTTCTGGAGGATAGAGAAGCATCCCTGTGCATCTGCCCCAGTCTTATACCATTCCCTGGCTTCGAGTGTGAATAATGGCAGGGCTTATCTTGCTGGGCAGGGTGAACTTCTGTTCTGACCACTTGGTTGGTCTTATGTTCCTGTAAGATGTATTTTATGGCAAGTCAGGTCAATAATTGGTAGATCATTTCCACACCTCCTCTAAGATCTTCCTTCCATGAAAGAGCATATCAGATGTTACCTGCACAGTAGTTTCCATTGGTGTAGTAGCTATTAAGTGTTTTAATGAGTCTGATTGAGCCAATGAAAGCTTATACACAGGCACAAAGTGCTGTAATACTCTATTTTAACTTGGAACTTTTTTTTTTTAAATTTTCATTGAATGAAAATATATCAGAATAAGGCACTCTTTACCCCACTTATGCTGTCCTATATAGCCACACCAGCTAAAATATACAATGTTAATTAATCCCTGATATTTTTCATGGAGAACAGGCCTTTCTTGCAGTTCCTCAGGGATGCTTTGTTCAGCACCATGAAACCACAGCTGCAGCTGGACAGAAATTTTTGAGACAGTATAGAGCTGATAAAATGTTAGGGTCTAGCATGTCACTCTGCATGCCACAGGGTTCCAGCAAACCCCTCTCTGGTTGCTGGAGGTTGAAACACTGCAGCATCGACACTGCACTCCTGCCTCAGATTTGAGGAGGTGGAGAGACATCTCTTCCCTGGAAAAGCTGCTTGCAGTAACAGAATGCCTTCGAGGCATCCAGTCCCCATATGGGATGAGCACTTTGTTCCACTGCAGTAAGGAGATCAAACCTAACTCGGATTTTGGACTGTTTTAGAACACAAGTATAAATAGGAATTATACCCAACACATACTTCACTCCTTGCAGTGACAGAATGTGCTTAAAATTGTTCTTTCCATTTGTCTGTCCCTGCTTCCAGTAAAATGATTCAACCTTGCACGCCATTCAGAGCTTCAACCTTGCGGGGGTTATTTTACGTGCACGTGTTTGCAGAGATGAGGAACTCTTCTGGCCATAGAGCCATACTTCATGTTTGAAACAAAATCACGTGGAAAATGTATTGCAAAGAACCATATCAGGAATCTTAAAGCTTCAAAAATACAGTATTTAAAGCAGCTGACTTCTGTTGAAGGACAGTGCAGAAGAAGTCGGTAAAGACCCCTTTCCCAAACAAAAAGCCTCCTGGGCTCATCACAAAGAGCAGGGCTGTGCCAATCCACACCATCAAGAGCAAGAGCACAGTTTTTGCTGGCAGCACTTTGTGTAACTCAGTGCTCAGTGCCTGCAGCACTTTGTGTAACTCAGTGCTCAGTGCCTGCTGCTCCGGAGCAGGAGCACAGCCTCTGCAGGCAGGCGGCCGGGAAGGGATGGTGCTTTTGTCCATTGGCAGCAGAGACCCATCCATGCCCTGGTCACCTGCAGGGGACAGCTGCCTTGGCAGTGGGGCAGAAGCTGCTGGAGGCTGAGCCGTGTCCTGCCCTGGGTGCAGGGAGAGGGGAGCAGAGCCTGGGATCCCTTTCCCACAGGCTGGGTTTCCAGGAGCGGTGCCGTCCCCATCCCGTGCTCCTGCCAGCACCGCTGTTTTCTCTCCAGGCTCCTCTTGGCTTCATCCTGTGCAGCTGTGCTCTCCACAACAGAAGGGACTTTTCACAGAAAATTGAAATTAGCAAAAATATAGTTGAATGCATTTTGTTTCACCAGAGACTGTTTGTGGTTAGCAAATAGACATGAAATGTTATAACATAATTTCTAACAGCACCCTATAGAGATGACTTGTCTGTTAAACATGAAATAAAACTGGCAGGAAACCACCATATTGATTTAATAAGGCATAACATTAACTGACACCAAAAAGCAACTTAGTTAAGAAGAAGAAAACTTTACAACCTCAGTTATTTGAAAATTACAGAGGTAGCCCAGCAAGTAAATTGAAAGTGATCATTAGGGGTAATTTGGACTATTCAGTTCACTGCAATTAAACATGATGCCATGAATGCATTGGGTTGGAATTCCTTTGACTCCATTATTCTCCTGACTAGTCCTGATAAAAAAAAATATTAAAATACTAGCTGCCAGTTGAAAACCATACACTGTTTGGCAATATTCATTTAGAGATATTTCTAGCTGAGCCAATCAAGGCTTCAGAGTTTATGGAGCACACATCTTCCCAGTTCATAATGGTACATACATTCTTGGCATACTCTGTGGCTCAAACTGGGTAACTAGAGGTACTGCCTGGGTCTAAGTGAGGCCCTGGAAGCAGGGCATGCTTTCTGTCTGTTATTTTGCAATAACACCTGTGCCCAAAAAAAGGTGAAAAATATATTAAGATGCTCAGCTAGAAGATAGTTTCTAGTTCATACCTGTATTTCTGTGTTCACCTTGGTCCTGACTTAACTCCTTGTGCCATGGGGCCCAGAAGAGCACCACAGTCTCCACTGTTCTGCCTGTTGTGAGTAGGCTTCTGGAAAATCACAGGATGCTCAAATGGCTGGTGAGGTGGGATCAGTGTGAAATCACAGAGGTGAACATCACTTGTTCATGCTGTGAGCAAGCCCTTGTGACAGTGCACCTGTTACTATTTTAATTGTAATACCACAGTCCTACTTCCTGATTACTTGTGTTGGGAATCTAGGGTACCAGATCATCTCCTGATGATGTCAACAAAGGGCTGGTATAACTTCACCTCGAGGTGCTGCATGATCTTGAAGAATGCCATAACTGGATGGGCCCTGACCCTATTCCTCTCTATTCTCCCCACTGTCTGAGGTGTCTCCTTCCTATCACATCTCCTCTAATAGCACAGTTAGTCTTTTGTCCACTTTTAGATGTACAACTTCCCTGAGAGAGTCAGCAATTACCCCTTTTTTTTTGCTAAAGACAAGCACAGCCCATGTTGGGGTGTCAGGGCTGCTTCCAGCTCCTTACCAGGCTGATGCAGTACTTCAAACACCTCTGGTGTGCAACAAGAAACACAGCTACTGTAAACATTTTCCCAGTACCTAGCAGCCACACAAGGAGAGAAAGGTGAGCGTTTTTTGGTAGTGGTGCGTGCTTAAAGAGTGTCTAGTACCATGGATTATAGCAAGTACCTAAATCTCCTAAGTGGTAAAACAAGGAAATTAATTAGGAGAACAAAAGTAATTATATGGAGTAAATGTATAACAGCAATTGATTCAGCCTTCCTCCTTAAACTCTAGAGTTGTGGTGCCATTTGTCTAAAGATAGAAGGCTTCAAATGCCAACACACAAAGTTTTAATATGCTTTTTCCCTAAGGCTAAACTAAAGAAAAATTGGCTGCACTTTCCTGGAGTTAACAGGTCACATTTATCATGCTGCCACTTACTTTCAAGAACTAGCAATTTAGCTGTTCCTAACTGGCTTGGTTCAGCCCTCCTGAAACTGGAGATGGACTGAGGCTTTTATGCAATCTTATCTGCTTTGGAAGTGACTAATATTAGAATAACACAGGACTACAATCTTGGCATTCTGGAAAGCTGGTGAGATCCTATCCCCAAATTCTCCTTAAATGCTGCTGCTAATTTCAGCAGTGTTTGTGTTATTACTATGATTTATATATATAGGTCCAGATAAGTTAACCACAAAGGAAAAGATAATTGAAAAATTCTCCACTAGTCTTCTGAGTTGCTTTTTCCTCTTCTGGGATCAAAATTTCTTTAGAAAAAAGATGATTATTCTCTCCCCACAGCTATAAATTACTCAGCCAGCTCCTCTGTTACCAAGCAGTCTGCTGGGCATATTCCAGAATTATTTCTGAAGTTTTCTCAAACTTCCATATAAGTCCAAAAATTCCATAGTCCTGCTCCATGCCAGCATGACAGTGGACCCTTACTGCTTGGTATAAATTCTTGAAACGCTCAGTTCCATGGGTGTGGAGCAGCCAGTGAAATTAAGGACACAAAATCCACATAGTACTTTGGGAAAGTGCTGCCACAATAATCACATCCATCTCTCCAGAAACTTCAGTTCTTTGTTGCAAACCAACCTGCCCTAGAAACCATGGGGGCAGAAAGCATCCAGACATCACCACATAGTCTGACACTGATCACTGCTAGAGGAAGAGGTGCTGGGGAGCAGTTACAAAAAAGAGTGGGGGGAAACCCCAATATCTGTGCAAAAATACATGAATACACATGAAAATAATGCTCCTCCATTGGAGGCAAATAAATCAAGCCCAGGCTACAAGTCAAGCATGACTTGAAGCACTTTATGAAAGTAGGTGCAGCATCCTCAGCACGGTGGTGTCCACAGTGAGGGCTTCCCACCAGAGCCTGGTGTCCCAGGCACGGTGTGGCTCCCACGCCTACCACGGGCTGGATGTGCAAGGCCAGTGTCTGCTCACGGCCTGTGCATCCCTGTTCCCTGCTAAAAGAGCAAGTTAGCCAACAATAACAGTGTTTGTTTTGTTGCCATCTCAGTAGACACTCTATTAGAGCTAATAGGAAAAAGAAACCTCACCAGAGAAGGGAAAGGTCAGAAGGCTAATAAAATAAATGCAGCTATTGTGTGATCCCTTGGCAATTCCAAAGGGAGTGTAATTTTTTTTTTTTCCTCAGCAGTATGAGAATCTTCTAATGAATCCAAAATGAAATTTCAGCTTTCATACAAAGTTTATTACTCACAGTCACACCATTGCAGAAATAGGAATATTAGAGATTTAGGCTTACACTTGTTAGATTCCCCCCTCATTTCATCTCTCTAGGTTTTTCTAAGTTTTTCTTCCAGTCAGCTCTGGCTATCAAAGAGAAGCAGTGTCATACATGATGAAATGCTGGCCATAAAGATAATTTTACACCAAGAGTCCTGTGTTGTTCTTGAAGGGCACAGCTGGCCAGCTGCTGCCCTTTCAATAGCACTGCCCATCTATGTAATTAATGGTTGGCTGCTCTTTACTCTAGCTAGTGTTCCTCTGTTTATAGTCAAATACCTGCTGAAGTGTTTGGCTGTTCTAGGGCTTTGAGTCAACAAAACATGGTTTGATAAAAGGTTTTCTTCCAAGCACACTCCTCTCCAGCACTATGTTGACACCATAGCGCTGCAAGGACTGCCATTCCTGAGTGTCTAAGTGTACATACACACCTATGTCCTGTGTCCCTGAGAGCCACAAGTGACACACATGGCTGGAACTTGATCCTCACATGTGACACACATGGGTGGAATTTGATCCTCATAGCAGTAGCAAAATCACTACAGTGCTGGAAAAGATGTCCCCGTGGATAAGGGATTTACAGGCAGCTGCTGCCCCTGAGCTCCTCTGCCTTCCAGGAAGAGTCAGCAACAGCAGCCTGGGGCTATGGATGAGTGGGCACCTAGGGAAGGCCTGACTGGTACCCCAGTGCCTGCCCTGTGTGCAGGCAGGACACACAACCAAGGCAACAAATCCTGCAGCACTGCCAGCCTTGGGCTCTCCTCATACCCACTGGAGATGGACAGGCGTGACTCCAAAGGAAGGCAGCTGAAGTAAGGGAACAGAACACAGGCCATGGTATAGAAACAGCTCAGCACAGCACAAGCACAGAGAGAAAGCAGCCAAAATAAGTCACATGGTCTGACTTAAGGAGGTTTGTTCCCAGGAACCACAAGAGGAGGCTGTCTGCTGCAGTGAAACTCTCTCAGATATGCAGGAGGATGTGCTCAGGCCAGCCCTCTTCCCTGCTATGGATTCCTACACAGCCATCTGCTGCACCAGCAGCATCTGCAACTTCCCCAACAGCCCAAAGACATTGCCTCGTTTAAAAACCTATCAAACACGGGAGAAGGCTCCATCCTTCTTGGCTACATGGCTTCTTGTATGGCAGGCTGATGCAAGAAAGCACCCAGACCTCATGCCCTGGGGTGGAAGGAGGGCAGTGTTTTGGTGTGATACAATTCCCTTCCCAGTATACTAGAGGAGAAATTCACTGCACTAGAGAGGAAAACCCATCTGTCATTTCAGCCATACCTCTACAGCAGTGAAGCTTTTTCCTAGGCAATGTTTGTTACTTTTAAGCTTCCACTTTGTGGCTTTTCACATCAGTCATCACTGAAGTTATGCCAAGATCAAAAAAACCCCTACATTTGTAGTCTCATCTGGTATATATGCTTCACAGTTAACAATATATCCTTCCTCAACTTAACTTTCCTTTTTTTCTTTATAAAAACAACAGCGTGAGATCCAACAGTGTGAGATTCTCCACAGAGTCAATGGGGTGCTGTGATAAATTAACAGTGATAATATTGTGATAATATTAAGCATCACTCAGAGGTGCTTTCACCCTCTGCACACAGCTCTGGTGAAGACAGGATAAGGAGAGATGTAAGTACCAGGCTGACAACCATTCATTCAAAGGGATGCTGGAAATAAAGCAGGTCCATAGATCTGCTACAAGAAAAATCTCATCTTTGGTGTGAGTCTGTGTTTATACAATTGGTGACAGAGCATGAAAGAGAGCTCAGTTAAACAAAACAAAGCATGGGAACACAAAACTGGTTTGTGAACATCTTAGGTTTTTAGTCCACATAAAAACCTATTGCTCATGATGTAATACCTATCCTCTTGGCAACCCAGGTCTCCTGCCTACATCAGTAGTACAGCTCCTTAGCTCTCCCTGAAAGTTTCCTATCCAAACTCTTTCTTCTACAGAAAAAAAATTAATTATATTTTATCAGTGTAATTGAGAGGGAGATTAGGTATTGCTGCCTCTAAAACAAGAGATCACAATTTCTTTTTGAGACTCTCTTGTATCACAGAGAATTGGTTGGCCTTGGAAAACCTCGTTTTTCCATACACTTTAGTGCAAAGGCTCAGACTAACCAGACATCCTTCTCTACTGGCTTACACACATTAGAAAGAGGAAGGCAAGGATTTGATCAAAGCTTTCAGCTTCTGCAAGGAGAGAGAACTCAACTTCTCAAGGAGAAGTTTCTCCTTATCAAGGAGAAAGATAGAATGAGTAAACAAATTATGTAGGAAATGAGAAAGGGAAGAAAAATATTAAACTTACAGGATTTAAAACACAGAGACACTATGATCATACATTTTGCATAAATTCCTGCATGAGCCAGGCCACAATATGATTGATTACCTCCAGATAAATAGGTGGTTAGTTTCTCTACAGCTGTAATTTCAGGTGTTTTCAGAAAAAAACTCACTTACTTGTATGCTAATATAGCAGTATTTTACCAGCATCACCCATTCACTCTTTGGGAATATATATTCCTATATCCTGTTCAAGATGCTGGATGTGAACTTGTGCCAAAATACCTCACATATGGTTAATGCATTCACTAGGGAATCTCAGAAGAATATGGCATTTCCCAAACCTCTTTGTTAGAGAACATACATTGCTATTCTAACTACTTCTAAGCCAGCATCCCTCTGAGGAAGAACTGTCTCAGATTTTTCTGCAAGCTCTCATTATCACAGCAGTATTTATGGCTATGCCTCAGGGGAACAAGCAGACAGCTTCATCCATCCCACATACACCCAGCATTTCCTGGGCCCTACTAACACAGAGGGCTCTTTTAATACTAATTTTATCTCAGGCCAAGGGTTCGGGCAATGACCTTCTAGACATCACCACAGCCCCAGCAATAATTGCTTGGACTGTTATGCCACATTAAATTTCATAACCTTAATCTGCTAAGTGGTACTGAAAGAAGAGTGAGAAGCCAGGAGGCCATAGCTGTTCTAATCCAGCATTATCAGACATCCACAGACCACTGTCATGCTGCTGGGGCTCCTAAGGACTCTATCAGTTCCCAACAAAAAAATACAAAACACTTCTCAAGATACTCAACCCTTCTCCAAATACATACAGAACTGATGTGTTTTCAGAAAACAGCAGCATTTTTTCTGATCTCTGCTGCTTATGTTCCTTCTGAAATATATTGATATCCTACATCTTAAGGAAATTGCAGTTGAAGTTTCCTGTAGGACTTGTTAAGAATGGAAGTTCTGCATGCTGAGGATGCAGGACAAGACCAGCAGGTATGACCTCAAGGACTTCTGCAGCTCTAGAGATATGTTGAGACTTGCCTGATAGAGAGGTCTCTGAAAGGCAGCAGGCTTTTTACTCCATGACACCTTGGCTACATTCACCACATGTGAACAATTTAACATAAATCAGAGAGAAATCTACTTGTTCAGAATTTAAACCTCTCCATACTGACATATGAGAGAGCACAAGAAGCAGATGGGGTTACCATTGTCTGTTCTCTCTTCTGCCACACAGCAAAGAAGTGACATAAAATGGATAATTTTGTTTCTATGGAAATAAATACCATCTCCTGCTGGAAATGCTCTTCTCTGCCTGTGTAGATCACAGCTTAAGATTTAGCTGCCTGATGTATTCATCCAGCTGCCTGTTCTGCTAGAGTCATGAGGATCCGGGCTGTGCAACTGCTGTCACTCAGGAAAAGTGGGTGTTGGAAGTTGGAATGTCAGATAATAAACCCCACAAGCAGCTACAGGCTCTTCTGGGAGCTTTTCCTTTGGTGATAAGGAGCAGCTACCTCTAAAGAGAGCAGAGGGTCCTTACACACATTAATGCTGCCTACTTTCATGTTAGCTCAATTTGAGAATGAAAATAATGTGGCAATAGGATATCCTCTGGTCTACGCGGGGCCTCTTTGTTATTTGACATATTTTTCTTACAGATTACTGCTAACAAGGCTGGGCCATCTTGATAATCCTTGGCTTCAACCTGAGAATTTGATGTGATGGCAACAGAGGTGACAGGTTGTTTTGAGTGGATGGTGGTGATACTACTAACTTTTGTGGGCAGCTTTTAATCTTCACCAAAAATATCCTGCAACAGATAACCAACTAACTGCCGTTCTACAAGCACCATTTTTTTAGTTTTGTTGTTTTCCCAGTTACATTATTTTTCTGATTCCTTTGTTTGGGCTTTTTTCTCAGAAAAGTTTTACAAATTTTTCACCCTTGTCAAGAACTTTGCAAATTAGTATGGAAGACAAAAACAGAGCCTTTTTCCTCTCCCTGGCTCTTCCACTGCATTTATTTTTCTGGTCAAGGTGAAGGATAAAGCCTAATTGTTTCTCCAACAGAAGGTGAGGTTATGTGGCTTCAAAAAAGAAAATTATTATCACAGTTTTCAGGCTATAGTATTTTTTTCCTTGAAAAAAACGCACACTATAAAAAGCTAGTGTTGGGACTTTCCAATACTCCCTTTGATCTGCAGTCTGACAGGTAGTTCTTTCTTCTTTTTCACTTATTTTTCATGTTACTGGTTCCTACTTTGTGCTAAATTTAATTTTGCACTATATTTAATTTAGCTCTCACTAACATAACCCAAATGTCACTGCCAACTGCCACCAAGACAGTCATTCTGACTTGGGATGAACGTATTCGTTGTGAATTCCTTTGGAAAAAAAACATTCCACAGCTTTAATATCTGTGGAAGAAGGAGTCTAAATTTGATCGTGACAAAAATCAGTAAATCAGAGTTCTTGTTTAACTGTTGTTACATGTTCTCTGACTCGGTCAACAAGTTTATTTCATTCCTCTTCCCCTTTCAAGCCAATAAAAAATAGTTTCATGCAACTGAAAAATGCTTTGGGCAAGACTGGGAGAAGCAAATAACTTACTTACTGAATATAGGGTGCTGACTGATTCAAAATGTCTCGCCAATTCATCCGAAGCCACCAAATGCTTGGAGCTGGAAAGAGGATGTAGGGCTCACTTAGTGGGACGAGATCATGCTGAGGGCAGAGGGCTCCCCTTGAGCAGTCAGGATACTGCCCTCAATAGTTTTTGATATCCACATTCTCCTTGTTGCGGGAGTACCTTGGGCATTGGTCTGGAAGGGGTCACCTTTGCCTGACTACCTCACATAATGAGCATTTCAGTCATTTTGGCTGCAGGAACCCAAAATACATCACCTCTGAAATGCTCCTGCCATGGCAGACAGGGCACTCCAGTGGGAGATACATGTTCAGGCCCATGTCAGCAGAGGAAGAATTCCATGCTGCTCTCCTGAATTTCAGAGTATCCAAAGTGCCTACCCAGACAGCAGAGGTAACACTCCAGCACCCATGGCCTCCTTCTTTGCATGAACTGCACTGTCATGCCACCCTTTTCATTCATCCACAAATAAATCAAAGAGGCAAGACACAAGGATTCATTTCCTTGCATGTGTGTGTGTGTGGTGTGGAAGGAAAGCAAAGCATTTTTCCTGAATTTCAGTTCAGAGGCTAACCAGAAGCATTCACTTTTATCACATTCATAGTGCAGGGCTGACATTTCACCTCTACAATATATCTGGGTAACTGCAAGCACAGTTCCAGCCCAAGCAAGAGCTTTTTAAGGCCAAGGATTCAATATGAAGCACTGTAAGAACCACACATATATCCTGCCACTTAGATTACCCTGGAAACAGTTCCATGTAAACAAAGCCCAATGGTGGACACCTTCTGTCCTTCCAGCACACTGTCAGATCACACTCTGCCACGAGGGACGAGTTCCTCTGCAGCACTCAGTCGTAGAGGGGAATCAAAGCATGGAAACCACATGAGCACAGATCACACAGGCTCTCAAGTCTGGCAGCCAGATGTTGGCTTGCAAGAGTGAGTGCAACCAGATGACTTTTCTGCCATTTTTTTCTCCAAACATTCAGAAGAGGTTAACGGAATGACACACACAGAGATAAGTTCGTTATCATATTTGTATATTTAGACACATACACGTATTAGCCCCCTCAAAACTGAAATCCCTAAGGATTACTGGCAGAACTAGGATTTTCAGATGTCAGGTCCACCTCAGACTCTGCAAGAAGCTCCAAGTGAGTAACAACCAGACTAGGACTTCTCCATATTGCTGCCCTGATCCATATGTCAGGATCAGCCCAAGGGTGCAACCAAGAGAATCCCTTTGCAACCACTTAAAACACATGCTCCTGGATGCAGTACCTGGGGACAGCTCATCAGCTGGACATGGGCATTTGCTTTTTTCTACCCATGCAAAACTGCCTTAGAGTGACCTGCTTGGGATTTGGAATGAAAATACACAGCAGGAAGATAACTGCATTGTTGTGACATACTAGCTGCTGATGCAAAATGCTCAGGCAAAGGAAAGAAGGCTTTGATGGGATATTCCTACATCCCAACATGATCTAGCTGTTGGACACTTCTCTGAGGCCACAGAAACATGCTGCTTTCTAATGAAGCTGACATCAGAGCCCACTGGAGAGAAATCTGGGCAGGTCAGCTCAGAATCAGTAGATGCAGATGTTAATTTCAAGGATCAGTTTCAAGGCTGAACCCTCATCACTAGCCCACACCTCTAACCATTCCACAGTGTCTATGCCAGACAGCCACATCTGGAAGAAAAACATTTCATTCCACTTAATATCCTGTGCTTTTCCCTACACATGGGTTTGCCACTCACATACTCCATGTGCACTGCACCGTCTCACACAAGCTGGAGAATGCATTTGGGACAGCAAGGAATATCAGCAGATGGACAACAATCAACACTTAACTGCTATGACTTACATTCTAATAAAACAAAATCCAGGAACAACTCTAATTCCCAGTTGGATAATACAGAAAAGCAGCAATTCTGGGCCTGAGCTGCTTTTAACTGACCTGGATCTCATGAAGGCAAACTCCCATTGCAGCATTTGACCCTTAGACAGGCTAATTCTAGTTGATTGTTCCCATTTTATTTAGTTCTGCAAACAAGCACTAAGTCCTACACTTAAACTTTTATAAATAATATCCATTCATCTCCAAAAAGCCCAGGTGAGAGCTTTAGTTTTGTGACCTTTATTCTTTCATAAGAGAAATAAATAAGCAGAAATTAATGAATACATTTCCTTGTAAATACCAGCAGAACCTATTGCAATTAAACCCAGGAAGAGGTGGGGTAGCCCAGATGGAAGAAAAAGTTAAAGTCCTCCTGACACAAGTTTCTCTCAGTGACTTGGGAAACAAACTCAAACACTGAAGGCACCCAAGAGTCGAGCTCTGCTCCTGGCAGGCTGGCCATGCTTGTGTGCATCTCTTACAGGAAGAAGAAATCAAAGACAGCTCAATGATAAATCCTTTCAAAGACTGCATCTTCTCTCCTCCCTACAGCCTCTTAACACAATTCTGCTAGAGGGATAAGAGTGGCTGGAAACACCCCAGTGAAGCATTTAGTCAGAAGACAGATACATAGACAGGGAACTTTCTTAAACAATACCTTTATGAGCCTAAAGTGTTTTGTTTGAAACAGCTCTATGTGAATGACCTTTGGAGAAGCCTGAGGCTCGAAGCCCACAGCAGCTGCTCTGACAGACAAGACACCAGACTTCCCTGACAGCTGTGGGGCCTGGGGAGCTTCTGGATTCCTGGAAATACTGACAAGTTGTCAATTCCATCCAGTTTTGACCACAGCCAAACTTGAAAATTCCTGAAAACTGGGAGCCCTTGCTTTTAGCTACCTCAGGCCTGAATTTCTAGAGGCAAAATAAGGGTTGCAACATCACCATTTCCTGTCAAGTTCAAATACTGAAATGGTACAAATTAGTCCTTCTCAGAATTGTGAGATTACCTTCAAACCATGACACTTAAATGAACAGATGTTTTCTCCTGCCTTCTGATTTGCAGACCTCTGATGTGTCAGTGGTATTTTTGTAGTAACTGCGTAAAAACTTTTAACTTTCTCTTACAAAAACAAGGCAAAACCGAAATTCCTGTGCAGTAATCTTCTGAGTATTGCAAAGGTTATGGATAAAAGTAGCTGCATTACCATGCTACTTGCTTCTTGATCTGACATTTTAGAGCTAGAGTCCTAGTGCCAGTAGCATAAAGGACAAGCCCTTAAGATGCAGCACTATGGAGCAGCTGGTGAGAAGGAACAAAGCTGCAAGGAACAGAACTGCACAGCACACTCCAAAGGAAGTGGAGCTCAGTAAGGGACCTCAGGAGAGGTAGGGAGAAGCCAGGGAAGTATAGATTTGGTTCTTCCTCAGAAAAAAGTGATGAAAACAAAGGACTAAGGAATCGTAGTCTAACTGAAGACAGACCTGGACTTCTCAAAGATTTTACCTTTCCATCTGGGACAAAGCTCCCTCACAGGAAGACAGATTCTGAAAGACTCCAACCTGTCTGCAAATACCAGGAGCAACAACCAGCAACTTTTGTATGTTTCCATAGAGTTCCACAGAAATTAATACTTTCAGAAAACTGTCCTTTCCTCTTCAAATTTATATGCAACAGGAGCCCACAATTCTGGGGGCTGCCAGTCACTTCACATAGCCCTGATGTCAAGACTTCCCAAGTACTGTGCAGTAGGCAGTTCTCTGAGCTCCAGGGATTTCCCATCAATCCAGACATGCTTTAAAACACTGCTGGAGGACACATGTCAAAGCTGCTTCTGTGGTGTCTCAAGGCTGTGTGTAGGTCCACCACAAGCTCTGGCAGGTCCAGGCAGCAGGTTTACCAATTTGTGCTAATTGGTCTATCCATCTCTCTGGGTGAGAAGATCCAGGGAAAAGCTGCTGCTGCTGCAGCCCTATAAAGCAGCACAGTTGTAACGGCAAAGCTTCATGCCCCAGGTTGTACACTCCCTGCAGGCTTGGCTTAATTACAGCAGTGTGACAGGTTTCACCCCCTGCAGTTACAGCTGTGGTCTCTGGACTCAAAAGACCATTCAGGCTGTCATGTACAGCATGTCCCTACCCAGACACCCTTAGAGCCTGATGAGGCAGATGGGAACCCCAGAAGTATCTTCATTTTAATTAGGAGCACCTCCCTCTAGCGTCTGCCTGCCTGGCTCCAGTTACAGTGAATTCTGTATTTGACTGTATGTATTACCATAAACTGCCTTCTCCACAGCAGCACTGTCTCCTCCCCACATACTGTTCACTGAAGAGTCACCTTGATTATTTAGAAAGTGGAAATCCAAGCAGATCCCCTCCTCAGCAGTGAGAACACCCGGCCAGGTTCGTAACCTGACTCTTGGAAATTCAGCTCCGAAGCCCGAAGTCAACAGAGTAAGACAGACTGACACTCCCACCTAGTGGGGAAGGCACAGCTCTGGGTCTCTGGGACTGGAGCTGCTTCAGCTCTTCAGACACACACTCCTACCACAGAACCCTTTGCTTTTTGAATCAACAAGAGTAACAGCTATGATGAAACCTAAGAGCATTACTTTTAATTTTTAAGCAGAAGAAAAATGCAGGTTAAGCCTACCAAGGTACCAGTATTTTTATCTCCTCAGTATTAGACATGACTGCAAACACATTTTTTTCACTTTATAGTAGTGTAATGATTAACTTCTGCAAGGTCAATGCAACAGGCATGTAAAATATTAGCAGAATGGCACAGTGGCATTTTAAACCTACTTTGCTACACTAGAGAGAACTGAAGTCTTGAATGCAAAGACAAGTAAGTCTTCAGTAAATAAAGAGGCTTCAATATCAAGAAGAGCATACCAGCTCACAAGCTGTGTCACTGTCAGTATTTTCTGGAGTCAGTTTAGGGGTTTACTGCTTTGGGGGGTTTTTAATACATGCTGTAGATAAAAGTAAAATTAAAAAATTTTAAGGTGGCAATTAGAAGCTGGAGGAAAAAAGCCTCTTTGATCTATTTCCACTCCTGCATGCTCAGTAAAGACAACCACAGACCCCTCCTATTTCCCAGCAGGATGAAGGTGCCATCCTGGAGGGCTCACTGGGGCTGGCCATGGCATCACCCTCACAGCCTGCCATGAGGGTGGCAGAAAGGCTGCGAGAGCTTGGTTTGGCTGACCTCGAATTACTTTAATCTGTCCTGGTACAGAATGAGATACACACACTTTGTGATTCATATTAGCCTTCAAATGTCTTTTTATGGGTCAGCAAAAAGTCACAAACGTGCACTTGCATTTCCCAGCAGTGTATTGCTTTTTTGGACCCAACTGTGTGTTTCTGGAAAACATTCAGCCACCAAAATCTGCAATGTGCAAACCAAAGTCTATGTGTGCAGCAGCTTTGCCACCTGCAAGTGTTTATTATGGGATCACCCTGATGCACCCTGTTCCTTCAGTCCATGACACACTATCATTTCCCAGGTTTTGGATTAGGTACTGCACTTTGTTCCCCTCTTGAAAATTATTCCAAGATTTTATTTTAACATAATGGGACCTACACACAAATTAACTGTGTCTACAATCATGGCACCTTTATCAGCAACATGGCTAAACTCTGGGGTCTGTCAGGATGCAGTTTTGCAACTCTTCTGTTTGGTCCAGGTCAAAGACTAATCCAGCACTGAAATTTGCAAACTCATTGCTCCTGTCATACAGATCAAGCCTGCAAATAATTCCATGCTCATTGATGACACTCAGCACAGTTCAGGTTGGAGACGACTTTACACACACAGCTATTTTTACCACTAGTAAGGTCTAGGTAGAACAAACTGTTAATTTCGTGTTTGACTGATGGGTCTCAGATTTGTCCAGACAGGACACTTGAGATTAGCTCTAAGGCTTTCCCCTCCCGTTTCTCAATTCATGTAGGGAGAGACAGACATGCCCACCTCCACAGCAACCACTGTACCACAACGTACTAGCTCTCAGCAGCAATTTTGAGTTTGCTGCCTAACACACATTAGTAGGAGGTTTGTGCACTTTCAATGCCCAGTCAACAGCTTTGCTAGTGCACTTGCTAAATTACAGGCACATACTCCACCTCACAGTGCCACAAGAACCACTTTTTCCACATTTCACAGCAGTATGGAATTAAGACAGTTTAATCAAGCCCGTACTTCAAATGAACCACGTAAGGAACCTTTGTCCTTTACAGTTGTCCCCCAGAACAAGCATTTAATAATTTTCACTGCTTCACTGCCCCTACAATTTGCCTTCAACAGCTAGAAAATTCACATCTTCTTCCTACTCCACAGACATTCCTTTTTGTATAGAGCTGATGACTTTGCACATTCAGAGGTAGACAGGACCCAAGTTATCAGGACTGACTCACCAGCTGACTGGAAGCAGGAGACAAGTGGAACTTTTTCTTAACCTGGTGCACAGCAGAAACTGAGCCCTACCAGCATGTGCTGGGTCTCACACTACCCACCTTGAGAGCCTCAGCAAATGTTGGCTGTACTTAAGGAGCTCTCATTGGTTTAAAGCCTCACCACCCGGTGCTAACTCAAGCTTCCTCCACAGCTTAAGCACACTTTTCCAGAGCACCAGTCTACAGGCATATTTACCTCCTGTTGCTTTGGAGTGTGCAGTACCAGGTCTGGCACACACATTACAGCACTCACCAACAAAGCCCTGTCTCAGCAGTCACTCATATCGAGGAGCACTGCACCAGTTTGTTCTTCATCTCTGCTATGTGGTACTTCACCATACGTAACAAGGAACAGAAAAAAAACTCCAGCTTCCTTCACCTTCAAGCAGACACCACGGTAAGCACAACCTGCCAACCATTTTTTTCCCAAGACCATGGGCATTTTACACCACACAAGTTACTTTGTCCCTGCTTCAAGCATCAAGTTTAATTTGCTATTACTGCTTCAGCAACACAGCTATGCAGAGACAACTTGTATTTGATACATGCATGGAATCAGTCCCTTTAGTTAAAGGATGGTCCAAGACATACCTGAACAGTTAGTATGAAATGAGTATCACATGCTGTCATTCAGGCCCTATGTGAACAATTTGCCTGAGCCAGTACTGTAATCTCTTGCCCAAGGTAATGCTTCCGACACCCCTGCATCAGTGTGATACATGAGGAGTTCACGTAAGAGATGCGGGAAAAGGAGTAGGGATGACTGAAGACAGCCAATTCAGGCAGGCACAGCAACACCTATTTCCCCTTTATGAAAGCTCTGCAGCCTGTAATACAACTTACAAAGGGCATTTTCTCTTCCAATTTTTTAAAAATCAAGTAACTAGACCAGATATTACTAAAAATGAGTCTCTTGTAGACAGTTATAGAAGATTCTTCTTATGAGGTTTATTTGTTTATAGCAACAGTAGCACATATTTCCACTTAGGTATTTTAGTGCAACAAGGAAATCCATTAAGCTTCAGCAAGGTGACCTATGTTTCTATATGCAATGGAACAGATTAAGGTGTCTCCCTTTGTTGCACAACAGTTAAAGCTCCAGAACTCTAAGTAAATACCTTTCACAGAATTAAACAAGCAGACACTTTGCTTGATTATGAAATGCTTTTGTTGGATGAGTGAAGTGCTTTCTGCAGTAGAACAATTCATTTGTAAGCCACAGGCACTACTACAAGAGTGGTACCAGAGTAGAACTGGTGACATTTTAGTAGTCTGTGCAAGAATTCCACTCTACTTCTTGGAAGTTGCATATCTTGAAGATACGTTCTCCCAGTTGATCACATTCCAGATGGCTTTCAAATAATCAGGGCGAACATTTTTGTACTGAAGATAATAAGCATGTTCCCATACGTCAATGCCTAGCAAAGGAATGAGACCTGTGAAAAAAGAGGATAAATTTTGTGAATGTATGAAAACACACTGTACATGTGAAGTTTTATGTCCCCAAGTTGTACCCAGTTTCTGAGTCTCAAACTGCAAGAAGACAAAGAGCTCTAGAGCATACTGGTCCTTACTGCAATATTTTACAAAACTGTGCTCCACACACACACAAACAAACTGCATAAACTCAAAGAGCTAATTTGGGTAAACACATCTATAAATATTCTGGAACTGCCTTGAATACATAACAAAAACCAGGTGAAGTAATTTTTGGAAAGGTTTCTATCTTTTGCATAGTTATGCAAGCAAAATTTAATGCAAAATTACATTATAAAGGTTTCTTGCTATGCCAGCTTGCTTCCAATAATTTAATTACAGGCTATTTGGTACCTGCCTAATTACCTCCTTGCTTTTGTGCTAAAATACCCTTGTCACTGAATTTTTAATGGTAAATTTTGACAGGAGGGAGGGTGAAATTTTACCCCCATTATACTCTATGTCCCTACACTAAATATTGATTTATTTTCACCCTACTGAATAGGCAGTACACAGACTGCTAGCAATACATGAAATTCCTTGCCATTTTCTGAATTCTGCAGAACATGTTTTAAAGGTATCTGAAAAATGATTTGGACAAACTGACACTGCAGGCAGATTGTCACTGGTCATGACCTCTTCTCTCTGTGAAGGGTGTCCAGCCTGCCACTACCACTCCCACGTCTCTCTAAGGAAGTAAGAATATCTTGGACAGAGATCACTGCCAGTACTGTGCTGGTTGTCCAGCTGTACCATTTAACCACATCATAGACTAATTGGTTGACACTCATCACTCTGTTAATATAAAGGAAGCAAATTGTAAGGCTCCATTTTAAACCCAGCCTAGATAGGAACAAGAGTTATTATGTTCATCCTCCCCTCTCCTGCTGTCTGGCCTCCACTGACAGTACTGTGAATAGCTCCTCTGCCAGAGGAAAAAAAAATCTGAAGGCAAGAATCTTAATGTTACTTGATATGTGCAAGTTATTCCAGTTACTCAAAAATCCAAGGAAGTTGAAGCTAAAATATTCACCAAGCAAAATGCACTTTCACAACAGGGCCCATCTATTTTCCCTTGGACTAGAAGGACACTTAATCCTCCTGCTCTTCACAGTTTTTAAGTCCTGCTTTTTACACGCTGCTCTAAAAACTGAGTTTTCACTTCTGCTAGAAGAGACATTTGGTTTTTCAGGTCTATTTATCCAGCAATTTCTTCTTAAGATTGTCCACAAACCACTTTTCAGATGTCATACACTTGCCTATTAAATCTACAGAAGCAGAGGGGAAGGAAAGAAACCTGACCTGTTGTTCCTTGCAAAGGGTCTTGATTTGCACAGGCTGCTATCTGTAGGCGCCCCTGCTCCTTGTTATAGCCCAGCCACCCCCAGCCTGATCCTTGAACACCAACTGATACAGCTGTAAGCTTCTCCTTGAAGTTTGCAAAGGAACCAAAGTCACGCTTGATGGCTTCCATCAATTCCCCTTTAACAGAAAAAAAGCACAGAAAGATCACAAGCATATAAAATATAAACCTTGATCTAAACCTCTCAAGTTTATCACAACAGCTTTTGTGAGATCTGTACTAAAGGGCCTTTACCTTTAATTGCAGGTCACTTTAGCTAATTAGTACTCTATCCTCCCCAAAGGGACCCCTTCTTTAAGTGCTAAACTATCCCTATCCAAACTGGAGCATAAGTCCAGCCACTAGGCTGGGTGGGTCTGCAGCACATTTCTCCCCTTCTGTGAACCGAGTATATATAGAAATTTAATTAGCACGGCTTTGTACAACTGTTGTCACTTAATGAAGGTGGAAAGCAGATATACAGCAGTAGCCAAGTATTTTGCAGTGTACACACAATCAGCTCTAGAAATTAAAAATACTTTGTACGTGACTAGTTTTTTATACTTTCTGGCTTACATCCAAAAACCCCCCGAATACCTCAGAATTTGGTAAATTGTCACATAGAAATGTGAATTAACTCTGAAAGATAAAGATCTTCTAGACTCCTTCAAAGAGAGAAAGGATCATCAATTCTACCTGTTAATTAAACTGATGCAATAAACCACTGTAACATGCACTGACCTTTAGGCTCCCCTCCTCCATTAGGAGAAAGGTTTGTCCAGAAGATGCTGTGATTGATATGACCGCCCCCATTGAACTTCAGTGCAGGTTGAAGTGATACCTGAGCTGTAACATCACCTAAGGATACAGAAAATAAAAATACATAAATTAAAACATTATTATCACCACAACAGGCAGTAAGTTTCTACTAGGCCTCCACTGAACTTCAAAATCTTTCTACAAGCATATAACTTATCAATGTTTGTACTGTTATCCATATTCTAGACTGTAACAGACAAACTCTATTAAAGATTTATTATCTTTGACATTTTTTATGCTGTAATAAATGATCTGCAATATTGCAATTATCAGGCAGCCCATACTACACACCTAAGACCTGCTGCCACTCTACAGCAGAATAAAGCAATGAACACAGCAAGAACTCTTTGAGGACCCAGCACTTGTAAATTCTTCAGTATCATCACTACAAGGCAAGAATATTACTCACTCATTAGCCCACTGATTTGCAAACCAAGCATTTTTAAACTTCTTAAAACAATTTACAGAGCAAACAGCTTGAGCTTGAGGAAAGTCAGTAAGTACAATGAGCACATACACAAAATGTTCTTTTCCTTCCTATCTTTTGTTTCATTTGGGGTTTTCTGGAGGGAGGTACTCATAGAAAAGTGACCCAAATAATTTCACTACACATGACAGAATCCTGCATCTGAAATCAAATCAAACAGCTCTGTACTTCCTCTCTCTCCACAAAATGCTGTATTCCTTGAAGAATTCACTGATGCCTCTAAACAGTGTTGCATCACTTCAATACAAGTGTTTTCACTACTATTTCAGCTTTTAAAAACACTGAAGCATTTAAAAAGTTTTTAAATCTTTTTCTACCATTCCAATAAATCCATTCTCAGACTTGAGTGGTAGAAATTTTCTGAGTCACCTCAACAACAGACATGAAGACAAGCCTCAAAGCAGTAATACACCTCAAAGCAGTAGCACATTCATTACTAAGGTTTCAATCCAGGATTCCACGTTCTCAGCATTTCCTCATAACCTTCACAGAGGGATACAGCACTGAAACAAAGCACCCAATGGAGTTTGTAAAAACATTACTGGCTGGATTTAGGTATCAGGTTAAGGATAAGAAGCCTCTCATGGCCACTAAGATGGCATCTTTGGGACATGTCCCCTGAATTTTGCATCCCCTAATGACACTTTCAAGTTCATCCAAAGCATACAACATACAGCAAGCCAGAAATCAAAAAGTAACTTAGAATGCCTTTAATGTGTTCATCACTCTTTATTCCACCATTCTGTCGAAGAACTCGCTTCTCAGGACCACTAGGAACCAGAGGTGGCATTTCATCATTGTCCCTAAAAACAAGTATTTTTTATGTTCAGTGCTGCTGAACTTTGCATCAGAAATTTAAAAAAAGCAACTGAAAAGGGGTAACTTGCCCTTAAGTTACAGCAAAAGTATACTGAAAATTATTGGTATAGAATCCATGGACAATTCAGTAAACCAAGACAAGAAGCTCAAAGGAGCTCAACAGAGCAGTTAGCTCAGTTTCTCAGCCTAAGTAATTTGTTTCCTTGTAAGAGTGCAATCACAGGTCATGTGATGGCCAAAGAAGAGCAGGGAAAACTGTGGAACAAGTTTTCACTGAAAATAAGGTGCAAGTTAATATCCTTCAATTAGCAAATCTGACAGATTTTGATGGGCCAGTAGTCAGGAGCAGTTCATGTTGAAACAAAGTCCTGTGCGGTCACAGAAGTGCAGATTCATTTTCAAATGAGCTGAAAACGTAAGCCAACAGGATGGCTTTGAGTTTTCTAGGCAGATACAGATAAATGAAGAATATGTTAATCTGAAGAGAATACTTTACTTTCTATTGCTGAACAAGAGACATTGACAAGGTTCTGCTGTCGAGAAAAGTCATTAGTGATCAGATGTGCTAGGTAACCCAACACTGATACACAGCCCAGAAAGATTTTTGACTGTGCTCAGTTTTAGTATGAAAAAAACCAACAATATTGACAGAATGAGGCAGCAGCTCAGACTTTGCCCAGTCTTAGAATTTTTTCTAATGGGGGTCAAAATACTGCACACTGTATACTGAGACACCAATTAGGAAAAAAACAAACAAACAAACCATACAAATATCCTGAGTAATTATTTGTCTGCTTTGGTGTGCATGACCACAACCAATAAGCAATCCATCTGGAAATTAATCTCTACCTGTAAGTAAAACATTTCAATAGCAAGTGACAAGATGCTATCAAAAGCTATAATTTCTAAAAAATAACTCAAAGGATCTGTAACACTGCTTCTGATAACCGAAAATTCTGTCTCCACTAGTAGCTGAAACTTTCGTCATTTAACAGCATCAGTGACAGCAGCAGCAGACACACAGTCTTCTTATGCTTCAGGTTCCCTCCTCAGTTGTGTTTGTACTAATTACATCTCCAGGATAGACCCTTCCTGGATCTGCCACTGGCAGTGCAAGGCAGCAGTCAGTCTTGATTACCTGATTCTTAATCGAATCTCATTAGTTCATTAATTCAGACTGTACAAGTTACTTTTAGGCCCACTTAGGTACTTGAAAAGCCCAATTCTCTATTCAAATACACTGGGAATTAACTATTAAGTGATACATGGCTGAGGTTTACCCAGACATCAGCAATTCTCACTTTTACCCAAGTCCAAGCAGTTAAAATTCCACTGTGAAGCCACCTGGCAAGCAGACAGAAGTGAGTCTGTACAGTAATACTTTCTTTGAGGTAAAGTGATACCTTCTAAGAACACCACAACAGCAAAAAAACCCAGAAAATTATTCCACTTTCTTAAAAAGAAGTACATGTTATTTCTCACACTTTCATTAGTCCAACTGCTAAACTCAAAGTTTAGAAAAAACCCATCTCATGTTTTAGCATAGCTCTGCTACACCTGCAAACTTTTCGCAAAAGGCAGCGCATCTCAAATTTTGAGATTGTAACTGAAATTCCATGATGGCTCCCTGCATATTTTAGTGTGTCACACGGGCTTGTAACCTACACAGCCCCTTAATTTGACTTAGTGATATAACTGACACCCAAATTCACATCTCTCCACTGCATGTTGTATACATTAACTGCATGTCTGTCTTACCTCCACTTATCTCCAGGCAACCAAGATTAGTTACCAAGACTGAGCAGAGCATCTGATGTGAAAACTATCAGGGCACACAAATTGCACTTTATCTAACTTTGCTACTAACCTTTTATTGCAAAGTAGTTCTTCAGCAAAATGACTGCAATTTCCTACTGACTCAGTCTTTGTTTAGTTCAAGTTACTAATGGAGTACAGATTAAACCCACAAAAATCAATGTATCTTCTAGTTTTACAGCACTACAGAGAATAGAATTCATGCTTTTTACTTATATTTGATTTCCAATTATTAGCACCGCTGAAGCTACAATGAAAGATCTTCCCCTAACAATACTGCAATGACATAATCCAAAACTATTAAAAGAAAATATCTCCCCATTTTTTCTTTTGTTCTCCTGTATCATCTATGCCAATAAGCTTCCATCTCACCTGCTGACTGTGGATATACAAACCTTTTGCCAGTGCCTCTTTGTACTTCTCCTCGACAACGTTCAGGTTGTTCACATAGGTGGCATGATGCTTGCTGTGATGCAGCTGCATGATCTCTGCATTAATATGAGGTTCCAGAGCAGCATAGTCATATGGCAAGTCAGGAAGAGTGTGCTTTTGCCTAGAAACCAAGCACCCCAAGGGTGCTACAAACCTGGCACTGCTTCTAGAAAAGAAGAAAAAACCAGAAGGAAATAGTCTTATTCAGTAAAACTTGGGCTTTACCAGTGAAATAGAATGAATACACTGCTGTTATGATCAGCTGCTTTAAGTACCTGGGGTGATATCTTAGCCAAAATAAAAATCAAATTTCCATTTCTCAAGAGTTTAAAGCAAGCAAACTTCGCAGCTTGACTGTAAAGATGAATTCACACAAAGGTCACACACACAGGGCTTTGCACTGTGTAGCTGCAGCTTCTCCAAGCCAGCCTCCAGGCCGCTGCAAAGACTCATGTACCCTCCCAAGCACGGACGTGAGGGAAAAGCAGGGACAGCAATGAAAAGCCAGCAGTAACTTGATGACATTCAAAGCTTCACCTAATCTTTATTGATTAAAAATAGAAGCAAAGATGTCACCAAAACGTCCTTCCCTCGCTATCCACAAGGTCCCTGTAGTGGGAAATAAAAAAGCTAAAAATCCTGCACAGTCACCGGGTTCCCAGGACTGGATCTCCCCAGTCCCCACAGGCGGTACCGGGACACCACACGGGGCGTCACGGCCGCGATGCCCGGCACAGACACCGCGCAGGCTGCGCTGCCCTTCCCCATTTTAACACCTCGCACTTGTCATGCGACAAGAGAGGAGAATCGCCGGGCCGGCAGGACGGTCAGCCCTGAGACCAGCCGCCGTGCCGCCGGTGACCTTGACACAAGCCAGGGACACACCGCGAGCAAACCCTCGGGACCCTGAAGAGCGGCTGAGTGAGGCGACCCCGGCCACCAAGAACAAGAGGGTCTGGCAGCACCGTGCCAGGCCGCCAGAGCCTGCCGGCGGACGGCGGGCAGAACGTGGAGGCGCTCAAGGACGACCGCCCGCAGCTTCCACCCGGGCCGGCGCCGACCCCGCGGGGAAACGGCACAGCGCGACCTCCCTGCGCGCGAAATGGCGGGGACACACACCGAGGGGCGAGAAGGCGACCCTGCCGCCGGCTCCTGCCCCGCTCCCGCCCTCCCGGCCCCGGCTCGGCGGCGGAGGGCGAGGGCGGTGCGGTGCGGCCGCCGCCTCCCGGTGCGGGGCTCTGCCCAGCCCCGCGCTGTCCCCGGCGCGGCGCGTCTCGGCTCTCACCTGCCCGCGGCGGCG
>JAOTQP010001546.1:55428921-55457788 GCA_026413545.1 Cichladusa arquata
ATTAGAGTCTCAGTTCCAGCTCATGGAATTTGGACCGGCTCGGCTCTCACCTGCCCGCGGCGGCGAAGCGGCGCAACATGGCGGCGTCTGGAGCCGGGCGCGACTCTGACGGCGCAGCCGCGGCCCGCCCGCCCTCCGCCCCGGCCGCGGGGGCTGAGCTCGGCCGAGCCGCGGGTGACACACCCCGCGGCTACCCCCGGCCTTCGCATTCGGGCAAATGCCATTTTCTTAGCGGGTTTTCTCGTCGTTGTGGAGGGAACCGCTGCTGAAATCGCTGTCTTAAAACTCAGGCGCACAGTAGTGGCCGCCGAGGCGAGGGTGCCTCAGCGCCCCTACGAAACAGATCGAATGCCGCCCGCTGCCTGTGCCCCGAGAGGATACGGCAGCACAGCACAGTGCTATGAAAACACTTTTGTTCGGCTTTGAAAACCTGCCTCGGAAAGACATGGGTCTGGCTGCACTGTCGCTACCGTTTCAGCGTTTTTGTCTACGACTTACTTTGGTTGATTCCTTTGTATTCTTTTACCCGTTTTTTTTTTTTTTTTGGACATCTTATTTTCCCCAACACCTGCTTTCCTGCATGTAACATATTCAGCGGCTTCTAGTGCTCATGGAAATCCTTCACCCAATCACCTTAACCCCCTCAGCTAAAATAATGGGTAGAGTTAACGCAAGTGAGTCCAGAGAACCATTAGAAACTGGGTCTCTAGCGAGGTCAGGGAGAAGCTCGTTCCTCAAGAGTTAGGAGGCACTCTGCAGACAAGACAAACCTTAAGGGAGAATTTAAATTGTATGGAATTAACCTCTGCTACCACAAAACCGTCGATCTTTATATTTTGTCTTTTTATATAAATATATATAGCCTTAAGACCTTACAGCACCCAGACTCTAAAAACTCAAATTAGAAAAAGTCAGTGCGGGGCTAAGCCTGAACAATTTTGTTGAGAATAAATAACTTAATCTTGCCAGTTGCAGAAGAAATCCACCTGGAAAGACCCACAAAGAGAATCCCAGCCCCCTGGAAGACACAGTGCTTCCATCCCTCACTTCTCGAGGCATCCTAGAAAAGGAGAGTAATTCAGTTTCTCTGATCAGCCAGAGGTGCTCTTGCGGGAATCTGAGCACTGGAAATAACTGCTTTAGCAGTAGCTAAGATATAAGGCGAACTGTCCAAAATCAGCAAGTTGCTTTTTTCGTCCCCGACTACTGAAAATACATACAGCAAGGTGTAGGTTCCATCGAATTTAAAGACGAGTATGTTGTATTTATTGGATCAATAAAATGCTGCTTTTTGTTAAAATGAACAAACTACATTCAGGATTATTGTCATAATACAGGCACTAACAGCCAGGCAAAACCATGAATATTACAGGCTTTAGCATTTGCATATGTAGTATTACACTGCAGTTCACTAATGCTTGTAGCAAGTGTTCCATGAAAGCAAGTCAATTATGCAATTATATTATTAATTTTATTATTAACTGGCACAGTTGCTGGGTTGCTTTCATTCTGGAAAGAAAAATAAAAAAATTAAAGCGGCCGACCCTGCTTATTTAGAAGATACATTCTAAGCAGAGGATGACACCTTTTTTTTTTCAAAACGATAACTTGAAGTCTGATAATTTGTATTTCTGATTTTTTTACTATTTAAAAATAACGTACCACTCTTGAGAAAACAAAAAAAATCTCATGTAAAGATGATTTTAAAGTCATTAATGTTCTGTAATACCTGACTGATGTAAGCAAATTGTCACCACCTGAGAGCTATGCCTTATTTTAATGACCACGTTTCCTCACAAGGCTTTTTACCATCTGATCACATAAAGCCTAAATACTATTGCGTTCTGAGCATTTGAAGCTTCTTAAAAATACTGTCTTTTACAATGTACAGGATCCAGGATGTACATATATATATAGATGCTACATAAGCAAGCAATATCAAGTAAGATAAAATAAAATTCATCATCAGGGACTTCCGTGATGTAAAAATTCATTTGGGTGCTGAATGCCAGTACCATTTTTGTACAGGTATTTGTCACTTCCTTTTCATACATTCAACCATTTAACTGCTATTTTTCAGGCAATAAGGCCTGAAGCAATGTTCAAAAAGCAACGAGGTATCACCAGTAGAATTTATACTTCCAGTGACCACTACTAAGTGATTTTGGAACATTCATGTGAACCCTATGAAATTAAAATAGCAGTGGTGCCAGCCAGGGACTAGAATGTTTTTAATAAAGACAAGCGTAGCTGGTAGCATTTTAATTATATCCACTTGTCTTGGACAATATTACTGCAGACACTAATTTATGCCACTTAAAAATGCTACCACAGAAGCCCTTCTATAATCTAACAATTTACTGTAACTGTAAATTTGAATGAATTTAAATAAAATTAAAAATTTACTGTAAAAGTCAAGTGTGCTCTAGAACTTTTGAGAAATACTGCTTTCAAACAAGTCTGTTTCCACAGTGAATTGCAATACAGTTATTCCATATTATTTTAGTAGCTACATATGCATTAATTTTATTAGTCATCTGGTAATTACAAGATTCACAGGTAGAAAAATGTTGAAACTGGACTTAAGTCCACCCTAAAATACACCAAGTACTTTTGTCTTACCTTGAACAGTGCTTTTTCATCTTCCTTGGTCATGTGCGACCAACACTAAACTAGCAGATAGAAAATAAACCCCAGAAATACACGTTCTGAAATTCATAGCTCATTGCTACTGAGCAATAAAAGTATGTTTAATTAAATGGAATTCTTTCATCCTGTGCACCTGTTAAGAAATCAATTTCCTCAGGCAGGCATTTAAAAACAAAGTTATCCGGCTCAAGAGGCTGAATTGCTAATTCCTTAAGTTATTTAGTTTAATTTGTGCATTTACCTGTTAGGTACTTCAAGCTTTTGGGTTTGGCTTGGTTTTTGGGGGTTTTTTGTAATCATTAATAAAACAAGGTTCAAACGCTAAGGTTTACTTTTATGAACTTCTCCTTTCCATCTCCCCCTCACTCCCACCCTTTTTCCACCAATAAGGACAAAACCTGTGGAACAAGCATTATCAGGCTGTCCTGAAATCAGTACTAGTACACACCTCCAACTTCATGTACTTGGCATATGCTGTATCAGAGAGGATGAACACAGATACAAACTCAATTCAACAGCAAAGACTATAAATACACCGCATACAAACAAACCATGTAAGTCAATGCAGAACAAGGAGGAAATTACATTATTAAAAGTTTTTATTTAGGTTTGGTCAGTACAGGTAAGATAATATTGGAGTCACAGAGCAATATGCATCAACAGGATACAACAGTTCTTAAAAACTGAGTAACTATGCACACAATCCATAAACATTCGGTCACCTAAGGAGAAAATGCACAGATGTATGGTGGGAAAAACTGTAATTAACACTGAAACTACTACAGGACTCCTTCAGTAAGTCCATCTTTTTAGTGATAAAACTACTGTACTGGGCAAACTTGGCAGTCATAAACCCACAGCTATTATGACAAATCTTGAAGGTGGTGTTAAGTATAACAGTATGAGTAAGAATGCCCTTACACAGCACAGGTTCTAGATATACACAGATTTGTACAGACATCATTTATGTTATACTTTATGGAAATAATTTCCATTTCAACTTCACATTAACTCATATAAAAATAACTTGAGCTACACAAACGTCCTTTTAGCAACATTCAACGTAATTAACTGTTAAAATTTCCAAAGTGGCAGAGGTATTGAAGCAAAAAGAAACCCACAAAAAGGCAAAATTGTGACAAGTATGCACTAATTTAAACGGCTTCTGGACAGTATCCTCTCCCAATTTCAATGACACTGTATAAAAATTTTGCAGAAAAATGTTACAAAACTGAACCCTGCACATTTACACTGGAGTCCAAACCATTCTGGACATGACGAGAACCCACAGTTCTGTTACCTTTCATGCTCACTGTTTTCTCCTCTTGAGGATCATGATTGGAGTCTGTGTCATTTGAGTGGTGAGTGAGAGAGTTTTCACTGCCAGTGGGAGAGTCTACACTTTCATACCCAGTACTGAGCTGGTTTATGTAGCTACCACTTCCTCTACCAGTTCTATCTTCAGAGTGGTTGGACAGCTTATTACCATTCCCTGGAGAAGCCGGGAAGTCATCTTCCGTGCCGCTACCCTCCCTATAAAATCCAGGCCCAGATGTCCGCTGGTGGGAGGAGCTGCCATTGCTTGGTCCGTTTGCCAGGCGGCTGCAGTCTTTGCCCGCAGCCTCTCCCTGCTCTGTGGGCTCAGAGGATGGAGTCCTGCTGGTACCTGGGTTGGAGGCCTGGGACTGCTGCTGCTGGTACTGTGCCAACTGCTGGCGAGTCTCCTTCAACTGCTGCTGAAGCACTAGAATGGTACTCTGCATACCCTCTACCTCCTCATCAAGCTGGATGATGAAGTCATTCAATTCTATGTAGAGAAAACACATTTGTTGCAAACACTTAATAGCCCATATATAGCTTGAATCTCAGACAAAAGAATTAAAATCTCATAACTCAACATTTTATGCTGAAATTTTTCAATGAACTATTTCTCAGCCATCAGGTATGCACTGGTTTTGATACTCTGCCTCTGAAGGAGAAAATGCTTAACTGTGGTATCCACCTCTTTTCTATACTGCTACTAAAAATAGGTGAGGATTTTAATTTCTGGGCAAGAAAGTAAGGTATTCAGAGAAAAACTCAATTATAACAATTAATGTTTTGTAAGTTGATCCTAATGTTTCTACTTTTATTCAAGTATAAATTCCTGGCAGAAATACTGTAAAAGTGACCATGAATCATATCCAGATCTGAGTTACATAACAGATCTGAGTTACTGCAAAACCCTATTCAGTAGCCAAAAGTATTATTTTTTCATCACATTTCAAGGAAGCTTCAATTCTTACTGTGTTTAATCCTTTAAATCCTTCAAGAGACAACAAAAAAAGACCTTACCAACAAGAGTGTTAGCTAATTTCACAGGGTGCTTTAATATTTATGTATTAGAAAAATGTTTTTACAATTAGTTCTTCATTCTGGAACAAAACAAATCTGACCTCAAAACTGTAAGAAACACTGACTCAGTCTTCAGTTCAACTGCACCATCAGTATGACAGTAAAAATGAAATGCAAACTGCTTAATATTGTAAAATTTTTTTTAAGTGTTCTTGCTGCTATGGAAAACAATAATTAGGAAAACTGTTATTGCAGGAATATCATCATCTTGATTCATATATGGGGAAGAAGCAACTCAGTGCTACATTCAAAAGCAGCAGCCTTTAATATCTACACTTGCTTCAATTGTACTTGGTAGATTTTGTTGAAGTGCATTATAGTTACTATTCCCACAAAATGGCATTATGCAATCATTTATCTTAAGAGTTCCAGTTATTTTATACTGCTGCTTTCTCAAAGAGGTGAAAATATGATTGAAGAAAGATCTATCCTTAAAAATATAGGACATCTCAGATGTGATGCTGTATCAAGTTTCTAGTATCTCACAATCTTCAGATCTAAGGCAAACAAAAAGATATTCAGATCTATGTGATGTCTAGATAGGTTATATCCCCAAACTTCAGATAACCTAATCTAACATTTTATCAAGAGCACTCACACCACGCAGAATTTGAGACTGAAGACTTTTAAACCTGCATTTTCCCCTCCATTTAAGTTACGCAAGAGGTCAGAGTTTATCGATAATTTCAATTTAGTTGTAAAATTTAGACTATAAACATGAGGAGACATTTTCATTCATCTGAGTTACAAAAGGGAAAAAAAAATCAGTTTTTCATATTCTTAGGCACTATTGAAAAGTTGCTGATTTTTAAAAATAAATTCCAAATTAGTCAGAGTTAACAAGAAGCTTTCTGTTCTCAGTGCATGCCTAGGTTTCACGTAATGTTAACAGTTTTCATCTTACCAATTCACCAGTAATGTGTGCAGTCTAAACATTCCCTATTAAATAGCAAGACTTACAGAACAATCTCTATTTCAAACACTGCATTACTGGAGCTGTGAATCCCACCAGTTCCCCCAAATTTAAGGATTTTGTCTGTTTGTTTTTAACTAAGACTACCAGTTAATACTTACTATTGTCATATTTTTACTCAATACTGCCCTTTCATTCTGGCAAAAATGCTTTTGTATTATGTATATCATCACAAAATTAAACTTGCAGAAGTGCAAGGCAACTTCTATTTTTGTTAAAAAATCCCTTACCATCCTGACTGCTTTTAAGTTCCTCACTATATTTCTTCTGTAAAGCCAATTCTGCCTCAAGCTGTGCAATACGTCCTTGGGACAGCTGCCTTCCAAGCTCTTGATTCTCCTGGATAAGCATTCGACACTTCGCCATTAACTTTTTCCCTGTTTGGCTGCAAAGGAAAGAGCCATCTATCACAAAATGAATATAAAACCTTCAGTTATCTTCCTCAATCACAATTACAGACAAAAAGGAGATGCAATTTCTGCATGTCACAATTCAAGGAACATTATGCCTCAACATAATTGTCATAGCAGAAAGTCTCCCTATAGTTACCACGTGCTGTTCCAACGCCAGTTGATCTTCTGTCGCTGTCCCACAAAGTGGAAGGCAAGTTTTATTACTGAAAATATGAATAAGCATATTGTACTTTTTTATACCAACATCTGGATTATCAGTATGCACAATCTTGCATGTGCCAATTCTTAATGGAATTAAATATTTGATTAAAGATGTGTTTTGCAATTCAAATGATCAAGGACTACATAAAACTACACAAGCAAATTATACGCAAAAATCGCTCCCCATTTGTTGAACTAATGAAATTTAATAACTGAATTTGGGTGGAGAAAAGGAAGTTGCATGGGGGAAATAATAATACATCTCAGGTTCATTTTTCATACTGACAATAATTTTTTTTAAGAGCTTTCAACTTTCATTTAAATGCTGTCTAGGTACTCTAGTTTAAAAAATGAGATGTCTATTTTTCAACTCAACTTATATGTTTGACAGTCACATGCATAGTCTGCTTCATGATTTCTATGGTCAGCATTTCTTAAGTACATCTTGTAGGTGAAGAGGAATGAAAATGTAGCTGAACATTGGAAGGACATCAAGGAAGGGGTATATTATCTACTTCCTTTAAAATGACAGACTTCAGGTCGTAAATAACGATCATTAGGACATTCAGTTTCTGAAAGGAATATAAAACAGGTAGGAACTGACAAGATTTTCTTTACTAAATTAGTAACATTACACATCTTTAATCTTCATGATAAAAATCTCATTGGAAAGCATTATAGGAAGCAGTATGCAAATTAATATATAGGCAATACAGCTGACTCCATGAAAGAGAAAAATTAAAGTCCTTTAGGACTCTTAGTCTGCCAAGTCAGGATAGCATCCCCAAACAGTTCTCCTTTTAACAGGCTCAGCACCATAGTGAAGCTGTCTTCTTTTCTACAGAAGTGTAAGCTCTGCCAAAACTTCCAAACTTCAACAGTTTTATTGTGAATTCAATAGCAAGACTTGCATTACTTTTCAAGACCAAAAAGGTCATTTAATTTTTTGTATGCTTTTAAACAAGTGACAAATACGGAAAAAAATTGAGGATTAAAAAAGTAGAACAGGACATTTCTGCTACAATCACAGCCACAGTTCTCTCCTGCAACCAAAATACCCAACCAGAAGAATTTAAAACAGCAACTTCCTTATCAGCTACCTTCTGAGCATTCAAGCCTTAGACAACTTTTAAGTTCTCTGCCAACTCTGCCCCATTTAACATTTTTCAACTGACTTTCCCAAATCTTTCAGATGGGCTGCTCCAGAAGGAATCTGGCTGTGTAAAGTCCTGGAGGCCTGAAAATCTGCTAAAGGCAGCAGCCTGTTTTCTTTCTTGATGTGATGTCCAATGCCAGGTCCTTGAAGTTTAAACTGTGCCGACCTAATACAGTCCAAGTCACACATTTAAGATGCAAGTTTCCTTAGAGATGTTCATGCTGTGCAAAGCAGGACCACTTTGGAGATAACCAATGTGACAGATCCCAAAAGTTAATAGGCAGACATGATTTTTAGCCATTTGCAAATTCCTGTTTCTGTATTCATCATCACTACAAATAAAAAAAGTTTACAATGCTTAAGAAATTGAATGCTTTTCTCTTCACAAACCAACATCAACTGCAGAATCAGCAAGTACCGGTTACCTTGGAATTGGGACAATTTTAGAATCCCATTAAAAGCTTCAGGTTAACTGCTGCCAAAATGTAAAGTATTTATTACCTGTATAGAAATTTGCATAGTTACCTATAATGCTATTTCTTCCCATCAAAATTTTTCCAGATGTTCTGAACTAGTAGAGAATAACCTTTGCAATTTACAAAAAAAGACAACACGTTCAAGAACATTAAATCCAGTAACTATTAAAATAATTTCTATGAACTATAAAACTAAGTTCAGCATAGTTTTCACAAATCCTCTTGAACATACATGCAATAAAACCTGTAAGAATGTAAGTGGTTAAATTTTAGAAGACTAAACGTTTGTTGCACTAGGCTTACTGCAAAATGACATTTCAACTAATTTTTATTCCAAGTTTATACTCTGCTTAATGATGGTTAAAATGGCTTAGCAAAGCCATTCCTTTGATTACATGCCCTTTTATTTCCCCCTCCAGACATCAGCAATGTTTATGCTGCACAGTCTTATCTACATTAAGGTCCAGAACTAACTCTGCTTAGGGCTGCAGTTAACATGTTATCCATCCCAAGAACATCAGTTTAGAATCTGAACAGGGCCATTGCCTCTTTCAAAAACTAGGCCAGATGCCATTAAATGAGCAGTTGTGTACAAGGATGGACAATTAAAGCAATTAAAGGAGGGGGTGGGGCAAGATGCAAAGAGAATGAAAAAAACCATACCAATATTTTACATGAGCCAATTTCTTCACCTTTCAAGAAATAAAACCCAGTAAAATCTTAACCCAGTTAACAAAGCCTCAATTATTTACCAAGAAATAACTCTTAACTTTCTATATTTCAGCCACTGCACGTATGAATTATGAACATTCACACCACTGACTTAAAATTATGATGAAAATTAGGATATGTTGTAGCTATAGAAATAACATTTTCTTTTGACACTTGGTTTTGAAAGGAACTGGCAAGTTACTCATCTCTCCTCAGCTGTATTCACAAATCCAGAGCCTGAGGACTTTAGAAAACAACCAACCTGTATCTAAATGTACTAAAAAACTTTCTGAACTCCAAGTCAGAAACAAGCAATCTGCATGGCATGCCTCTTTCAACACATTATAGTGAGCTTTACAAATGGCTTGGTAACACATTAACAATTTATTAATATAAGTCTTACCTCTGTTTTGATGCTATATCAATAAAATCTTAGATACTGCTATAGCAAAATCATTCCGGATGTATCACTTTTAAAAAGGTAAAATTTTTCTGTGGATTTTTTTCTTTTGCTGTTAAGTCATTACTCATGCAAAAAAAATAAACCTGCGTAAGTATACTACTCTTTGATCCTGTATTAATCATCTGAAGCACAAACAGTTAAAGATACTTCCAAGTCAAAATTATGTAATGGCATCTTAATAGAAGTCATCAAAACAGTTAGAATACATCACCTTCTGTGACAGCTGAATGTCTCTTTTTAATTTAAAAATGAATTGTGTAAAATGTTGCCCAACTGTTTTGAAAAATCAAAACCTCAGATTACTAAATAGAACTCTATTTGCTATGGGAAAAAACAAACACACAAATGCTACACCAAATCTACATTTTGCATTACAGACCTCAGACGTGCACTCCCAGCTGTCCCAGATTGCTACTCTTACGAGTAACTTGGGACAACAGAACAGAGGCATCAATAGAGTAGCAAAAACTCCTTCACTGAATCCACCAACGAAAATGCATGCATTTAAGGTTTTTTTGGTTTGTTAAAATACTGACTTGACTTTCAGCGAACGAGACAATGCAGAAATAACAACCTGTTCAATTCTCGTTCATCCCAGGAGTTTCATGATACAACAGTATAACCAGAAGTGTTCCTTGAACTATGCATTACAACTATTTCAAGGCACATTTTATAGAGAAGCACAATACAAAAAAACCCAGGTGTACAACGGAATAAAAACACCCCACCAACACTGAAGACAGTTGCCATCATGTGCCTTCTGTATTGAGCATTTGAGATCAGTTCTTAGTATGAAGATGGAAAAATTCTCATTCCTGCATGAAAACATGCAGTGAAATTCTTATCACAACCAGTTTTTCTTATACATGCTAGTTGTGATCAAATATATATTGCTTCCAACAATTTTAAAACCTGTATTTAGATGGAACGTACATTTTTGTACAGTCCTAATTGAGGCATCCACAGATTACCAACCATCAGAAAACAGTTCATTATTTAGCAACAGTGACTTAAGGCTGCATCAAGTGCTAGAGAGCCCAAAGGCTAAACAGTCAAATGTGTACACTACCACTGTTGTGATATCAAATACCACTCTCGTGGCTATGCAAAACTGGTTAGCAAGTAAATTCTTTAATGCAAAATTCACCTCATCGAGTTTTGACCCAGCAGTTCAGTGAACAAGCAGGAAGTCCACAGTCTTATTGGCAAAACTGACTGACAGTGTCTCTAAGTCACTAGGCTCAAGGTTAAGAGCGAAGCATATTCCACTTCTACATTTTACGGGAATTTTACATGTTCAATTCATGATTTATAATCTCTAGGTTCTCTCTCCTCCAAACTGTCTGTAGACACAGTGTGCCACAGACTTAAGACTTCTGTTTCTCCCTCTATTTTCTTCAAATAGAACAATTTTGCAAATGTCTACATGTTCTAGAAAAGATTTTTTTTCGAAGATGGCCATTTCTTCAGAATAGTCCGACGCTGTCAGGCCTCTGAAGCAAAGGGGAGAAAAAAGCTGAAACACAAGGTTCATCTGGTAAGTTTTACATTAAGCATTACAAGCTGGACAGTATAAGAATGTGGCTTTTGCCTCAAAACGTCTGAGTCTTGGTGTGGAAACGAGTACTTGGCTGTCCCACCATAGCATTCTCGTAGTGGGACTGTCAGGGAAGTCTTGACTGGGGAGTATTTGTTTTGTTTACCTATCAGGCGTAAATTTCCAGGCACTCAGTTCATTTTGGGCTTGTTCCAGTTTGTCTTTAGTCTGTTCCAGTTCACCTTTCATTTTTAGGAAAAACAAGTTGATGGCTGGGTCCACCATTGTTGATCGCAGTTGGGCAACACTAGGCTGCTGGACTTGCTTGAGGTACTGAATCTGATTCTGCATAAAATAAGAAAAAAATGCTGTTATTTATACAATATTAAAGAAAAATCATAAGTCATTTCAATACAAATAGTTACTCCAAAGTTAACATCAAGGTAGCTTCCCTTCACACTGTAACTTGAAAAATGCAGGATAAAAATCACTTGTGCACACCTTGCACCCTCGTCTATGTGCCTGCTCACCCAAGCCCTCATCCTAAGCAGCTGCCATGCTTAACCTTTCATGGCAGATTCCCTTTCAGATCCCAGATTATTTTCTGTGTGTCAATTTACATTTGTTAGAGCAATATCTGGAACATTAGAATGCTCCCTTTCTTTGGTATCTGCCTGCATTCCTTGTGGGGAGAAAAGAGCATATGGAAAGAATTACCTGCTTAAAACAGACCGTCAATTCCCACTTAAATTCAGTGGAAGTTACTAAGGAACATTACAGCTAAAATTAACAAGAAATGTTTACAAGCAAATAATAAAATGGTTTTAGAATCTTCTAAGGTTTTTTGCAACTGTAATTGTCACTTATGATGCAAGATTGTGTATTTTTAAACAAAATAATTTAGAAATATTAACAGCAATTAAAACAGATTTTGGCTGGATTTTTATTCTCTGGCAATAACCACAAGCCAAAGGAGTTACAATTTTATATGTTTAGAACACTTGCTATTGTCAAAATTTCAGAAGTAGTGAAAGGTTTTCTTTTAAATATTGTATTTATTACTCAAAATGAATGAAAATAAATAGGAATAACTTTAAAAGTTTCTTCAGTCTTAATCCCATCATAAAAGACATATATAAAATTGTACTAAAAGTACGTGTTTAGAACCCTGCTAACCTCCAATACCACGTCAGCCTGCAGAGAAAGTGCTGATTCTTAAAATTCAACTTATTATGCTCTCTGTATCACACACACTTCTTCATCAGCAAGAGCTGAAGAGAATCACACAATATTAAGAGATTAATTGAAAGTCTGATGGTTTGCTTCCCATGCAGGCAGCCCTGCAACCAGACTTGAGAGCAAGAGAATCTCACTGACAAACCCTAAAGGGCAAGAGTCTCCCTGCACTCTCTGCTTTCCTTGGGACACACAGCACGGACAGCAGCACTGACAGCTTAACCATGCACCTGTACATGCAGTTACTTTCTTACAGGGTCTTTATACAGCAGTGGTGAAGAGGAAGTACAGAAGTCCTATGCACATTCAGTGTGCAGTAGCAACCTCAGTCATTTTTAAATGGAGTATAACATATTTTAATTTATATATTGTTGAATAGCAAACGTATTTTAATTTATATATTGTTAAATAGCAAAAATTCCTGGAGTTCAATTAAGTGGTTTCAAAGGTTCTGGAATGACTGAAGTATTTCCTTTGACATAATAATTTGATATTATAAAAATAAAAATACTTAGCTACTTAAAAAAAAACTGAACTCATCATACTTTAAATTTTAAACAGACACATTTCTATACAGAAAGAAATATGAAGGGAACAAAGCACTGCATATAAATATTTTCAAGAAATAAAGCACTCAAGAACCCACATACAAACATTACCTAGAAACAGGAAGTCCAGATTAAGGTTATGCTAACATTTCCTGGATGGCATTTTACCTCTTGGGTCCTTTGCCTCATTGAATGCACAATTTATTGCTCACTGAATAAAGATCAATTTTATTCATTGTTATTGATGTATATTTTCTATCCACTCAATTTTTTGATTCTTCTGCTACTGAACGTATTTCAACAACCCGCCAATTCTTTGTGATGGCTAGAGCTAGTAGACAGTGAAATGGACTTCACTGGCAACACATTTCAGAAATATCATCAAGATACAGCAATATTGTTCCAAATCCATTTTTAAAGAGGCATCACTAATTGGGGGGGGGGAGGGGAGGTAGGCCACATTCCTTTTTTTACCAAGGCCCAGAATCCTCCCTCGTCCACTGTAAATTTAAAAACTGTAACAGATTCCTTGGATCACTAGCACACAGAATTGCTGCCACTGCTCCTCAGTCACACCAGAAATGCACTTAAACACTCTGGACGACCCAGCCAATGCTGTGCAATGCCAATTATTCAACAATCTCACTGGGGTCTCTCCAGCTCACAATCCTGAGCCTGGGAGATGGCACCTGCACAGGACTTCAGCTCAACCATCATTTCTAAAGCAGTTATGTAGAAAAAAAACTTACTTAAGCTCAGCAACCCTTGCTCATTCCCTCCCCAGACTTAAAAAGACCATTCTTTCCCTCCACTTTTTCCAACTCTAATTTTCTTGATCCCTCCACAAGTGCTTTCTCCAGTTGTTAACTCCAGAGTTCTCATTTGTCAGACTTTTCATCCATAAAGACCTAACAACTTCCTCCCAGTACAACCTGCTCCCTAAGCAGGCCAAGTGTCTTCCATTTTCTGGCGACTTCCTAATTATATTTGTCTTCTTGCTTAGCCAGTCCAAACCTCACATTCTTGCTCCCTGTAATCATTTTCTGTTATGAGTCACCTCCCACTGATATTCCAGGTGGTAAGGGCTAGGGAGCAGGAGAGATTGCCTGCAGTCAGGGGCAATTTCAGGCTATAGCTGAACATACAGGAATAGCCATGTCCAATGCCAGACCCCAGGGAATACCCACTCTAACACCTAAAATGCCTACAGACTGTTCTTATTCCCAAACATGAAAGCACACACTAGGTGGTATTTTTCAAAAGCCCCCAGATGGACAAATAGAGGTAATTTTCACAAACAGAATAAAATCCTTGCTATCAGCTTTCCCTCCGTTCCAACCCAAGGCAGGAGAGCACTGAAAGCAGTCTATTTAGAAGACATCAGGATGTGTGAGGTTTTGTTTACATGGATTTTTATCTTTTTGTTAAGGACAGACAATAACATTTTCAATGCCCCTAGTTATCACATTCTTGCAAACAGTTGCATGCTTTCAGCTGAAATCATCCGAAGATAGCTACAAAGAACAGACTCTCAATATGAAGAATTTACAAACCAGATCACAGGTGCCTGAGAGAAAGTGCAAGCAATCTAAGTCAGATCAACTGCATATCCTTCTTAAAAGAAAGGAGTAGGAAGAAATAAAGTGCACAACTAAGAAGAGAAAAAACACAACAGAGCTGTAACCTAAACCACAAGAGTAATGACTATCTAGTGCTACACTCCAATTTCACCCACAGAAAGTTCCACTCATTGTAACCTGTTCCATGAAAAACATATTTGAGTAGCAAGTATTTCCAAATATCTACCCACTTACTGATGCTCAGTAACTGTGCAGTAGCCTGGAAGGAGGTTAAAGCCTTTCCCTGAAGTAGCATTAACTACTCTGTTTATTCTTCTGCCAGAAATAAAGCTGTATGTAGAAACCATAGCGAACACCTTACCCACACTTCCCTAAGAGCAGTAACCTCTTCTAGGGGTTGTTCCTGCTGGGGGAAGGTAGCTTGAGGCTGCTGCTGACAACAAGGGCACGTAAGATGTTAAAATCCTGAACTTCAAGGTAGCCTTTAGTAACCCTAAAACCACAGAGTAACTTTGCAGCACCTGTCACAGATTTTTACTAAGATACTGGCTCTGAAGAAATACATATATTCTCCTGTTAGCACAGAGCACTAGAGAGAATGGAGCTATGCACTCCCACCTTGTTTCTTCAAAAACAGCACTGACACAGAATAAGGGCAATGATTCTGCTACTGCTGCTCTGACATGCACACCTACACTTTCTAGATGACAACTGCTTACTTTCATAGGCTGAAAACACACTAAAAAGCTACTCTTTTTATAAAGGGTGAAAATTAAATCACCAAAATGGAGTTCATCACACCTTATTTTAAAATGGAGCTAGTGTACTTTAGTAAGCAAGGTGTTCTACACAAGTAATCAGAAAACTCAGTCTTTGCCAACTACTAGCAGGTGAATACGGTACAGTATTAAGTTTTTAACCATGTGAATTTGAAAGTGGTAGGTTTGTAAGAATAAAATGTCTCAAAAGCACATCTGCAGTTTTCAAGAAACTAGACATCATAAATGCTGTCTCCCTAATTAAACTGTGACAGGTAACACTGAAGACTTACATATAAATGCTACTGGTATATTTTACATCTAAGTGTGGATTATAAAAAACTTCTTAACTATAATAAAAATATGGAAAAATTACTTTATGGATTAAAATCAGGCATGTCAAATAACATCACATGATGAATGGCTTATTAAATTATTTAGCAATCTATAGCCTAACTTTGCATCTTACACAACATGACATTTTTCTACTGTTACTGTAGTGGAAAAAATACTCTCCAGGAACACAAAGCCAAATAGCCCTTCAGACCTTCATGAAACTATGTGCATTTTTAAACTTGAAAATACCTAAAAGTGACTATATCTTCATTATACACCTCCACTGTATCCATTTTTCACCTCTTCTTCAAGGATGCATCTTCCTACCTCCATATACTATGGAGATTACATTCTTGCTGTTAATTCTTGAGTCGAGAGCAGGAGAAATATAAGCTACCTGAGTGTGTGGGCATGTGTCTGTTTTTTGTTTCTTTTTGGTAGGTTGTTACCCATCCTTTTTTCTTTTTTAAAGTACACTAAAAATAAAAGCTCTTCAGAAGTTCTCCTAAATAGATGTTCTGGAAAGATTATGCAGCTATAAACATCTAACAAAGTGCAGTCAAAACTCCCTATAGTCTTCATGATATTGTCAAATTCAAAGCATTAAATACTCGGTTTATAATTTCAAGGGAGGAAGAAGGACAAATATAGTACACACAAATTTGGATTTGGTGAAAAACTTGTATTTCTTTTTATTTATTTATTTTTAGTATTTATTGTTTTAGCCATATGCTTAGAAGTTCAAAAGAAAAAAACCCACACCATTATTACTGCTGTTCCACATAGCAGAATTTATCAGTAAAACTTCACAGATGAAGCAGGACCAATACAGTAGCCTTACAACTAGGAAAGTGTTGCAGTACAGTACCAGATATTCTCTGGCATCCTGGGCTGCATTGGCAGGAGGGCTGCCAACAGGCTGAGGGAGGTGATCCTTCCTCTCACTTGGCACTGGTGACATATCTGGGGTACTGGGTCCGGATCTGGACACCCCAGTACAAGAGAGTCACAGGCGTATCAGGGTGAGGCCAGTGAAGGGCCATGAGGCTCATTAAGGGGTTGGAGGATTGACACAAGCAGAGGCCGAGAGTGTTAGGGCTGCTCAATCTGAAGAAGTGAAAGCTGAAGGGATGTTACCAATGCATATGCCTGATGGGAAGTAAGGAAAGCAAATCCACTGGTGCCCACTGAAACACGGAAGGTGATTGGCACAAACTGAAACATGGGAAGTTCCACTCAAAGATAAGAAAACACAATTCTGCTGTGTCAGTGATTCAACACTGGCACAGGTCACCAAAGAGTTCTGAAGTCTCCATTTTAGAGGATGCTTAAAAGCCAATAGCCCACAGTGCTGAGTAACCTGGCCCAACTGACCCTGCAGTGAACAGGCAGGCTGGACTAGAAACTGCAAGTCTCTTCAACCTCAGTGATTCTGAGCTTTGTTTTCTGCCACTGCAAAGTAAGCCTAATCCCCTTTATTTTTTTCCTGTTTATAACACTGTTTACTGCAAAGTAAAATGATCTTACAGTCTTAAGAGAAGTGGAAATACTGTGTACGGTTCTTCAGTAACACTACTATACCCTGAAAAACTTCAGGCAAAAAAAAAGAAAGACACAAAAAGCAAAGGAAAGCTACAACACTAGTTATTAGTTTTGCACACAGCTTATATTTTTCATAAGAGAAGCTCTGAAGAGTGTATTACTGAAAGTAACAATAAGCTTTTTACAATCCTCTCAGAAACTGCCAGATTCAAGCAGAATGAAAATTATGTTAAGAAGGTAATCCAAAATGAGAAAGTTTCCAAGAAATTAAAACTAAACACAGATATAAAAGTCACAGAAAATGGCCTGAAATAAAGGAGAGAAACAAAGATCAACGAAGTATGTATTTAGAACACTAGAAATTAAGCAGATCTGCCAAACTGCAAGAGCTTTGAACAAGTTAGTAACAATTCACCTATCCAGCCAGAGTCTTACAAATACCTTGTTATCCAAAGGCAATGTAAGTATCAGCCTAAAACCTCCTAAATGAAACCAAATAAACTCAATCATATTCTTACATTTTCATTTGTTCCTGACTCTAACGATACTAAGAAGTAACATTTTTGTACCACAGACAAATGCTACAAGACAGTAAGCATGGCACATGCAAGAATTAGCCTGGTTTGAAGTAAGAGATCTTCCAATCACAACTGCTGCTGAAAATCCACAGAAATAACTAATATTTTAAAACCCCCAAACTTTAAGAAGTGATCTTTACTAATTCAATTAAAGCTGAAGCATCCTGCCATGTCTTTAAACACAGAAAATGTGACCATGTAGAGATACAAAAAACACAGCATAGCACACAGGCACTGGTTTAACAGCTGATATTGCTGCAACTGTCTGAACACACTTATCCTTTCTAAATACTTACAGTACACTCTTGCATCTCCTGTTCCTTAGTTGCCAGCCTCATCACCAGAATATTTTCTCTTCGGGCAGACTCCTGCTGTTGCTGCTTCAGCTTCTCTTCGGATTCTCTCAGCCCCGTCACATCATTAGCTAACACAATAACACAGAGAAAGCATTTTTTATAGTATCCTCTCATAGGAAGTTTTTAAAAGATAGCTAAAAGAACCTAAAAACCAAATTCATAAACTGAAGTCAAACAGTTACGCTTTTTACAGTCGTGTTTTTAACTAGCATAAACAAAAACCAAAATATTTAGTACTAGAAAAGCTTGACAACAGGTGGCTTTAAATCTGTATTCCTGGTCCTTCTTTAAGACTTACTAAAGTTTTGAAGATGTTTCCTTGTTTATATAGGAAATCACTTTTAAACTACTTGCTGAACCAACTATTATTACAACTTGCAGTCTGAAACTTGGGAAGTTGGAACTGCCCGGGTATGTGCAAGAAAAGCTGAGGCCAGGGTGGTGCAGGAGGAAAGCCTGTACTCTCACAAAAAATCTGCAGTCTGTAAAACAGGGTTGTTTACCGGCAATCCTCAAACCGGTCTCAGCACTCCATGAGCAAACAGACATTCGAGAACATTCTGTCACAACTAGAATTCTCATCCACGGACATTTATGAAAATTTATATATGAAATACAAGAGAAGGCAGCACATTTCCAAATGACTCAAACAAAAACACAAGCAAGCAACTCAGTATCGACTGTATTCACTCTGCTACTTGTCATATGTAAGACAAAAATTTGAATAATTTAGGTTTTCTTTTTTTTTCTTATTTCTTGAGAATAATCAGCTGTAAATATAACTTGAACATCATAAATTGCTTCAGGACATGATTTCTAAATAAATCTTTGCACATAATTCATTAACACTGATTACTACAGTGCGTACTGTTTCCAAAACCAAGAAACCAGCAATGTTGAAACAACTTCTTTATCTGTGTTTAGGCAGTTTGAGATGTGAATGGAATAATCTGTTTCCATTTGCCATATTTTAGTCTCTCCAAAACCCAAAACATTATGAGACAGGAGGAGAAAAAGGACAACAGCAAAAGAGAAGACATCCATTTGGACTGACAGAAAAATACCCTTTAAACTCAGTGGTATTACATCTTTAAGTATTTAGACTGAAAGGGTGAGTGGAAAACAGGAAATATACCATCTCCAGCTGCCAACATAACTTTTAAAAATGACTTAGGATTGGCTGTTCAGTCACTCCCAGAATGTATTCATATTTTCACATTTCAGAGTAGGATGTTTTCCCCATATCTTCCAAAAGATCAAGTTTTAATGACCATGTAAGAATGACAATCAAATTTGCCTAATCAACCAAATAATCCTTGGGGACTGATTTTAGACATTTACCTCTAACTACTATTTCCCCTCCCAGTCTTACAATCCTGTAAGACTACTAAAGGCATTCCTGGACTATTTTGGTAGGTAAAGTTTCCTTTTCTAATGGTAAAATTTTGAAATTTTAAAACCTGCTTTGAAGCTTTTCCCTGCCCAGCAGTCTGTGCTCTATAGATACAAAACCAAGACTTTTTACATGGTGTGATAAATTTGCAACTGGAAAATGGTAAGGAAGATGGGAGAGGCTGAAAACTTACAGCAGAAAAAACAGGGGCTCTTTTCCTGACAAGTAAATGACAAAACAGATTATTATCTCTTATTTCTAGCACTTTTAGAAAGCACACATATTACTTGATCACTCTGCTATATACATTCTGATAATTTGCACCATTTTGAAACAGGGCTAACTTACAATTAAGGTCTGTGTACTTGCCCTCCAGAGCTTGCACATATGCTTCATATTGTTTCCACCTGTCGCAGATATAAAGAGAAAAAGAAGAATTTTCTGAGGCTCTGTTTATTAAATCAAGGCATCTCATTCCTAAGCTTTCAGAGCACACACTGATACCATAATCAGAAAATGTCAAGAGGGAATTACACAATTGCACAAAAGACAATTCCATTCTTAAAAAAGGAGCTTCTAATCGAGGGAACAGTTAAATCTGTTTTGCATCTCAGAGGAATAAAATGGTAGCTGTGTATTACAACACTTAAAACTGACTTAAATCTTAAAATCAGTATTTTAGACAAACATTAGAATCAAACACTACTTATTTTGTTATCTTCATAAAGTACCCTATATACACCTTATTCTCACAGCAGAGCAATTCAAAGAAAATTCTGTAACAAAGTGTGATACAAATACAACATTAAGTATGTTACCAATCGAACAGGACAAGCAAAAGTGTGTAACACTAGAAATGGCAGTCTAGGTTAAGCAGTTGTATCAGCTCATGCAGGTTAAGACCATTCTCTGATTATATTCATCATCCATAAGTCAAACAGTCTGAAAACATAATATTTAGGCAATTCATCTGCAGTCAAAAAGCATCACTTAAAAACAGCACTGCTGGTTTTATACAAACCATCAAATCAGTAGCAAATAAAGCCTGCTGTAAAGTTTAGCCTTAAATGTTTTATGTAAAAAGTTCACAGCATGGTGTTTTGGGATTTTTAAGTAGTACTCTGCACCTAACTATGTGTGTTCCTCATGATGGTACAACTGCACATTATAAAGAAAATTCATCTAATAGCTTACCACTACAGAAGAAGGTGTCTATTACCTCCTCCCAATTAACTTTTCTCCCTGACATGTATTTTATGCCAGATTCACCACAACTGCTCCATTTTAACTCTCCAACCTACACCACTACTTTAACTGAAAGCATAAAATCTACCTCTAGGTAATTTGGACCATTTAACAAATTCAAACAGCACATTAAATGGTCTAAATAGCATCAGAGATCTGTAACAGCAAGCAAGATCACATCACTGGGAAAAGGAAACACAAGATGTCTTCCTTCAAGCAACAAAAAAATTTTACGTCTCTTCAGCGGAACATGGCAACAGCATGAACAAACTCTCAAAGCTCTGTAAAAGGGAGCAGTAGTATTTGTACTTAACCCTTAAACTAATCTCTCTGCTCTAAGAAGTTTCACCATATGACCATTAAAAATTCTGTTAGTTCAGGAGATTTCAATCTCCCAGAAGTAAAACTGAAAGGGTCTACTAAACAGCAAATCTAGAAAGAAAGAACCTAATTTTACATTTTAAAATGATATGCAATAAACAGTTGGTCTTCAAACATACAGGACTACTTGACTTTTTAAGTTACACTTCACCGCCCAAACCCAGTAACTCTATCAAAATCATGAGACCCCCACACTCCCCTAACAGGGACAACATACAGAGGAAGTGAAATAAGGACGTGAAACACAAGTTAATCAGATGTGCCAGACCACTACCTGAAAAAAAAAAAAAAGGAAAAGAATCCCTGAAATAACTACCCACAAACAAACCATGTAGCCTACCGTCACCAAGAAAGTGTGGATAATACCTCTAAGTCACCTCCCAACAACTGCTGGTATTTAGACAAGAACCAAACTCCTGGAAAAGAAAACCTAGATGGCACTAGGCCAGGTCATGGATTTCAAGTCATATGCCTAACTATTCAAATGTGGTCTTCAACGTGGTGAAGACACTTGCAGTTCAAGCAACTTGTATTGGGTCTGGCTGAGACAGAGTTAATTTTCCCCACAGCACTGTGCTTAGCACTCATAGCCAGAATGGTGTTGGTAACACACCAGTGTTTCAGCCACTGGCAGGAAGTGCTCACACATCATCAAGGCACATTTTCCAACATTCCCCCCTCACCACTAGGCCAGGACTGAGAAAGATCTTGGGAGGGAATGCAGCCAGACCCTTGACTTCCTTGCCCCAGACTCTGCCTTCCAGCCCACCTGCAGCAGACTAAGACAGCTCATCACTGAATCTGAGTGGGGGAAGAATGACAAAGGCTAAAAACCAGATTTTTTTTCTCCCATCAGTTTGCTTTTCACTCAGTATGGTAGTTTATGTCTGTAATCTGATGGTCCAAAATTAATAACCTAAAGAGCTTCACTGATGTGCTACTTGGAAAGGCATTCAGGAGAGAACTGGGAAGACACTCCGGAATCTGTTCTGTGTTCAAGGGATCACTTACAAGGAAGGTAACTGAACAGCATTACATCAGTTACTTAACTCCCTTCATTCTCTAAAAATATTTATCAGACTTTATAGAGGTAATTTGAAGTCCTAAATACTTTTTCTTGACACACCCATTTTTTATGCTGAGCTTTGGGGCTCACAGTAAATGATAAGCAGTTAGGGTTAAGACACATACTGCACCCAGGCCATTCCAAAAAGACTGGCTCTAAGTCCTTGTTGACTGAAGTTCAGTAAAAGCACTGTATTTCCTCAAAAATGCTGGTGTATATCAGAGTGCTTCAGTGTTTTACCAGCTAACCACTCTGCTAAATAATAAGGGCAATACTGATCAGATTTTTAGCTATGATCCAGAGTATTTCTTTACTGTGTTCCTGGCTCTTCTTTCTCCCAGAAGCTCCTACAGTCAGGATAAGTAACTGCTGCACTAAAGAGGGGAAAGTCTGAGATGAGTCCACAGCAACAAGTCAAGAGACTTGTCATGAGACAAGCAGATATTCAAGGTCAGATCTAAAGGCTCTGTGTTGGTCCTGCTCATGTTTAATCAACAGAAGTTAAGATGAGCAAACCTAAATTATGTACTTCATGGAAAAGAACAGTAAAATTGGGACTCATGGCACAGAAACTGGAAAAAAAAAATCTTTTCTACCTATGTATTTCATCACTGAAACTGCACAGCAATGGTAATTACCTAAAAGACTAAAAGGTAATCACATATGTCTGTCCCAAAAAGCATGTGCCTCATTGAAGCACAGACCAAAAAAACACATTCCAAATCTCAAGATAATCTAGAGGTCAACACATGCTTTTCTATATCTCAAAGTAACAGAAATGGCATCGATTAAAATATATGTGTAATAATAATATTTTATTCCAGCCTACAAACGAAGCCAGCAGTTAGTGCAATAATTGCTAGTTTTATGTCAAATCACAATTAGAGGTGAACTAGAAATCCATAACTAGCCCCCCCATCCAGAAAAAGTGTTTGAAAGACTGATCAATGCAAACTAATAAAAAGGACATGACCAAAATGGAATTCAGATTTTCAATTCTTGATATACTTAATGGCTATTCTCTTTAAATCCATCAAGTGTCCTTTTTGAGAGCATGTTAGTTTTTCTACACACTAAGAAGAGTCAATAGCAATATAGCTGTCATTGGCAAATTCCCTTCTGCCTCTTCGTTAACACAGGTGAGCTGCTGACGTACTTTACCTCGAGTGTATTCCATCACATTATCCCCTGAACATGTGCTGGAAATTCACCTCTTCTATGGTAGCAAATAATCTTTGCAAGTTACAGAAACTGATTACAACTGACTGCCTTTTTTTTGTTTTCACACTATCAGTCAAAGCAAGTGGCACAGAATCTGTGCTTTGGTACTTTCACATGAATTTTATTGCAGGTAGTAAGAGCACAGCTTTGGAGACTTAGGAGTTTATTACTGCCAGAGATAATCCTCAGTACAGAAATTTCTATAAAAAGGATCACAAGGCCAAAACCACTTATGAAAGAAACACTTTTTCTTACTGTTTAAATACATTTTCCTTTACAGCCCAAAAGACTGGATACCCAGAGGCAGACAGAAACCAGTTTTAAACATATGGAGCTAGACTGGAAAAAATTGTCACCCCAAAAGTAGCTGGCAGGACAGTTTATCCAGAAGGGTGGGTAGCTGACCACCATGTACACTAAGTGTTGCATATGTAACCCAGTGTTTCTACACAATTTAGTCTTTGTTCTATGAAACAGCATTATTTACCTTGAGACCCTAATAATGTTAATAACTCAGTGTACAAGAAGCCAAGAACTAATGCACAGACTACTCCAGCAGATAAATAGATGCCCCACAGATGGCTAGTTTGGATAGCTCCTGGCTTTCAAATCAGGAAATTCAGGCATATGGAAACAAGTAGCTTGGGGTCGCTTCTTTAAGCAGGTGGTCTGTGCAACAGGATTCCCTATAATTATTTCTGTGGTAACACTTCAGCTTTCTAAAAAGTGAAAAAGGTGGCTAGGTTCTTCCTTATCAAAGTTCTAGGTGCTGAAAATTTAACATTTTTCTGTTAATATCTGAACATGTTGAGAAGACAACTCCATGGACTGAGAAAGTGTAGAAGTACTGGAGAAGCAAAGAGTTGACATTTTTCTGATGCTTAAAATAACTTGCTATCTATCAAGGAATGTAAGGAATCATCTCTTCTATAGTTACGAGTGAAGAAAAAAAAACACTAGTACTCATGTTTTACAAAATACTATTAAGGATTTTGCCTCTTGGGAAAAAGTGTTCCCTCCCAAACTACAAATAAAAATATTTGAGAGAAGAGGATACCTTTAGAGAAGAGATACATCATGAAACAAATAAAACTGTTTTTCAGAACAAGGATGCTAAAAGGCAATGGAACAGTAAATTCACACATCTACCACTGGAAGTTCACTAAAACGTTGAGATGGAAAAAACACTTTTTACGTTACCTTAGGATAAGCTCATCTCTAGGTAAAACCTTAAAATCTGCTTCACTAAGGCGAACCTATGAAGCAAAAAGAAAAGCATAACTTATCAAGCTGTCCTGATTACCTGGAAGGGTGAAGTCACAAGTAATTTTACACATACCTTCTTTGGGAGAGGTTCTTCATTCGTCATGGTGAACTCTGAAGGGAGAAGAAAAAAAAGGAGATTCATTTAATGTAGTTTCTAGTGTAAATGGAACACTGAACAAGTCAGAAACTTGTACTTCTGGCCTTAATTGTTGCAGTTTGCAGTATTACACCACTGAAATATTGGTTCCACACAATGTGGCACCAGAGTACAAAACAACACCATGACAGGTTTGCTCCTATAATGTAGATGATGCCTTATTTCTAAAAGTTACCTCAAACTTTCTACTTATGTCTAAAAAGCCAATCAGTAATCAACGCTTCCTATTTAACTAATCAAAACCACCCAAGTTTGTATCAAACTGACATTTAGCAGGTATCTACAGCTACATTGTATTTTACAAGGTAATAATACTCAGGGTCTGAGGAAAGCAATTTATACTACTGCTCCTCCTCTTTGGAATGAAAGAGAATAATTTGTGAACATTACAACATGCTCTTGCAAGTACTTATTCTGTTAAGATTCTAATAAACAGATAGTACTGTTATTTTTAAACCCGTGTGAATATTTTCAGGAAAAGTAAGATGCAAAATAAATGGCTTAGATAGGCCAAACTGAATTCCTTTAGTGCATACAGTGCATAAGAGGACCTCATTTTGCTAGGTTAAATATTCACACTGTCCTGAGTTACAGGACATGCTTCCTTATCTCAAAAGAGTAATATATGGTATTTTCTAGAACTATAATTATGTAAAAAATACTGAGTTCCTAAGTCTTACAGGCATTCAAGTAACAACAAATGCAAGGTTTGCTTTGCAATATGCTTTCCAGTGGAAAAGTTACATACAATATTAACAGTTGACAATCTTGTAAAGCTGCTACTGCACATGTGTCAACTCCTCATTGTGAACACTTAACTTTAAAGAAAAAATGCTCTTAAGGAATAAATATTCTATTTTCTCAATGTTTTTTATGGATTACCTTAGTATTTTTACAGTGACACTCAAAGAGCCAATCTAACTTTTCCAAATCCTAAAACTGACAGTCAGTAGGACAAGCAAGCACATTCTAATGAAGCAGAGCCTTTTCAACCTGCACTGACACCACCGACCACTACACAGCACCCTACCAAACAAGGTCCTAGTTAACAACAAACAACAGCCAACACTCACACTCCCTTCCTACAATAAATACTGACGTTAGAACTCACAGAAAGAAAACATTCAGTAGAAGCATCTCACTAATGAATGGCAGCTTCCTGTTGCTAGGCTTAGTAACACACAGGCATGTAAGTGCTTCCCTAAACTAAGAGGTCCCCTCCACTTCCACCCCCTTCCCTCCCACTCACAAGAAGTTACTCAAGCATTTTGCTTGAACTTCTGCATGCAGCTCTTTATTTGAGACTGTTTTACCAAAAATATACCTTAAATATAAAATACAAGCATAAGAGGCTACTGATACAAATTGCCAGCGCCTGATTCCGTCATTCAAAGTAACTAGAGATTACAGAGGGAATGCTTGTGACCCCTGTATTTAGGCTGCCTACCTTCTCCACTGTAACTTTTACAAACATTTTTAGAATTTTTAACTCCTCTGGCGTTTGGAAGTAGTCTTGAAGATCTCAGCTAATGTTAACTTCTTGACAGAGAGAAGCATGCTTTTCAGCTATTGCAGACAACTACAGCTAACATAGATTAAATGGTGCACACATAACACAAAATTACATGTGTGTTCCTCAAAAAAGTACCAGAAGCACACAAGCACCAAAAAAGGTGAATTTCCCCAAAGACCTGGCTTGTAACCCCTGCTGCAGCATATGGCAATTATATGATTACTGTCACAACCATAGCTACAAGAAATCAAAGGTTGATGCTCCATGCAAAAGTAGTTCAATCTTCCATCTCCAGACCTCACATAAAATTTCAGCACCAGACCAGGCTACTCTAACCTCTACACCCAGCACATCAGCTTTTACAAAACCACCTCCTGCTTTCAGACAAGAGCATGAAAGACTGAAGTTAGGGGCCACTGCATTACAGAAGTTACTGCCTTACTGCCAGCTATTATTACTTGCCATGATAGAACCACACACTAAAAACCAAAAACACACTAGCTAGAAGTATTCTGTAGGTTATTCTGGAAAAGCAAGGTTGATAATATCTACAGAAAAACACTTAGTGCTCTTTCCTCACGTATGAATTTCACCTCGCTAATGCCCTCCAGCAGCTTTTTGGGAACCTGGAATAATTTTGCAGAAGCTTCACCATTTATTACTGCTGTATACTGCTATCCTTGTGCTCCATGTTTCTCAGGAATATCAGCAATGCCAGGCTGGCTACAGCAGCTGTCACAGTGATTTGCCTTAGTTTTCTGTTAAGGAAAAGGTGAATCTCTACGCTACAGACAACAACAGCAACTAAAATGTTCATTCTTTGAATCTAATACAGTAACTTCTCAAGCACTGTGCATCAAGAGATGCTTCTTATCACTCGGCTCTCCTCTAAAAGAGATCACGTCTCTCCTACCAGTATCAGAAATTTCTTGCAAGAACATGATGCAGTGTTTCTACAATAAAACAAATCAATGTAAACAACATTCCTGCATAACTGACTGGAATTAACACGATTGTATTTTGTGATTTATATTATGAACAGCTTAACTGTACTATCCTAACTAAGCACTTTCATGATTTTGCAGAAACGGTGGCTGCCACATGCCACTCCTTCTGCACATCTGCTCCTGGCAACAAGCAACATAAAACCACACTACATACTTTACATTGTAAGGCACTAAAAGAATTTTTAAGAAAACTCAATGTTTTAGGCTTCTATGGCTCTTTCAATTAAAAGAAGTGAAATGGGGAAAGCACACTTTAATTTTAGTAACTCTGGTAGAAGCCTACACACCTTTTCCTACAACGTTCATAAAACACAGGATTTAAAAACTTTTAAAAAACGTCAATGAATAAAAGTAACTGAATCAGGAATGAGGCTTTACTTGTTATACCCGAACTGAGAGTTATTTTAACGATACCATAAAGAGTTTCATGGGGAAAACCCCAGTACGGGCTCTCAACTCCCAAAGCACATATGTGTGTGCACATATATACAAACATATAATTTATAGAATCACAGAATCATTAGGGTTGGAAGGCACACATAGCCCAACACCCCCCATCCCTACCAAGGCAGGGTCACAGGAACGTGTCCAGGTGGGTTCTGAATGTCTCCAGAGAGGGAGACTCCATGACCTGCCTGGGCAGCTGTCCCGAATGAGTGTGCTTGAGATTGCTCAAAAATTTCTCAGATCACACTGCAGCCTGGAAAGGAGTTAAGGGGGAATGCACCACCACAGCAGCCTGTGCCAGTGCTCTGCTGCCCTAAACGTAAAGTTCTTCCTCACGTTGAGGGGAAACTTCTTGTGTTTTAGTTTATGGCCATTGACCCTCGTCCTGTCGCTGGGTACCACTGAAAAGAGTCCGGCACCATTCACTTTAAGACAGCACCCGCCTTTAAGGTATTTGTATATATTGATGAAAGCACCTCTCAATCTTCTCTTTTCTGGAGTAAACAGGCCCAGCTCGCGCAGTCCCTCCTCACAAGAAATATTCCAGACCCCAAATTATCTCTGTGGCCCTCCCCTGGACCCCCTCCAGCAGCTTCTTGTCTTTCGCGTACTGAGGAGCCTTTTGATGTTTAAAAAGAAAAGCTTCAGAGTAGCCCCGTAACTGGTCAGCCCTCACACTCGCCTCAGCACCCGCGGGGGTCCCGCCCCCCCGCGGGCCGCAGCCGCAGGTGTCTGACAGATCCAGCTGCTGGGCCGCCCTCCAGGCCGGGCAGTGCCCGCCCCGCCGCCCTCGCTCCTCTCCCGCAAGGGAAGCGACCAACGCGGCTCCCGCGGCCGGGGCCGCGGCGGCAGCCCCAGGCAGGGGGAGGAGGATCCCGGCCGCGCAGCCAGGCCGGGCTTCGGGGCCTCCTACAAAATGGCTCTAAGTGCTTCCGCTCCTCCCCCCCGCGCCCGAGGTAGGGATGGAGGAGCCGCCGGGGTTCGGCACCCCGGGACCGCGGGCTGCCCGATCCGTCCGTCCCGCCGGGGCGGAGCGCTCGCGCGGCCACTCACCTCCCGCCCGCGGCGCGGAGGCCCCGCGCCCCTCGCACGCCGCTTGCCTGGGCCGCGCTCCTCCTCACATCGAGCGGGGGCGAAACTCCGCCACCTCCACGCCTGCCAACGCCGCCGCCGCCACCAGCTCCGCGGCCGGGACCGCCGCGCACCCCCCCCGCCCGAGGTCCCCCGCGCGCGCGGCTCCCGCCGCTCTTTATTTGCGGGTTCT
>JAOTQP010001546.1:55458671-55482029 GCA_026413545.1 Cichladusa arquata
TGCGGGGCCCAGGTGCGCGGCCCCTCCCGCAGCGGTGCCGGGCCGCGGCGCGGGATCCTCTGCCTGTCTGGGGGGCAGCCGCCGCGGGGGATCGTCGCTCGCCCACGCCGGGAAGCGGCGGCTCCCGCGGGTTGTTAGAGCGCCGATTTAAAGCCCGTCGGCCGAACGGACTGCGCAGCGCCCGTATCCTGGGGTGCGGCGCGGCCTCCTGCCGGCGGGGGGCGCCCGTCTCCCGGCGGAGCGGCTGAGGGGAGCGGGACCCGGCGCCTCCTGGGAATGGCGCTTGGCGCCTTGCCGGAAGGCTGGCGGGGAAAACGGGAGCTCTGGGAAGGAAAGCTGCGCGCAGCAGTAAAGGAAGTGCGAGATGGGTGCCGGGCTTCTCGGCGTGACTGCCGGGGCTGCCTGCCCGCCCACCGCCGCGAGCCTGTGTCCTCAGCCACTAGTCAAAGATAAAGGACTGAAATTCCAGCTGCTTCCGAAGAAGCTGAACATCAGTTTCCGCGTTTGGGAATAAAAACCAATAAAGTAGTTTGCCCTTCATTGCGGTGTAGCACTGAGGTGGTGCTTTAAAATGGAGTTTATCCTTCTTACTATCCGTGTTTTCCCAAGCTGTGCTACTGGGTAAATACTTTTGGCGGCAAAGTGGTAAAGCTGCTGCAGGCTAATTTAGTCTGTCACCTGGGTTGCGCAGATGAAATAGTTTGTCATTCAGTATGTCAGTGCTGAAGGTGCTCCGGAAATCTCTCCTGACTCTTACTGGTAGCAGAAAGAATAGAATCACTGCAGAATAGAACCCACGCACGTGGTCCCACATCCACATGTATGTGTATATATGAATACACCGATTTTTCACTGAGAACTTAGAACGTTTAAAAACCATGCTACAAGTGACTTGACGTAGCTACCCGAGGTAGGGTGGTAAGGTGACCGCAAGGAGAAAGGACCTGAATAAATGCTTTTGAAATCTTGCCCCATTTAAAAGTGAAAAGAGACACACTGTGATTGCTGTAATTACCTGCTCCTGCTTTTCTTGCAGATACTTGTTTTAAGCATTCAAGATACCGATTTACAGATTAAGCCATCCCAGGATATGTCAGCATGAGAGATGCACTGAAATGTTAGAATAGGCCTTAATAAGAACATTAATGTAGCAAATCGACTAAATTTCCTTGTTTGCAAACGTAAACATTACAATACTAAAGCTGCATATAAACCAAGCAGGAGAAGAAATTGGATTTTTTTCTACATAAAATAGATGCAGATGTGCACTCAGGGCTGTGTATAACATACCTAACATTTTCTGTGTATCAGTGTCGATTTAAACTCAAGATCTCCCAGTACTTTGTCTAGAGTTTGGCTACTTTTTGTTATGTTCAGAAACCAAACCTCCTTTGTGTCTTCTTAGCAGTGGAGATAAATGTCCAGCTCAGATAGACTCTAAAGTGTGGGATGGTAAACCTTCCACAATGGTTTGTGTTCATGAGCATATAGAAAGTATTCCTGCATTTTTTACCCTTTGTAAGCACCTAGTTATTTTAAATTTATCTTTACAAGTGTAGATTACATTTGTGGGAAAATATGCTAGCTGAGCAATAGGCAGGCAGCCAGGGACATGTAGAGATAAGTGGAATCAGCCTGCAGAGCTTAATATTCTGGGTTGCCTTTCTTTTGTACTTTGAAGTTAGTGAATGTATTATCAGGCTACACCTATAATTTTTGTTTAGGGAAATAAGGGCAACAATTTGGTTACCAGTCCTCTGATAGCTTTGGGAAGAGGATATTTAACTGAAATACTCTTTTGTTCTGTTTGCACATCACATTACACAATGAGAACTAACCTGGAACTTTTTAGTGCTGCTGGAACAAACGTGTCGACACTCGCCTTGGGTCGTGTTTACAGTGTGGTAACTGGAGTAAATTAGCTTTTCAAGTAATTGGTGGTATCATAACCCCCAGCAGCAGCATTGGTCTTTGGATGAGAGGCCACATCATATGGTCTGTCCAAGTACCAACACAAAAGCCAAATTCATATACTGATTCACTTGTAACTATAGAATGGAATAGGAACGAGATTATGAATGTGTGGGCAGCACAGCTCACCAGGTTTTAGGTTCCTTGAATGATGGTGTGTTACTCATTAACTTAATTATCCATTAACTGGAGGGCTCCTCCTTGGTTTTACCAGCTCAGTTCTGGGTTTCTATTCCACCCCTTTGTTTCACACAGAAGCTCTCTGGACCAACACAAATACCACGATGTTTCCCAGCTCCAAGGGATGCTTCAGTGAACACTGAAATCCTTTAACTTTTTGTCTATTTTTAATAAAACTGAGCCACCATTAGCAAATGAAAATGCATAAATCTTTGTGCCTTGAGTATTTCATGGAACGCACATGTCCATTTGATTGTGATCAATGCAATCTAGTCAATAAACTTTGTGCAACTTACAGCAAGTAAGATCTGAGTTGATTGCTTCATTTCCCAGAGTCTGAATTTCCAAGAAATGGCAAAATGTACCAGCATAGGGCAGTAGTTTGCTATTGAGAACATAATGCTGTTCATTAACTACATTGAATTTAAAAGCATAGCTGCCTACTCCCATTCAGTAGTTTTTTCTACATTTGAATAACTTAACTTTGATCTGTACCATGCATGTTTCATAATTATTTGCCTTTGTGCGGTTGCTACATTATTTCACTACATTACATGCCCCTTTTGTCCATTTGGATCTCAATCCAGGACACCATCCAAGCAGAGTTAAATAGAATACTGCAAACCTGATAGACATACCAAGATAAAATTCATCTCTGTTGTTTTTGGGTGCCCCAACCTCACAGCCTGGTTTGTCACTGATGTTGAGCTGCAACACTGGTCCGCTGGTTGGGGCTGAGAGCAAAGGTGCAGCAGGTCAGCTCACTGGCCTGAAGTCCCTAAGGCTGGTTCATATTTGAACTTTTTCTGTCTGCAAATTAACTGTGGGAGGGAAGGGGCTGAAGCCTTGCTTTCTTCAATTCAATATTTGTGGTGATATTTGTAAAGTTTTAAATTCAAGAGAATCCTGTTCATAAGGCTTTTTTTCTGGTGTAGTGTTAGTTGTGGACTTTGAACACCTGCTGACATTTAATCTGAGCTCATCTCACATTATTGACTTTATATTTCCATCAACGGCCTTAAGTTGTAATCAGTCAAATGTTACATTAAGAATGACATATTGGTATATGGTACAGTTGGTAAACAAGGTTACTTGGTGCTGCCCTCATATGTCTGTGTTATTCTGTACTGAATTTTGAAAATGTGTAGGGACTACATTCAGTCATACATACAGGGTTGCTCAGGAACTGTACAATATTTTTCTAAAACAATCACTGTATTGCTTAAAATCCTACATTCCTTAGTTTGGCTTGTATGATAGTTCTACTACTTGCTTTCTGACAGCCTTTTGAAAAGACACAAAACATATTTTTCTCCTCCAGATTTAATCTTACATTTTTGTCAGTGTTATCAGCTGCTCTGAGTTCACAGCATCATTAAAGAAAAGCAATGGTGCATGCAAGTTGCCAATTAATGCATCCTTTAATGCATCCCCTTAGGAGACTGGTACATCAGTCCGCCTAAGCATTTGACTGCCTGAGGGATTTTCCAGAGATTTCCTTTCCTGAAGATATCTGAGGGGATTCTTCTCTTGCTGAAAGCTGGAAACCTCAAAGTAACTGTAGATATGTTATGATACATGGTTTTCTGCTTTGGCTTTATCCTTCACAAAGACCAACATATCTAAAAGGAGGAATGTATTTTGAGTGTTGGAGTCCTGCAGCATGATTTAACAGAGTTGTTGGTGAAATCTAGGCCAATCCTGCTCTTCATAGCCGAAGGAGGATTTTCCCCTATCTATCTAGTAATGCTGTAGCTTTTTACATTGCAAAGCAAGAACAGAGGCTGATAGGCATCAGAAGAATCCAACTCAGGTATCGCAGTGCTCCTGTTGCTCATTGTGCCCACACAGAAGGTTCAGATGCATTTTGTGGATGCAGACTTAATACTGCCAAGTTCAGATTAACCAACATGCAGGATGTGACCACAGGTGTACTGATGCATTCATAACCACATTTATGTTTGTCGGTGTTTATCATCACATGCCGTGTACTTTTTAGGATTTAATTTGTACTTCTGTTCTCTCTGTGAAAACCTACAAAATTTTACTATCTGGATAAAAAAAAAAAAGTCTCCTGACTTTGTAGCTAAAGTAGGAGCAACAGAACATTTTTAACCATCTTCTTGGCCTTCAGATGCAAATTCAATGAAGTGTTTTGGCTGGCATGTCCCTTAGGCCAGGTATCCATGAACGAGGAAGGAAGGAGTAAGGATTGAATATCAAGGCGGTACAATAGACCCGTTATTTCATGTAATTTTTTTAAACTGTTGTTAGTTGCTTTGACTTACTGTCTTGGTTCCTCCCTTTATTCTGTCCCTTCCTCCTCCAGATATCTTAATGTTGTTGCTTCCCACCTTGCATCTCGAGGCTTCCCACCTGCATATCCCCGCACAGAAACATTCCTGCTATGGGTCGCGGCCACTGCTGCAGCCACCTCCTTTCATGGGAACAGCCCCCAGCTTGCCTCTTTTGTCAGGTCAGACAGGAACAGCGCGGGAAGGGGCCGGGAAGGGGCTGGGAAGGGGCTGGGAAGGAGCCTGTCTCCGCCCGGAGCCCCTCCTCTCTCCGCCCCGGCTGGGAAGGAGCCGGCCAAGGCCACGCTCGCCCCATCGATCGCCCCAGGGGCGGCCCGGCCACGCCACCGCCCGCCCGGCCCCCGCGCTGTCCTCAGGCACCCGGCGACGAATCCGCGGCTCGGGCTCCGTCCTCCCGCCCCGCCCGGCGGCGGGCGAGGGGCGGCACCGGCGCCGGCTCCGCTTTGGCTCGGGCCGCGGCCGCCGATCCTCCCCGGCTCACTCCGCTCCGCTCGGTTCCGCTCGGCTCCGCTCCCAGCGCCGCCGCCATGAGCGCGGACCCCGTGGTGTTCGTGTCGGCCGCCAGGACCGCCGTGGGTGAGGGACCGGGCGCCGGGCCAGGTGCTTCCTCCGGGGCAGGGCGGTGCCCGGCGCTGAGCGCTCTCCCTCTGTGTCCCCCTCCAGGCTCCTTCAACGGCGGGCTCTCGTCGCTGCCCGCGCACGAGCTGGGCGCCGCCGCCATCCGGGAGGTGCTGCGCCGCGCCGGGCTGGCCCCCGAGCAGGTGTCGGAGGTGATCCTGGGGCAGGTCCTGACCGCAGGTACCGCCGCTTCGGGCTTGTGCCATTGAAACCGCTCGGGTTGCACCTTCCGGAACCTCAGCCCTTGCCGCTGGGTGCACGGCTCCTTAACAAAGGACCTGAGAGGCGTCGTGGCTGCTTCTCCATGCGTGGGTGGCTCTGGGTGACCGAAAGGATGGGTTTTGGGAAAGGATGTTGTGGGGGATAGTTCGGGTTTTCTTTAAATCCTTGAAGTAGCCAACAGTGTAAGTGTGAACATCAGTTTCTCTTCTTCGTATCCTTCTCACCTTGGTCATCTCAGCTTCTAAATTTAACATTCTAAATAATGGTAACTCTAAGATTTTAAGAGCTTGGCCTGCATTTGTGTTTATCTGCAGGACCGACCTGCAAGGTCTGTGATGCCACTTGTTTGGAGACAAATATTTTGATTTAATGAAAATGCAGCTGGCAGGGAATTGTTTGTTTTGAACGTGCTCCTGCTTTTTCCAGGGTAATGTTTTATCAGGAGAATCATAGGCAGGTTTGTATTTTAAATGTGGAGGAAGGGAATATATATTTTTGCCTTAAAGATGATTCTGATTCCTCTATATTTTTAGCTTGCTTAATGATGGGCTCTCTTAGTCCTTTTCTTTGTGTACAAAGAGCTTTGGCCTCGGGAGATGCAGATGAAGACTGTGTTTTCTTTGAATATAGGGCTCCTTTTATCTTCATCAGGATCACAACAAAGACTGGAAGCTTCAGGTCCATCTGTGCATAGTTGTGCTTTTGGGTTCCATATGAACTTTCAGGAAAAGTTAACTGCTGGTGAGGTACAGAAGATGTCAAAAAGAAACTCTTCAGCAAGTAGCAATTTAAATGATTTCTTATCTTACACACATAACAGGCTAGGGCTAATCTGAAGTAGTGTTTCCTCTGACCTAGCATCAAAGGCAGAGTTGTAGATATAAAACTATCAGTAGCAGGTATTTATTGATCAATCTAAGTGAGAGAGGTTTCTGTTTATAGATTACTGCTGGGCACTTCTCTACTCTCCAGCTAAAAGTAGGAGCGAGCTCTTCATTTTGTGGAATCGGGGTATTGTTGTGAGCAGCGACAAGGCAGATGTTTGTGTTTTTAAGAGCAGCCAAAGCAAGCTGCTGCCTGTTCCCGCAGGTGCTGGCCAGAACCCTGCGCGGCAGGCCAGCGTGGCTGCGGGAATCCCGTACTCCGTGCCCGCCTGGAGCTGCCAGATGATCTGCGGGTCGGGCTTGAAGGCCGTGTGCCTGGCTGCTCAGTCCATACTGACCGGAGACTCCAGCATCGTGGTTGCAGGGGGCATGGAGAGCATGAGCAAGGTAAAGCAGAGCATTAGACTCGCATTGCGCTGACGCACCGGGAGCAAAGAGCCCAATGTTGAAACCCTATGTTTGCAGGCTGGCACCTGGAGGCAGATCGGAAGGGTCGCTGCGCTTGTGAATTAATTGGCGCATGCAGCAGTTGACTTCAGTAGCATGCTTCTTTTAGAAAAAGGAAAAGACCTCCTACTGCAGCTACTGAACACACACTGCATTTAAAATTCCGTTTTCATTTCCATGTAGCGCTGTTGTGGTGATTTGCCTGTGACATATCACAATAGACAGGATTTTTGTATTGCAAGAAGCCCAGAGAAGGAATAACTGCAAATGTTACTATTCACCAAGCAGTTAGAGCTTGGAAAGATAGCAAAGCAGTTTTGTTTTGAGGTGTCCATCCCAAGGCTGTATTTAGGAATGCGTCTGAGCTGGTGATCTGATGCCCAAGAATGGATGGCTTCTTCTGCCAGGGCTCAGCTGCCTGTGCTGAGAGTGATGCTGACATTCCCTGACAGGAGAGTGCAATTGGGAACTACCTGGAGCAGGCTAGCAGGCTGGGAGAGCCACAGCCATGTGGCCCCAGGAATGATAGATTTGGTCTGTGGAGAGGAAACAGCACTTGCAGTGTGGTGATCTGCTACCAGGGGAATGCACAGGCTAAATGACACATCAGCTGGCAGGCTCTGGAGGGACAGGCAGAGCTGGTGAGACTGCCAGGATTTGGGATGGGTACCTCCAGCCACCAGATAGGGGTCTGTCTCTGCAGTGGTCTGTCTAAATTGTGTGCTGGAGATGTAAACATCTCACACCTTTCAAAATATGCTTTTGCAGGCTCCTCATGTCATTCACATGCGAGCTGGGGTGAAAACGGGAGAGGCTTCCTTACAGGATACTATAATCCTTGATGGCCTTACAGATGCTTTTTATCAGTATCATATGGGCATAACAGGTAAGTGGTGACAGTCCATAAAATGAAATGGTCAACTGAAAGAATTCACTGACAGGAAATTTCAGAAATCTAAAGTTACAAACAACATGTTTCAAGCTGTCCCTATGTTGTACTCATGAAAAGAAAGAAATACATAATATTAAAAGGCATTAAGGCATTTTCCATTTTCTGAGAAATTTAATTTCAGAAAAAATATAAATAAAATAATCCCTGTGTGTAACTGGAGCATTCAGCAGCACAGATTTACAGAGCGGAGGAGTTATGTAAAGTGTCCTGTGGATATGTGTGGTTCTGCAGCTTCAGGTTATTGCACCCTGGATGGGATGGTCAGCCAACTGCCTTTCCAGATCCTGCTTATGAAACAGTGACTTCAGAACTGCTCTCTTTCCTGAAGAGAGAGAATCTAGAGAGATCTGAGCATAGTAACTCAGAGAAGCAATAAACTACAAAAGCTTATTTGCATTTGTATTTAATTTGATAATATCACCTGGGAGCAAATTCCACACAGAAATTTTCACCCTCAAGTGAAAATGCAGTAGAAAATCATGAGTAAACAAAATGAGGAAATCAGAATGAAAATGGTTCAACAAACTCAGCTGCTTGCTACAGCAAACATTAATGACTACATTTCTGCTTACAATTTTGCAACTTAAAATTTTGGCATTTCCTGATGGCAGTTTGCATTTTGTTCCTGTTTCAGCTGAAAATGTGGCCAATAAGTGGCAAGTCAGCAGAGGGGAACAAGACCAACTTGCTGTACAGTCGCAAAACAGGGCAGAGGCAGCACAGAAAGCTGGCTATTTTACCAAAGAAATTGTTCCTGTTCTTGTACCTTCTAAAAAAGGTAGGTGTGAGTAGATAACAAGAGCTGATTTTAAGGAAAAAAATTAATTTTCTGCTGTGTCTCCTGTAATCAGTGGATGGTTTCTCACTCACACAGCCTTTTTATAAGCATGTAGCCTGTTGCTCTCTTTTTCAGCTTTCAGTGGTTCTATTTTAAATAAGAGAGAAGCAATGCAAATGTGGAATATCTCAGTGTGGCTTTCTGCAAATACTACTAGTGTGTTTTATTGAAGATAGAGTAACAACCTAGACAAAGCACTGACTTAATATAGGCTTAGATATGGTACCAAGATCAGTATTTTTTATTTTCTTAAGACTCCTGCTGCACCAGACTTAAAACAGTCATATTGATCTGGCAAACCTTGCCCATCTAGTAAAATGCATAGTGGCAATAATTAGGGTTACTAGTTATTTATGTAGTCAGAATGCATATAATGGGTATGTTTCTCTTTATATCTCTGTGAGGGATATAAACAGACCTATTACAATGCTTGAACCAAAGGTCTGTTTCTAGAGCAGGGGAATTCCCCAGCTCCTTGTGAGGTAGATGCAAAAACTGAATTTTCCAAAAAGAAATCAAGAATCAGTTCTTCAACAATTCCATTGAACAGACCCTGTAGAAAAAGTCCTGACATTAGACTGGCTACAAACTATTTCATATAAGAGTTTAGATGATGATATTCAATGACACTTGACTACTCTTTGTAACAAGATTACTAGAAATATCATTTGAAATATAGCCTCCTGCTGAAAGAAAAGCTATTGGGTTTGGAACAGAAAGAACAATACTGACTTATGCACAACTAGACAGTATTTTAGCTGCCAGTGTTTGTCTTAGAAAACCTGAGCTATCTGCCCTGCTAGGAGGAGCTGGAGGGTTATAGCCATTTGTTAAACTGCCTTGAGTTGGCAGCTGTCTCTAGCATAAAAATGTCTTGTTGATTGAAAGGAATAGAGTGTGTAGTCCCACTCAGCATGTTATTTTTGCTATCTTGCTGTTTGAGATGTGTTTGTGTGATTAGACCCTCCTGTGACATAATGCTCTGTTTTGCAGGTCCTATAGAAGTTAAAATAGATGAACATCCTCGACATGGGAGCAACTTGGAAACAGTGACAAAGTTAAAGCCCTGCTTCCTGACAGATGGAACTGGGACAGTAACAGCAGCTAATGCTTCAGGTTGGTCCATCTGGCTTAAATAAAATGGGAAAGAACAGTAGCTGCTTGTGGCTCAAGGCAGGGTCTCTCTGAGGGGTGTGGCTGCTGTGTTTTTACTGCTTTGCAGGAAATGGTAATGTGTTTGACAATGTAGGTAGAACTCCATTTTAGATGTGGTGGAGGATTTCTTTACAGAGACGTCTTTTGTTTCCTGATTTTCTATGAAGCAGTACAATAGTTTGGACAATAACAGCAATATTTGATAGGCTGGAAAGAATATTTCCTTTTAAAACTGTCTAAGGGATTTTGACACTGCAGGTCTGGACAATGGAAAAATTAATGATTCCTGTTTGAAAATGTTACTCCTGTGGGACTGCCACAAGCAGCTTTTAAACATCTTCCTGTGTCCTTATGCTGCCCCTTCCAAAGCCTGTCCAACAAATCTGATGTACTTCTTTTTCAGATTGTACTTTGATTCTTCCACCTGCTGCTTTGCAAATAGAATCACAAATGTGTCATGTTTACAGCAATATAGTTTCAAGTGTTTGTGGCAGAGAACAGACTTGGCTGATAATAACAGTATTGACCTATACCAATAAATGATTTCTTACTATGCAAGCAGGAGAAAGTGATACAGTAAAAGCCATAAAGTCCAACAAATAAACACAAGTTGTTTGTTACTCCACAGGTTTAAATGATGGAGCTGCAGCTGTTCTTCTGATGAAGAAATCAGAAGCTGCTAGGAGAGGTCTTATGCCTTTGGCTCGGATTGTATCTTGGGCTCAGACAGGTATAGATCCATCTATTATGGGAGTAGGGCCCATTTCAGCAATAAGGAAAGCTGTAAGTAATCACTTATCTATGTATCTATTACGTTAAAACTCTTGCTTTTAATTGATTTTTGTTTTCTGGCCATGTCTTGGTTTTGCCCTGTTTTAAAGAAAACTTAGTAAGAAAAAAGTAAACCATGTGAAAAAAAGACTCAAAATAGTGTAGTATATATGATTAGGAATCCTAGTGCTGCTAGGCTACTACCTACTTGTTGGAAAAAGAAAACCCAAATGCATATATGTATAAATGGACTTCAGAGCATAAACTAATCAGGTTTGTGGAAGGGTACCTAGATACCCTAGGAGGCTAAAGATCAAATTTCAGGGATGTGTGTAACTAAACTAATTCAGTGACACGATTCTGGTGCTCTGTCTGCCAGGTTAATTTTTACATCATTGCCTGATTGTATTTGCAATAGTACAATAGTGAGAGAAGAGCCACTGACTGCCATCTGCATTAGCAAATGGGAATGGTGCCCTTTGTGTTTCAGTTTGGCCTGCAAAAAGCTTGGAGCTTACAGATTGGATTCCTTTCAGGTGTAACTAAACAGGAAGGTGCATTCCAAAACCACATCTAACTGAACCCACTGATGTGCTCAGTGTTAGTCCACAGGACAAGTGTGCTCAATGCCCCAGTGAGCAGCCCTGCTGGTACCATACTGCTTGCTAATACAGACATAACCCAAGGCAGCCCCAGCTGATTATTTGTTGAAGCTATGAAATTGAGCATGAAACTGATTTGCTTTAATGTTCCTTATTTTTTAAATACTGTGTTAAGGCCTTATTTTGTTCACCTCTGAAATGTCCTGGTGATGTGGAGGTCTGACTTGAACTCACGCAAGCTCTGTGGCTTTTGACAAGAAAATCAGAACTGTAATGCTGAAGTTTTTTCTTACCAGATCTCAAACTGTTCTTTTAAATTAAGAGTGCAGTAACTGCATATACAATACAGCTTAGTTTAAACTGTGGGACAGACAAGCTGTACCTATAACTGTATACGTACTATGAAAAAGGGCAACATCATAAAGCATGGTCCTAATAACACCAAGGTCGTGGCTTTGATTCCTTTATGGGCCATTTACTTAAGATTTGGACTTGATGATCCTCATGGGTCCCTTCCAACTCAGAATATTCTCTGATTCTGTGATTAAACTTTGTAATGTGTGCTATCAAATGTTCACACCCCCTGTGTATTATGGTTATCACTTCAGAATCTGAGGGTACCACTTTATAGTGCGAGAATTTTCTATGTTATACATTAAGTGTTACAATAACATAGTGTGTCTTAAGCTTTTCCCAGAAGTGTGGGATACTCTATACTGTCTATTTTATCTAGTAGGAAAAGGCTCTCCTCCTTGACTATAGCCTCGGAGGTGCACCAGTCTGGCTAGCCTAGGTTGAGAAATATCATTGCTGATGATTCTGCTGATAAAGTATTGCTGTTAGAAACAAAGTGAGTGGAAGTAAAAATTTACATGTGAAACATGCCTAAGCCTGTACTAGAATAGGCAATTGCATCACAAGTTTCTCAAGTGAAAACATGAGCCAAACTGTCTTCCAAAATAGTCACCTGTAAAAAGCTTGAAGTGGCAGCTTTCAATGTAAAGGCAGGAGAGACTGGAAAATCAGATGTGGCACTGATCACTAATGGTTGACACCTCACTATTTCCCATGAAAAGGTCTCTGTCAAGTAGACTCCCTAATGGCGTCAGACTATGTCCTAAAAAAATTGCTTTTAATCTGTTAAAACCTGCTTTTGAATCCAGTGCTTTTTCTAGGAAGGGCACCAGGTAGTTTGATTCTCACAATTGCACCACCACTGCTATGCGTGTAAAATTTGTCAAGATTTTTATGAGCACCCAGCATTATTACAGCTCGTTGTACTGACTTGTCTGACACTGAAATCTGTTGTCTTCAACAATTGTCATCAACATTAGCTATAAAAAATTGTTTTCCTTCAACTTTTTTGAAGTGGTAGCTTCAAAATCACCCGATTTACATCTTATGAAAAGCTTCCTCTGGTGCTAAGGAAGACCTAAAAGATAATAAGGTCCTATTTGTATTGTTTTCTCAGATTGACAAAGCTGGCTGGACTCTGGAACAAGTCGACCTGTTTGAAATTAATGAAGCCTTTGCATCACTATCTCTTGCAATATCAAAGGAACTGAAAGTAAACCCAGAAAAGGTAATGATTTGTAGGCTGGCATTAGTTTGCCTCCTGTAGTTCAAACCTGTCCCGTTCTATGCATGCAGATTGTAAAGATAAGCAACAGTTCTCTTTCAGTCCCTTTAGTGTAAGCAAATAGGGAGCCCCAGCAGGCATGTCCTCATCCTCACACTGCTCTGTCCGCTGGCTTTGCTAGCAGACAGTTCCCCAGCTAAACAAGTTCCAGTGTTGTTGCAGTGGATTTTTATGCAAATCTAGGCAACTGCTCAAGCATACTTAATTCAGAATTTGAAATTGCTGCTGCAAGTGTATTTGCCACAGTATTCTTTCAGTGATGGCAAAAAGCATGGGAATTATTCTCCCCTCCCTAAATTCACCTCTTATCTTCACAGTGAAGATAGCATCCTTGCAGAAGAAATATTGGTTATTACCAACTGTTGCACTTTCCTGTATGAAGTGATGTTTGGGGTTTCAAGCTCACAAATAATCAAGGGCTAGATCCCAGTGAAGTCAGTTATGCTGAAAGTCAGCTAAGCCAGTTAAATCTTCTTGACTGTCTGTATTGGCTTTTTTTTTTTTAGATCAATATACAAGGTGGAGCTATTGCTCTTGGCCACCCTCTGGGCGCCTCCGGTTGTCGCATCCTTGTAACTCTTCTGTATGCACTGGAACGAACTGGTGGAAAACGCGGTGTTGCTGCTCTCTGTATAGGAGGAGGAATGGGAATAGCCATGTGCATCGAGAGATAAATGTGAGGGAATGAATGAACAGCTAGTGTGAACTAGCTTTTAAACATTTTACTAATAAACGTCTAATAATGGAGCTCACATTTTGTTTGTTTTGCCTAAAAGTAAATAAGCTTACAACATTACTTAGTGGCACTCAATCACTGACTGGACAAAGAGGTCAGTGGTTACTGCAGGCACATTAATTGTTAACACAAACCAGAGCCTAAATTCTCACTGCAAGGACCAAGTTTGCTTTCAAAAATTAAGTTTGTTCACAAGAAAATAGCAGCAACATTCAACCACTTGTTTTATTAACATTTTAGTTATAAGAGTGGGAAGTGTAAGTGAAACAAACATAAATAAAGCCTAAGTTATTCTTCGAGTGCTCCAGACTGAACTGCATCCTCATAGCATCCTCCTCTCTCTTCTTTAGTTTCAGGGTGCAGTTTAATAAGGTCATCAATTCGAAGAATAGTAATTGCAGCTTCTGTTGCAAACTTCAGGCTCTTAGTTTTGACCATGGTTGGTTCAAAGACACCAGCTTGCTTGTTATCACGAGGTTTTCCATTGATCAAATCAAGACCAATCCTGCAAAGAAGGACATGTCAGATGGAGAAACAGTAGAAGAACAGCTGGGAGTGTACTGTGTAGCTACTACTTTGTTACAGCAATACAGACACACGAAGAAGGGAAGGGGCAGAGGAGTTCACTGAGAACATACTTTTTTACTATGCAAATCATGGTTCAGTAAACTTGGAAAACAATTTTGCATCTAGGTCACCAACCCACATCGCTTTTACTAGCCTTCTAGAAGACAGATACTTGCCATTTCAGATTTTTGCGATCTGGGTTAACTTGAGCCTCATTGTGGAATGCTCTCAACTTTGCAACAAGATCTGTGGCATCCTGAGCGGCATTTACTGCCAATGTGTTTGGGATTACTAAGAGGGATCTTGCAAATTCTGCTATTGCAAGTTGTTCACGTGATCCCTAGAAAGAGGAAAAAAGTTTTTAAACCAATAGCTACAACAAGAGAGGAAAAAATACAGCCACAATCAAGAACAGCATTAATAGGTAGGGGTTTTCACATGCAAAACCTGTGTTTGGGTCAAAAAACAATATAGTCTAATTATCAGAGTTAACTCACATCCTCAGTTTTAAAGAACCATCTTAAGAATCTGTAAGACGATTAGGTTTTCATGAACCACAGAAATGACTTCTAGTAGATGAACATAAACGCCTGGAGATTCATTGTGCAAGTCTAACACATACACACCATTGCTTCTTTGTGCAAGACTTACCATGCTGGTTGCATAATTTTCAAGATATATTGAAAGTGCTGCCTCTACAGCACCACCACCTGGAACAACAGACTTAGATTCCAAAACCCTTTTGACAACACAGAGAGCATCATGTATAGATCGTTCCATTTCATCACACATGAAGTCATTGGCTCCTCGTAAGATAATTGATGCTGAAGTACGAGCCTTTGTACTAAAAAAGAAAGGAATCAGAAGTCAGCTGTGTTGGATGGAACCTAGATTAAAATTTTTCTTGGTAAATTTTTTCTTCTAAAGCCAAGTTCAGCGGAGCCTTATTATTTCAACATTTAAAAGAAAATCTTAACATTGTTATGTCCCTTTGCAGGATACATACATTGTAACTTAGTCACCCATTAATTTCTAACATGCAAGCACCTAGTTTGAATTTCAGTTCTTTAAAGAAAGCTACCTGTCAAAATGTAATGACAAGATGTTTTCCAATCAAAGAGGGGAAAGTGTACTTATCTAGTAAGAAAGACAGCTCTCAGGTAAGCTAATGACTGCCAGTGTTATAGAAAAGGCTGTCACCATGTAGCTGATACAGAAGTGCCATGGGCAGGGCATCTCATTCACACTCAACACCACAGGAACATGAACACCCAGAAGGGATACTGGGGCAGTAGAAAAGTTGTTTTCCAAAATATGTTGTCATTAAATGAATTGATATTTAAGTCTTCAGGTACCAGATAGCAGTGACACCAGCACAAGTGAACACTGTCTTTCACTACAAACGGTAAGATTTAGCTCAGATCTCTTTATTCAGATGAAGTTACTCAGATGATACCTATTTCCCTTTACCATCTCTAAAGGGAAGCCAATTTAGAAATACTTGTTTATGAACAAAAATTTAAGTAAAAATTGTCTAGCAATCTTGTTTGTCTCATATACTGCAGTTCACAAACTGTATCCAGCTCCAGCAAGAGATGAAATACTGATACTTTCACCTCTTAATTTGCACTGGATTTGTGTATAACTACTTTCACATATGTGAAACTACTCCAACCACTAAGATAGCATGAAGTAAATAAATGGAATTTTATCTCCAACTTAGTAGAGAACATACACAAAACTGAGTATTTTTAAAAAAATTCTTACTTCTTGATTAAAATTAGCTCATCATCACAGATTCTTTCTTGAATCACCTCTTCTGCCTGTCCCAGCATTAATGCCTCAAAACTCTCCTCACCTTCAAGGTTTGCAAGAGTTGAGCATATGGTTGCTTTAACAAACAAAAAAAAAAGTGAAGTTAACATTCAATTCCTGCACATCATCCTTTGCCTACTTCCCAGAATAGGTGTACAGAAAGAAAAACAAAAATAAAAGCGGTGTTAAATCGATTTTTCTTAAACAACATTTCCAGTTCTCAGGCCGCAATTCAGTATTTTAGTTTATAACTGATAAAATGACTGCTCCTTTTGTTCAACTTTTACAGCACTTTTTTCACAGCCAGTACAAGCTCCCATGCTTTACCACAACGAAAATGTTTTCTTCCAAATTTAAGAACTGACAGATAAAGTATGTACAGGACCAGATTTTTTTAAAGATATGTATTTAGTGATTCAGAAGTTCTTTATTTGTCTTGAACTATCTAAACAATGTACTTAACTGTCTAAACAGAGGCTTATGAATGCATGCATAATAAAGACTTCTAAATAAACACAGATTAAGGTTCCTATTTCCACAAGAGGCCAGTCTTCACAGTGCAAGTCAGCATTTTCTTCTCCCACTGCAAATCTTCAGCAATCAAGTCTTAAAATACTACTACTTTGACAAAGGTCACTTAAAATCAACATTAAAGCTAAAAAGAAGTGGCTCAGCTTTACTCATTCTGACCTTGAATGTTAAGAAGTTGTATTTTAAAAATCAGTTTACAAATACCCAAACAACAGCTTCTACTTTGAAGAATAAATTTATAAACCAGTTATTCTTATATAGACATACCTCCTGATGCCTTAGCAATCCTCTTAAGGTCTTTTTTTACGACTCTTCGCACTGCCATAGCTCCAGCATCAACGAAGTATTTCAGACACATATCATCAATACCTCCAGTGGTGAGGATAACATTGGCACCAGTGGCCAGAATCTTCTGGATTCTTTCTTTGGTAATATCTGACTCTCTGCAAAGATTAATGTCCAAGTTATAAAAAGGTATTAAGAAATATACCATCGCATCCTGTCAGCCAGTTTCCTGAAATCTTAATGCTGAGCTATGCAAGAATGGTCTACTGCACAAACATACTTGCATTTCTTGAAAACTGACTTAATACTGGTTCTGCCTCCAGAAGCGAAGGCTTCTTCCATTTCTATTTGGTATTGCTGGGAAATGTTAACATTCAAAACATTTTTTACCTCTTGCACTCAGCCAAAATTATATTGAGCCACCTCAACTGAAGAGACCAAATCAAGCCTGTGAAACCCCACTGCCTCAGTTATTCAAGCTTCCACACACCTCTGCCTTATCTGGTCCAGCTTCTCAGGGTCTGAGATAACAACCTGAACACCAAGCTTCATTTTTGCTTTCTGCAGGCTGAAGTCAAGGCATGCAATCTTTGCATTAACTATTCTCTTGGTCATACCTGATGAGGAAAAATAAGCAAGAAGGATTTTGTCAAATCGATTTAACAGAATATCAAGTCAGCATTAGAGATTAAAATTAACGTTACTTCCACATTTCAGATTTCTACTGTTTGCTTCTCCACCTCCAGTTCTGCCCTTCTGCAGAAAAATGCCAATCAAGACTTTCCAGCATTACCTTTTTACATACCTTGTCCCCAAAATGTGAATGACCATAACAATCTGACCTATTGGTCTCACATCCTCTAAGTCACCTAATCACAGCACAGCTCTGCTAAACACAACAGTTCCCCATAAACCTGGCACTGGCTCCCCACAAGGGAAGCGTTTAAGTTCCACCAGACCACAATGCTACCTTGCTGACACTGAGCTAGGGAAACTACAGCAACTCACCAACACCTTGTGAATCACTGCTAGCTGGCAGGCTCTAGTCTAAGAAACACTGGTGAAGTGTAGTATTTTGTGCTCTTGTTTAATTGCTCTGTATCTGACAACCCACGTGATTTGCAATGAGTGCAGCCAGCAAGAAGAGCAATGCAGAAAGACAAAGAGGACTGAGCTGACACAGATGATTTCTGAAACACAGCCTGCTCTTACCCTGTGAGCCCACCACACAGTTCAGAGCGTAACCGTTCACAAGAATGCTCTCCTTCTGGCTGCGGCCATGGGCCTTCAGAACATTAACAGAGTTGATGGGGTACCGAGCCTGACCCTTCTGGTCTGTGTATTTCACTGCCAGAGCAGCATCCACCACCATGTTAGCAAAGAAATCACCATCACTGAAAGGCTGTTAAGGTTAAAACTGAAGAAGGAAACTAGTATTATGCTTAAGGAAAAAAATAAAGCAACAAACCATGAACAGAAACAACTGACAGTGCCCAAACTAAGTTTCCAAAAAAAGAACTTCAGAAAGGCACAAAAGTGCTAACTCTCCTTATCATTGTCTTAAAGGAATGAGTCATTCTAAAAGCTACATCACTGGTAAGAAAATTAGACAGACTAGTATGAAACCTGCATTTTGCATACCTTTTGTTGCTAAAGAAAAATATGTATCCTATGTTCAGTCTGCACAAAAGCTAAAAATGCAGGTTTTTGTGCTCATGGAGTAAAATTCAACTCTCTTCCCTCTAGATTCATTTCCCAGGTACCACTGTAACACATTCTTCCATTCACACAACTCTTTATCTAGTCTCCCTAACAAGCAAAGCAATTCTTAGGAAACAATACCCTTTAAAAGCTATCATGATGTGTCAATCCAGACTTAAAAAAATTGGGAAGAGTTTGAACATGCTTTCCCCATGCCAGGTCACAATATCTGTAAAATGCCTGTTATAAACACATACTGTGTCACGTGCATAAAAACTAACCAAGGACACTCTAGCCTAGCTACTGAAGCTCTCTCATCAGCCACTCTCACTTCACTCACTTAAGTGAAAGGATACACTCCTATAATTTTCGAGGACATTGATGTTTTAGCAGCATTAATTAGGCACTCCCTGCCCAACTCATCTGTGTTAATAACAAGATTTTCATTGATGTAGCGAACAGCTTCCCTGTAAAATAAAGACAAACATACTGGTAAAGAACCACCCGCACAAAAAGACAAAAACTTTTACGTTTTCTTCTAAATGTTACCTCAAACAACAAAGGGATAAAATCAAGTGCTCTCCAAGGACCGTGACTGTCACTTCGTTACGTGATTACAGAAACACAATTTAAAAAAAAGAACCCACAAGAAAACCCAACAAAAACCCCACCACCCCTGCAACAAACCACCATATTCCACTTGGCACTAAAAGTCTGTACTAATGCAGTCACAAAATGAAGAAATTCAACCCTATCAGTTTCTTACTTGCAGGCAAGTCTGTATCCACCGATAATGGAGGTAGGATGAATTTTCTGTTTCACCAGCTCATCTGCATTTTTGAGAAGTACTGCAGCAATAATTACCTGTTTGAAATACAAACATTAAATACGTGCATTCCACATAAGAAAAATAACTACCTTGTGCAACTCAGGACTAAAAACAGTTTCTGATGTGAGGTGACAGCTACCTAATTCCAACCCCCAAAGAGGTATCTGAAGTCTCAGACAAGTTTTCAACACTCAGTATCTTTGTTGGTACTTCACTTCTTGCAGTCATTAAAAATTAAAAACCCAAATTCAGCCTCTATCACCAACCTTCAAGACAGGGAAAAATCAATAATGAAACAGAAGTAAGCAAATTTCTTTCCAGAGCACCATTCTGCATATGGGAACTAGCATCTCTGGAAAACTGAAACACTGACTTTTGATATATCTGCCTGCAAAACCTGCTACATACCACTGAGGTGGTCCCATCACCGACTTCTTTGTCCTGCAGGTCTGCCAGCTCACAAAGGACTTTTGCAGCAGGATGTTCCACTTCCAGCAATTTCAGAATGGTCGCACCATCATTAGTAATGGTCACGTCCTAATTTTCAGAAGTCAAATGTGCATATGAGGTATATTTTTATTGCACTTTCACTGTTGCATTTCATAACGTTCATATAGAAAGAAATTAATTATTCCTTGCAATTGCCCATAAAATAATTATTTATACCAAAACTTTCCTGCTTCTTTTTAACCAGGAGTCCTACTCTAACAACAGAAATGTTACCAGTGCAGAATCTGCACTTTCTTTTGATCAGAAAAGCCTTCATGTTACCACATTTTGCAAATACTGGATTAACAGTCATGCAATCCACCTCCCTCCAACACAGTATTTTATTACATCAGCCTAGAAAATGACAAACTTCCTTCAATTACTTGAAATATTTTAAAATTTTTAAAAAATTACTTTAAAACTTGAATTACTTAAATTTTTTTTTATTTCTCCTAATGTGGAGACCAGGATATAAAAGTCATCACCTGTTAAACTTGACTTACATGGTGAAACTCACTTCTTGCAATCTGAGCCATATTTTAAGTGGCTACAAGAACTTACCTGCAGAAATAACTGTACCGCATAAATTACCACTACAACAGATGAAACTAAGACGATGTAACACACATTATACAATACTCAATTTTGTTACAGTTCTCCTACACCTCTCAGAACCATGGAAAAAACAGGCACATGCACATTAGACCTATGAAGCACACCAAGTGGAAGCACTTTTACACAGGAATACAAGTTCTCCTGACACTTCTTAAAGTAACATTACTTACCCCAATATCATCCACCAACATCTTATCCAGACCAACTGGACCAAGAGAACTCTTCACAATATTGGCAATAGCAGACGCAGCAGTAACTGAATAAATGAAAGAAATAAGAAAAAAAAAAGTTTTATCTTCCCAGCTTTAGGATGATTCTCAGGTTTGTAAAAAATAGTGGAAGAACCAACAAATCAGGAACTAAAGAATGCTTTCTCTGCTCTCTGGGTGAGATGGAGGAGAGGACTGAGGTCCTGAGGAGGAGCAGGGTTGTTAGATTAGGAGGGGTTGGTAGCACTGCTGCTTTTGACGGCAGCAAGCTGTGCCACAAGACTTCACTCTCATTGAGTCTTCAGTTCTGGGCTGACAGAGAACAATGGTATCATCACATATCAATTAGTAAAACATCTTTTGGTCCATATCAGGCCTGTGACTGAAACAACAAATTTACTTCTGCAACCAAGTCACTGAAAAGTGACCTCTGAGTCACTTCTAAAACACGAAGTGTTTAAAACACTGCTTCATGTAAAGATTGTTCTGCCATCTTCATATAGGAAAAAGATACAATCAACCTTTTCCTTCAGACCGTGGCAAGTTTTTCTCTATCCCACAAGCATAGCCACTTAATCTGGAAATTGAAAAAGTGGTAGTTAAATGGGAATAGTTATAACTCAGAGACCTTCAAACAAAACAACAATTTCTTTCACTTAGGAGGATTAATGGCAGCTTTCTGGAAAAAATAACGTTGTACCAAGGGTGCCATTAGCACATGGAATCTCACTCGTGAATTAAGGTAAGGCTTGTAAATTTTAAGTAGTCTACCTAAAGTATCATCAGAGCTACAGGAATGAATCTCAGTTTGATCAGGAAACAAGTCTTTGGCTTCTTCCTTTGTTTTTTTGTCTACTCAGAATCCGAGATCGGTCTCGGAATTTGCAGCCTTCCCCAGGACATGTGGTACAATCCTGAGCAATGGGTAACGTGTTTGAGAACCACAGCTACAGACACGCGTCTCAACGGCGGTCCCCACTTTCCGAAGCAGGTTCCCTGTGCTGGGCAGCGGGGATCTTCCCCAGCTGCCCCTTTCCCTGCAGAATTCCCCGCAGGCCTTGCAGCCTCAGGGCCTGCGCGGCGGGACGGGGCAGAGCCAGCTCCGTGCAGCAGCAGCCGCCCCGGCCCGGTGTCTGCGGCTGCCAAGGGAAGGAGGGCGGGGGCCGCGGCATCGCGTCGCCTCTCAGACTCCTCGGGGCGGCCCGCGATAGCGTGTGCTCCTCGTCCGTGTGCCTCCCTCCCTCCATCCTTCCTTTATGCCCTCCCTGCAGGCAGCAGCGGCCGGGAGGGAAGGGATCTGTCGGGAGGAGCGGCAGTTCCCGGGCAGAGCGGGGCGGGCGAGCACATGGCAGGGCCGACCATGGCCGCGCCATATTCGCTCCTTCCTGCCCCTCCCTTCCCCCCAAGGCTCCCCCGGCCCTGGCCGGGACGCGCTGCCGTTACCGTTTTGCGTGCGGACCGTATCGCCGCTGGTCCGCTCGCCGAACACGGCCAGGGGCCCCTCCATGGCCGCCATCTTCCCGCCCGGGCGCGGCGCCACACGCTCAGGGAAGGCACGGGAGCGCGCGGAGCGGCAGAGGGCCGGGGCGGCGCGAGGCACGCTGGGAGCGCGCCCCCCTGCGCGAGGGGGCGGTGGGGCGGGGCACACCCCGTGAGGGGCGGGGCCGCTCCCCGAGCCTGCCCAATCCCGGGGCGCGGCGCCGCCCGAGCTCCAGCCCCGATTGGCGGGCGCGGCTGAACAAAGGCGCCGCGCGACGGGGCGGGGCCGGGGGCGCTTCCACGAGCTTCTAGAAAGTGTCGCGGGCGTGGGCGCGCAGGCGCGTGAGGTGCCGCCGGTGGCGGGGTAAGCAGTGGGTGCGGGAGTGGCGGCCGCTAGCCAGCGCTGGGAAAGAGCCTGCTTCCCAAAGTGGGGACCTCGGCATGCGCGGCTGTAACTGCGCTTCTCAGGCACCTAACCCATTGCTCGCCATTGTACCCCGAGTGCTGGGGGAAGGCCGCAAATTCCGAGCCCAGTCTCCTGTTCTGAGATGGCAAATTATGAAGAAGCTAATAGATTGCGGCCTGGAAAAACTAATTCAAGCTGATATTTAGCCAAAACAATTTTAATGAGAATTAGCCTAAGTCATGACTGCGATTGAGCTTGATAATGGCACCACTGTATTGTTTGCAAGTCTCTGAGCTGTAACTGTTCCCATTATCCTACCACTTTTCGATAACTAGGTTAAGTGGCGATGCTTGTAGGATAGGGAAAAGCTTGCTACAGTCTGAGGGAAAAGTCTCAGGGAGTGGTGGGGAGATGGGGAACCTGCAAGGCTCAGTATGGGCATGTAATGATTTGTAGGGCATGGTGTGAAGAGGCTTCTCATATTTTTGACCATGTACCTTGTGGGGCCAGGAGAGACCTCCACAGCCGAAGTTACCTGGCTCCTGCAGCAGTATCCAGAGCTCATCTGCCAGGTGGTGCCAGGGTCTCACCAGGCCTTCAGCCTCCTTCCAACACCGTTTGCTCTCAGATGGCTCATTAAATTCATTTTCAGGACTATAGCAGTTAAATACAGCCCCAAATAGGGTTCCTGCGCTGTCATGCTTGCAGGAGGATGCTTTGAGAAGGCAGAGCCGCTGTGCTGTACCTGTGTGCTGCAGGAGCAGTTGGAAAGAAGCCTAAAACAGAATGATGGTAGTCCCCGAAACACCTATTGTTGCTCTTACCCACTCCCCTGTCCTTTCCGCGCCTTGCTCCCTCTTCCTTAGACCCATACTAGGAAAAGCCGACCCAGCCTCTGGAGGCCGGCATTTCCAAAAGCCCTTTTTCCAGGGGAAAAGATAAAAGATGATCCCCCGAGTGGGGGCAGTGTTTCTGCTCTGTTTTGTGAGATGAGAGTGCCACCCAGCAGGGCCCTTTCCCTGAGCCGGCGCTGGGCGGCCCAGCCGGCGGGGCGGGAGCGGGGCCGGGGCCGGGGCCGCGCTCGGCGCTTCCGCCTGCCCCC
>JAOTQP010001546.1:55482830-55517745 GCA_026413545.1 Cichladusa arquata
CTATGAAGAAAACTGATTTTGTTTTAGATACCTACAGCTGGCCAGGTGAGGTCTACCCCCTCGGCATGGCGGCGCCCGGCTGTCCCTGAGCGGAGGGCGGGCAGCGGCGGCCGCCCGGGTGCGGCAGGCCCGGCTCCCCATGGCGCTGAGCGGCCGCCTGCGGCTGGCGGCCGGCGGGCTCCGTGCGGCGGGTAAGCCCCAGGCTCCCGTGCCGGCCCTTCCCGGCGGCGGCTCCGCGGCCCCCGTGCTCCCGGGGCCGTCCGGCGGTGCTGCTGTGCCAAGGATGAAGGGTTTATACCTTGTTATTTGGTAGCGCTGTCTCTGGTTCCTTGTGTACTTCCCTTTCAGTGTTTTGTAAAGCTTTGGTCCTAGGGATCTCCTAGTCACACGTGAGTTTAGAAACGGCGTTAGTATACTTGCAGTTCACCTCATAAACTGGAGAGACAGGTTGAGGTCTTGTCATTCATCTGCTAAGTGCTTAAAAAATAACAGCAAGATTATTCTGCCCTGCTGACTTATGTAAGCTGTCATTCTGTACTATATCAATTCTGCTGTCTGCACTACGTGTTTTTTTAATCTTTGGTGGATTTTTGTCTGCTCTCCCCCTCAAGGTCTTCGTTTTGCATCAACTACAGCCGGTCTCAAAACTGAGACTGAAGTGGACACAAGTGAAAATGAGGTTGTTGCCCCAAACTTCGTTAACAGAAATCCTCGGAACTTGGAGCAGATGGCCCTGGCTAGGAAGGAGCGTGGCTGGAAGACAACATGGCCAAAGCGTGAGTTCTGGCACAGGTGAGTCAGGAAGTTACTGCCAGAAATGAAGACTCCAAAAGAAAACAAAAAAAACCAAAACCAAAAAAAAACCAAAAAAAAACCAAAAAAAACCAAAAAAACACCAACAAAACAAACCCCAGAAACCCCTATACAAAATGTGTGTTTTGGGTTGCTGAATCAGTTAGCACATTACTGTCTCTTAATCAGCAGGCACCTTCTGTGTTCAGAGAAGAGTGGACTAGTAGCATGTGAAAGCATATGTGGTCAAGATTTTTCCATCTATTAAGACAACAGTAATGTGGCTTAAGCAACAGCTTTTTAACTCGGGATTTTCTCACTCCTGTGCTTACCATGCTTCATGGTTTAATTTGAGGCACCATAATAGTCTGTTTGGGGTTGTTTTATGTTTGTGGGTTTTGTTTTGTTTTAGTTTACTTGTCCTCTAGAAAATAGGTTCATTTTAGGCTGCATTTCAAACTCTTTATTTTGTTCTTGTGGGGAGAACACCATACAGTTCGTTCATACAATCAGAAATACTTGCTACTAATAAATATTCTGCTGTTATGTGTGGAGGCTTTTGAGGTACCTTCTGACCACTTGCAGATTTTAACAAGTTGTTACCTGCTGTGTCAGCTCAAGCTTTTAAGGGACTGCATAGTGACCCTAAAGCTCCATTTCTGTTGGAGCAGTTCCCCTCATCTGTCTATTCCATATTGTGCAGCTGTACAGTCCTTGGTTTGGAGTGGGTGCTGATCTGTGGCAACATAGGACTGTGGCCTTGAGTAACTGATGAAAAGCTGCTCTTGGAATTTCACTCTTCTGAGCTAGTAATAGGAGTTGTGTGAGTTGACACAGGCAGGCGTCTGTAATGACCACAAAACTACTGGAATTTGCGGAAATGCAAAGAGTGCATTTATTTCATTACCTGGCTAACTGAAGGATCCCAAAACAACACTGAGGTGGAGACACACGGCACCAGTCTGTGCAGGTGGTGAGCCCGCTGTTGGCACCCATTTATTAGGGACATTTAGGTTTGCCATCATGCTGTGGTCCCCCCTGTGCTTTTCATGATCTCCGAACTTTGATCTTCTGTCTGCCAAAACAGGCAGCTCAAGCACATCCATGAGAGAGCCTCCAAGGCTCTTCAAACACCTGTGCTCTCTCGGCACAGAGATTCTAACTTCTCAAAGCAGAGGATAAACAGCAGTAGGCATAATACATTGGATTTCCCACAATGTTATTCTCCAGGCCTTGGCATTCCAAGCTGCAAGGTCACTTGAGCAAATCCTCCTCACCACTATTCCACTTTTAACTCTTTCCTCCCAACATGAGTCCTATTTTGTCTTAATAAGCAAAACATACAATATAATGTAATGTAATATGTATTAATACATTCAATTTTATTTCATAAAGGGAGTAATTTAAGCATTTGACTGTGTTCTCTGGAAAAGACGTTTTAATCTCCTCTTATTTCTTTCCCGCACTCAGATTACGGCTTGAGCGGACACAGCATTACGTAGAAGCCTTTGTTGAGCGCTCCAACGGGGATGTTGTGGTATCTGCCTCTACCCGAGAGTGGGCCATAAAGAGACACTTGTACAGTCCCAAGGGAGTAGCTGCATGCAGAAACCTTGGCCGTGTGATGGCACAGCGCTGTTTGGAAGCAGGAATCAACTTTGTTAACTTTAAAGCCGTTATCCCCTGGGAACATCGTTGTGACTCGGCAAGTACCCATCTCCTTATTCCTTTGGCCCTTTCTTCCTTTTTAGGCATCAGTTTTACTTCTCACCGTTAATTTTCTTACGTGGCTTGACAATCCCTCCTTGCAACACTCAGAAGGGCAGCTTTGACAAGCTGCAATTCCTGGTGGAATGCTGCAATGCTTCTGTGAGGCTGTTAACCTCTGCTCCTCCATATAACATGTTCCCACTGATTTTTAAGTCTTGCTGGCTTTTTTGTTTTTTGGGGTTTTTTTTGGTATTTATTTTTTGTATTTATTTCTGTCTGTCTTTTAAACAAGATTCAGGAATTTGAGAAAGCTATGGAGGAGGGTGGTGTTGTTCTGCGTGAGCCACGAAGAATCTACCGGTAAAATGGAGACCTTTGGGAAGACTTTCCAAGGAACAAAGATCACTTCTTTAGCTTTGTGTACTGGTAGAGGAAAGGTCTAGAGCTGGAAAAAGTCTGAATGTGTCATCTTATAATAAAATATTTTCAAATGGATAGAAGTGTGTCATATGCTTTACTCTAAAATGATCAACACCTTTAAAGCTAGAATAAACTTACTGTAGTTCAGCTTGACATAATTTATTAATAATTCAAAATTAAATAATAAATAATTAAATAATTAAAAATATATGTTATTTTTAATATCTGATTTTGTTTGTTCCAGCCTGAACTCTGGTAATGCTTTGATATTTGATCCCTGTACACTGCCAGTCTAACCTAGCAAAGTGTAGTCATTACATCAATATTTAGAACTGTGATAAAGTAATGCATAAATCTTGGTGAAAAGATTAAGTCCCACGGACTCATCTTTGTGCCTTTCTTGCAATCCTGGGATTCCAACTGCTTAACCACATGGGTAGTTCTAGGAGGGGAGCTGCACAGATGCGTGCTGTAGGGAATAAGAAGCCCTGTTCTCCCCTTGTGTGTCTGCCTGCTGCTTGGCACAGGCTGGTGCTGTCAGTGTCTCTGCCTGATGGCTCTGCAGAGCTCACGAGTACGACCAGGCTGTGAAATCCCCAGAGTGTGTTGTGTGTCGGAGGGAACCTCTCTGACAGGCAAGCTCAGGGAGGCCAGCCTGGCCAGTGCGACCCCTGCACCCGTGTCCCGGTGCTGTACCTGCTGCCTCGGGTTTGCGGGCTCTGGAGCAGGAGAAGCGTGCCGGGGTGAGCCCGGCCCGGTTCTGGCATCTGTATTAAATCCTCAGGGTTCAACTGACAAAATGAAAAAACTCACTGTTTTACTGCATTTTTACCTAGTTGTTGATTCATAATAACAACTCTCAGACAGTGATGGCCTCTGTGCGATATGTGTTTCCGGCAGTAGGAGCTGCCCCCGCGCTCCCTGTGAGGGCGGGCTGTGCCGTGCGGCTTCGCAGCCTCGCCAGTTTCCAGCCCAAGCCTCCCAGCCCTCGGCTCCCGCCGCCCGGGTCGCGCTCGGAGCTCCCGCGGCGCTTCCTTTCCCATCCCTTGCTGCGGATGGGGCCCGCCCCGCGGGGCAGCGCCGGGCACGCAGGCGCGCCGGGCCGGGCCGGGCCGGGCCGCGCGAGGGCAGCCATGGAGGTGGGCGCCGAGAACTTCGCCCGCTGCCTGCCGCGCCTCAGGCGCCGCATCCTCCGAGCCGCCTTCGTGGGTGAGCGTCTGGGGCGTCTTGTCCCACCGCAGTGCTGCCCTCGGGCCCCGCCCGGCCCGCAGAGGGGCGGCTGGCCCTTGCCCGGAGTGGGGACCCGGGCACTGAGGGGCACTGCAGCCCGTAATGCAGCGAGCGCTGAGGCGCGGGATTCAAACAGGCAGCAGAGGCTGGGAAGGGAACCCCGACTGCGGTGCTGGCCTGGGCTGGGGGCCCGAGCTGTTAGGGGTTCGGGGTGGGGGCACGACCACAGCGCAGGGTGAGGCAGGCCCCTCCTGAGGGGCTGGGGGAGGTGTCCCTGCCTCATCCTGCCGCGGCAATGAGGCAGATGCAGGTGTCAGCCCCACAGCTTTTTCTCTTGAGTCTGCTTCATGCGGTTTGACAAAGGTTAGGGTGAAGAGGAGTGTTTGAGAGACCCCCGTCCTGGTGCTAGTGAAGCGCATGCCTCAAATTTCAGATTCTCTTGTGTTTTCACCTCAACAGCCCTTGATATGGAATTTACTGGTTTGCATTCAACTTCCCTACAAAACAACGAGCCCAGGTAAAACCATTGGACTTGAAATGTGAGGGAGACTTGTTGCTCTAGCCCTGTGAGAGCAGCCTGTGCATAACAGCCCTTCACGTGTCTGCTCTCCTTTCCCCATTGTGGTTTTGTTCCCAGCCTGTTTGACTCCCCTGCGGAGCGGTATGTGAAGGCCAGGCAGAGTGTTCAGCGCTTCACTCCTGTTCAGCTTGGTAAGTGTGGTTCTGACATGGAAGGTGTTTTCCCCAGGTTGTGCAGGTAACTGGCCTTTGTTCACTCATTCCAGAGATGTTTTCTTCTTGGGTTTCTTTTTCCCCCTGTGATGTTTATCAGCTTTTTAATAAATAATGTATAGTCAGGTGGCCTATATAGTTTTTACTGGTCTAAAGTTGACCATATTTAAAGGTCACAGTTAAAAATACAAGGCTTTTAAATCAGAGGATGCAAGCATATGACGGCAGCTCCTGTTCAAAGCGGTGTCATTTGATACAGTGCATTATGAGTAAGGGGACTATGAGGAAAATGAAGGCTGCTATTTCTGTTATTCCTAAAATAATAAATCAGCATGAGAAGGGGCCTGTGGAGGAGAGCTATTGGCAGTTTAGAACCAGTCAAGGAGTCAAGAAGCCAGCTCAAAAGCAGTTTGAAATATTGTTCGAAATCTTGGGGTATATAAGATCTTAATGTGCTTTTTACCTAAAAAAAGAACCTGAGAAGTAAAACCCATGTTTCAGTCCTCTCTGGTGTCCAGCTTGTTCCAAACAGTATTGTCGTGCAGTTGGACCCACTGTGTATGCATAGTCAGAGACTCACCACCATTCCATCTCTTGCCCATTGCTCAGTCTATTTGTTATTTAATTCAGATTTGACTCATTTTCCCACATAGCAGTGAAAGCTTGTCCCTTTCAGCTCTCAGGAATCCAGGGAGTGGCCTGGCAGTTGTTGCTAGGATTGACATAGTGACATTTGTGAATGGAAAACATGTACTTCTTGAGGGGTTCCCCACATCCTTCATCTAATTTGCACACTGTCTATAGACATCCAGCTAAACGCTGCCATCTCAACAGAGGTTTCTTTCTTGCAGGGCTGGCAATATTCTCAAAAGAAAATTCAAACAAGTAAGTAAAAAAGCAGTTTTCTGTTACAATGAGGATATTTTATGCATAATTCACTTTGGACAGAGTTATTTCATGTAATTGTCTTCTAGGGATATTTTTATTTTCATTTTAGGTATGTGGTGCATTCATACAACTTTTTCCTCTTTCCCTCAACACTGGGAATAAGAGATACTGAATTCACCCTCTCTGCATCTAGTATTAAGTTCCTGTCTCACTATGGCTTTGACTTCAACAAGGTATGTAATCTCTGCCAGAAATGCAGAACAGAGGAAATCTGTGCAACTGCAGAAGAAATCAGATTAGTATCCCTAAATGTTACGTTTCTGGGGTACATAGCATCTTCCTAAAGTATGAATGCATCCTGCAGTTCATTATCAACAGGGGTAGTGAGTGCTGTTTTTTCTGAACTAATGTAAAGGCAATAAGCGCATCCTTGGCAGCCTCAGACAAATTTTTCTGCCTCAAAAAAGCCCCCAAAACTTATCTCTAGTGAGATAAGGATTTACTAAACCTTGGTGGGTGTCTTTACTATTCATGAAGGTGCAGAAGTACCAGTTTACCAGCATCCCATGTATTGCCACATCTCCCATTAAATTCAGACTCTGTTCAGACTCCCCATAAGAGTACTGTTTTGCAATTCTGGGCAGCAAGCATCTGTCTTCTTGACTCTTGGAAGCATCTTGTTAAAGGAAAGGTAAAAGAAAAGCAAAGAAACTGATTACAGTTGACAAATATACTTTTCTTTCCTCTTTACCTGTTGGATTGCCTACACTTCATTTGTCCTGACTAACCTGCTAATTCTCTAATGTGCTGTGAGAAAATCCAGGGGAATGTAACCAACCTGGCATTTTCTCTCCCTTCAGTTCCTCAAAGATGGAATCCCATACATGAATGAGGTACAGGAGAAGATCCTTAGGCAGCACCTCTTAGCTGGTACCTGGAAAGTCTGCAGGTGAGCACTTTGCAGAGAGGTGTCTCCTCAGTACTGTGTACATTGCTCAGCATCACTCAGATAACATTTGGTTGAAATACTGAAACCTGTTGGTCTGAACACCCTGCTGCCAGCTGTTCCAGCATGACATGGTGTCTGAAGGAAGATTGAGATCACAGGATATTATGTGAAGAATTGGCTGCGTGCTGGGAAATGAAGCTTTTGCATTCCTACAGCAAAGCACAAAGCTTCACCTGTAAAGACCATTTCTCACACTGCCCCTTTCCCCTTATCCAGCACTAGTTGTGCAGACAGGGATGTCCTGAAGAAAGCTATTGATGAAGTGACCTCTTGGATAACTGCAGCAAAAGAAGAGGATACTATGATTCTGCAGGATTTGAATGGTATGAAACAGGGCCTCTTTTAGGCACCTGTGGGCTCTGAGTGGCTTCATAATTTCTTGTGAACCTCTGGGGTAATAACTGTACTTTCTTCTGTTAATTTGCTCTATTGAGAGGGAAAGCACCAGTGCCCATCCTGTCTTTACAACTCTTTACCCCAGTTTATACTTTAACTCCTGTTGGGAGTTAATCTCTGGGCTCTGCTTTTCTGCTCTGTTGTGGTGATGGGTCTTTCTGAAGCAGAAGTGGATGTCTGGATGCTTGGAGAATGCTTTGTGGTAATTGACTTCCATTTTTTGCTTCTTCTGGGCAGCAACTGGAGAATTTGTAGTTACTCTGAATCAGGATAATGTTTTATATGTTTTAAATCCTGGGTGATCTGGTTTTTTGTTTATTTTCTTCCCCTCCTTTCACAGTTTAGTCCCTCTTATGTGGAGGAACATGGAGCCTCATGGAGATACATATATGCCAGTGGGAATAAACAGGCCACTTATCCTCCGTGTTAGGTTTTGGGAGCACCATAGCAGAGCTGAGGAACTCCTGTGCTGACTTGAAGAACAGGGAATTTTTGCAGGGAATAATTTGTAGGTTTACTCACAGAACCCAAAACTTAATCTTCTAGGTCAGGGAATAAAATATAGAAAAGGTTAGGAAGAACAGAATATTCAAGGCTTTATGTCTGTTGACTTTTTTTGCAGAGGATGCAATAGGAGGGGTGGAGACTGTGCTGTGCTTTTTATCTGCTTTGTCAGCTAGACATGATACTGGTATTTTAATAGAGTCTGGCACTGGTGATCACCTGTAATAAGAAAGACATTCATTTAAATAAGCAAGAAGACTGATTCAGGTGTCTCTTTTAATGCTCTTCAGAAGAGGATTGGGTTAGGTCCTTATCAGCTGTGGAGGAAAATGCATTGGTGCCCTTTGTGTGCCTGGCTTCTGGGTCTGTTGCTCTGAAACTGAAACTGTCCAAAACCAGAGTGCATCTTCTTCAGAGTAGTAGCTTCCTCCCTCTTCAGTTAGTCTTTTCTTTTCCTCCATGTCCTTACTAAAGCTCATTTGCCTGAAATTTTCACTGTGATCTTTGGGGTTTTTTTGTGTTTTGTTTATTTGTGTAGGTTTGCGGTTATTGGTGGTTTTTTGTTTTTTTTTTTGTTGTGTGTGTGTATGTGTCTAAGTTTTTTTGTTTTTGTTTTCTTTCTGTCGTTGTGTATGGTAATGTACCAGGATCATTTTCTATCATTAATGTACCAGGAATATTTTCTATATGTTGTATATGTTGTGGGAGAAACATGTGGTGAGTTCATCTGTCTAGAAGAATGATATGAATGATGATTGTGTTTTCCTTAATAGGCTTGTCTGCACCTCTGAAGTTTTACTGCCTTTTTTTTTTTTTTTTTTTTTTTTTCTGTGTCATAGGCTATCATATGCTTGAAGTTCAGCTGGTTCTGAGGCAGGCTCTCAAAAATGTTTGGACAGAGCCTCTTGGAGACAAGAAGGTGAGATGGAATGTGGACCTTTTGGAAAGAGGATTTCTCTCTGGACATACAGGACTGGCATTCTTGAAGGGACTCTGAAATGTTGCTTGTACTTTTAATGATAGGGTCGAGGAGAAGGAAGAGAAGACAATGACAAAGGAAATGTTGATTGTGGGATCCTAAGAAAAGGGATACAGAAAACCAAGCAACTCTGGTTTCTGTTTGTCCTGTAGCCCCAAAATCCCTTTCAGTGGAAGTGCTTGTCCTTGGAGCACTTCTGGAGGCACCTTCCCTGTGTCTTCAGACTTTATTAAGTTCCTCCTTCAATACCTCCACAAGAATATACAATTCTAGGGTTTTCTGTGGTTTTCCTGTGCTGACTTCTGCTGTGAAGTTGCTTTGAAGACTTTTACTCTGTGATTTGCTGTTTTGCTATTTGCTACTGGTATTTTACATTCAGTGCAATATTTTCTGTATTAAAACTATGGTTGTGGGTATGAGTATGATATCAGTCAGTTGCTTAGAATTAGCTTACAGAAATCTTTTTTTTTTTGCCTTAGTCCTACTCTGGTCTGATAACCAATGTCCCCAGAATGTCAGATTTACCCAGCCTTCTCCTCTTAAGCATTGCCTTTGGGGACTCAGATTATATGATTGCTGTTTGTTTCTGGGTTTTTTGGTACCATGAACTTACCATATTGGTATCAAGTTAAATGGAATTAGGTTAATTTGTGCTCAATAAAACCCTTTGGTAGGAATCATCCTTTTAAGTAGAGAAGCACAATTAAGACTCACTTTGAGCAGGCCTGTTTAGTTACTGGAGCACTGATCTCCATATAGAAGTGAGACAGTCCCAAGGTCACGGGATGGATGCAGTTTTTCTGTCCTTCAGTGCCTTGAAGCTGAACTTGACCTCAGCATTGCTGAACCCCAGTAAGCAATGTACGTATAACTAATAGGGGAGGCTGAGATACTCAGTGACTGTTCTTTTCAGGTAATGGTGAAAAAAGTGAGTCCACGGCGTCGTCAGCTTCTGGAGAACTCTTCTTATGACCACTGTCAGAAAAAGCTCATTCTCCTGTCTGCCCGGGGCTTTACCAACCTCTTCCTGATACTTGTTAAAGCCAAAAAGGTAAAATGCCTTAACCCTACTCTCATTTTCATCTCTTCTTAATTTTGCTTTGTTAAATACAGTATTAAAAATCCTGGTGTTACAGTTTGAATCACCATCTAAGAAAGCTGAGCAGATTCTTGCCTTTTGGGCAAGCTGTGCTTTTCAGCATGCGACAGACCAGTTTATTGGACCATGTGGACCATTGGTCTGACTCTGTGTGGAAATTCTTACATTCTGTCTGCAGCTTATCAAATGGATTTCAGCTTTAGAGGAATATGGGTGATGTGCAGCAGAGACTGTCCCTGCCCTTGTGAGTGAGCATATAAATCTGATGGCTGGAACCTTGTTCAGCTGAACAGGGAATCCACTTAGCTCCTTAGGTCCACTTGAAATAGAATGCTGCTGAGACAGTACTCTCTCAGAGTTCACAAGTCTGATTTCCTGCAGGCAGTAGTCCTCCTGTGAGCCTTGCAGCCTGAATGACTCCTGTGCAAGCATGTATGGATGTTGTCTGCTGGAGGAAAGGGTTACAGCTGTTGAGTGTGCCTGTGTTGTTTATCTCTGAGCTCTCTTCAGAAATGTGCTCCAATGGGCTGTTATGTTTTTATATTCCTCCTTAGCCCCTGGTGGGACACAACATGCTTATGGACCTTATGCATCTTCACGACAAGTTCTACAGGCCCCTCCCAGGTACTGCTGTGTGTGGCTGCTGTCCCAGGCTGCTGCCTTTGCACTGGGGGTGGAACAGGAGGTCTAGTGGCCATTTGCCACCACAGACACCTGCAGGGCTTAGTAAGCAGCAGGGCTGGTTGCCTCTTCTGAGTTCTAAATGCTGGAGAGGGCATTGTTGCCTGCTGTCACTTCTCTTCCCTGTTACTTTGCAATTCCATTGGATTTTCCCTTTTCCTGATGTCTTTCTCCACATGTGCTTTGCTTTCAGAAAGCTATGAGGAGTTTAAAAGGAACATTCACAACTTGTTTCCTGTCATCATAGACACCAAGACTGTAATAAAATCTGTGCAGAAGGTGAGATGAGTGCCCTGTGATAACAACAGAACTGCAACCACTTCTCAGTGCTTTGGGAAGTTCTAATTTTAGATCTCATTTAACAAATTGGCAATGCAAGTAATTGAACTCACCATAAGATCTGTCGTGGTTGGTTTTCTAATACATTCTTCTTTTATAGAAATGTCTGTTTCCTCGAGTATCTAGTCTTTTGGAGGTGTATGCAGTTTTGTGCAGGTAAGTGGTGGCCAATAGAACTTTCAGTGATCCCTGTGTCTTCTTTGGAAAGATATTTCCCAGTCAGCCATTTCCCATGTTCATACTTCCCTCCTCTCAAATGTTTTTCAACTGGATCCTCATCTTTCTGAATTTAACAGCAAAGGATTTGCACATGTTTCTTATAAAGAATTGTGTAGTAAATTATTTCTTCTGAGTCACTCGTCACATTGAATCACCATTATTTCATTGGTCACAAATTTGGTTTGCATACAGCTGTATACACAGCCTGAGAAATGTTGCTTATGTCATGTTCTGAAAGGAGGAAGATTCAGTTCTTGGTGAAAATGCATCCTAATTTCAAATGCCTGTGCTGAGAGAGGACTGCACTGAGCCCAAAGCATTAACTAAAGACCATGTTCAAATGGAGCACGAGTAGATGTTGTATCTCATGAGCTTAGTCATGATGTGGTAGGAGACTTATTTCACACTTCTTTTGTGAAATAATTTTTTCCATGTCAATTTTGCTAAGGAAAGGAAAATTTTGCCTGTTTTCCATTACCCCCTAGTCCCAAGAAGGAGATGCAAAATTAATATTTTTTTAAAAACAGTACTGGGATTCTGAGGGTTTGTTTATTAGCAATTTCACACTGCATATTCTGCTTGATTGTTTTTTCTTTTATTTCAGTCATTCCAGGGGTATCTGTTTATCCTCCAGGGTTCCCCATTCAAATAGAACCATCTAGTCAACCTCTTTCCCTGCAGTTTTAGTTCTGCTCACATATTTTTTTTAATATGCAATTAGAACAGATTTTCTGCTTATGAGTTTTGAGTTAGAGAAGAAACTAAGGAAGTATTTAGGAGTTAGTTTTCAAGAAAAAAAGTGGTACATATTACTCAGTTAAATATTTTCGCCTTTTCCTAGAGGCCTACCAAAGTTAATTTTAAAGTCTCCAGTAGTTTTTTGTGAAATGAAGCTACAGGTCACTAGAGAACAGTAATTTTTCTCTAATATACTGAGGAAAGACAAAAATCTCACACATCCACTTGTCTTCAGCAGCAACCTAAATCCCAAAGGTCCACCGTGCCCTGTTATAGCTCTTGCCAGTGGCTGCACAAGATACGGTATGTTCTTAAGCAAATCTTCACAGTCAGATAGATCAAAAGAGGTTTGTTGTACCCTGTGGGTAACTACATGCAAAGCACGAGGGAATGTCAGTGCATCTGCTGAATTTGCCCAGAGCTGCTGGTACACATTTTTGTCCAGACCCAAAGCCTGGGCTCCCAAAGATGTGTGTTCTGCATGTCCCTGGTAGCTGCTGAGGGTAATACAGGGCAGGTTTGCCTCATGCTGCTGGTACAAACAGCATTTACACTATATTGGGCTGAACAGAACCTGACTGGGGCTGTGAAGAGTCAGGAGCCCTCGGAGGGAGCAAGGGCATGTGGGAAACAGCTGTCTTAGAAGGAAAAGTAGAAGGAACTAATGGTCAAGTAACAGTGGCTCGGTGGCTGGTGTGCAGGGTTAGTGATGCCTGTGCAGGAGGTTGTGTCCAGGACATGGTGTGATACTGGCTGAGATGTTTTCTAGCTTCTCCTGGCAGCATTGTGTCCTGCAGCACAGGGCATCCTGTGTTTTGAAATAGTTCCAATACCATCAGTAACATAAATGACACAGTTTGGTTTAGACTTTCATAAAAGTTAAAATTTTTTAAAGTGCATCTTGCTAAGCTTTTCAGAGATTCGTGTAACTGCTGCTTCTTTTTTTGGTGTTTTAAAATGCATGCTAGAAGCACAGACTTTTTACTAAGTGTAAAGTTTTCAGGGTGAGGAAGGAAACAGAGCTGAGGGGAGGGGGAAAAGAACCTCCAGAATAGTGGATCTTATGAATCAGGATTCTGCAGTGTAGTAGTTTTCACAGCATGCTAGATGTGTTTACTACTTCTTGATTTTGTTTGGACACTTACAGCTGAGAAGAAATCTCCTCATGAGGCAGGCTATGATGCATTTCTCTGTGGTTCAGGTAAAATGCTTAAAAACTCCTTCAGAAGTTGTGTTGGGATTTGGCAATCTTTTCCTTCTCTCTAGATCTATTTGATGCTAAGAAATATTTGTTTATATACAGTCTGTTGCTCTTAGTAACTTAGCTGCACTTCAATGCATTTTTGCTTTCTATGTATCTAGCTGTGTTTCTCTAGCTTTCTTCTAATGCCACCTCATTATTCCTTTCTCTAGTTCTTCTGATGTCAGCTCATTTGCTACTGTGCAGATCCACAGAGTGAGTAATGTTTAAGTGTTGACTGAAAATTGCATTACATGGGAGGTTTTCCTATGGAAAACAGCCTTCCATTTACTCTGGCTGACTTTTTGTTTCACAGGCTGGCCTTCCTTTTGGACAAAAGAAAGTGTTATTGGAAATGTCATGTTCTAATTAGATTTTTATTTTATAAATCTGAAAGTAGTAGTTTTATGTCAAAGCTGACATTTTAAAAATGAAATCAGGGGCCACGTGATGGCTCAGAGGTTGGGAAATGACATTGTGACTTCTTTGTTCTTGAACAAGCTCTCTCGAGTTCAGTTTACTTGGGTAAGGGTCAAATAATTTTCCATTAGTTTCCATTTTTGAAATCTCTGTGAATCAGTGCCTTCAGTTAAGTTCCCTTCCCTTTTCTTGCAGCTTTTTGACTTCTGTAGGAAGATACTAAGATCTGAAATATCTGTTCTGTCACTAGTTGAAGACTTGACACTGTGTAGCAGTGCAGCACTGGAGAAACAAAACTTTGTTCTCTTCTGTTTTCTGATTTAGTGATGCAGTGGAGGCTGAGCTTTCTTTCTCGCAGTATCTCACCGTGTTAGCTGAGCATGTGAACAAAGTGAATTTCATCCGCGGTGGCGTTTCAAGCATTGTGCGTATGAATTGCAGGTCTGTGACCTGTTTATGGGGTGCATAGGGCAGTAGCCTACTTGGTAGCCTCCTTAGAGGAGAGGAATCCACTGCTGCTGGGGCCCATCGTGGCAGAAATTGTCATCATGCAAGTGACTCAGTGGACCTTTTAAAATGGCCAGTGAGTTGAATTGCTGCTTTGCAAAATGCATTCATGCAGGTATTCTGTAAGATGGCATTAGCCAGTCTACATTGCTGTTTCTCAGGTAGTTTCTCCATGGTAGTTGTGACAGTTTGCTTTTATGACAATATTTAGACGAATCTTGGGGCAAAACAAAAATATTACACCAACAGCATTATTACACAGCCTGTCATTTATTTGTCATGTTCTGAATATTTTCTCATTATAATACTAGTGCCTCTATAGTATTTCCTAATTCAAATATGTCTCAATATTGTACATTTTCCAGAATTTTTCTGGGGAAGATGCTCCTTGCCGTCATCCCCCTGCCTTGGTTGTTCATGTCCGAGGCTGGCCAGGGCTGACAGAGAGACAGATTTACCAAGAGTTTAAAGCTCGTTGTCGCTTTGATGTCAGACGGCTTTCAAAGAACCAGTTCATTCTGCTCTCCAATAAATACAAGCAGTAAGTGATCAGAAAGTCTTAATTTTTAGTCCTTTCTTCCTCTGCTCCGGGCCTTTGTCCCACCCTCTCTCTGCTGTGACAGCCCTTGGGTAGAAATTCCTGCCCTGAGCTGTGGGGTGCTGTAAGCAGCCTGCGGGCTGAGCTCAAGCCGTGCTTTCATTGCAGAGTCAAGCTGGTCCTGCGGGATTACAGGCACCACCCTCACCTGCAGGTCTCTGTCTATCGCCACTGGAGGCACTCGCCGAGCGTGAACTGCCTGCTGCAGTGAGTTGTGGGAGCACGGGAACAGGGCGGCGGGGGTGGGGAAGCATTCCTTTCAGGTCTGAGGCCCTGGCACAGCAACAGCCTGCCACATGTTTGAGTGTCCTCCTGCCAGCCCCTCCGAGGAGCAGGGGACTCAGGAGCAGGTTTGTTTGCTGACTGGGTGCTCGTGAGCTTTCAGCCCTGGGCGACTGGACTTTAATCTCACTCATGGTTAACTCAGGAATGTTACCCTGTGGATAGCACAAAATTGTGTATGTGCTGTCACAGCAGAGAGGTGATAATCTTAATGAGCTGTAGCACCAGCTCTAATAAGGTTGGTGATAGGAAGGCGGAATCTCAGGTGTGGGATGGATGTGGATTTTTTTCTACAGCTGACTTGAAAGCTTGGTAGTGGGAGAGAATTCCAGATTCAAAGAGCACCCCTTTTGTGAGGTGGTGACAGTGATGCTCATGAAGGGTGAATTTCTGCCTTGACATGGTTTGGATAAGAATCTAAGGGGTTAATAAACACAAAATTAAGTCATAAATATAAGTAGCCTAACAGCTTTTTATTTCTCTTGTCTCTTAGAATCTCTGGCATTGTGGCACTGTGGTCTCTCTTGGCCTTTGCGCTTGGAGGAGCTCGTAGCTGTTGACTCTAAAGGACTAATGTAGAGATGAGATGTGAGGAACACTCACCTTATTTCTTGTGTTTGTCTGTTTTGTTTTGTTTCATGCAATAAAATATGAGAAAATATGAACAAAAACCCCCCCCAAAACTATGATTACTGTTTGAATTGTTTTCTTGGAAACGTGTTTTTTAAAGGGAATGTGTTGGTTTGCAGTTTGTGGTATTTTATAATCTGCTCAAAGCATCATCTCCTGAAGGGGGAGATGATTGTTTCAAGGCCTAACTTACTTTGGTCCTGTGTAGGTTCTTCACAGCTATTCAGACCCTCAGTTTGTTCCCAGTGCTGGTGCTTGCTGCATAAAACACATTTCTGATGAAGTTCAGGAAGTTAGGAAATGAAAGATGCTATTTTTAGCTTTGGTTGTAAAGCGGGGGAAATGTCACTGTTTACCAAATGAAAACAGGCTCATGACAGATTCTGGGGAATAGTAAGTAATTTGCAGTGCTGTCAGTGCAGTATCATGCACTGGTATTTTCAGTGGCAGTGTAACTGAGGTTTGACACAGATAAGTGGAATTTATCAGGTTCCAATTTGTAGAGTATACAGAGGTCAGGTGAGTCAGCACACATTTCTGTTTGCTTCTAGTGCACAGCATGTGAGCAGTCCTTTACCCAAAGCAGCATGATAAATGCTTTGTAGATCAGTCTCTCTTGATATAGCTGGAGTATTTGTCAATCCCTGGGAGTTTGGTCTTCAGAGATTTTTCTTACTAATCTCCTTCTCTTCTTAAAAATAACCTGTTGATCCAGGGTTTCCATATAATGGTTCCTAGATGTCATTAGTCAGACTTAATTGGATGGGGCTGATGCTCACCTAATAGGCAGAATCTGCCTTTAATTGACTGTAAGGTGGGAGTTGCTGCAGGGGACCTTAAGGCAGCAGCACAGCACTGCGGTGTGCCTGAGGATCATGTGCTCCCTGCTGCTGAGGGCCTGCTGCTCTGCTGCTCACCAGGGGAAAAGGGCAGCACATCTTCAGATGTGATTCTCGAGTTCTGCACAGCTTGTGGCTTACAGCTCGTTTCATAAACAAGCTCCTTCAAGACAAGTAACTCACTTCTTGATGACCTTTTTTATAACCCTTCAGTGATGAGGTTATCTGTCACAACTCTCCTTCAAGTACCAGTGTGTCTCCCTGCTTATTCTGTAATGTTAGTCTTCTAGCATCATTAGACACCCCCCTCCTTGTGTCAAGGAGAGCAAAGGCTCTTTGTGTTGTGTAGGCTGAGGAAGATTTTCTCTGGGTGTTAAGTACAGTAGCATGTGTTTTCACATAAAAACACTCTTCTTGGCTTATGATCTGGGAAACATAATACCCTTGTTCTCCAGGGTCTGGATTCAGCTAGCTATTTAAATGTGGGGAGACAAAGCCTCACTTGCATCTAATCTTTACAGTCTGGGGATCATGAAGATACAGATGCTGTTGCCTGTGAGAAGCCCAGCAGTTTTAAGGGAGCATGCACTTTGAAGGAACAAAGAAATTGTTCTGGCTTTAAATTTTGTTCCTCCCATTTTCTTCTCAGTGGCACACAGACAAATAATGACTCAGTTCGCTGCAGTGCTGTTCTGTCTCTCTTGGCTCACCCTCTAGAGAAGCACACTTCCCTGTGAACAAGTAGAGATCCTCTCACCCTTTTTGGAGAAATAGCCTATGGGTCTGACCATGTGTTTTCCATTTCCAAGAGACACACACACCTCATGTAGCAACATGGCATAGTGAATCAAGAGACCTGATTTTCCTGCTTCAGAGCTGGGAGAAATAAGTGACAATTGCTGTAGAACTACTAGATGTTTCTAGTATAAATCAGTTAAGTTTACATACAGAGTAAAAATGTGAAGAGATCAGAGTGAGTTGAGTATGTTCTGATCTTCCAAGGAAAGAGTTTACAGAAACAAGTTGCCTTCCTCTAATAATTAAGGGTCACTTGTTCCTCAGAGCCTCCTAAAGAGCTCATTGAGATGTAGTGGCAGTCAATTCCAATGAAATGTGCTAGCTGGGGGCTAGTCAAATCAGAGCAGAGACATTTGGCCCTGGGAACAGAGCTGCAAGTTTTTCTGAGCAGCTGCTGATCAAGACACAATCTTCCTGAATACATCAATCTGGCCAATCCAACCTCAGGCATTGCTTTTGCTCCAGACTAGGGAATTCTTACTAATTGAACTTGGACGTATCCAAAGTATTTCATGTTATGCCTGTTCCTGCCTGTCTCCTGCAAGGAGTAGGAGATAATTTAGATTCCTGTGAGGCCAATTCATGGTGGTGTAACCTGACTTGTAACTCTGGCCCTGAAGAAATGCATGTCAGAGCTTCTGAGTTGTTCTGAGGGCTGGCAGTTCAGAAAAACAAACCTGTTTCCCTTAGACAGTGGTAAAACCACAGCAGAGTCCCTAGCAGCACACGTCTCTTAGCACTGTGAGAAATTTGTGCTTTAGCTGCAAGGCTTGAAAGGATGATTCCAGCCCTCAATGAAAAAAATGTTAAAATTCAAGTTGTGAAGGTGTATGCTAAAAATATAACTCTACAAATGGAACACTGCAGATCAGAATATATTTATTTACAAGAACAATTTGATTTTTGATACATTAACTTTTTTAATGTCTTTAAGGTTAAATATGTGGGTTTTGATATAACATCTCTATTCCAATGAGAAGGCATGGAAAAGACAGAAGTATCTCTGAATACTCCACTGTTCTTGCTGCTGCTCATTGCTTCAGTGGTAATAGATTCCAGATTCCAGCTGGCACTGGAGGAGAACAGGTTTTACCTCTCTGAAAAGATACTTCTTTCATATAGAAGAAAATTTTCTATAGTTCTGTGTTTTCAAATGGTGTGAATCAACAGTTCTTCTTCACAATATGCTTTCATTCAAAAGACATCACAGCAGAGAACCTTGGAATGGCGAGGTGGCAGATGTCTTGCTGGATGAATGAAGTGCAGCAGCCTGGTGCCAAGTGCCTGCAGTGCTCAGCCCCTTGGGGCGAGGTTCCCTCACGAGCCAGAACAGCTTTGGCTGTGTTGCAGCACCACAGCTGGGTCAGAACTCCATGTGCTGATGAAGCGACTGACAAAGTTTCCATATGCCTTAGACGTGGGAAAACCCTGCTGTGCAACTGCTCTGTTAACACATTTTTGTGGTGTTCTTTTATATGCAGCAGCAACTCTGACTTTTATTTTCTGGTTTTTATCTCCCTTTTTCCCATGGCTTTTCCCAACAGCCTCTCTCCACTGGTTGCTCTAGTCTCCAGCACTGGAGAACCCCCCCAGGAAAGCTGAGTGAAGGGGCAGTGCATGAAGTGCCATGGGTGTATTTCTTTCAACAACTCTTACTTAAGGAAGACTGATTGTGCCCAGTCTGACACAAGGGACCCTTGGGAAGGGGAATGTTGCATCAGCCCAGTGCTGTCTGAAAGGCGTCTCTGTAAAGGCCATGCAGAGCAGCAGTGCTGGGGAGAGCCCAGATCTCTGATCCCTTGGCTTGCTGGAGGTGTGGCATGGCTGACACCTGTGCTGGGTGTCCTGCAGAGCTGTCACCATACATCCCAGGAGCGCTGGTGAAGTGTGTGTCAGTGCTGTGTTACAAAAGCTGTGGCTGAGCAGCAGGGGGGGAAGCAGGACCTGTGCCCCCTGAGACAGGTGGAGCTCATGGCACAGAAGATGGCCAGGGATTGCTGTGGTGCATGGACTGGAAGGAGAACATATGTGGGCAGAAGCCATGAAAAGATTTTCTTCCAGAGGCCCCGAGGAGCTGTGAGTCTGTTGCAAGGCAGGAGGCCATGAGAAGTGGAGAAGAGTTGTAGTAGTCAGGATGCATGAAGGATGAGGGAGAATTTATGCCCAATGTCTCGTCTTATGCTTTCTCTTGCTGCAGAAACTACCTTGTTCAAGCTTGTGGTTTTAACAAAACCAGTGCTTAAGTATTATGGGAATGCCTTTGGGCTTCCCTTCTGGGAAGGATCTTGGCACAGTCCCATCCCTGAGGGGTACCCGGGCTGGGCTTGCTCCCTTTGAAGCAACCCCACAGACACAGTATGCAGAAACACTCCCACCTGACATTCAGACCCCTGCCCTGCAGCTTGGGCAGGGGAGTGAGACTCATATCCTGAGAGAAAGTGAATTCCAATCCCACCAGCATCCTAACAAGCAGGTGAGTAGTTGAATCCTCTTGGACTTTCTCCCCAAGCAAATGAGCATATAAACAGATACATGTTTCACCAAAGGTAAGATGAAGATAGGACTTCTGCACCACTTCCTCCCCATGGAGGACAGCTAAGGACCCTCTCCAGACACAGGAGTGATTGGCACTCATTCTCCTCTTTCTGGAGATGGCAGGGTTAATCCATTGACCTGCCGTGGCCAAGATTTAAAAGAAAATGGCAATAGCAAATGTATTGGCAAAAAGCCTAATCTCAGTGAAGTAATTAGACTGGCTTTTAAAATATCTGTGGGATGGAAATCTGTGGAAAATAATAGCTACTATGCAGGAGAAACACATGGTGCCCTGGCAGAAACACATCCAGTTAAAAAGGAAAATATAAAAGAGTGCAATTTAACACTTAAAGACAGCTTATTAGACATCACCCAGGCATACACAAATTGAGGAAATCCTAAAGTACTTCCAAGTTTGGATCTGGTCCACCCATGAGCAGTCCTAGAGTTTACCTGGGTTTATAAGCAGTGAAAGAGTAATCTGCAATTTTCATTTTGAATTTTGAAGTAATACAAACTATTTTACTTGCCCCATAAATCTTGGCACTAGTGTTTGGACTTAGCTGTCATGTTCTGACCTTCCTTGAAAAGGTGCTGCTAGAAATTGCTGCTTTGCCTCCAGCTTTTGGTTAACAAAGACTCAGCTGTCTTAACTTCTCACTATTTGACAAGATGCTTGCTTACAAGTGCAGCCAGCCTAACCAAAACGGGCAGTCATTCACTCACTCTGGAACTCATCTGCCCTGTGCATGAAACATGTACAAATGACTTTGCCATAAATGTGAGGATTTGCAAACCCACAGGCTCCCACAGCTGCCTGCAGCGCTAAAAATTTGCCCCCTCCCCTGGGATGCAGGACAGAAGCAGCTTGATGTAATTGTTCCACAGGGCCACTGGGTCATGGGAAGCAGTGCCACAGGAGACGTGCTGGGCTCCTGGGCCTCCCTTGGGGTCCTACAGCCTCCAGAAGCTGGGCAGTCTCCAGGGGTTGGACTGGGTCTGGCTGCTCAGCGAGGGGTGTCTGGGGGCTCTCTGCAGCCAGAGGCACTCCTGAGAGGGGGGATGCTCTTGCTCCATGGCTTGCATTGATAATTGTCCAAAATGTACCAGAACTTACCACGAGTAGAGCACAGTGATGGAACAGAACTGCAGCCAGAGCTCTTCCCAATTCCACAGGGACCTGTAACCATCTTTAGACTCCCAAGTACTTGTAGTCTGGCTGGCACCTCTGATTCTACATCTGCTCCCTACTGAACTTACCCTCCTTTACCTGCATGTTTCTAGTGGTGTCACTGCTGAAGGAGGCACCTGGAGGAACAGAGTGCCTGTCAGTGGCTGCTGGCTCATGGTGGGTTCAAATGGAGCACGGGGCAGGGCTGTGGCTTCACAAAGCACCGCCCCATCCCCTTGCTGCCGGCAGTTCCCAAGGAAGATGTGCTTGCCTGTCGGCTATTTCTGAGTACTTGTGCTAGAGCAGTGGCCATGAACTCCTGGCACACGTGCCAGGATTACAGCCTCATTGCTGGTAGGGCAAAAGGACCCTGACCCTGAGATTGGCTCAGCTGGTCAGAGCATGGCACTGATGACACACAGGCTGTGGGTTCAGTCCCTATACGGGATATTTGCTTGAGAGCAGGACTCAATGATCCTTGTCGGTCCCTTCCAACTCAAAATATTCTGTGAATCTGTGAACCCTTGTCCCCCCTTTCTTCCAGTTTTTGGCCCCCACCACATCCCTGGAGCAGCAAGCACAGCAGAGAAATGGACTTTGCTCCTCAGCAGGGAAGAGGGACTCAGAGAAAAAGTTTGAGAGAATGGGCAGGAATAGGTAACTGGGAGCTGGAGGTGATGTGAAAGGGTTTGCTGATGGTGATTTGCAGAGGAAAACTGTCTTTAGATGTGAGATTTTGGCACTTCAGCTGCACATGAGTTTCTCCTCACTGAAGGTTACCACTTCTCTCAGGGTTTTGCACATTCACCCTCTAATCTGCCACATTCACCACAAATCCCACCAGAGTTGGGCAAGGGGGCTGGAGCAGCTGACGTGTGGACCTGGAAACTACAGTAAGGGTCAGTGTTTCTTTCCTGCTACTCTCCTGCAGCTCTGAAGTTTAGAAATTAATGCAGCTTCCTCTGTAAGTATGGATTCCTCCTGACACCAACACAGTTTTTTTACTGTGGGGATGGTTCTGGCTCTGTGTTCACAGGTCTTATTGTCAGGCAGGTGTCCCAGGAAGCTGAACACACCCATGGTTGCCCTACTCTGCGCCTAGTTTGCCACAGGTGCAGGAACCAGCCCTCTGTGCTGGAGCTGGCTTCTCTGGCCCTTTTAGTCTGCTCAGCTGGCTGGTTCAGTTGGGGCAGAGACTGGGGGGAAATTTCCCTCAAGTCACTCTGGCAGGGACCCTGTGTGATTTTAATTTTCTAGCCAGGAGCAGGGTGCCTACCTAGTAGGATGGATTGAGCATTCTTTCCTTCACTCCTTATTCCTCCAATACCCAAGCATCAGCTTTCTGTTCTGTAACCACTTGTGCTCCATCTTTTGAGATGTGAAATGCTATATCTTATTAAACTTTAGAAGATTTAGTGGGTTTAAGTGTTTCTCCAAGAAATCCCAAATTCATGGACAAATAGAGTTTTCACCACAAAAACTGTGATTATATTTGAAAGCAGAAAAAAGTAAAGTTTACCTTTTTTTGCCTCAAAAACCTTTCCCTTGCCAATGGCAAAATGCTTGGTTTTGTCACATTGCAGATCTGACACCACCACCCGCCACTGGTTTCACCTACCCCTCAAGTCCACTTGTGCTGAAGACTGTGACTCTTCTTGGGTAATATCATGTAGCAATTTCCTGTCATTATAGTCTTCAAAAATCTGAAAAACTCATCCACCTGCAGAGTGCATCCCTTCAAGAGGCTGTAACTAAACTTCTGAGTTTTCAACCAGTCCTGGCTCTGTTACTGCTCTCACTTTGCTCCCCATGTCCCAATGGCTCTCCAAATGGCTTTTCCAATTCTCATCTTCTTTCATCCCCTGACACCAGAAGGAGGCCAGGGGTTTTGCACTGCTAGTGGTGATGCTGAATGAAGCAGAAACGTACAGGAGCCTAAGTGGCAGCAGTGCAGGAAGCCTTTGTTTCACACTGGTTGTGAGTCTGACAGCACAGCAAAGATGAGGAATGTCATGGCACTGACCACCGTGGCAAGGTCAAGCCTCATTCAGAGGCACTTTTAGACAGTGATGAACAAGATCAAACTGGAGGGAACTATGAGTGGGTTAAAAATGAGGTAATCAATGACTGAAGATAATTATTGTATTGTTCTTGCTCCCAGGGTCCTGAGCAAGCAGTTTGAGAGACCTTTATTTCTTGAAATCCTCCATCCCACTGAAACAAAGGAAAAATGGAAAGATGCTTCTCCTCTTTTGATAAAGACCCAGGAAACATAACCATGTTGGCAAATCACCTGAATTACAATGTGATTCATCAGCTACTAAGTACTTAACATGGAAACCAATCTGATAAAGTTGTAACTACCATCAAAGAAAAAAAAAATCAACATCTGGATAAAGTCTTATTTACGTAACTGAACAGTCTGTAATTTTTTTAGAGAACATAAAGTCATTGATCAGTAATCTGTGCCTTTCTGTGTCAAAATGGTAATTAATGCACTGTGTTAATAGATAAATATACACATGTATGTAAAGATAAGTCACAGTATCATTCAATCTTTCACCTTTTGCTATCTAGTGTAGTTTGCTCATATTTACATAGGCTTGGAAAAGTACAAAGTACCAAGCATCTTTTACCCCATTTATGGTAATAGCAGCTGATAATCTTCAAAGTTTGGTGGAAATAGGGCCTACATTTTCCACAAGTCATGAACTCTGATGTAATTTGCCTCCAAGGACCCAGCTGGGGGTGCAGCACTGATCTCTCCAGCTCCGGTGGTCTGATTTCAACTGGTTCTCTATATCCATCAGAAAAGGGGAAAACTTGATCGTGTCCTGGTCTTGTGCTCCCTGAGGCTGTGTCTCAAGGCAAGGAGACTCAGCCTCAATGCCTGTGTTGTGAGGAAGGGCTGAGTATTCAGCTCTGTCACTTTGACCTTCCCCAGTGTGTCCCGGGTTATCTCCTGTCAACAAAGGCAAAGCACCACCTTATCAGTCTCCTTTCAGAGATCTAACAGCAAATGTGCAAGGGTATTTTTAGAGTATATATGTAAGAATAAAACCCTGCCATTGCTCTTCAAAATGAGACTATAAAAAAAATTAAGTTTGAAATCTTTATTTTGGTGCATTTGATCGCTGAGTTTTGAATGAAATGGCAGAAACGCTTTAGGCTGTTTAAATACTTATTTGTGTACTCTATTTATTAAAAAAAAGACAGAAAAAAATTGACTACTAGGTAGCATTGATTTAAAATAATAATCTAACCAGTATTATAATTCAAATTATTTCTCTTCCCTCGTAAGCAAAGTGGCTCAGAGGCATTTGCTAAGACTCTTGCTTTATGCTCGTGGCACCCACACCTCCCATCCCCATGTCCTTCTTGCTGGGGCTGAATATGAGCCTTGTGGCAGCCTCACGTGCTTTTTGTTTCCTGTGAAGGAGGAACTGTGGGCACAAGGGTGTATTCTTGCTATTACAGTTGCTGGAGGCTGCTCTGGTCTCCAGGGACTTGCAGGAGCCATCTTCTTTCTCACACAACTCTTGCAAGACATGAAAAGTGAAGCAAATGGGATGCTGAAGGCTCCACTGGTCGTACAGGAATGGAAAGTCACAGACATACTCACAAACTAGATTAAAGCCAAATAAGCAGACTTTGTGAGTACCACACCTGCAGAAGAAGTGCTCAAATCCAGAATTCCCAAGGGCAGAAGAGATGCAAAGGAGAATATGCTTGGTTTTTTTTGCAGTACACTGAAGTAAGATAATTAATATGCACAAGAAGGAATGCAGGACTAGAAGGGAGCTCTTATTTTGCAAAGCTGAATTCCTTGTTATTGCAATTAAAAAAAAAAAATTAAAAATCCCATCTTTAAGCTGATCATATTCTTTCCTGAAAGTATTCAGGATTTTCTGCCTGTTCTTATTCCAGGCTGTCCAGAAGCCATAGTCCTCTGGCTATGATCAGTTTCCAGCCCAGTTTGACTGTCATGCTAGAGGTGATAAAATCTTGTCAGCCAGGCCAAGTCACTCTGACATTTCCAGATAACGTCCAACAGAAATAATCATCTCATTTCCCAACTGGAGGGAAAAAGTGTGCTTCACAGGCACTTTTCCTCAGTTTTTCAGAACAAAAAGTGTAAGTCAACATTCAAACAAGTATCAGGATGGGTCCTGCTCCCAGTCAAGCCAAGAGATGAGCTTTGCTGGAGGTTTCAGTGGGAGCTGCTGTGGTAATTAAAATGCTTGAGATCTGTATTAGAGATAATTATTTTTATCTTGAAAAACACCAGCATGTTACTTTTTGCAGATAATGGGTACTTGTGCATGTGAAGAATTGCAGACATTCAGTGACAACCACCATGCTCATGGTGAGGGGACCCCCCAGCTAATCCAGCTCATGACTTCTTTGCCAAGTGTGTTAGTGGTGTTCAAGTCTGTAGATGAGCCATGAGGGAGGAAAGTGAAAGATGAAGCTGAGGCAGGTCACCACATGCACCTGGACAAGTTCTGGGGCTGATGTTGTAACTGGAAGGACAGCATAATGCTGCCAAAAAGGTAACATTTCTTCAATGCTCAGTGTATTGAAAGGGTTAAGGTGACAGAGGAGGTTTTCTGCCTAAATTAGGAAAGAGAAGAAACTTCTGAGATTCCATGTTTTGCGTGTATGTCTGTGTCCTGGAAGACCTCTACCAAATAAAGACTTTACATAAACAATTGGACAAAAATAAATTTTCTCCCTGAGGTAGAAGGAGCACATTGCAAGAGGGGGTGAAGGCAGTCCCCTGGACTGGCATGTAGACTGAGAAGAACTTTAATTGCTGGTGGTGTGACAGGAGAAGGGGCTGAAGCAGGCTATGATCAGACTAGTGGCTTGCTGAGTAGAAATGCAGAGAGGACATGGCAGGGAGATCCTGAAGATGCCTGCACTCTCCACACTCTCCATATTGGTTTTACTTATGCTTTGATGGCTCTGTCTGCACTGAAGTTAAGGAAAAAGTCCCGTGCCTCTTTGCCTTAGAGTTTTTTTCTTTTGCATCATTCTTCTTTCCATTTTTCTGTTCTCTCAAGTCCTGTCTGGCACTTTAGGTGTTGAAAAGAAGAAAGCTAACATCTAAAGGGAGAACTGGAGAAGTGATGAGAGAAAGAATAGAGCAGAAAAAAAAAAAAAAGAAACCATATAGAAGGAAGAGGGAAGTAGAAACACCCAGAGTTGTGGACACTGGAGTAATATGGTGGACATAGGAGGCAGAAGAGTCATTTCAGTAGTACTTATTTTGTTCATTCTGTTTGGTCCAATTCAACACAGAGCTGAAAGTTTGCAGCCAATGCAATGGCAAAAATACTATTTTAAGGTCTGTTTGTTTTCAAATCAGCTGTCAATCAGTTGATTCAGCCTCCCAAGCCTTTGCCTAGCCCCAGGAGGACGTCTCTGGCTTCCACAGCCATCAGACTGTGCAACTATCCGAGAGCAGAAAAGACCAGGGCAGATGCCCAAAAAGAAAATGCTGACCCTCCTTTCCCCAGAAGTGTTTCCAAATCCTCATCTAAGCTTGGCCCCTAGAAGAGAGGGCCCACCTGTGCCCATTTCAGAAGAATTTTGACTCTTGTGCAACACTTTCTATGGAAAGAAAGGCTTTGAAGTGCACAAACACATTATTTGCCTCGTGTTGCTACAACAGCCACATCCGAGAGCGATACAAGGAGGTGATGTGCCTGTGACATAATGGTGTATTTGAGATGTGTGAGGAACAAGTGAGAGTATGAGTATTGCCAGTGACAGATCGTGCCAGTTACTGCAGTGGGGAAGAGCTCTTGGCTGTGAATTAGGGCAGAGACTGCATCTCCTCTTGCATCAACATAAAGCCTGTTCTTGGAAGCCAGAAAGGATAATTAGGCTTAATCAATCACATGTTTCCCACCAGGGAAGTCTGTTTCACCACTGACACAAGGAGATGAATGCTTGAAAAGCCTGGCCTTGTTTTGCCTGGCACAATGTTCCTTCAGGAATCATGCACCTACAGCTTAATGAACATGCCGAGAAAGATTTACATTTGCAATTATGGAACAGGCAGTACCACCCCTCAGCTTTTTCTTCCCAGCTGATGAAAATGTGAAGACTGAAGAATTGAAGCCTTGATTGAATAAAGTGCCTGAACCCAAGCTAGAATTTAGGTGGCATTTAAGACACATTCTCATGCCATCCTGACTTGAGCTTGCCCTTCAGAAGAGTTTGTGGTTTATATACCACACAAAGTCTTTGTATTCAGAGCCTGCATCCTGATCCCAACCTGAGGTGCAGATAATGGCTTGCTTAAGTAGCTGAGAGGATGCAAGAAACCCCTGTAAAACAAGTTAGCTGGGATCAGGAAGCACCTGGGGCTTATTCCCTGGTTTTGGGCTCACATATTCTGTACTGTAGTTTAACTCTACCCAAACAGAATTAGTAGATGCCCACTGAGACTATCACAGGTGAGACTCTGTCCCAGCAGAGTCATTGGACCAACAGCCATGGTGCAAGAGACAGGGACTGCAGTGACTGCAGTGAGTCCCACTGCTGTGCCATCCTGATGTGGTGCTGCAGGAGCCTCTGCTTCAGGACTGCCACTGGAGCTACCTTCCATCTCTGTGCACTGTCAAAAGACAGCTCTGATTCTGGTCTTCAGCCATCACAATGTCTCCAAAACTTTCCAGTGAAAAAAAAAGAGATGCAGATCATCAGGTTATTTTATAAATCTCTTAATCTACTTTTTTTCTTCTGACTCATATGGCTTCTACACAATCGACTGTATTCTAGACTCTTGCTGATTCTTCCTTCCCCCATCTCTGTCCCTCAAAAAAAAAATATCCCATTGCCAGAAACCAAGCCTTTCTTCACCTGGGAGAGTACTAAGTTTGATTTTGGCAAGATATGTGTATAAACATTATGCATATTACATGCTATACAGTGATCTGGGTGATTGGTACACTCAGCCTGATGAGGAGGAGCTGTATAGCTCTGTGATTGACAGCTCTCTATCTCCTTCCATCGATCCATAGTTGGAGGATCTTTGCTGAGAATGTCTCAGATTAGAGTCTGATCTCTTTGTACCACAGCAGAATAATCCATGTAGTTGGATAAACAATGCAGTTGCAGAAAACTTATTAAGTGTATTTAAGTGTGCCCTGAGTCATGCTCGTAAACTCTGCTCCTCCACCTCACTGAAAATATGTATTCATCAGTGGGAATGTGGGTGCATGTAAACCACAACAAAGTATTAAAAGATTAAGCCAGGATCAGAGAGAGAGAAAAAAATAAGGTAATGAGAAAGAGAAACAGGATAGATGATACAGAGCCACCAACCTTCAGTCTTTTGCATGTAGGTGCCTTGTGAGCAGTGAAAGTGCAGTGAAAGTGCTCTGTTGCCAGGGCTATGTCCCATGGGACTGTGTTGGCCTGGGGGCTGGTGGTAACCTGAACATTTCTGCTCTGCACAGCTGTCTCAGGGCCACCCCATCCCACCCTGGGTGCACAATCAGACAGGGCTGCCCTCCTGGGACATGCTCTGGAGCCCTACCTGCATCTGCCTCCACAGGTGGTGTGATCAACAGCACCTACTGCATGGCCAAGAGCCACACAGAGATGCTGGTGTGCTGCTCACAGGGCAAGGAAAATCATGGGTCCTTGTCATCAAAAGATAAGGGCAAAGTATGACCAGGAATAAAAAATGTAGTCCTGGGAAATGTGGTCATCAGGAAATAGAGGCAGCAGTAGTCCTTGGAACATCTAAAGTCAAGGAAAATATTTTCCATTAAATAAAGATTGAAACTTCAATTGACTCTGAACATGTTTTAGTTGTTGGAAGTCCCTGTTAAGGAGAAGGAGAAAGCAATGGTGTCTTTAACCCCTCCAGGTCAGAGGAAGAAGGAAACTCATGTTTTCATCCAGGAAGAGTAAGTGGAATGCCTAAAGAACACAGAATTTCAGGTTCTTTATCTCCAGCTGCAATTTGGTTGGTTGTTGTCCACTACACAGCCTATTTGGTGTTATCTCAACTCTGCAGGGCAAAAACTTTGTTACCAAATCAAACTATGAATAGAAGAGGACCAGTCAATACCATTTCTGAAAGCAAATACACACAATACACGTTTATGCTGGAACTTTGGCAAGATGTACCACTACACCACTGCAGGAGACAGAAATCCTGAAGCTGAAGTCCTCAAGAGCAGCCTTTGTTCATGTGCAGGGCCTGAATTATTACCTGGTTTAATGACATGGAGTTCCATGTGATGACTACCACAGCTGAGCATCTTGTCCCACTTCTGTTGAAGGTATAAAGGAGGAAGTTGAAAAAGGTAGAAATATATATATAAAAGCCAAGACCCCTTGGTTTCCTGTAATAGAACCAAACTAATTTCTTAATGTTTTTGTGAGGTTGAAGCAGTAAATTCCTTGTATTTTTAGTATTTATATTACAATATTAGGGAAGTGTCTCATAGATTTGAAGTTGGTGCTCCCATTTTGCAGAGGAGGAATTTTGATGATGTTGAGGCAGTCTGAAACAGAATAAACCCAGGCCTCATGATTTCTACCCTCAGAGCCACTGTCTTGTACTCTTGCTGCACTTTAACAATTTCATTTTTAAAATGAATGAATTTTAAAATATAATGGCCTTTTTTATATTTTAGGACTCTAGATCCATTCCATATATTTATGTACACTTGATAGAAGAGACAGTTCAGTGTTTTCACTCAGTGACCTTCTGACTTCATGCAGTAAGCCCACTGCATGAGCTTGTTTTGCACTTGTGTTCAAGATGCATCACCTTGAAAAATAAAAATTATCTCTGAGTCTATGTTTTGTCTTTGGAAAGAGATAGGTATTAGAAGCAGTTTAGAAATAATAGAACTGTACTCAAAGGAAAATGTTTAGCTACTTGAGACCCTTCATTTAAAAATTCAGCATTTGGGAAAAATCCTAAAGCAGGACGAAATATTTCCCTTCTGCTATGATATTTTGATGCACTGTGCTCTGGTTCTCTATCAGTCATGCTCCCAGCTGGATACCAAGAGAAAAGAGGATTGTAATACAGAGTCATATTCCATGATGCACTGTAGGAAGTTCTGTTCAAAAAGGAGAAATGAGGCACGAGAAAACTGGGCTACAGTTTCCCTGCAGAACCACAATGTGATATACACCCACCCATCACAGCACTGAAATTTTGGTTTTTAAAATATTGAATTAATTCATGGATCTTTATACCACTTTTACAGTTCTGATGGAAATTCCTTCTTTAAACCCCAACGACACATATTAATACACACCTCATTCAGGCATGTCATTATAAAGATCTTGTTGTTTACTGCTTATTATCTAACTACAGTCACACACAGTAGTTCCATTTTCAGCATGTCATTAGATGACTTGTAAAGATGTTGCCCTAAGGAGTCACAGATCTATCCTGGCTGATTCCAAAAAGTGTCCAGAAAGGGCCATTAACAACACCTGTATCATCTACATCAATTTTTTTCAACTCCAGGTGCCTCCATAAACCACTTATCATCCTTTTAAACAATTTTCCAGTACAAGGAATCCTCAGCAGTATAGCTATTTCTCTTGTGCAGAGGACAGAGAGACAGGTGAGCCACCAGACTTCAGGTGAAAAATCCTAGGTGTTCAGTGAGCTGAACAAAAGAGATTCAGGTTTCACAGCAACATGCATCAAGCATCTTACTTAACCACCTATTCCTGCAGTACAGAGGGCAAATAAAGAATAATGGCTAATTTCTGTGATAGGTTGGAAATGCATGCAAATGATAAATACATGGTACAGATTAAAAGTAAACAGGGGTAAAAGACAAAAGACCGATGAGTACAATCAAGATTAAAGATTATTTCAGAGCAATCTTTCTTACTAGGGCAAGCACTTGACAGACTAACTTAGTCTGACAAGCAACACTATCTCAAGAAGGATTTGGACATATGCTGCTGGGAACATCCAGAAACAACACAGGTTGAAAGAGAGAGCACCACGGTTCCAAACTCTTCTTTCATTAACTTTATCAGTAATACAAAATGTCTTACTCTATATGCACTACTGCCTAATCGGCATTCAGAGCTTTCCTTCCAACATTTATTTTATCATGGGAAGCTCTGACTCATCTCTATCATGCCTCAGTCACATTTTCTAATGTGTAACTTCTGCTTTGCACAACTAAAGCTGAAGTGATTTAAAACGCCTATACTAATCATATACGCCAAGTTATTACTGCCATTCTTACCCTGTCGTCTCCCCAGTGGTTTCCTGTATTGTTTTACATATACAAAATGAAAATGTAGAGAGAAAACACTGTTTCCTGTATTGTCTACATAGCAGTGGTCGCCCTAAGGCTTGGTTGCTGTAGGGGCTGCCAGCAGGCAGGTGCAGTGTATTTTCTCCTTTGATGTGTGACGATGCTGGGTTTGCTGCAATCATTTGTGCCATCAGCGACCAGACCAAGAGGGAAATTAGACTGAGGATGGTTTTAGCAAGGGTAGATTTCCACTGGGGACAGAATCCTGTCTTCAAGGTAAGAACGAGCACCTGCTATGCATGTTATGAGTGAAGGTAGGTCTGCAGACAGCTGGGGAGCCCCTGAAACCCAAGGATACAGGGGATAAATACGGGCATCAGGACACCTTGTTATTTTATACTAGTTTTCCCCATCTCACGGCAACCCTAAGGGATCCTCACTTGCTGATACTCTTTCTGATTTGGGAAACTCGCTGCAATTTGCTCTGGCTGCTTCCTCAGCTGCTGTGAAGTGACACAGAGGTATGAGCTCAGATCCAGAACACTGCACATGCTGCCACCCAGGTGGGTAAACACAGACATCTGGTGCTGTGTAAATGGGTCTGTACAGCCTCTCTAGCCAACCTGGCCACTTTCCCCTCTGGCTGTGGGGAGTGGAGCCGGCTGTGTCCCCCCACAACCCAGCTGACCGTGTGGGTGAGCAGCACACGCCCTGCCCCAAGGCTGCCAGGCTGGAGCTCTGCTCTGGCTGCTGCTGGCATCACCCCTGAGTGCTGAGCCCTGGCTTGCCACCCAGAGCTGTGCAGGTCAGAAAAAAGAAGGTGTGGCTCAAGTCAGGAGCAGGAACATCTCCAAACCCTCCCTGGCTCATGAGACAGTCAGTCCATAAAGTTAACATGTAAACAAGTCCTCTGACCTTCCACCAGCCTGGGCTACACCACCACAGTAATGGGCCAGACACCTCACTCTGCTTCCAGGGATCTGCACAGCAGCTTGGGGCTCGCCTGGCCCTACCTTTTTTTCTGCTATTAATTGCCCTTTTTTTATCAGCATTTTCAGAGCAGAACCTAAAATTCATTCATCATTCAAAAAGATCTCTGACAAAGAATAGAAAAGTAATCTCAAAACAGCCTTGCCAAACTATTTCAGGAGCCTGTATGGTCCCAACACCAACTGCAAACTGCCCTATCTCTCACTATATGCCTTATTCTTTCCTCAGGTAAGGTTCTTCCCAGTTTCCTGCAGTACACTTGGCTTTCAGGCCCTAAATCCACTTTCATAAACAAAATGTGGTGGGTCTCAACCACCCACAAAATAATACGATTAATTCACCTCTACTAACTTTAGCTGTCAAAATTTCTCAGTAGGATTACAGGATTAAGCAGGAATCCTTGATTTAGAGCCTGCAATTCCATACTGTTCTCATGAAAACACAATCCTCTGATTGCCACTAACAGGATTTTACAACTGGCCTTACAGCAGCTGAGCAGCCACCAAGGAGCCTTCAGCCTTACACCGATTCTGGACTTAGTCGTCTTTGTCTTCTGCTTTCTAGAATTTTAACTCCTACCATAACCTTAATTTTTATCTATTAACAGATGACCTGTGTTGGCTTCAAAACTTGCTAGTGATATATATTTTCACCTTGTTTTGCAGAAACTAGCAATAAAGCCAGCTTTCACTCCTGTTGCCTATAAAGCAGAATCCATCAGTTAGCACCCTTTAGGGAACTGGTACATGCCAGGATCATGGCTGGTATGAGTAGGATAAAAGATGTCCAGCAAATTCTGTGGGGAGTTTTGGGCTAGGGTAACCTTAATTCTTAAGTTTACTCCAAGCCTAACTCCTACTTTAAGGACACTCTCATATCACCTACAGAGGAGTATCCATAAGTCATCATGGCTCTTCCAGTCTCTGTGAGACTTATGGGATCTTAAGACCCTCAGGATCCATGAATTTTGTGGAGTCACAGAGTGGTTTGTGTTGGAAGGGACCTTAAAGATCATCCAGTTCCAATCTCCTTGCCATGGGCAGAGACACCTTCCACTAGATCATGTTGCTCAGAGCCCCAACCAACCTGGCCTGGAACACTTCCTTCCAGGCATGGGGCATCCCCAGCTTCTCTGGAAAACTCATTCCAGTGCCTCACAGTAAAGCCTCACAGGATGCCTCACACCATCCTCACAGTAAAGATTTTTCCCTAATATCTGATCTACACCCACTCTGTTTCAGTTCAAAGCCATCTCCCTTTGTCCTATTACTACATAACCTTTGCTAGAGCTGAATAATTAAGGAATGAATTTCAGCCGGAAAGTGGTAATGAATGAATGACCATCAGGAAAAATTGCACTTCCTGAAAGTGCTACCAAAGCTCATCCCTGAGGGGTTTTGGTTATGGCTCATGTAATTATAGAGTGGGAGATCTGACTCCTGGGTATACAGAAGCTTTTTTATACAATGCCACCTGTACCAACCACATCAACCCCTCTAATCTGGTTTATAAATCCAAGGCTGTTGGGTTGTTTTTAATGAATGAATTGGAAGTTCTTTATAAGTTCCCTTCTGCTTGCAGGAATTGCAGATGGGAAAACATGAAATTATTCAAAGACTCTAAGAAAAATGATAAAAGGTAACACTACTAGCTTCCTACATACAAGATACTTGCAAGTGTTAGTCCATTCAGTTTACATCTACTGCAAAGCTGCTCTGTCCAACCAAGTTAGTGTCAGAGAGAAAGATGTTAGGATAAATTATCATTCATGTCACATCTTGCTGTATATTCAATTTAGATAAAAATTAAAAGAGTTTCCATATTGCCCATCATGTCTTTAGTGTAAATACTAATTTCTTGTCCCAAGATCAGTTCAAGTTCCACATTTTGCTATTGTAGCCCCCTTGTTCATATCTGAATACTTAATCTGATTCAGAAATAGCTGCTCCAACTCTTGGCAGCATCTGATATAAAGACTGCTATTCAACCTTCCTCTCACTACCAAAATCACCAAGATTAAGGTGTATTTGTGGCCTATTCCCCTCAAGACCAGGTTTCACTCTGGTGCCCTGGCCAGTAGATGGTGGCTGATGGTGCTGCAGGGATCAGTCATGAAGGAGGTGCTGCGTGCCTGAGGGAGATCTCACAAACCAACTGCCTCTTGGAGACTGGGAAGCCTGGGAATTTCCAATTTTGGATTGCAACGGGCTCCAAACACAAGTTCCTGGTCAATTTTGACATGTTAACATATTCCTACAATTACTCTTCTCATTATTTGTACGCATATTTCCTTTTTGGGGAAAGGAGCAGGTTTTTTCCTTTTTCAGAGGTACCTTGAAATTTTTGGTCCCATAGGTGTTGAACGTAAGGTAGATTACAACTTAAGCCAACAAAATACAGTCAGAAGTTGTTTTATTTCACTCTGTTAATTTCCTAACTTTATTCTGACCTTCCCTTTGGGTCATTTATTTCTCACATTAGTTAGTTGTTCTTCCCGTTTGGGGATTTGGTAGTTTTAGTGAAACATTTAAAGGAGAAGACCAAGCAAACTCTCTCCTTATTTGGCTAAGAATGTTTGTTCTGCTAATATCTGAATATAAAAACAACCTAATACTTGGGGTAAAACAAGGGGCATCCTCAGGAGACTTTTCAATCTCCTAGTTGTGTTTGAACTTTTCAGGGGAGACTGTTTAAATCTCATTAAAAGGTTTTTGGGTTGAGTCTTGGTTTTTTTGGTCCAATAATCTCAAGATACAGATTTTACCTAAAGGAATGGATGTATGAGACTAACACAATGATGGGCTATTTTCTTTGCTCTGCAATCAGTCTTTCTTTCTTTCTTTCTTTCTTTCTTTCTTTCTTTCTTTCTTTCTTTCTTTCTTTCTTTCTTTCTTTCTTTCT
>JAOTQP010001546.1:55518568-55539267 GCA_026413545.1 Cichladusa arquata
CCTTCCTTCCTTCCTTCCTTCCTTCCTTCCTTCCTTCCTTCCTTCCTTCCTTCCTTCCTTCCTTCCTTCCTTCCGTCTTTTTTCTATTTCTTTCTTTTTCATTCTCTCTTTGTCCTTCTCGCTTTCTTGTTTTCTTTTATCAAAAAATATAAAACGAATTTGTGAATTGACTTTTATTTTTTTAGATGGCATGTGGTGGCACAGTTCTAAATTGAGATATTTTTTCTTTGGATATTAACATCCCCAAATAGATTCTCTACTCCCTTCATGTTTGTTTGTTTAAACTAGGTCTCCTGGTATTGTAGCAGCTCAGGACAACTTTCCATATACTGCCCTTCAGTTCCCACAAGAGTTAAATCCCAGACTTTCAGCTAGATGAGTTGCCAGCTACTGAGTGATGCCATTTGAAGCTCAGCCTCAGATGATGATCCTGAGACCCTTTATTTGGCATGCCTCAGACTTTTGGAGCAATGGGAGGACTGCACACTTCTTTTTGAGTCCTGGTCAGAGTCTATTTGCTCCCCCTCTCACCAAAGGCAAATGGTTGGAGAAGGTAAACTTCAGCTTCTTCAAGGAAGTTCTTCAACAGCCTCAGGGAAATCTGAACAAACCATGGATGTATCTGGAAGAAGAGGATTCTTTCCATCCTCTTCTCTGAACGCTGTCATGTGGGAATGACCTTAGTAAGTCGAGAACTTTTTCCTCTTTCTTTTATTCTCCAGAGAGAAAACTCCTTTCCTACAGTGATACAAATCAAGAACTTGCTTGAATATTTTCATACTCTTTTTTTTATCCTTGAAAAAAAAACTTTTTTCATACTTTTCATTCTCTTTTTCCTTTTCCATTTGTTTTAACTCTCAAAGTAGATAGTTTCTCCTCTTTTTTTCCTGAGAACCTTTACTGTACTTCCAGCAGCACACTGTTTGAGCACCTTCCCTCTGCAGTTTTTGAACACTGCTTTTGGGGAGCTTGCCACTCATTCTGGTCACTGCATTTACTTGTTGCATTCACACTCCTCTATCACATCTCCATCTATGTTGTTTGTTGCCTTCAACTGTTTCAGGTGGTGGCATGGTCAGCATACAGGTGGGATCATCATTAACATTTTTGCATAGGTTTAAATGCCAGCAAGGCCTGAGGCTTGCCAGGTTGTTTACAGAATGCTCATTCTTAGACTGTGATATCTTGTCTTAAGGAGCTGTTTTGAAACCAGGAAATGCAAGGCTCATGAGAGAAAAGCTATGACTGGGGCGAATGGCTCTCTTTAAATAATCATTGCAGAAGTGACCCCAGTAAAACTCCTTGTATTTGATGTTCTTAACTACTTGACAGTATGGGTAAATTCTCATTATGGCAGGTTAATTAATAAGGTAACTTATATAGATGAACCAAGCCAGCTAGGTAAGCTTATTGTCAACAGTTAGTCCCTATTAACATCAGTAAATGCAAAAGTATCCTGAATGTGTATCATCACAGGCAGCTGGGAATGGGGTATTAAATATTTCTATGAATATCAGCAGTAGCCAATGCCTCTAACTGTCTGTTATGAGATAAAAGGAGACATACAAAAGGAGAAGTTACCCCAAAACTCAGCAAAACAACAGTTAAAACCATTATAACAATGGCAGGGAACCTGAGCAGCTTGTGGTGGTGGTGATGATGAACACGATGTGATGAACAGTATCTCCTTGTGATGGGTTAGATTTATGATGTTTGCAAGATACCTGTAGTCATGTTATGTGTCCAGAGTGTGTGAACATGTTTAAATTATGTTACGCTGTGATAAATGGCACTTAAAGCAGGTAAGAAATTGCTCTCTCAAAACAGTGCCATTTTGCCTTCCCTCCACCTCTGTACTTGGAGGGAATACAATGCTGAGAAACTACACGTTATTTTTACTTAATTAAATCCCTTTCTGGAAAACTGATGTTGGTATCAATGTTTTTTTTTAAACCAAAATACCTATGAGCCAAGTTCACTTCAAATGCATATGTTTAACTTAAAATTAACGCCATTGACTTCAATAGGAACTGAAGAAACCTGTCTGGGAACAATCTAGGGCTCTAACAAGAACTACCAATGCCATTTGTCACGACTGTATAATGAAACAGTGCAATGTGATGGAGACATTGCTTGTCCAAGAGCCCTTTAAGAGAATCTCTTTAGCTGTGGTTTAGCACTCACAGACTGAGCCCTTTAGAGAAGGCAGCTCAGGATTTCTGCTAGCATGATGAGCTTAGTGATCTTTAACATTGCCAAGAGCAGTTCCAACTGGGTTTTAGCTAGCATCAGTATATCAAAGCTGGTGCTCCTTTTGCCAAGGCCTTCATGTATGACCAGAAACTCAGGGTCCACAGAACAGAAGTAAAAGGGGGAGGGGGGGAGCACACAATGCTCACAGTATATTTTTATACATATTTACAGAAGGAAGAACTGTGCTATCCAAACTTGAGCTTTCCCCATGGATGAGTCAAACATAACGTTTCATCCCAGCGAAGGCACAGAGAACATCTCAATGCACAGAAACATTTCTACACAGGAAAGGGTCTGGGAGATATTGACCCCACTTTGGGTAATTATGATCATCTCCTTCCTGGGTTTTTGTGAAAATGGAATTGTCCTCTGGTGCCTCTGCTTCCAGATCAAAAGAAACCCATTCACTGCGTACATCACACACTTGTCCATTGCTGATATCTCCTTACTGCTTTGTACGTTTATTTTGTCAATTGAGTACATTGCTGGGTTTGGATTCGCGTATGGTTTTTACTATTATGTAACCACCACACTATCTATTGTCTTCCTTCTTGGCTATAATACTGGTCTCTATCTCCTGACAGCCATCAGTATTGAGAGGTGTCTGTCTATTGTTTATCCCATCTGGTACCGATGCCATCGGTCACAGCACCAATCGGCAATTGTGTGTGCCATTCTCTGGACTCTGTCTTTTTTCATGACAGTAGCCGAATATTTAACATGCAAAGATGATTCAACCAAGGAACAATTCGATGACGGCAACCATTGCCAAGCACTGCTCATCTTCACATGGATCCTGACTTTCATGATCTTCATTCCTCTAATGATTCTGTCCAGCCTGATCTTGGTTATCAGGATTCACCGTAACTCCCTGAGACCTCATTCGTCAAAGCTCTACATCATCATTGTGGTCACAGTCATTGTCTTCCTCATCTTTGCCATGCCTATGAGGCTGTTGTACCTTCTGAATTACCACCACTGGTCATCTTTGCTCAGCCAGCAGAACCACGTCACCATTGTTCTCTCCACTGTCAACAGTAGCATCAACCCCCTGGTTTACTTCTTTGTAGGAAGCAGCAAGAAGAAGAGGTTCAAGGAGAGCCTCAAAGTGGTTCTTAGCAGAGCTCTCACTGACGGCTTGCGGCCGAGAAGCCAGGAAGTTAGCATGAGTTTGGATATAGCTGAAACGATTTTCTAAAGCTTAGGGGGGAAACTCTAGGGGCAAATAGTTGGATGTGGAACGTTTAACAAACCACTGCAAAACTAAAAGTATTCTTCATAGAATGTAAAAAGCAGTGTGAAATGGTATTGTTATCTTTGGTGGTTGAGCAATGGAAAAACATGGACTAGAATAAAGATAACTTCTAATTGTTTTTTTTTTAATTTGTATTTTCTTAATTATTCAAACATGCTACATCCTGATGTGACTATGCCAATCAAAGATACCACTGTGAAAAAAAGGCCAACAGAGAATATAAAAAAAGGACCCAGAAATATGTTATAAATAGTGTGACATTTATAAAAGCACCGAGCACCCATAAATGCTATTGAAGTCATCAGGGCCTTTGTGCGTTTGCATTTTTAAAAGTCAAACCCACTAAACACAGGATTCACATTACATACTGGGATTTAGTTTCAACTGTTTCCAGCTCATTTGAGTGCACAAATGAGCTGCCCCCTGGGGAAAACAGAGGAAGAAATCCATGTATGACAGCAAGTCCCCATACATGGCTAAGCACATACGGTGTAACTTTGATCTAGCAAGACGTTCAAGTATATATTAAATGGCCAAATTATCCCGTTGTTAAACTACAGAATTTGCTTCAAAGTATATATTGCATAATTTCCACTGACATTGACATGTCTCTGGGTCCTTGGATAATTTGGTACTTGACACATAGGTGTATCTGGCAACACAGGGATGTTGCCAACTCACAGAGGGCTTTTGCCCTAATTATGAAGGGTGGGGCTGGCTTATCCTCAAAATGTCAGCATTCCTGTAGGTTTAGATATTCAAGGAGTCTATGAGAAAGTCAGTCCCAACGTTTGCTGTTCCAGCCACATACTTAGTATTTATCTCATCTTTGGAGAATATATATTCCCTGTGTGGCCTCTCTGTTTTATAACAACCAGTTTTGGAAAAACAGAAAAAAGAAAGGTGCCTCACACAATGAATGACTGGAGCTACACAGCCACAGTACTCCAGCTGCCTGCCTCCCTCTGTTGTATGCCAGGGTACTGGGGCTGGTATTTTGTGGAGTTGAATTCCCAGGGCCGCTTGCCCAACTGTAGCCAACTAAGCTGCAGAGTGCAGAGGGCAATAGGAAAGACAGGATGGGGCCAGATGAGCTTTATCACACAGAGCATGGGAGATCTTGGCAGCCAGAGCACTGTGGCACTTTCAAAGAGACATGCACTTGCTTCTGGCCCCCACGGAGCTCCAAATTAAGCAGGAACTGAGACCTCCCCTCACAAGCAAAATCATCTTCAGCTTCCCGCCAAGTTTCCATTGGCACACTTAATAGCTAACTGGGGAAAGAAAAATACAACCCACCCCTCCTTTGTTGAAAGACTGCCAGTCCTGGAATAAGGAAGATTGTAGGTTTAGACAGACGATTGGATGGGAATTCATGTAGAGAAGAGATCTCAGAAAGATAAATGTTCTTTCTACACACGTGCCCCTTCCTCCTTACATTAAAGTGTTGCAATGTGTCATTGTAGAAAAGACTTGGAGAAGGAAGAGGTTACTCTTACATCTTCCTGAGTCCCTCACTCCATCAAAACCTTTATCTATGACAGCCTCTCCACTTGTCCCAGTTTTTTGTCTTTGAAACTCTAGTCCCAGGCTTGTCACCTCTACTGGTTCAGGCAGTAGATGAGTGGAGTCTGCTTCTCTCTTAGAGCAGAGATCTACTGTGCTGTTGGAAGGACACATCAGCTGAGCTGCACCCCACTGTTGATGGGAGTGCAGGATAGGGCAAGTAGGTCTGTGGACACCTCGTGAGGGAGGGCCAGGGGGAAAAGTGAATGTGATGTTCACATACATGTGTTATGTGTGTGCATGCAGCTGCTGAGGGCTGGGGGACTGTCAGGAAATTTGTCAACACTGATGAATGCCATAAACTTAAATACTAGGGTAGATCTAGTCTCCACGAAAAAACCCCAGACTTTCCTTCAAAGCTGTTCCCTACACTTAGCTCAAAACCCTCCACAATAATCACACAGAGAATCAGAGAGAAGGGCAGCATTGCAGGAAGCATCTTCAACATATGCTTCTGCTGTAACCACACATGTAACCCAGGTCTCTCAGAGTCATTTAAGTGATGTAAGGCATATGATTTATAGTGCTCAAACATATCCAGATTATTACAACAGGCTCAGGTTAAGGATCACTATGCATGCAGACAAGGCAGTAGATCTGAAGAGGCAATAGTATGCAGCAGGGCAATCAGCATGAGATGAACATCCAGAAGGACAAATAAGAATGAACATATAGGAGTTGAAAAACTATTAGTATTTCCCAGTGAATAGATATAAATAAATTAGGGATGTTCTTTTTTCTTTATCATAGCACCTGATGACTGTTCTCTGTGCAGGCAGTCTGCAATACAAGGGGAACTAATAAGCACATGACTCCATGATTAAAAACACCAAAAAAACCCAAGACAGGGAAAATGTGACAATTTGTTGAACAACAAGAATGTGATTCTCCACCAGCTTGCATCTTTAAAAATTATTTGCAACTCTGGCAGAGACTGGAGTACCACTGTGCATATTAGATGGTTTAAGCACTCTGTAGTGGCGCAGAACAGGAAAGGTTGTCTTGTGGATCAAGCACTAGCTATGGAGTTTAGAGATGTGGGTTCTATTTTAATGCAGTATTGGCATCTAATTTGTCTGTGCCACTCTTTTCTGCCTGTAAAAGAGAGTTATATTATCTTGCCTCCAGTGTTGTGCTCTCAAATTTGCACTACAGGCACTTCAGAAGAGCAACTAGCTCTTGGTTATCTCTTGTAATGTCTGGGGCAATAAGGATGTAATTTTGCTGTGCAGTCAAGACAAGGGATTATTCAGGAAAGTAACTCCCAGTATAGAGCTTGCTTTGTTAAAACTCTCTTTACCAGGGTTCTGATCAACTTGATACTAGTGAATATTGTGTATGTACAAGTATGACTAGAAATAGAAGGAGACAAGCCACTTCCCTAAGCACAGAAGAGTTTTTGCTCTGGTAGCTACTCTCTGGGTGGAGAGGATGATACGGGGCAGGCTGCTGTTTCAGGCCCAAAATGATGGTGATGAGCTTATGCAGCAGCTTTACTCTATAACTCACAGACTTTGTGAACTGTCCTTGTGACAACAAGGGCAGAGAAATGAGGAATAAGATATTGCCCACTTCTAGCCTGGAGCATACCCTGGGAAATCCTCTAAGGGAAGCTGAAATGCTTCCCAGTTGTGCTGGTTGCTGCGAACACAAACTTCCATTTCCTAGCATGAGAATAATCCACAAGTCCGCAGCATTCCCTGGTAAAGTGCCTCAGGTCACTTTGTGCAGTGAGAGTAAGAGGGACATTGCAGTAAGAGTTCATTTGCAGGGTCTCCAAAAAACTCTAGATAGATTATCTGGCTCTGTATGCACCTCAGAGAGACTCCTTCTCAAGTCCTCCTGAAAAGGAGAGCATGATCCATACACTGGGTTTATGAGCAGATGTTATAGTGATGATACTGCAGAAGATATTTTCAGATGGCACCAGGTCGAGGGGAAAGCAGAAATTCAGTGTGAGCTTGTGTGTAACTCACACCATACAATGCTGCTGCTATTTGTGTAACCTGCTGCTTTTCTTCTCAGCTCCATGCAGAAATAATTCATTAAAATCCACTACACAGGGTTTCTAGCTACCCATCCAACTGGAAAGCCAGTTGGCTTTTTATTTGGTTGCCCAGGCACTTGTGTGATGTCCACATGGAATTATTTTCTTTTCTAATTGACTCACACAAGACTAAAAGATGAAGCATCAGGATGCACATTCAAACAAAAGTATTATAGGTGCAAAAGTTTGAATTCAAAGAAGAGGTACTGAGATAGCCTGCATGATTCTAATACTTCATCCTTACATACAACCATTCCATTTTTAATTATGTGATTGCAACCTATTTTTTTTATCCAAACTGGACTCTTGCCTCATTAAATACACAAGACTGGACCTGCTGCTGATTTAGTTAAGTATTTCTAGAGTCCTTGCTTCAGTTGTTTCAGAAATATGAAGGGTAGGAAAGGGGAGGGGGTGGCTGTGGCTGTATCCAGCTGGCCCCAAATCCTGTCTCCAGCAGTGTTCACAAGCAGATGCCTACAGAGGAGAAGGAACAGAACAAACACGTATCATCCTTCTTTCTCATCCTCTCCAAGCCTTCAACAGTTATCAGCTCAGAAACACTTTGGCCTAGAAATCTTTACACTTGGTACCTTTCAATGGATTGCTCTTCAACAAAAACGTCTGACCTCCATGGAAGTTGTATGAGTTTTTTACGACTTCAACACTTTCACAGAAGTGTTTCATGGTTATTCTAAAGGATTGTCTTCAGGAACAGGAGGATGAAATTCTTACTTGCATTCCATCATTCTAGCACTACTAAGTAAGATGCAATACAAACCAACTAATTCTTTTTTCTTAGAGCTGGACACAAAGCATCTCTGGAATTGGCGTAACTTTTAATTATTTATTTCTCCTGTTAAGAATTTGCTTTATAAAAAATATGGCTCTTGAAAAATGGACATTATAGCAAATATATAGCAATTTTAATGATAAAAGCTAACAGATTTTTGAGGTAAAGAATTAAAATACTTGTAGAATCAGTATTTTTATGTATAGTCTACAAAGAGATATAAAACGTAATTGCTATAAGCAGGAGATGGAGGGAACACCTTGGTGTCACTGTTCTATCTTATAACAAAACTCCCATTTGCTTAAATGCATTAGAGGAGGGTGTTTTATGTTTTGTGTTGTCTTTGGTCTATCTGGATTTATTTTTTAACTCAAGAGTGACATATGTGTTTCAGATTTTTTATATTATTTATAGGAAAATGTTCTCTGTTACAAGTCAAGCATTTCAAATGGACACATATGCTAAGCTCAATGACTATACTCAACTATATACTACTGCAAAATGTAATTATTTTGTGAAAATAAATATATACAACCAGTCATTTTTGTTTGGGCTAATTTTGATTTTTTTTTTCTTCCCCTGGGCTTGGCCTGGAATGGACCTGCCCTTAGCCAGGGGACAGGCTGAGCCTGTCAGACCAGTGTCTGAACAGTAAACAACATCTCTATTGCTAACTTTGACCTGGCTGAGGTCCTCTGTAAATATAGCTCTTCTCACTAACCATATTCTTTATATTATCACCTCTCTTTTGGTTCATTTATCTGTCAGTATAGATAGTAGTTCAGTACAACACTGGCCTCTGTTTCTCAGCAGCATTCAGTGTGGAGAAGCTTTTCTCTGTACTTTTCTGTGTCTGGATTTGATGTCACCTCCCAAAGCACCATTCAGCTACTGCATGTGCCATCCTGTGGGTTCTCCCTTGTTTAATCCCTGTGGCAGAAGACTCTAAGCCTACAGCACAGCTATTTTAACTCCTTGGGCAGACACAGTGAAATATATATGCCGTGCATCTCTCAGCTTTCTATCCTTCTTGAGTTTCCTACTGTGTACTCCACTCATACTTGCCTTCAGTTTCACTGTTCACATAGTGCTCGTAAACTTCTGCAGAGATTTGATGCCTCCCACCCTTTCTACTCAGAGTCACTGCAGCCATCATGTTCTTCTCTTGGCCATTCTCATGACAACGTCCCTCCTGTAGCACTGGGATAACAGACACTGCCAAAAGGACTCAACAAGCTTTCAGCATCACTGCCCATCACCAAACAGTGTCAGTCTCCTCATTATTGCTTTGTGTGGAGTGGCAAGAAAGAAAAGACACAGAAAATCCCTCCAAGGAGTTTTATTGAAGGCTTCAAAGATGAATTACAGCTAGCTCATGAGAAAGTTCCAACACCTGTTTCAACACCACAGAGAGCAGGCTCTGAGGCTTGAGCACACATTAGAACATTGAAAAGGTAAAAATTAAGACAAATAATATACAGAGAAGACTATTTTCTCTCTTGTATGAGACAAACCTTCTGCCCTATCTTGGATGAGAACATACATGGTATTTCCTAATACTACTTTATTTCAGCTGCTAAGGCAATAACTGATAATATCATTATTTACTACTAGCAATTTTTCTACTATGTTTTTTATTCACTTCAGTAAGGGTGAACTGTAAGATTTGCTTCCCTATTGTAACAAATCTTTAAACATGTAAAGATATGTAACGATTTGTAACATCATATCTTCAAATGTCATGTCAGTACATGAAAAATGCCAGAAAACTCTTCAGACAGTTGTCATCCCATGTCTATCTGATGCATATTTCTTAGCACATTCACTATGATATTTATACACTTCCTGTTCATTTTACTCTGTCTCTGACTGAAAAAAGGCAAGAAAAATCTGGATTACTGCACTGATTCAGATGGCAATGTTTACAGATCCAAAACTGTGCAGTATGGAGATCTCCTTCTTGTCTTGTCATCCACATGTGAAACCAATTTTTATGACCTAATGTGAATCTCTCATTGAACCATTTATTCAATACTGTAATGGCTTACCTGGGCCTTCATGGATACACTGATACTTATTTTTCTCTATCTCCTTCAGCAACTTGTGAATATAAAACAGCCATGGCAATGTGGTATCTATTATTTAAAAAAAAAAAGATTGTTACTTTTCTTCTAAGTAAGTTAATATGTAAACTTCTTTCTTCTACTTCAGATACCATAAAATGTTATACAGACAAATGTAATGGAGATAAAATGCATGTCTAGAAGAAGTTTAATACTGGCCTAAACCTATTTATGAATGTGGCTATAAAAACAAATATATATGCATGGACAGAATATATAAAGGTATCATCAGAATATACCAATAAATTCTTGCAAGGCAGGGGATTGAAGAATCATCTGAATAAAGTATACCACATATTTTTAGTCCTCCACAAATAGTGCATCATGCAAGAAATTCCTTGCTCAGTTCTTTTCCCCTGAGAGAACTAGGAAAAAAAAAGTAGGTTGAGCCTTGATGCTTTAAACAAAACCAATTCGGTAATTTCTCTGCTGTGTATGAAGTTTGTTAATTTTTAAGTGTGATGCTGAAAACAGCGTTTTGATTTTAGTGCCCCTTGGCTACATGGGAAAGAAGAATCTCTTTTTCTTTGTAATTTCCCATTATGAAGAATAATACAGGAAAAATACAGCAAACCAGAAGTTTATCAGCTACCTTGTAACAATCAAGAAGGAACAGATGACAATGTATTTCCTTACATAATACTACTGAATTAAGTGAAATAACTACTGAATTAGGAAAAGAAATGCTGCCTATTGTCTTATAATAAAAATACAACATGATGGAGCAGTAAGACTTCCAGATTATTCATTTTTTCACTTCAGCTCTGCATGAGATATCTGCAGGTTTTTGCCATCTTAAAAAAGTGGTCTTTACATATCTTGTACCAGCTTGCACTTCTTCCAGCCATGGATCCATAGCTGTTTTCAACTACTCTAGGTCAGTGTTGTGGTTTAGACCCAGCTGGCAACCAAGCCCCATGAGCTGCTTGCTCACTCCCCTCCAGGGGATGCAGGAGAGAACTGGAAGGGTAAAAGTGAGAAAGGCTGAGATAAAGACAATTTAATAGGGAAAGCGTAAGCCAGGCCACGAGCAAAGCGAACAAGGCATTCATTCACTGCTGCCCACAGGCAAGCAGGTGTTCAGACATCCCCAGGAAAGCTGGGCTTCATCATGTGCAACAGTGACTTGGGAAGACAAACACTGTTCCCCCAAACATCCCCCCTTCCCTCTTCTTCCCCCAGCTCTGCATGCATGCATGATGGAGTATGGTGTGGGATATCCTGTGGTCAGCTGGGGCTGGCTGTCCTGGCTGTGTCCCCTCCCAGCACCTCTGCACCCCCAGCCCTCTCGGTGGTGGGGGGGATGAGAGGCAGAAAAGACCTTGATGCTGTTTAAGCCCTGCTCAGCAATAACCAAAACATCTCTATATTATCAACACCAACCTTCTAAGCCACAGCACAAAACAGTGCCCTTTTCAGTGCAAACACCAAGTACAGCATGTAAGGACTTTCCCAAAAGATTTCACATAAAGTCAAAGTGTTCAGACAAAGTTGATGTGCTTTTACAGTATCATTGAACAGTACCATCTAGATTAGGGAATGTCATTAATTATCTCCCTAACTGCACTGCGAAGCCTAAACCTTAGTCTGCAAAACAAGGTCATCAGGGACCGTTTTCCTCAACAGGAATTGTTGTAAAGCAGGATAACTCATCACAACAAATCAGAAGGTAGCTCTTATCAAGAGCTTGCCTCTAAAAATGCTAAGGAGAGTAGACGTAGAACAGAAAGAAGTAGAAAGCACTAGCGAAAAGGTGAAAGACTGAACAAGCAGCAAAAAGAGTAAAGAGCATTCAGAAGTAATGGCAATGGGAGTAATATTAGGAAGACTGAAGTACAGTATAGCAAGCAAGAGAAGAGGAAAGAAAGGGAAATTACCCAGTGAGTGGCACATCTGTGCCTTCTGAAAAACTGTGCAGCTTCATCGAAGAGCCTTAGGAAGTTTCTATGAAGTATAAAATTACTTTAACATAATGTACCTTTACAGACAAATAGAAATAAACTGTCCAAACCTCACTGGAGATGGAATTTCCCACAATCAAATGTAAAAACAGCTCTGGATGCTGAATTTTTTTTTTTTTTTTTTGGTTTCTATTACTGAAGACAATAGACATCAGATGTGAGTGTTAAAGGGAACTGAGACAGTAAAAGTGAGCTGCCTCTCAGCCAGCCTGACCTGCACAGCGATGCTGGCCACATGAAGCAAGACTGTGATCAGAAGAACAAGAAATGACGTGACATTTGACACCTGGCAAGGAGAAAAGAAGAATCCTGGAGGACCTGTGTATCCATCACTTATTCATGACACTGTGCCTACTGAAAACCATCCATAACATGGAAATCACAGCATGATTTTCAGGTGTATTGGGATTTACTCCACACAACTAGCAGCCATCGTGCTGAACTTCTCCTGAGGGAAAGGAAAAGGTAAGATTACAACAATTACATAATTTCAGAATATTTTAACACTCTGCCATGGTACATGGTTAGCTGAGATGCCAGTGTGATTAAGCATGGGAGGTAAATATTTATGTTATTATTTATAAATGATACTCAGAATGGCATATTCCTATGGGCTATTTGCAAAACACAGTTTAGGATACAAAAATGACTTGACACATAGCTCCTGACAATTTCTATTGCATGTAGCTAGTTTTAAGGATGGCAGAAAATCCATGAATCTTGAGAGAACTGCTGCATTCACCAGATTATAAAGGTTAAGGAAAATATGTAGTAAATGGAAACAGCCACATGATTGGAATTTGCAAACTTTTACTTCATTTCATTTTAAAGGTATTTGCACTTACATTGTGTATCCCAGTATTTCTGCAGCACCCTTGCTGTGCTGCAACATTGGTTCATTGCTAGATTGATGCTTTTGTATTAGCAAGGCAAATGAAAGGAGAATTTCTGGTTGGCTCCTTTTTCTTTCTAATTGGGACTTTCCCCCCAGGTATTTCAATTTCTTCCTAGATAGCTGTTCACATACTTTTCTCTATATGCAAAGAAACTGCTCTGAAGTCTTGTGCAAATACAGAGGCCTAAGTATTCATAGCAGTACAAAGAGTAAAGAATGCCACTCTAAACTTCTCCATTCTTTTGTCAGTTAACAGCTTTGACTTAACTCTTACCAGATAACTGAAATTAACTGTTTCTGCACTGCCAGGCCCTGGCACACCAATATTTATATGTATTCTTAATATTTCCAAGGTAAGCTGTCACATTGTCTTCAGTGGAGTCACTCAGGCACTTAAATCTACACAAAGAAAATTTCAGAATTTGCAGAAACCTGGGTAGATAATAAGACCAGCAGCTACAGAATGTCTGCCTGCTCTGCTGTCTGCAGTGAATTTCCTGGCTGATACATTTTTAATTCAAGTTGGTAAGCAAAGACAGGATTTCCACCAAGTCTTTTCTATTTTCACTGCTCTGTGTAAAAGTGACTGATGTCAGTCCTGCCAGCAGAGCAGCAAAGTTTAACAAACATAATCACAGAAATAACAGACTTGGTATTCTTTTTGTCAACTGCTTTTGTCTTTTTGAGCCTTTGAGTCAGTGCCATCAAGCTTGTCTTTAAACTATACAGGCTGGAGTCAGAAAAACAGATGAGGGATTCTTGGGTAAACATATCCGGAACTTTCAGGAACCCACTGAAGGTTAACACAAAAGACAAAGAATTGACAATAATCCATTATATTGTAGTAGAAAGCTGTAGAGGACAATAGCATTTACTCAGTCCCTTTTATTAATTCTTTTTCTGAAGTTCCTCTCCCCCTTCTGGAGCTGGTGGTGGTGTTTGTGCAGATATGCAGTGAGCCAAGTAAGTCAGGTGACAGGTACAGCTGCAGACTTGCACAAAACAATCAGAATAGTATGTCAGCTTTCAGCCAGAGCAGCATCTTAACCAGCTGACTGCCCTGCTGCAGAACTAAGGCTACCATAAAGTGGGTTGTATCTGAAAGAAAAGAGAGGGGAAGGAGAACACAGCAGCCTGGAATCAGGCTGGACTGCCAGAGAGGCAGATCTTCAGTGCTGCCTCATTCTTATAGATGCTAGGGAATAGGGCAAGAAAAACTATTTCAGCTGTAGGCCTTTTTAGGGTTTTTTTTTTTTGGTGCAAATGGCTTTTGGGAAGCATCCATAACTAGAGAACAGGATTTCTTCACACAAGACAGGTGCCTGTTTAATGAGTGTAATTTTTAGTTTTCTTGCCCTCTCCCACCCTTATGCGTCTTACCACTCTCAAAGGTGCTTTTCTTCCTAACTGCACTTTCATAAAAATTTACTGATAATTAATTACCTCTTTTGAGTCTTTACACATTGCAGTTAAAATTTCCTAAATCTTGGAAATAATTATGCAAGCTCCAGGCTGGATTGCTTTTTTCTGTAGGTCAGGAGGTAGTGGAGATTGGATAGTTCCTGCTGACAAGGCTGCTGCCTTGTGCAAGCCTGCCCTCCTGTTCTCTGTTTGAAATGGGGGTGATTTCTACACCACACCAGCTTCCCTGCTGCAGTAATAGTTCTTGCAGCGAGACAACCAACCACATCACTATCATTGCCTCCTCAGTCTTCATCTCTAATGGGTTTAGTTTCCTGATCTCTCACAAGATTTCACTGCACATTTCAAACAACTTATTGAAAACCCCACTTAATGTTTTCCAAACAGCATTTCTTTGACTCAACCACCAACGCACAGAAACACAGAATGGTTCAGGTCAGAAGGGACAGTGGATCATCTGGCCCAACCTCCCTGCTCAAGCAGGGTCATCCCACAGCACATGGCACAGGATTGTGTCCAGATGGATTTGGGTATCTCCAGTGAGGCAGACTCCTCAGCCTCTCTGGACAATCTGTTCCAGTGCGTGGTCACCCGCGCTCTAAAGTTCTTCCTCATGTTCAGCTGGAGCTTCCTGTGCATCAGTTTATGCCCGTTATCTCTTGCCTTACTGCTTTGTCCTATCAAGGAGCGCCTGGAAACATCCTACTGGCACTCCCCCTTAAAACATTTATGTACATGGACGAGGTCTCTTCTCCAGCTCCAGCTCCCTCAACCTGTCCTGGCTAAGAGTCGCTCCAGTGCCTTAAACTTTATTGCCCTCCGCAGGACACGCTCCGGGACACTCCAACCCAGGGGCAGTGCGCCCCACGGGCCTAGCCCCGCGCTCCTCAGCCGAGTGGCAGGTGGCACGGGCGCAGCCCCGGGGGCAGGGGCGGTGGCAGTGCCGGGGTGGTGGCGGTGCCGGGGTGGTGGCGGTATGGCGGTGTGGCGGTGCCGGGGTGGTGGCGGTGCCGGGGTGTAGCGGTGCCGGGGTGCGACGGTGTCACCTCACAGGCCGCTGGGGGGTTCGTGAGGCGGTTGGGGGGGCGCATCACGTGAGCGCCGTGCCGCACATGGCGGCGGTCACGTGGCGGGGCGGGGCGCGCGGCGGTCACATGACGCGCGGCCGGCGCCGCCTGACGTCCCGGGGCAGCCCGGCCCATGGCGCCCATGGCCTCGCTGCTCCTCGGCGCCCTCCTGGCGCTGCTCCCGCCCTTCGCGGCGGCTGCCGCGGCGCTGCCCGACTCCTACCAGGACCTGTGCAGGTGGGCGGTCGCCGGGGCGGCTGGAGAGGGGCTGTAGCGGCGGGCACGGGCAGGGGGGTGTCTCTTGGTGCCGTGCCGCTCCTGCCCTCCGCGGGAGCGCAGCACCGGCGCTCGGCAGCGCGGGCCCGGCCGCCCGGGCTATTGGTGCCCGTTCCGGGAAGGGTCAGGCCGCGGCTGGCCGGGGGAAGCGGCGGCCGTGTCCCCGGGCGAGAGGCCGAGGCTGGTCCGCGGCGAAGGCGCAGCAGGGCTGGAGCCCGAGGGGCGGCTGAGGGGCCGGTGCCCTCCGGAGCTCTCTGCGTGGATCTCTGCAGATGCAGGAAATCTGCGGGGGGGAGGATGACTAGACTTGCTCTGTGCGAGTCGCCTGTGATCGGTCTAGTATGAAAAACACAACAGTGTTGTTGGTTTGGAAGGGGTGTCACTTGAGAGTTGGCTTCTTGCTAAGGATATCACCACTGCCATTCGGTTACTTACAGGTGAGTTAAGAAAGCTTTGGGAAACTAAGCACGTGGAGATGTCACCATTACTCACGTCTTGGCATTTTTCTGCTCCAATTTCAGCCGTGAATTTAATCTAGCACCAATATTTTGCCCGCCTTAATTTCTTAATTATTTAGCCAGAATATACAGGGTGCATACAAGAGCACATTATTTCAATCAATGTCACTGCGATGGCACCGGTGTAGCGGAGTGAATGTAGCACTGAGGGTGAAGGTTGGATCGCTGGAGGGAATGGGCTGGCAGAATCTGGGATATGATATTTTTAAATGATGAAAAAGGGGAAACAAAGTTGGTTGAATTGCAAGAATAACCCGTACGGGTGGCAAAAATTGGTTTTGTGATTTTGTCAGATGACCACCCTAATTGCAGAATTGAGACAGAAATGAGAAACTGTCGTGTGGCTTCTGGAGAGAATTTAGCTACTCTGAGTGATTTTTGATTGTGGTGTTTTTTTGATGGTGGTGTTTTTTTGTTTTTTTTTTTTTTTTTTTTTTTTAAAGAAAATTCGTCCTAAATGATTTGGCTGTCAGGCAGTTCTTACTCTGAGAGTAATGTTAAGTCCTGTCAATGTCTGTCTTGGCTTTGTTGTGTGTCTATGACTAAAGGAATATTTGAGAGTGCTATGGAGAGACATGCAGTCTCATTTTGGATGCAAATTACTTAAGCTGGTTTCATTTTGTTACTGGCAAGTGAAAATAATTTGCACGTAGATAGCACAATCAGCAGGTTTCCTTTTAAGATGGACTACTTCAAAAACATTTATTTTCCCACCATGGCTGTTGTGCTATGGTGGGGAAAAAATTGCTTTGAACGACTTATGTCCAGTAATCCATAATGGGTAAAATAAAAAAAAATAAGAACTTGTGGTCTGATAGGTGGGAAGTCCCCATGGAGTTCAGTGGTGAAGTTTCTTCTTGGGTACAGTTGCCAAAAAACTGTGCCAAGTGAGGAATGATGCAGGCAATGCAATCGCACTGCTGGTGGATTTCTCAGCCAAAAGTTACAATGTCGGTTTGCAGGACAAGTCCCTGACCGACTTATTTTTGTGCCGGCTTAAAACAAGGTTTCTATTTGTTTTACCACCATTTAGAAACGGTGTCCTGCGTTTTGTGTGCTGGTGAAACTGCAGCTGTTACACTGGTGTGTAAATGTAAAAAGGTGGGCAAAGAAGGAAATTGCTGGGCATTAGAGGAGGCACTGGCTCTCCTTTAAGTAAGAGTAGGGAAGCTGTTTTGCAGGGAGGAGGAAAGGTGTCAGAACTGTTTTGCGCAATAACTGTGGCATGAGGCTACTTAAACTGGAGTTGGAGGTTTTCATTGTTTGTTTTGTGTAGCTTTACTGCTGGTATGCTTGGATGGTCTGGGGGAAGAAGGAAACCTTTCATTCTCTGAAACTTTGTCTAATGGCATGGCTTCAGTCACTGATTTTGTTATGCTTTCTCCTTTGTTCTCGTGTACTCCGACAGCTGACTGTGGCTGTCATGTGACTTGCAGTTGGAATTCTTTTTTTATCTTCTGTGGAGAGGTTTCTCCAGAATTGCTGCAGTATGAGTACCTGGGAAAGAATACAGGGGACTGGTTGGATATAGGAAGTTACTGGCCAGCTTGGTCCCTCCTAGTTTTTCTTTTTCCCATTATATCTCTCATGTTACAATGCTGGAAAAATTCTGGAATTAGAGTTGATTTTGTGACATGATATTTAAGTCCATCTCCTTCAAAAGAAATCTTGACAGTTAGGGTTCACCTTCCGCATAACACCGCAGAAGTTGCTGTGTAACTTTCCTTTCTTTCTAAAAAAAAAATGCAGAATATGTTTTGTGTGTGATTATAGAGCAGCAAATACAAACTGCCTCCTCTGTGAGCTGTTTTGCCTGAAAATCTATACTGCATGAGAAGTGATTTAATGACTGATGATGTTTTTGCCCCCTTGCAAGGATAGGAGCTGGTGCATAAATTTAGTGATTTTTAGATTGTGGATATAAGGGAATCACTGACTGCTGTACAACACAGGATTGCTATTGCACAGACTTCAAATTTTGGGGTTGTAAGTTTTATGCTAAATGCATAGTTTTTAGTAACACAGCTCCTGCAGCTGACTGTACCTACACTTCTGTTCATTCAAAACACTGTCTTTTCAGCCATTGTTGTGAAACTACAACTGTGCTCATCTGTGTTGCTTGAAACCCTTGAAACCCCAAGCATTCTGCTCAGCCTTGGTGAAGAAGCACATGCTGAGTACAGAGGGGTGACCTTTGGGTGCACTCATTCAGCTCTATTAATTGCTTTGACATATTTAAGTGAGGGATGTCATAAATAAGATATTACTGGTTGTTTCACGTGCCTGGGAAGCTGCTATTGTAATGTCTGAATGTGATTTCTCAGCACATGAGCCGCCTCCTATAGCTCTTGTGTACTTAAACTTCAGATGATTACCCCTTTTCTTAAGCATTCTGTAGAATGGTGTAGTAGCTGTGGTTTGGAGTGCAGCATGAAAGACCAAATGTCTCCTAGATGCAAAAAGCAGAAGAGCTTGTGGTGTAGCTGTAAGGCTGTCATGCATGATGCACTCGCAAGAAGACTTGCCTGAAGATACACAGTGTGCTAGGTGGTTGGAAAAGGGGATGAGTGAGCTAGAGCAGAATTATGCATGGGTAGAGATGGATTAAAAAGCTCTTGAGGTATAGTGATGGCTGTACTTTGTGCCATTCAAGCATTCATTTTCTGTAAGGAGAGCTTGCTTTGACACGGAGATTTCTTTACCATACACATTCGTGTGAAAATGGTAGTTACATCTAACAGTGATTTCTATGGCAAGTGAGCTGCAAGCTTCAAATTTACAGTGGCCATCCTGGAAATTGTTCCTGATCCTGCCTGCCTGAGATTGTGCTGGTTGAAACTGCTGGTAAAGAGGTTTGGATACTCGTTTAATCTCTGCAGTGCTCTGATAGCTGAGAAGCATCTGGGCAGAAACTCGTGCGGACTCGTGCATAATCACATGTGAATCTGCTTTCTAGCTCTGTGGTTGTAGGTTGCCTTGTCTTTCTGCCAGGTCATCTGTATAACACCCCCTAAACAAAATGAGTTATTTCACTGCATTCCCCAGACAGGCAACACATGATTCTTTATGACTATGCTTTACAGCTGTTTGGAGTAGGATGCACTGTTCTTCCCAGCATTCATCACTCGGGTAACAGTTTGAGAACCAAAAAGCTTGAACTATTGTTGGAGATTGGTGGCAGTAGTCTCTCTGGTGCTCTGCTGATTTGAAGTGGTTCCCTAGTGCTCAGACCTCATAGTGGCTCTGGCATTGGGATGCACTTGTTGTGAGATGAGTTAGCCTTTTGCACCGTGCTTGACTTCAGTGCCTCAGCTTCTCATCACAAAGTAAACTAGGCTGCTTTTCCCTTCCTCATGTTATTTTTTTCATATTGCTTCTTTGATTGGTTAAAAAAAAGCAGAGTTGTCATTTGGTGTTGCTGCTTGCTGAAAAGTAGATTAATTTTCTTTTTCGTGTGATTGCTTCAGTGTCTCAAAAACAATGCTAGGTAGCTGCAAAGGTTGACCTGCAAGCAAGGTTATTACCAGTAACTCGTTTGCACCTTGCTTGCATAACTGCTTTTGACAGTGGTCTGAGCTGGCCCTGCCTCCTTCTGTGCCTCCCACTGCTGGTGCATGGCCAGAACCACCATGAGCCAGAGGGGGAACTGGCCAGGCTCAGTCTCACACACATGCATGCGCACCTGTTGTTTTTGCTGAGTTAATTTTGAGAGAGGACAGTCCCTGGGCCCAGCTTGTGGCAGGTGCTTGGGCCAGCAAAGCTAGCATAAGACAAGAGAACCTACCCTAGGGGGATTGACTTGGGTATGTGTTTCGTCCCTTTAATTGTGGGGTAATTCACAGTTGAGTTTCTCAGAAAACAAGCATCATGTTGTGGTTTTAGCAAAAACAGACAGACAACATGACAGCAGACAGCATGTTTGAGCCCTGACCTTGAACTGCTCCAGAAATACCTGTTTGAATGGTTTGATCTGTGAGGTAGCATCTGTGCTGAGCCCCCTGGATCAGAGGTTGCTTCACACTCCACCCCATGATCATGGCTGTTGCTTTTTAAAGGTGCTGATATAACAGCTCCCTGAACTAGCTCAACTGCATTGAAGCAGGATAGCTTAAGCCCTTCAAACGAGATAACTTCATCTGGCCCTGGCAAAGAGGTGATTACATCAGGCATCACCACTGGTGGAGGTGAGTGCTGAGCAAGCTGGGCAAGCTGTCCCATGTGACACACATGGTCAGGATGGGCAATGTGATTGCCAACAGATTGTTTCTATTATGGATTGCACTTGAGAGGTCAACTTACATCTGTAGAGCACATGCAACTTGAAACTATTCCCAGGTACTTATTTAATGCCAGGAGTCTTACTTGTGTGAGAAGTAAATTTTGCTTTTACTGTGGAAGCACTTTGCATCTCTCTGAGAACAACTGCTAAGTCTGCATCCAGGCTACTGTTACTATGAATAAATCCCACCTTGCTCCTCCCACACACAAAAAAAAAAAAAAAAAAAAAAGGCAAAAAGAAGTCT
>JAOTQP010001546.1:55539367-55581218 GCA_026413545.1 Cichladusa arquata
TATATAGAGTGGGGGCAAGAAGGAGGAAAGAGGGACATTTGGAATGATGGTGTTTGCATTCCCAAGTCACTGTTACATGTGATGCAGCCCTGCTCTCCTGGAGATGGCTGAACACCTGCCTGTCCATGAGAAGCAGGAAATTAATGCCATGTTTTGCTCTGCTTGTCTGCATGGCTTTTGCTTTCTTCATTAAACTCTTTACCTGAACCCAAAAGTTCTCCAGCTTTTACCCTTCTGATCCTCTCCCCAGCAGAGAGAGGGAGTGAGCTGGTGGAGGAGTGAGTGAGCAGCTGTGTGGGGCTTGGTTGCTGCTTGGGTTTAAACCACACCACCATTCTAGATGACCAAGTCAGTTGAGATGGATCTGGATCCTGATGTCTTGCTTAAGACAGTCAATTGCATAGAATGTCCAGGGCAGAAATAAACTGAACTATGTTTTCCAAGTTCCAGTCTGGCAAGACAGACTTTTCGCTACCAAAGATCCTTCACTATGCATATCTATAGGTTCTTTCTTATCATTTTACAAAGAAGAAATTCAGCAATTTAATGCAGTCTTTTCTGTTTTTCCTTTGGATTTTCTAATTGTCCTTCTGAAATTGAGAGTCATATGAAACATGTAAAGAAGAGCTCATATGCAGTTTCCAGGAACAAGCATATTGCAGAATCAGGACACTATTAGTGTCTCTTGAATAGTCCTCCAAAAATCATTATGACTTTTAAAGAATTCTAATTAGGCATGTCTGAAGCGCCAAATCCAGGTGGATTTTCACCCACTTCCAATAATATGGCCACTCTGAGCCCTCGCTGAAATAGATCATATCTCTGGAATCTGGCTGTAATGGAGATCAGGTTCTGACTTATCCCATAACCTCCCAAAATAAAGTTAAGTTGCTCTGATGCAGCGTGTTTTAAAGCTCTGTGGGGGTTACAGCTGCATGCCTGTTAACATATCCTCCAGTTGCTTTCATTTAGTAGCTACAGAACACAGCACTAATGCAGAGACGAGAATGGTGAGATGGGTCATTCTTCTCCTCTCTTTCCCATGATTTTCTGAGTTTGCTGTGTACTTTCCTGCACACATCTATGGAGTAATGCTCTATTGTCAGCATCTGCTTCTCACCTGAAGCAGTACAGGGCTGCAGCTGCAGCATGGAGGGGGGAGAAACATCATTTCTATCCATCATTTTGTTTTTTCTTGACAACTATTCCAAGATGAAAATTATAAGGTAAGAAAGGTGCCATTTCCATAAAAAGGCCCTGTCATCAATTTTTATAATGCCTGAATCTATATTTAATCAACAAATCTCTGTTTCTATGAAATCCTTCTTATGAGCTAAACTAAAGAAGTCTAAACATATGCCTTCAACATGGCCAGGGTGAAAGGAATTCAGTCAAACAATCTCAGTGGATTTGTACTTTTTTGTACTCAATGTAAAGAAGAACAGATCCATTTCAGAAATCTAAATCACTACTTAAAGTTAGGCAAATTCTGCATACCCTGCCAGTCAGACACAGTCCGCAATATTAAGCAGGCCCTCATTTAAAAAGATATGTCAGTACAAATGGAATCAATCAAGACACAATTTCAAATATTATTCTCTTCTTTATTACTATTACTATTATTATTACTATTACTATTACTATTACTATTACTATTATTATTATTTATTATTGTTACAACAAAATAACATGAACCCTATGAAGCTTGGTGTTCTGAAGCAAGCACATCTTTATATAGAAGTCATCTCAGGTAGACAAGAAAACATAAGGGATTTTCTTTAGAAGATCATTGTCTGATCTGATTCTGCTGTTGCCTTGCTACAAGATGAACTGGGTGTGGGCAGAAGGAACTTGTTTCTGAGTTCACCAAGGATGTTGCAGTTTGGAAGAAGCTGTGGTGGCTCCTCCTGACGCTGTCCCAAATCCTCTTCCCACGTATAGAGAGCACACGTTTTTAAAACTCACATGTATAAAATCTGACGATAATCAGCAAAGTTAGTTTCAATGAGGCAATGAAATTCATGGTGTACTCATCGATATACTGTGAATGCACTCATCCTTGTTTGTTTAATGAAAGCAATTCAAAGCCACAAAAAAAAATTAGATTAGTTCCAAATAGTTTAGGTCAGACCACATAACCATAAATACGATCATGCCTCTTTTTTTGTTTATAAACTATTCACTAGTCTGACTACATGACACACAGTGAAGGTGAATTTTAAAATCTAAATCTTCACTTAGGACATCATTTAAAGCAATGATGAGCTGCCTAAAAACTGGCAAAGACTGCATTACTGTTCACATATGCCATTCACAGTGCTTTAATCAGGAATTACAAGTGCTTGGAGGTTGTCAAGACACCTGTTTGTGAGTCAGGAATAGACTGTCCAGTCTGAAGACATATGAGCCTTTACCAAACAATGTTTGCAGGACAAAGGACAGCATGGGGAAGTATGTCTGTTCTAAACTTACTTAGATATTAAACTTTAGGGGAAAAAAAATTAAGCATAGAAATTATACCCATCTGAATGCTCTTTAAATGGTCCTGTAATGCCTACAGCTTAACCAGGGATGCATACTGGATCATATTGCATTTGATTATGGAAAAATTTAGCTATGCTTAAAGGCAATAACAAGGATGATGATCATCAGCAGATCATCACATGCTATTGTTTTTATTTCTGTACTGTACAGGAGATACATATTGAACTAAACCCCAGTGCAGAGAGAATCAATGCTCTAATTTAAATCAGTGTGGCCAGCAGGTAAACAGGCTGCACAGCTGTGGGTGCAGCCTGTTTCACTGGAGGAGCTGAAATATATTCCATGCATTCTTGTGCAAACTGAGATTGGAAATAATTTCAAGGCTGCACATCAAGCTGATGTCCATTCATTTGATCAGACTAAGCTGCACAGCCCGCAGGACTTCAAAAATGGAGCCCATGGTTTTACTCTCAGCTCTGCAACCACGCTACTGAAATCCAAAAACCAGTAGGAGTGACAGTAATTGCAACAGGACAAACAGTTCCCCAGGGATCTTACTGAAAGGAAAGGCTATGTAAATGCAACTAAATTAACATTTCCTGAAGATAAGGCTCAAGGAGTGAGAAAAAGATACTCTTCCAAGGGTAAAGACTTGAATAGGTAGAAACAAGGCTGGTAATATATGACCTGGGTTGCTTTTTTTTTTGACTGAGATCAATAATGATTTTTAGGGTGGAACATTGTCACTCTCTGTTGCTCCAAATATTATTAACCATTTGATACAAAAAGGCTCAAACAATTAATAAAATATGGTTTCTAGTGTATCTAAAGATCTAGTCCTATTATTATTATTACCTTGTGAAGAATCATTAAATGGCATCATTGTTTGTAGGAACATTATGAGCAGAAGACCTCAGACTCCCTTTGCATATAAAATAGCTTAGCAATTTTTGGAAGATGTGTCAGACAAGATCAGATGGCTGGATTTTGCTAATGAAGGGTCTCTGCATGTATAGTTTCACAGTCCCTGGTCTGAACAAATAAAAAAAAAACAACCAACCAAAGTCTATGTCTTTCCTAAAATTAAGGTAGACTTTTGCTTGTAAAACAGCTCTTGAGCCTCCCTGACAAAGCCATCCAGGCCATGGAAATGGACTGCCCTGTTTTGTTAATAGCATAACAGCCCTGAGCTCTAATCACTGAGCTCTAATGTTCAGGACAAGGAAGAAGATCCCTCCAGAGGAAACACTTAGAAGGTGTTATTATACCATTTGGGCTAATACCAAAATACACAGAACCCTAGCATGTTGCTGTAGCATTCTTCCCATCACCCTTTTGACTACACCTTTACCCCATGACTCTTTCACCCAGCTTGTGAGATAACACAGAAGGAAACTGTCACTCTCCTTAGTCTTTTTGACCTTTGGCACAGTCAGTAAGTTTCTGAAATTGTTTTAAAAATCATGGTCAGTGCTGGGCATACCACTTCAAAAATGATTTAAAAACAGACAGTGGTTATAAATGGCTAGCAAAGACAAACACGGGTATGGAAACAGTTTTACATAACACGAGACTAAAAGTATATGGCTGCTTAATAGGAATCACAGTAAAAATTTATGAAGTAATGAATACAGAAAAGAAGTAAATCAAAAAAACCAATGTATCTATTCTCAAGATGGAACGACACAAGGAGACACACTGTGAATTAAAAGTAGCCAAAAAAGAAAAGGGATGATTCTCCCAGCACTAAAAAAAAAGTTTTACTACTTTGTTCCATGAGAGTAGAGCTGGTGCTCTATTTCCCCATTTCTCTGAGGGATACCTTGTAAAATATTACTGTGCTCATGGTAAAAAACATGTGATGAAACATACTGCCTCTGTCCCTAACACTTCTTCCACTGAGAAGAGCCAAGTGCAAAAATGACAAAGCACCTGTATTCAGATTTTTACTTTACAGTTTTTTGCTTCTTAGAGAAAATTGTATTAATGTATTCTGAAATTAATGTATTCCGAAATATTGGGTTTTCCAAAATAGGACAAATGAAACATTAAAGTGAAACAGTGAAAATAGTATTTTCTCCTCCAGAATTGTCACAAAAAGAGTTTTGTAGGAAAAAATGTGTTAAGTGAGCATGTTGTGTTTGAAATAAAGATTTGAAGGAAACAAAGAGTTAATCAAAGTAGGTCTCAATAGAATAAGTAAAAATTGAAATAGACTTCAAAAGGAAAATATACAATTGAGTGAGAAGACTACATGCAATTCACAAAGTTACATTAGATGGGATAAAACTAAGCTATGTGTTCTGAAAATGTGCCAATCATTGTAAATTCCTCCCATAAACAGGTAAATGAAAGTAAGTGAATATGGAAGGCTACATACACCTTATACCATACACACATACCCTAGAAGAATGAGGTACCCTTCATCCTGTTTATAAAACATCTATAGGTTGATGTTTTATAGGCATTAAGGTTAGCCATTCTTCTTTCCCAGATTTTCAGCACCTTGAACTTCAGCCACCAAGTTTAGCTTCTGCTCACATGGATGATGTTTTTAATGATGTCTAGCCCTCACTGCTGTCTTGCCACCTCTTGACACTCCAAGAGTCATGCAACCATTTTATCACTCCTTCACCTGGATCACTCCTGGACTGGGGAGACGATCAGAAAGGTAAAAGCTGAAGAACTTTTGGGTTCAGATAAAGACAATTTAGTGAAGAAAGCAAAAGCCATGCAGACAAGCAGAGCAAAACATGGCATTAATTTCCTGCTTCTCATGGGCAGGCAGGTGTTCAGCCATCTCCAGGAGGGCAGGGCTGCATCACATGTAACAGTGACTTGGGAATGCAAACACCATCATTCCAAATGTCCCTCTTTCCTCCTTGCCCCCAGTCTATATACTGAGCATGATGTTATATGGTCTGGAATATCCCTTTGGTCAGTTTGTGTTACCTGCCTGTGCTGTGTCTCCTCCCAGCCTCCTGTGCATCCCCAGCTTCCCTTGCCACATGACAGTAGGAAAAGCAGAAAAGGCCTTGGCTCTGTGTAAGCCCTGCTCAGCAATAACAAAAAATCTCTATATTATCAACCCTGTGTTCAGCACAAATCCAAAACACAGCCCCATACTCACCACTATGAAGAAAATTAACTCTACTCAACTGAAATTAGTCCAGAAAGTCAAATGATGTTGAAGCTTCCTAACTGAATGAGGCCAGAGTGAGAAGCTTATGCCATGTCTTACTGCATTTCTAGTCAGTGTAATATATTTAACTGTATTGTAGTTCTTTTTGAATCTGTGGAACCAGATATATTAGTGTAGTTTGAAAGATTTCAGTATCCAGGAATAACTTGTTCTATTCCTCAAAGGCTTTAGGTACACAATGTCTCTTACTGTATTGATGAATCTGTGTGTGTTGTGTTCTGCTTCAGGAGTTTGAGACAGTTTACTTCAAAACTTCCTTAATGCCACCCTGCTATATTATATTACAATCCATTTAACTCTAGTTGTCAAAGCTTTGAACTAAAACACAGTTCTTTTCCTGTAGGTGGTGCCATAGGATCTTGTGTGAAATACACTGATAAAAGCAAGAACCTTGGAGTCATGCAGATAAACCTCCAGGCTGCTACTGATGGGTCGTTAAGCGTTATCTACTTGAATGGTGACACATGCAAAGACAATCAGCGTTATTCTACACGTATAATCTTCCAGTGTGATCAAACAACGGTGATTTTCTGTTCTACTTGCTATTAATCATTTTAGTGCTTGTACCAAAATAGATCATGCTCACCCCTCTTAAAATGGGAGAGACTGGTTCTAAAAAGTAGAATGTTACATACTGGGTTTTTTCTTGTCTCTTCTTAATAAAGCTCTGTCTGTTTTACTGAGCCTGTAAACACAGTAGTGAACTATCATGGGATCCTGTGAGCCACCAAAAGCAGCTCTTTGCTAAACATAAATACTGAAATTTGATAGTGGAGGCTTTAAATTGTGCAACTGCAGTTAAAAAAAAGCCGTGCATGTATGTTTTGAGACTTGCAGTATAAGGCTCCTTTAATTGGCCCTTTGTAGGGATCACCGGTGTTGGAGCAAGAAAATGACTGTGAGTTTGTCTTTGTTTGGAGGACCTTGGCAGCATGTCCTGTCCACAAAGCAGAAGGTAAGTTATTTGAACTTTGAAGTACCAATCAAACTGTACAAGTAATAAATACTTGAATGAAACTGTGTTGGTTTCTTGCCCTGCAAATCTTTCTGTAAAAAGTGTTGGCTTGTGGAGGAATGCCTATTTTGAGCTATAAACTAACTGCAAATCCTATCTAACATTGAAAGGACAGGCAAATGTACTTGGCTATCTAAGGAAAGAAGATAGAGTAATAATGCTATTTTGAGAAAGCATTGTACTACTTTGTTAAATCACAGACAGACTTGCTAGTAAATATTAAAGCATCAGGTTTCCTGAGAATGGAGTTGATTCTGTGCCTGGCAAGTCATTCCCTGTTCCTTACTAAAGACTGGAAGCAAGACTAAACTTGACACTATTGAGACAGTGGGGAAGAGGCCAGTGGGGGAAGTCAATTTGTATTTGACTCCAGGATGGGCAACAAGAAATCCCAATCTGGTAATTGATTGTCTCTTAGATGGAAGATTGAGTGTATAGGAGTCTTCTCTGCCTTTGCAGGCTTTGTTTTGCTGTTTGTAGATAAATCCTTATAAAACATCTGGGCTTCCTGTAAAGGATCAATCACAACAGTCCTAGACATTATTGAAACTGCCGATGATCTGATGTGGCATGAGGAATGTTCACAAACTACTACTCTGTAGCACATAATTACTGTGCAATGCAGGGCACAGGTGACTGAATTGTGGTTTTGAAGGGAGGAAAACTGATGGCTTTATCTTGGTACCAACTTGAATGATTGAGAAAAGCATAATGTTCAAGTGATACAATCTGATGGTTTTTTAAAAAATCTTTAGAGTATTGAGCAAAGGGTCACTTTAAAACTGAGGACTTGATCAACAGCAAAGTCACTGATATATATATCAGCTAATGAGACTCATGAAATGAGAGTTTTCCTAAACCTTTTATATGCATCTTTGTAGATTTGTAAGCTGGAGTAAATATTTCCTCTGACTGATTATTTTCTTAACTCAGCAAACTTCAGAGCTGTTAAAAGAAGATACGAGACTGACACGTAGGACACCTTTTGCTTTGATCTTGTGACCTTGCTGTTCTTTCCAGATAATTAAGCAAGTTCTGGACTTAGTGTCTCTGATTCTGTACTTAACCTTCAGCGCAGCTGAAGGAAGAACTTGAGACCACTCTGAGGCAGTTTTTGAACTACAGTGTCACTTTTGTGTCTTGCTTTAGTGGCAGTTATAAAACATATGTGCCATTTATGTCACACAGTTCTGTCTAGATATTGGTGACTTCCTGAAATGAGTTGCTTAGCTGAACTAAGATGGTTCTTCAGTGTCACTGCCCTAAAGTAGCTACTCTTTTTTGTGGCCTCATTTGTCCAGTAAGCCTTAATTGTCCCCAGTGTATTTGGCAAGGCTGATAAGATCTTAATTTGTATTTTAAATTCTTAACTTCTCTTTAAAGGAAATGATTGCCAGGTGAAAGATCCAAGGTATGGTCATGTTTTTAACCTGAAGCCACTTTCCAATGAAGACATCAAAGTGAGTACAGATGAGTATGACTACTACTTCAGAGTCTGTGGAGACATAACACAGCCTTGCAAGGCAGAGGGTCACAATGTTGCATCATGTCAAGTAAAGAAGACAGAGCCTTCTTTCCAAAAAGTAGCAGGTACTGCACTTACCTAAACAAACTTAGGGGATGGGAAGATTAACCAGGATGTAATAGAAGAATGGTTCTTGCTGTGTGTTTAACTGTAGCTTCTGACTTTTCTCAACTCTTTGTTTCCAGGCTTACGTACAGACAAACTGACTTTCAAAAACGGTTTAATAATGATTAATTACACCAATGGAGAAAAATGTCATAAAATATATGAACGATCAACTGCTATATTATTCTATTGTGACAAGACTACATCTGAGGTTAGTTTCAAAACATGCTTCCTGTACATACTGTCTTCCAGAGTTGCCCTCTTTTTTAAAGTATGGAAGGTTAGGGTGAAGAACATGAACATGCCTAATCATTTACAGTTTAGACAGGCGATTCAGAGGTCTGTGAGGGCACAAAAAAAGGAAGAATGTTTTGAATCTGCTATTTATGGATGGTACCCTTATCATTGCTCAGGAGAATCAGTGCATGTTGTTCCTTTAAGGGATGCCTATCATCACCAAAGCTCTTGGAGAATTTGGGAAGGGATGTTCTTCCACAATTAACAGCTATTCCTTTGTAAGAAATAAAAGGTAGAAGGTTGAATGTGCAGGAAAGCAGGTGTTACATGGCCAGACTAAAATAAGCTGGTTACTTGTTTTTAGTATCTGTCTGTATTTGTGCTTTCCTTATTGTTCTTAAACAATGGTGTGTAGAATTACTTTTGCTCTTCTTATTTCATGGTGGAGGCAGCAATTCCTAATAGCTGCCCTTTTATCAGAAGTGTGCATGTGGGTAAACTCAGGTTTGGAGAAGCCATGCTTTTTAGCTGGTCAGAGTGTGGCTCTAAGATAATGTGTGTGTTCCTGGATCTTCCTGAAACACCACTGAGACATTTCAAAATTTCGATGTGTCTAGAAGCAAATTCATTTTGTATTGTGTTCTTTCAGCCTGTGTTTTTGAAGGAAACTCCAGACTGCACCTACATGTTTGAATGGCATACTCAGTATGCTTGCCCACCTGTTAAATCTACTGAGTGCTCCTACAAGTAAGTTGTTTCCACAAAATTAAAATGGGGCTGTATGCTGAGAGGAACAAATGCAACCGTCTTGCAATTCAGTACAACAGCACTGCCCCTTTAGCTATTGTGTTTTGACCAGCTACTGTAGCATTCAATGCCAATGCATAATACTTTAAATAACTTTTGCAATTTGTGCTTCTGAGAACTAATTTCCTTGGGAAAAAAAACCCCAACTTTGAGATTCTTCTGGGGAATAATAAAAGGGAACTGTTTGGAATGTATTTATTAATGGTTGAATGCTGAGTATGTTAGGTTGTTGCAAGTGTCTAGTTGTTATTTAATAACAGCTAATTTAAATAAGACTACAGCTGTCTGTTTGGAACTTCATCAAGCAGTGTTTCAGGAAAAATGTCATTTATGTCTGTCACAACCAAGTATTAGCTCATTAAGTTTGGATGTGGCTAATATTTGGCCCAGAATTTGAATATCCAACCTCATTCTAGGTCTCTACCCTAAGGTAAAACAATGACTGTAACTGTGTGTGTGCTTGCCATACTCTGAAAGCCAACATGCTTGAATTAAAAGTTGGAATTTCTCTTGCATTGGCTGAGAGCCATGTGCATGTGGACAGTTCCTGTGGGGATAGCTGGTGCAGTGATATATCCCTCTATTGGATTTGAAGTTTCTGGGGAGCACTGCATCTGATGCAAACTCCTTTTCCAGTGGAATACTCTGCTTAGAGTTCTCAGGTTAAAATTACAGTAGTAACTTAATAATTGCAACTTTAAAATGCTTAATTATTTTACATGCCCTTAATCTTATGTACAGGGATGACGAAGGAAGGTTCTATGACTTTTCATCCCTGACACGACACAGAGAGAACTGGGAGGCCATTGCTATATCTGCTACTACCCAGAAGTACTACATTAATATCTGCAAGCCCTTAGTGCCATATAGTGCTGCACGTAAGTGAAAATGCAAATATATTCTTCCTATAGCTAGGGAAGGCAAGTGGTAGGACAGTAATGCTGGTGGCTGTTCTGAGTGAAATAAATCACAGAGCAAAGTATGTGGAGACAGTGGTGGGATTTTTAACACCAGAGGGAAAGGTAAATTATGAGCCTGATTTCTATCTGCTTAGTAGGTGAGGTTCACTAGCAGCTCTTCTCTTGTTAACTTTGACACTCTGGCTCTTCTGCCTTTATCCAAAGTTTGCTATAGCTCTAAAAGATTAAAATAATCAGTTCAGAATTTCCTTATGGCATCTTCTGACTGACTCTATGAATCATGCAGTGCAAGGCCACACACTGTAGCCTTCCATTCTGTAGTAGTCTACTTCCCCTGTGCTAGCTGCCACTGCTTTATGCATGACCTTAAGTGAAGTGAGACAATTGCTGCTAATTGTTGATTTTTGGGGAAAATACACCTCAATGACTATGGTTTGGACAATGGCTTGGGGATAGATCAGCCATGATGTACCTGAAAGTGGAGTAGTAGACTTTCATTCCAGGCAAGTACACCTTACTAACTTTTGGAGTAATAATGCAGTTTTTGTTTATCTGTATAGGTTCCTGCCCTTCTGATGCTGCTGCCGCCCTCATTGAGGGTACAAAATGTACCAGTCTTGGGGAAGTGGCTGAAGGTCCTCGTTGGGAAAATGTCACTTTTGTCCTGAGATACGTTAATGGAGATCAGTGTCCAGATAAAATGCGGAGGAAAACAACAATATTGCGCCTCAAGTGTGATGAAAACAGAATTGTGAGTTCATTCTGCTGGGATTTTATGTGTTCATGCAAGCAGAAGGACTTATAAGTACTTGAATTTTTGATGCTGAGCAATTTTTAAGAGATCATTTTGTACACTCTGTTAGCCCAAGTTTTGTCATCTGTAATAGCTTCAGATCATCTGCTTGTGTCTTGAAGATGAATGTAGTGCAGGTTGGGAGATGTTTCAAGTAGTGAATAATGCTATGGGCTCTTAACTCTTGCACATCTCTATGCATTGCGACTAAGTACTCCTCCAGTTGATGAGACTTGAATCCCTTTTAGGATTTTCTGTTGCCCTAGGCTACCTTTAGCTCTCCTCTCATTAATTTTATTTCTCCTGATAGTGATTCTGTACTGTTGTGTATTTGAAATAATCACAGTTAAATACTCTGTTCTTGGATTTAATTCACTGGACCATGATCTGTTAAATTTTAGGACTGATGTTTGAACTGAGCTCAGCTACAGGCTGCAGGGATAAATCTGTTGGCATGAAATCTTACACTGTCACTCTATAGAGATGTCACTCTCTCCACTGTTTTGTGTTTAGGAATCAAAGCCAGAACTTATAACTGCCATTGAAGATTGTGAATATACCTTCTTATGGTTCACTGCTGCTGCATGTCCTCTTAAAAGCAATGTGCAAAATGACTGTCGGGTAACCAATCCTGCAACAGGTAAGGAGGAGGCCTCAGGATTTTGTCTGTGGAAGAGCCTGCTGGAAGCAGCGCTACTGTGTTTGTGTTCTGTAATGACTTTGTTAGAAAAGGGCAGTGTGACACATCCTCTAGATAGTGACTAACAAGCTTACTGATGGAACTGATCCTTGGAACATAAATAGTTGATAGTTCAAAACTAGTTTTTCCACTGTTAATGCAAATAAGTAACTATTTGCCTTTCTAAGTGAACAGGACAATAGGGTCTGGTTAACCTTCCTGCTAAATTAAGTTACTGAAATCTTATAATACAAAGAAATGTCTTGATTTTGAATCTGAAAGAGAGATTAAATTGTTCCCTAATCTCTCTGTAGGTCACCTCTTTGATTTGACATCATTAAAGCGAGACTCTGGCTATACCATCGGTGATTCACACAACAGAATAATTGAGTTGAATGTTTGTGCTGAAGCTAAAAGTTTATGTGCTAATGGAGCTGGTAAGCAACTTATCCTCTCTAGTACTGTAATCATTGACTATTGGGTAAACAAAAGGAATGCTTATGCTCAAGTTTACTGTAAAATGTGATGTTTTACTGCAAATGCAGGAGGAGTGAAGGGAACAGCTGGTGGCTGTACTGACTAGGAAAAGAATTTAAAGCTGTTTCAGGAAATGAGACCATGTATTTATACCCAACACCGTTCACATGGGCTCACTTCAAGTCCCAGTCCTTTTAGTTCCTGTGAATGGGTATTTTTTTGTACATGGGGGCAGGAGTGTAGGTGCTTCTACTGCATGTCTTTAATGCTGTGAAAATGGAGACATTACAATCTTCCATCTAGAGTGAACTTCATAGTGATGCATTGCTATAATCCATCTGCACTGGGCTTCTTGTCTGCACTTCAAAACTTTACCAGTCCTCTTTCTAGCATTCTGTTCTGGGTGCTTCTGAAACATCGGTAGAAGTTAACTTTATGCTTAATTAACTGGTTTTAAAACTGCTTAATTGCAGGTTGAATTACTAGCTCTTCTGTCAAATTGTATATGAAATAATACTTAAACTTTTAGATGCTAAAGTAGGAGTATTGCTTGTTGTGAAAATTACTTTTATGGAGTTAGAAGAAAATATTGGATTGATTTGGTTTTTATGACACATCTTAATAAAATTATATATAATCTGTCTGACATTTTGGTAGATTTGGTTTTCGGAGAAGTGATAACCAAACACTGGTCTGTGGCTGCTTAGGCATGTATTGGTGCAATACATTCAGCTCATTGATGAAATAATAAAGGCAATATTTGGTCTCTGTATCAGTGCAGTTCAGCTCAGTTTAATGGCAGCACTGGATGGTGTGGCAAAGCTCTTCTTTCTTAGGAAAATTTAAGTAACACTAAAATCTTAAGTTTCCTGCTCTTTATATTGTATGATGCAATTTTTCAGGGCAGTTGCATCAGTCTTAATTTGTTTTCCTAATTTTTCTTTTTTTCTCTTTAGCTGTCTGCATCACAGATGGCCAAAAACTAATTAATGCTGGAAAACAGAGTAAAACTTTAAGTTATGAAGATCAGGTGTTAAAGCTTGTCTATGAAGATGGAGATCCTTGCCCTGCAGACCCGGCACTGAAACATAAAAGCTATTTTAGCTTTGTATGCAAGTCTGATGCAGGAGATGAGAGCCGGCCTGTTTTAGTGTCTTTTGATGAGCAGTCATGCACTAGTTACTTCTCTTGGCATACTTCCTTGGCTTGTGAAGAAGAGGTAAGAATTACTTTTGCAGAAAGCACTTGAGGGATTTAAAATTTCTGAGAGGGGTTATAGATATAATAGCAGTATATTTTAAATTCCTTGAAGGAAAGATTTCTTCTTGTTATACAGAGCTCAAATTCATATAGGAGTTCTTGAATGCTTTCTGTACTGACATTTTCAACAGGGGTGAGCAATACTCGACTGACACCTGATTTGCATGTTGAACCAAGTTAAAACTTCTAACACTTGAGAATAACCCCTTTGTGGAACCTATTTAGCTGCTTCTCTGTACAGTTCAAATGGAAACCATAAGGATGTCGTGTTGGGAAGTGATGATGCAGACCCTCCAGTGCAGCAGGCCAGCAGAGCTGAGGTTGACTTGAGGATGCATAGCATCTCTGTGCATGGGGATAGCCTTTGTTTTTAGGCAGGTGACTAGAGGCCAGGCCAGGCATGATCAGTTTGCTCAGTGCAAAACCCAATAAACCTTGATGGTGTGAATTTAGAATCTGCTTCTGATGTACAATATGTACTGTAACAACATATTCTGGTCAGTTAGTTGCACTGGTGCTCCAGACAATGCTTTGAGGTAGTCTGTAGTTAATTTTAGCTATTTAAAAATGACCAGTAGCGGGTGAGTGCATGGAGTAAAAGGCAGCACTAGGAATAGAAGACTGAATGAACTATTGGATGAATTTAGGTATTTTCTTAATACCTGAATTTTTTTTTTGTGCATCTGCCTAATCATTTTTTTTTTTTTGCTGCTTTGATTACCTCTAGTGTGACCATCATTCTCTGCAACAAGTTGTTTTTCCTCCTCATCACTGTTTCTCAGTACTACAATGCTACAATAGCTTTTGCTTCCATTTAGAAAAACATCTTCCAGTTTTCCTTTCCCCAGTAGGAGCTGTCACATCCTCTCCTTCAGCTACACAGAGTTCTGGTTTCCCCTTCAGTAGTATGTACCATGCTGCAATACAAATCAACTATGCCCAATCCCACTGTGATTTCTAGCCTGTTAATTCCATTTGGTGATCCTTAGTGCACTTCTGATCCCTTTTTTCACAGTGACCCAAGCTTCAGTGTAATGATGTCTAGGTAGCAAAAATTATTATTTGTCCTGAAATTTAATGGTAATTTTTTTAGTTGTTCCTTTTCCAGTATCTAAAGAAGAATATATTTCTCAAATTCCTCATAGACTCTCAGTAGGTTTATGCACGTTAAAAGTGCAGGAAATTGGTTCTGAGGAAAGTTAGTACTCAAGCTATCAACTTGCAGTACACTAAGTTTACATTGCTGTAATGTTGTTATAACCAAGCTTGTTTGTTGGAGGTGGTGGAGATGAGGAGGGAAGGCATATGGGGCCTGATCGTATGTAGTCATAGTGATTATGCTGGAGTACATGTGCCAGACTTTGTCTTGGTATTGTTCTGATAGAGACTCCATTCCATAAGAATGTTTAAATTATCAATGTTTTTCATGTGCTCCTTGTAGGTGCATAGTATCTATAGACAAGCAAAAACTATAGCAAATGCTGTTTTACTGGCATTTGAAACTTTTAAATGTAGCCATGCTTCTGGCCCCAGGAAGGATGTTTGTCAATTAATCAAAGCAAGTAATAAAAGAATAAGAGCAATAAATGTACCTTCTTGTAGGTGAAGTGCTCAGTAATGAATGGCAGTTCCATTATTGACCTGTCTCCTCTGATCCATCGCACTGGGTATTACGAGGCATTTGTGGATGAAGATACTACAGGTGTTTCTCCAGACTTCTACATCAACATCTGTGAGCCTCTCAATCCTATCAAAGATGTCAGTTGCCCACCTGGAGCAGCTGTTTGCATGGTTCCTGTTAATGGATCGCCAGCAGTAAGTACTATGCCAGGAATCACTGAAATGTGTATTTCCCTCATAGTTTAATATAGTATTCCTGCCTAGAGACCAAATTTGAAGCAGAGGCTTGACCATTTGAGACCCAATTTTAACCATTGGATTAAAGAAATGGAATGCAGAATTAAAATCTCCTCTGCAAAGTTCCCTTTTATTGCTTTTCCCTATGAAGGAGTATTTCCCTATACTGAACCCCAGTGATGTTTTTGGATGTCAGAAGATTCAATACAGTGCTAAATTGCTACAGAGAATTTTTTTCATGTAGTGAAAAAACTTATGTGCCAAAGTGCTGTGTGCCAAATACGTTCACTGGGAAGCAGAATGTCTTAGCCATTCTGTGGCTTAATTGATCTTGTGATAGCCTGTTGCAATTGGAAGCAGTCAAGATGCTAGTATGCTTCAAAATGCACTTAGGTCCTTCAAGAACCTGACAGCTACATAAATAGCAAGCCTGTTAAAGAGGATTGACTAACTTGTCTGTGTCATTACCTTGGGATATCTAGGCTTTTGCTTTTGAAGACTTGTTTGCAAGTTCTAGAAGATAGACATAAAAAGCTGTGATTGTTTTCCATGAATTTCTGTGCTCATCTAGGGACCTTACTCCATTGTTAATGCAATTTTTAAATGATGTGTTTAGGAATTTGGCACGTTGATGTACAGAAGAATGTACCTGTAAGAGGCAGAAACTCCTTGGCTTTTGTTAAGCTTAGTCAAAAACTGTTTTGAGTTGCTCAACTTGTGTTTTGTTAGGATTGAAATGTAATGGTTGTTTTTGAGTATAGTATGCAGTTTTCGAAAGTGCAATAGTTGTGCTGTCGTGTAAACCAAACAGGTGAATCTGAATTGATCTGAATCTCTGGGCTGATCTGTAATCTAGGTATGTCCTGTAATTCTATTAATACATATTTTTGCTTGTGTAGGATATTGGTCGTGTTACTGAACCTCCCCAGTTCAATAAGGCAGCAAATGAAGTTTACATCACTTACAACAGCACTACTCCTTGTCAGATAAGCAGTGGATTGAACTATACTTCTGTTATTGTATTTCACTGCAGCCAGGGAACTAGTCTGGTAAGACATCTATTAAACTTACATTGACATTGGAGTGTAATGGAAAGTGGGTAGTAACCAGTGCTAGATTTGTTTAAAGCTAAGTCAAGGATTTGTTTCTATAATGTATGGATGGACTTGCTTCAAGAAGTATCATATTTGTTTGCTTGACTGGCCAAAATTTTATTTTTTGCATGAACTTTAAGCTTGAGAGTAACAGGATCTGATGATTTCAAGGATTGGATTCCACAGAGGTAATGTAATGATAAGTAATTGCTGACATTAAACATAACACTGTATTGCACCTTGTTTAGATCCTAAAGTTTTTACTTGTACCTCAAGCTAACACAAGAACCAGTGTAATTGTTCAGTACAGGTATTGCTGCAAAGTTCTCCCCCTATGCTGTAACCTTTTCCATAATCACACACAACTTTAAAAATTTGCATTAAGTTACTTATGGTTTTACTTTGTGTCAACATGTGAACACTAAATTGAGTTTCCATGGTGATGTGAATCTAACATTCATTGATTTTTTTTTTTTTTTTTTTTTTAAATGCTTCAACAAACTGTAGAGAAGCATATAGATATGTTTGTCAAACTAGACCTTGCTGAAGATCATGAAATCATTTTCCATCAACACGGCATGAGCTGAAACTTGAAGCAGCTCAGAATATTACATAGACCATACTGATGCTTTAGTTTAAAACATAAAGTAAACAGCATTCTCTCTAAACCTTAACTCAGTGAAATTTCTTAATGCTCTCTGCCATCAAGAAGCACAGCTCTCACGCTTCTGCTGCTTGCAACTGAGCTGAACATCAAAATCTCTACCCTAATTAAGAAGAAAGCTTGTATACCTTGATTGTGTTCTAGGTAGAATGCACTTCCCTTTAAAGTTGTTTTTTGTGCTGGTTATAATATGGTGTTTGTCCTACAATCACTGAAGTCTAGCCATGGTAGTAACTGAGGTTAACTGTTGGGGAAGGGGGAAAGTGCAGAGACAACAACAAACTCTCCAAAAATTAAACGTGTCTTCCTGTGTTCTTTGGTAACAGGGTAAGCCAAAGATGATAAGGAGAGTTGACTGTACATTTGTGTTTGAGTGGGAAACTCCACTTGTGTGTCCTGATAAAGTGAAAACTTTGGGCTGCTCTGTGATTGACGAACAGCTACACTATACATTTAACCTGACCAGCCTTTCTGGAAGATCATTCGAGGTAATGCCTTCTTGTGGTGTGACTTTATTCATTTATTTATTTATAATTGCCTATTGCTATAAAATTTTTAAAACTGCAGGAAGGGTTTCTTTTAAGCATTCTGTGTGAGAAAAGGCTGAAATATGCTGTGGTCAATATTGATACTTGTTTGGCTTCTGACAGAGGGAATAATATTCAAGGGTGTAACATTTTAATGTGTTTGAGAATGAAATTAATGGACACAGTGATAGGTAAAGGAATGAGAAATCTTCACCTTTGACAGAATCTTGAATGAAAAAGAAGGTCTGCTGAACATATTTTATCTGTGGTCCTGTGTGCTTTATCTGCAGTTTTGTCATATTAAGGAAGGCCAGGCTTGCAAAATTAATTATCTTTTCCTCCTGGATATGTGATGCTTGAGACTTGGTTTATGAAGCACTTGTGTGATTCTGTAAGTATTGACTCTAGACTTGCTGTGATGCTTCTTATTGTCTACACAGGTATTTTCTGGATCCAACAATTACCACGTTGGTGTGTGCAGTGTAGGCTTGCCCCAGGGAAAATGCAGAGATGGGGCAGTGTGTCTGACATCTAAAAGTGGCGTGTCATCTTTTGGAAACATAAAGGAAATGAGAATGGACTACAGCCACCAGGATGAAACAGTCATCTTGCAATATACAGGAGGTGATCGGTGCCCTCCAGGTGAGATTGGAGCAGACCCATTCTTTATGTTCAAAATTTGTCAGGATATTTTTCCCTTAAAGTACAAGGTTTTATTGTGATGGGAAGAAGAGACATAGATTTTACATATAGCAATAGAAACGTAGTTTTGCCAAATCACAAGCCTCATACTAATCTGCAACATCAACATGTATCCCACTCTGTGGAAGAGACAGTGCAACTTTTCTGTAGGGATCATTGTAGCTAATTGTGTGCTGCATCTGTTTTTCGAATTGGCTTTAAATTCAATGTTTCAATATTTCTGTTATCTGCTGCTGACCTTTCTTTAGTATTGAAGTACAGGCTTTGAATGAGGATCCGAATATGGATGTGCCTCCTCTTCTACTGTGTGTAGTTATGGGATTATACCTTTCCTTCTCAGTGACTGAAAAGGGACAGCTCTGTGTGCTCCCCTTCAAGTACAAAGGGAAGACCTATGAGGAATGTATTACAGAAGGGAAGAGTCGGCCGTGGTGTGCTACCACTGAAAACTACCAGGGAGATGAAAAGTGGGGATTCTGTAGTAGCAGTAAGTGCTTCCTATACTTTATGTGCAAGGGTCTTAGCTAACACAGAGACTTAGCTGCATTAAAATCCATATATGCCTGCAGTCCTCTTGTAAAATATGCTTTTTCTTTTTTTTTTCCAACCTTTCACCTTACAGCAACTGCAAGAAAGGAATCTACCATTATCTTTACATGTGATGAAAATGCTGGTGTTGGGAGCCCATACCTTCTCAGTGAGACTCTTGGTTGTGCTGTGACATTTGAATGGAAGACTCAAGCTGTTTGTCCTCCCAAGAAAATGGAGTGCAAGTTTGTCCAAAAACACAGAACATATGACTTGAGAATGCTCTCTTCCCTGACAGGATCATGGATCTTTTTCCACAATGGGAACTCGTGAGTAATGAGCAACTCACAGGGAGCAGTTTGCTTATCAGTACAGTTGTAATGTGGCACAGTATTTCTGTTTAGTCCCTGCTCAGTATTTTAAAACTGTCAGTGCTTAACAGTTCATATAAACAAAAAAAAAACTGAGACAGGAGCCCATTTTATCTGAAGGGACTGAGTGATCACATTCCTCATTCTCACCCTTCCCCTCTATTGGTAACCCTTTTTAAAAGGATGAATATGTCTAAACTAAAAGCTATTTAAAAGCTTTCTATTGGAACTGCTATCTTAAAAACGTAATTTTGTTGTTTAAATGCTATTTTTTTTTAATTCCGTATCTTATTGAAGAAAAGTGTTAGTTACTTAGTTGCTTTCTTTTGAGTCAAATGTGTAAGTTATTTTCTGATGTTTAACTGGGACGTTTCACCCATATTCCTTGATGAATTTAGCATAATGGAAAAAATGGATGTCGGAAGTCATCAACCTCTCCAACCTCCTTCCAGTTAGGAAATAGAAATGAAGTGGCAAGGATGACATGACTAATTTGAAACTTATCATAAACTGTAGAGTAACAAAATGCTTAATTCATCACCTTGTTAGCAGTTCTCTGCTCTAACATGCCTGAGCTGATATAACTTTGAGGAGATGCTGAATTTAAGGGTAGTACTATAACTTTTATAAATGAAAAAACTTTAGTATATTTCTTGACTCTCTTCCAATTTCTAGTTTGGATCTAGGTCAATATTAACTAGTGACCTAATCTGATAAATGATAAATTTTTTTTTTGTACAGTCTTTTACTTGAAAATAGTAGTTAGAAGTAATCTGCCAAACCTTAGTTTTATTCTGTCAGCTAATTTGAGATTTAGTTTCTTGCAACTTGTCTAGCTTCCCATGAAGTTTCTAAAGTTTGTGTATCACTTCTTCAGTTTAGCCTAAATGAATTTTAAAGAAGTTTTATCTACCATGTTCTGTATAGGTATTATGTGAACCTCTGTCAGAGGGTACATGAGGGACCCACAGGCTGCCCTGAAAGAGCCAGTATTTGCAGGAAAAGCTACAATGGAGATGTTCAAGTTCTTGGACTTGTTCATACACAGAAGCTGAATGTGACAGGTAGAGTTACTTTTTGTTTCTGTAGACAGCTGGAGATTAAAGGTTTAAATCTTACAGCCTGGCTGTAGCAGTTCTTAAATTATTCTGAAGTCTTTGTTTTGAAATATTTTGATCAGTGAATCTTCTGTTTAAAAATGGAAACAAAATGTGGCCTTTAAGCCGTGAGAAAACATTGAAGCAAATAAACAGTGTTGTCATTAAAGCTGTAAGAAATGAATTATCTATCTGAACATCAAGAAACCCTTCTATTACAGTGAGGATACCCAAACACTGGCACAGGTTGTCTAAGGAGGTTGTGGAGTTCCTGCCTTGGAGATATTCAAAGGCTGTCTGGACATAGTTCTGGACAGCTGGCTCCAAGTGACCCCACTTGAGCAGGGGGTTTGGACCAGATGACTCAGGGGTCCTTCCAACCTCAGCCAATCTATGATTCTACAGTTGTGAGAGGGGAAGTAATTTTTGTTCATGTAGTTTGAAAAGACTTACGCTGCATCTACTAACTTCTTCAATTAAAGCAGCTTGTGAAGGATGATTATTTGGCTTCACTCTTAGGAAAAGAAATGAAAACCAATAATCTCAGCCTTACTCAAGCTTCTAGTTTAAGAATATTTTTCAAATTGGTGCTCAGGGAAATTTTCCATCCATTTACAGGAGTACTGACATGTACTGACTGTGTTTATTGCCTTAGTTCATTTATAGTTGGGTATCTTCATTTACTCTTATGTTTAAAAAAAAGATACCTTAAATGTAAACATTTGTTATGGCCACACTGGGCACCTGAACACAGGGTACAATGTAAAAACAAAGGTATTTGAAGAGTGATTTTTTTTAATGATCACAAGTGTGAATGCCTCAACTAACTGAAGTACTGTATCTGATATATGGTCCATGCAGGAGAGAAGAATGCTGGAAGTAAGGAAGTCTAGGGAGTGAGCAAAGGAAATTTCTGACAGCTGCTTACAAAAACCTTTTGTCACTATTTTTTCTTCTAGGTGATACAGTGTATATTAGTTATTCCAGTGGGCAAGAATGTAGGAAAAATAAGAAAGTAACAACAATTATTGAACTGAAATGTGCAAGAACAGTTGGCATGCCCATGCTGCAGAGGTGAGTAATGAATTGACATACCACTGGTCTTCACCGTTGATTCTTTTGTACTTCTCTAGTAAATCCTTAAATCTCAGGGCAGAGACTGTCTGCTTTATTGGACAGTCCCTAAAATAATCCATGGTCTGTACTTGCAAGGCATAGGGTCTTCTGGAGTTCGTGCAATTGTTCATTGCCATAAACATCATATTTTGTATTTATTTTAAAATTTATGGGAAAAAAATTAAGCATTCTGCTTCTGAATTAGATCTGACAATGGCTTGGATGCTGCTGTTTTCAGTGTGAGTAGCCCATGTCATTGTACAATCACTCTTAACTATGTCCAAAATCTGTTTATTAAAGAACATTTTCTCTAGGTAAGTGATTGAGCTAATAAAGCTTGGTTTATTTCTGCCTCAATACAGTGTATTTAACCAGAAGCTCTCTAAAGTAAGGTATATATGCATGATCACAAATACTAAGAAAACTTTAGGACTTTTTGCTTAGTCTGGATATTATTAACTCTGTATTGCTTGTAGAGTTGGAAAACTGAACAAAATGCTCTGTGTGAATCAAAGAGCTAAGCAGCAAAGTCTGACTAGCTGTCATGGTTTAGGAATGGTATTCTCTAATTCAGTGCTCTCACTGAAACTACATGCTGCTTGTTCCCCCTTTTCCCCTTCCAAGGGCTGGATGAGGCACAAAAGGCAAAGATCATGGGTTGAGATAACAACAATTTACTGGAAACAGAAATGACATGAGAAAAGAAACAGTAACAGCAACAGTACCAATGACAGAGGTTACAAGAAGGAGCTGAATGATTTGAACAAGATGATACATGATTGGGGTTCCTCTGCCATGCTGTATTGGCCCAGGAGTGACCCCTTCTCCCTAGAAAAGATGTCCTTCCCCCTGTCCCTAGCAATGATGTGAGCTGGTATAGGATAATCTCTGGGTCCTGGCCATGGCCCTTCCTGGCTGCTGCAAAAATGTTACCCTGTTCTGGCCAGAACCAGGACACTAGCTTGTACCTGTTGTCCTGATTAAATAAAAGGCAGGTTTAACATGCTGCAAAAAAGCAGTTTGATATGTTTGTTAGCTAAAATATATCAATAAAACCCTTTAATACACTGTGGGAATTCTGGAATTTTCAGTAGGAAGTTCAGATGCAGCCAGGTCTTCTAAAATCATGAAACTGCAGAAAAAGCCAGTGTAATTCTTTGGGTAGTTTGATTTGTTTTTTTTTTTTTTTAGCGCTGCTTGACTATTTTAGCTTACTCTAGGTGTGATGCTTAGGCAGGACATTGTCATATGTGGGTTAGCAGTTGTCTTTTCCTTTTATCAAGATGCTAAAAATTTGTTGCTTTTTCCTGGATCATCAGCTCTGTCATTTATTTGGTAGGTTTGATGAAGAAAACTGTGCTTACTACATCACGTGGGACACACGTGCAGCTTGTGCTGTGAAGCAGCAGGAGGTAGAGGTGGTGAATGGAACAGTCATTAATCCTGCAACTGGGAAGAACTTTTCTTTGGGGGATGTTTATTCCAAGTGAGTAAAAAAACCCCAAACAAACCCCAAAGCAACAGAATGGTAGAACTAGTTACCTTTATGAGGAAGATTGCTACATTGCCATTTATCATAGCTGCAGAGCACACCATATGGATCTCACAGTCAGTAGTGTGTATGAGCCACTGAATCATGCTTTTATCTTCATATTATCTTAAATCTTTGGAGGTATTTATGTGTTCACTCACATATTGAGGGCAGTATAGCTGGAAAAATTTGCTTTCTGTGTTTGCTAAGCATTGTATTTATGCTAAATATAATCCTTACTTCTATGTCAGCGAGGAAGCCACAGTCCTGCATCTTTTCTATTTGTTGAACTGGTCACTCATCTTGCTCTGGAATCAACCAGTGATAGTACCTACTGCTGCTGCCAGTCTTATGTCTTGGGAATAACCCCAGCCTGGGAGTTTAGACTTAAGAACAGACTTGTCCTCTGTTTCCTCAGGTTGTACACAGCTTCTGGTGACGTACGGACAAATGGTGATAAATATGTATATCAAATTCAGCTTTCTGGTATAATGAACTCAAGTTTCTCAGAATGCTCTGGAGCAAACATCTGCCAGGTGAAAACTAATGAACGGCGCGTTCGGAGAGTTGGTTCTGCCAGAAATGCCAAATATTACGTTGATGGTAAGCACATGCTCACCAGACAGAATTGCTTGATATTCTGTGAATTGCTTCATCAGAAATTGGTTCTTGGTTCACAACATCTATGCTAATCCATTTCTATAAAGCTATCCAAAGTCTGTCTAGCATACTTTAGATTTCCTTTTTTTTTTTTTTTTGCTATGTAAGTTCAGTTACAAATATGGCTTTAATAGGGGTTAAGGCTTGACACTTGAAGACTGAAAGACGTGAAGTTGAAAGATTTTGGTCTGGTAAAAACAATGCAAGATAGAAGTCTTTCATTTCCTGTTTTCATCTGTGCTCATGCTGCATAAGCAATGATTTCCTTTAGCTAGCTACTTTTCTTTCCAGAGTTTAGTGTTTACAGACTGTTCTCAAGGAAGTAGTAAACGACAGTTTTTTTTCTTCTCCTTGTAGATGATGATTTGGATGTCATATTTTCATCTGACTCCAGATGTGGTAAAGATAGATCAAAGTTTGTGTCTTCAACCATTTTCTTCCACTGCAATCCAGAAGCGAAGGAAGGCATCCCTGAATTCCTTCACGAGACAGCAGATTGCCAGTATTTATTTACCTGGTACACATCTGCTGTGTGTCCATTAATGTGAGTAGTTAACTGTTGTCTGAAAGCAGCTTTTGTCAGCACTTTTCAGCAAAAGGCTTTCTGGTATTTATTTGTCACAGTGAAAAGTGAAGAAGCTAAAAAAGCAGAAGGCTTATAGATAAATTGATGATCATCTATGCAGTGTTTGGCACATGACTACTAGATTAAATCTTGCCAAACTGATCTGGACCTAAAGCTGGAGAGGCACAGTGGAATTAATATAATTGTTTTCACTAAGTAAAACCTACTGTAGCTAACAGAAGATGCTGTTTCCTGTTACTGAGAGGAGCAAACAGTTTGTGGATGAGGTGTTTGGTCCTCCTTGCCTTACTGGGAAACTTAGAAGCAGTGACAAAGACTGGCCTTCCTCTCTTTCTGCCCACTTCTTTAGCCTGAAATGGAAAATCATTACAGGACTTCAAAGAATAATTAAGTATTCTACAGTTAAATATGATCAGCTAATCTACTGATTAGTGATGGGACAGTGTTAAAAGCAGAGTCTCTGTATCTAGATGCTTATACAACATTCTTGGCAGGTAGGCAGCCTCACTGTGAAATGTGGAGTGACAGCTTCTGGGAGTGTTTGCTTTCTGATTGCTGGATTGAAAGCACAGGCAAACTCTTGATTCCGATTCAAACCTATTGAGGGAGTTTTGTGTCTGTAGTGCCATAGTCAGATGAAAGGTAGATAATTTCTCTTGCTGTTGCAGCTTGCTGAAGTGCAGATTTGGTTCTAAAACAGCAGCTTTGTGTGGATAACTGCTGCTGTGTAAGCTCTGGAATGCTTAATTGTACTCTGCAGTCTTGACTGTAGCTTCACGCACTATTTGATAGCATACTGGGATGTAGACACAGTACATATATTTGTGTTTTTCAAGTTGTTTTTTGCTTAGATGAAATCCCCTAAATTCAGTTCATACAGCTGTTAGGTTGGACTGACAGGATAGTGTGGCATGTCTTCTTTTAATCTGCTGTTTCTAATCCAGTTTAACAAAATTTATCAATAGAACTTTTCAATTTATGTTGCTAGATCCACCAGTGATCCAGGAAACAATCAGCACCAGACAGATGAGGAGACCCAAACACATAGAGGTCTTTCAAGGAGAAGCCAGGCTGTTGGTGCTGTGCTTAGTGTCCTCTTGGTTGTTCTCACTGCATGTCTCATAATCTTGCTGTTCTACAAAAAAGAGAGGAGGTAAGAAATTAAGAGGCTTTAGAAATTTCTTTGTCAAGATTTGGTTTTCTGCCAGAAATGAAAGGGAAATAGTAAACTTCAGAGATTTAGGTTCTGTTTTTCAGTTGGCAACATCAACTGTCAAACTGCTGGTTCCTTCAAATTCTCCATTACTGTCTGAAGGTCTCTGTAAAGAGGGCTGGGGTGTATACTGAGTTGGTCTAGCCTCTCTTGTGGGCAACTGCTAATTAAGGATCATAAAACAGTATGACAATATTGTTAGTATTTCGTGGTGTCAGGCTAGATCCATACAACAGTGTCAAGGAAAAAGTGCAGGTCCTGCTGTTCCTCTCCTTTCCAGACAACTTTTGTGCTATTTTTCCCTTACGTATGAAGGTCAGAGGGGTTTCAGAGCAGTCAGCCTGAAGCTGTAGCAAGGGAGAAGATCATCCCAGACTGGATTTTGATAGAGTGGTTCAGGGTCAATGTGATAGTTTGCAGCTCATTTGTTGACATGCTTTATGTTGATGGTAAAAATCCAGTGAAGAAAAGTGAGGGCTAATAAGTGGATATAGTTTTCCTAATATCATATTCTTTCTTTTGTTTAGGGAAATTGTAATAAGCAAGATAACAAACTGCTGCAGAAGATCATCTGGTGTTTCCTACAAATACACAAAGGTAATACAGTGACAAAATCAAATTTTTTTCTTAGTATGAAGCTTTTGTTAATAAATAACCTCCTTAATTCCTAGTTCCTTTAGTGCATGGAAACCATACCATATGGTGTGGCATCAGGAAGGCCACACAGCAGATATGTATCTATTTATATTATGAAATGGGAAAGGAAGATAGAGTTGAGGAAAGGAAGAGCAGCCTATAAATCACCAAATAACATGTAAATGTACAAGAAGAGAACAAAGTCTGTTTCGGCATAGTGAAAAGCTCTCACAGCTACCTTAAACCAAGGCTGTGCATGCTGTGGGAGATCAGTGTGTGTGTCGGTCTAGAGTGGCAGATACAGTCTCCTCTTTTCTTTTCTTGCAGATAAGCAGTGAGGAAGAGGCTAATGAGAATGAGACAGAGTGGCTTATGGAGGAAGTCGCAGCATCAAATCCAAGAACAGCAAAAGGAGGGCAGGAGAATGGTCACATTGCTACCAAGTCTGTTACATCTGAAGCCCTTACCTCTCTCCATGTGGATGACCTGGACAGTGAGGATGAAGTGTTAACCATTCCAGATGTAAAGATTCAAACAGGAAGAGGACTAGACAAGAGCAACCATCCACAAAAGAAGCCACACAGTTTTGGCAGTGATAGCAAGTCTTGTTTACTGAACGGAGGAAAGGAAAGGAAAGCAATAGCCAAGCCAGGCCAGCAGCAGGCACAGAACTCTACAAATACAGCATCGTTTCATGATGATAGTGATGAGGACTTGTTGAATATTTAATAACCCCTCTTGTGCCTAATCAAATATATATAGAGAGATTATATATAACGGGACAGCATTTCCAACCAAATACGAGGACTTCAGCCTGAAAGATTTTTCTGAATTTTGCCTTTAACAAGAAACCATTGAAAAGGGAAGAAGAGAAAGATTTCTTGGTTGTTTACAATGATCTGTTCAGTAATGACTGGATTTCTAACATCCAGTTGGCTGACTTAGTTGACTCTCTCTAGCCAGGACATTTCTTTTTTTTTTTTTTTTTTTTTTAGGTCTCAGCATAGATGTTAAATGCTTGCTTAAAAAAGAGAAACCTTTGAAAGGAAAGGATTAAGGCTCAATGAAGCTCCTGGCTTCTGAGACTCAAGTTATCTGACTACTATCATTTTAACTCCTTGTATTTATTGATCCTCACTACTCAGGTTTGCTTAATAGTAACATGTTCTTCCTGCCGGCAGGGTATTCTTCTATGGGCTCACCCATTGTGAGACAAGGAAAAGTATAACTTTTGTGTGTTGGGATGATTTGATGTAAATTTTGGAACTGGTCTAATTTATCCTGTAAATTTGAGCATCCATTCTAATTTAAACAGATCATTGATTCAAAGGTATGGACTGAAAGGTACAATTCTGTATAGCTTTAGCCTGAAATGGTTGCTGTTCTTCGCATGGTATTTTTTCTTTTTTTGGTACTGGTCATATGACTGACTTCATCAGTATTTGCCTGAGCAGCTGACAAGCACCCAAAGATTTTTTTTTTTCCTTGATTATGGCTGGACTAGGCCAACTGCACAGAGAACCAGAGTTTTCAAGGAGGTAGAGGCAGAGTTTCTATAATACAATCTGCACTACCAAGTTTGTCATCACCAAGAAAAACCCAAGGACTACAGGAGCTGTAGTCTGCATAATGCCTCTCTCTGGTATTAATTTCAAGAAAATAAATTTGGCCCAATATTTTCTGATAACCTAATTTCTAGTTTGTATGCTATGAATCCTGGCCATGGTCATTGATTTGAAATGTTGCTGGTAATAAATGCAAGTCAGTTTTTCTCTAGCAGTCTTGCACCTCTACATATGTTTCCTAAATAAAATTATGGACAATGATGGGATTTCAAAGCATTGTACAAGAACATGCATTGGTCAGAATTTTTTGAAACTTTTTGTTGTTCCTTTTGGCTGGCTTATTCAATTTCAACAATGGTTTCTTTTTATAGAAACTCCATTTTGAATCAAAATAGTGTAATTTAAAATATTCAGCAATTTCAATAAAAGATATGAAGTGGGTATTCCAAATCCCACATCTCAAGTCTGAAATCTTTCTTGCACTATTCTGTATGCTGCTCACCAGCCTGGTGGGACCCTTTCCTGCTGTGGTGGTTAATACCTTAATGATGTCACTCAAAATGAGAACCAATGTTTGATGACAAAGATCAGAATATATAGGTAGGCCCTAGTGGTATATTCTTTCTTTAATCAGACTTGGGTTTTCTTCCTCTTGTATTGTTACCAGTGCAGCTGTAAATCAGTTTGACTTAAGCTGCATCTTTTCAAACTTAAATCAGCATTTTTCATATTTATAATTAGGAGAGCTTGGAGAAGTGAAAGGCTTGATGATGTGTTTTTAATACTGTTATCATTACAACAGTTCTCTTAATGCATATCAGAGGGTTCTGCTTCCCTTCCCCAGGTCATCAAGGTTGGCATTTTGGAGTTTGATCCATGAACCAGCTGCATGAAATTATTTCTGCCTCAGTCAGCATCATGACTCCTTGGGGAAGTGTCCCTAAGAAAGCCACCTGCCTGGCAGAGTCCCACAGAGCCCCCCTGGGCTGGCTGCAGAAAGAATGGTGGGAAATGGGGAAAACTGGCCCAGTCTGGATCGAACTCTTGTAGTTTAAGGGAAACTTTTGCACACCATTACCAACTGTTTAAATAACATTGTTGGAGAAGAAGTGATGTGAAGGTTTTTTGGGTGCATTTTTAAGATGCAGCCTAATGCCTTAGCTTCACCCACTTCCCAGGCAGGCCTTGACTTCAGTTCCCTTGGCCCCAGCTGAGTGCACACATCCTCCTGCTGAGGGAGGTTTGTGGGGGCTGGCTCTCATGGGTGACTGCTGTGCACTTCTGTGTCCCTGTTCCCCTCCCCAGCTCCACAGGGAACTCCTGTAGCTGGGGAGGCAAAGGTATGGGGTGGTGCTGTGCTTGGCTGAGGGTGACACAGCTGTGAGTGACCAGGAGAGCAGTTCTTGTAGCTTGGTGCAGATGTTCCTGATGGAGAAGAGGATGAAGCAGGAGAGGAGAAAACGTGTGATATGGGGAATGACCTTGAAGTACTGGTCTGCAAAGCAGCCTTCATAGCTCTTCAGGCCACTCTTGGTCTGTAGCTGATGAGCAGTGAGACCAAGTTCTGTTTCAATGCCTGGGCCAGAATGACATTCTAAGCTAGTTTTGTTTTATATTTTTTTTTCCGTGTACTGTGTCTTTAATTTTTTTCCTTGTTGCCTAAGCTATTCCAATTGCTTTCCAGACAATTTTTCACCTTTTAAAATGTCTTTTAAATGTTCCCCTCACTCATGTTTTTCTTTCTGATGGAAGGGTGCTGGTATCAGCAAAAGATTTGGGAGTAGCTGGTATCTACCCATAGGCAGGACAATGTACCACTGGAGCCCAATATAACTGCATTTATTTGAGATGCCTGCAATGAAGTCTGCCTAAAGTCCTATAGGTCTTCTGTGGTTAAAAAAAAAAAAAAAAAAATAGCTATTTTGGCCATAGATACTGTATATTGTGGCTTTCCCACAGCTATTCCCAGTGCATAGTTCTGTAGTGAATTTTTTTTCTCTTTTGTATCACTGCAAAAATGTGGTCAGGTGAAAACTGTGTTCCCTGATCCAGCTGGGGAGAGGTTTTCATCAGGAATGGAAGTGTGTGGGGGATGGGGGGTGAGACACACATGATACAGGTGTTTTCAGGAAAGCTCTTCCTTTACTCCTGTATGGCTCAATGATAGACATTTCTTTTTCAGAGTGTACACACCTTTTTTTTGCAGATCCTGGTTAAGAAGCTTTGTTCACATGTGCTGCCCAGCCATTCTGCACTAAACCCATGTGTTGCTTGTATGTTAGTAGAATTTTCCATTGATGTTGGCTCCTTAGAAATGCCTATTATTTGAGGAGCTGATTGCCTAATTTAAAAAAACGAACCAAAACCCTGAACAAAAACTGAAGGGCTGTGGCCCATAGGGGCTTTTCTAGAGAACAGGAATGTATAAGTGCACTGATTAAGGGTTAAAGGCAAATTCTCTCTGGGTGAATTAAGGTCTGATTTCAAATGAAACTGAAAAAATAGAGCTTGCAACATGTAGTTTAATAATTTATAGAGTTACTCTTGACTTTTGGTCAAATATCTTTGTTAAAGCTACTTAAGTAGCTTGGCTGCCAACTAAATATATCAGTGCAGCAGAGAGGACCTAGTTGAGGTTTCCGATGCCAAAATGCCAACCCTAGATGACATTTTAGAGCATGTTGGAGAGTTTGACAGGTTCCAGAAGCAAACCTTTTTTGTCCTATGTTTGTTGTCTGCTTCCTTCACCCCGGTGTACGTGGGGGTCGTCTTCTTTGGGTTCACCCCCGAGCATCGCTGCTCCAGCCCCGGGGTGGCCGAGCTGAGCCAGCGCTGCGGCTGGAGCCGGGAGCAGCAGCTGAACCTGACGGTTCCCGAGTGGGATGGCCACGGGGGCAGCTTCAGCAGCCGCTGCAGGAGGTACGAGGTGGACTGGAACGCGACAGGCATCAGCTGCAGCGACCCCCTGGGCAGCCTGGGGGGCAGTGGGAGCGCCGTGCCCCTCGGGCCCTGCCGGGACGGCTGGGTCTATGACTCCCCTGGCAGCTCGCTCGTCACAGAGGTACAAACAGCCCCTTGCCCTGTCCCCTCTGTGCACGGTGAGGGTTGGGGGAGAGGGGCGGTGGAGCCCTGGCTGTGTTCGAACACCCCCTGCTTACCTGGAGAAGGGGTTGTCTCTTACTGAGATCTTGCCCTTGGGGGTTTAGATGTCATCTTCCCTCTGTCCTTGCTGTGAAGTGTTGCCTTGGCTGCTCGGGAGGCTTATATCTCCAGCTGGGGAGCAAAGCATATTTCAGCAAATAAATCCCCAGGTAAAGTCCAGTTCTGAATGAAATTCCTGTCACATGAGAGGTCCGATTGGTGAAGGTGTGTAAACAGTGCAGCTAGCAGTGCTGCAAACAAAACTGGCCAATGCAAAGACCTTAATTTCTTTCCCCCCACCCCCTTATTTTTTTAATTTATTTTCTTAATATATTTAATTTTTTAATTTTTTTTTTTTAATTTTTAAAGAATGAAGTCTTTTAAAGCCGGTTTTAAAGAAAAATGAATGGCAATCAGTGTGGGGAAAGGTATTGCCTCCCACAATTAAACAGCTTAATTCAGGAATAAACTGTAGAAAAGCCAATGACTTTCATGTTCTCAGAAGGAATGTGAATAAACTGAAAGTGGTATTTAAGCTACTTGATGTACTTTAGTGGTTGAGGTGCTTTAAGAATAAATCAGTAACTGGGATAACAAGCTTGATCTCATCATAGAAAGTTCCACCAAATGCTTAGAGGTGGTCAGGATTCTTTTCCACTTAACAGGAGCAGTTAAAATCTGTACTCTAGCAACTTCTGCATTCATTCATTCAGTTTTGTAAAAGATTGGTCCTAGATACAAGGGGGTGCACTCTAAGTGTGCTTCTTTCAGTGAGTTACAGGCTGTGAGATATGAAAGTGAGGAAGTGAGGCGCCTCAAATGCAGGGTGACCCAGGCTGCCTATGCAGCAGCTCAGCAGGGACATCTCACTGGAAAAGGCTCCAGCAGATCCTGTGGACCATCATCTCTTGAGGTTATGGGAAACTAGGCACTTGCAGTCTGTGGGGGCTCATGCAGTCATATTCTCACATCAGTTGTCTCCCCTCTCCTGCTGAAGGGGGTGCAAAGCCAGGCCTATGGGGTGCTTCCTGTGCAGGATAACCAGATATGTCACATAACTCTGTGTTTTGATAGTGAGTTCCCAGTTGTGACTGTTTCTCTGAAACTCCTCAGGCTCTGTTATTTTGTCCTCTGCTCTGAGCGCTAAGGAAATGACAGTGCAGTGTAAACTGTGTTATTTCAAAGGAAAAGTTTGCATATGGAAGAACATCCTCATGGGAAGCCCCACAGAGCGTCAGAAGAAATATTTGGTTTTCTGTTAACTGTGGATGCATAGATTCAACTAAACACAGCTACCTGGAGGAGGGGAAGGGATTCTCAGTCATATTTGGAGAGGTTTTTGCAATAACTTTTTCTGCAGTAGCTTTTATGTATTTCTACAAATAAGATCGGACAAGACTAGATGGCAAATATACCTGGGTACCCATGTGTTATAAAGCTTGACCCTGGATAAAAATATCTGCTCTCCAGACATATACAGCAACATAGTTGAGCTAAAGACCAGAGCAGAGAGAAAATGCTGTGGCCTCAGGGCAGATGCAGATACTTCCACCCTCCTCCAGGAGACCAGTGCTCCATGGGTCGTGGGACAAGGCAGGCTCTTGAAGGCATCAAAGATGATTTTGGTGAAGGCATCACTCTTAGTCCTAAGTGCCTCTATGAGGCAACAAGAACTACTTAGAAATGTTCACCATCAGCCATAAAAAAAAAGCTATTTGAAGAACTCAGGGTTATCATCAGATCCATGCTGATTTGATCAATGAGGGCAAACCTGGTGCCAGTTTTGACAGATAATAACTCATGCTCTTTCCAGAAAAGAGAGATGGGGCATGAATGGGAAATGCCAGTAAACTGCTCGAGGGTTTGTTCCAGTTTTTAATGTTGGACAATGTTAAGTTAGTAGGATTTCCGTGTGCTGACAAAACAGGCATTGACCCAGAAACAAGTTTAAATCTTTAACTGAAGAGTTGTGGACGTGAGCCAGCTCCTCATTTCCCTCTTTTGTCTCTGGCTGTGGTTGCTCCTTTAGTTTGACCTGGTGTGTGAGGACTCCTGGAAGCTGGATCTCTTTCAGTCTGCTGTGAACGCTGGGTTCTTTATTGGCTCCATCAACATTGGCTACATTGCAGACAGGTAGGTGTGGGCTGACAGCAAATCCCTCTGACCTGCTTTATCCGTGTTCAGCAGCCAAACTTAGTCGAGAGGCTGTGCAACTGATATCATCTCTGCTCTTTTGAACACAAGGTCATCCCCCTGGATGTTCATTTGCAGCATGAGCCAGTATCCTGCCTTTTAGGCTGTAGCTGGTGGTTAGCACAGATCTGCTCAGTGAGCCCTGCAGAGCCCACGAGGGCTATTTTAGAACTGTGCACCCCAGACTTCCTCCTGTGCCACATCAGAGCCCTCAGGTATTAACCAAAGCCAGGAAATGCTGGTTTGGATCTCCCACTTAGTCTGTCACACTCTGTGTGGCTGCAGCTTGGAAATATTTTGCTTCTTTTGGAGAAGCTTAGAGATAATTGGCCCAGATTGCCAGATGTGTACAGCAGCAGCCACTGTGGAAAAAGCAGATAATCACTCTAGCTCTCTGTTCAGAGCCAGACCCTCTGGCTCAGGCACCTGGGGTTAAAAAGAAACAAATGCCAGTACTCTAGGGCCCATTTTCACCTTGCTCCCATTCTGCCTAGGACTGTTTGTAAGAGCAGGCTCTGACTTTCTCCAGCTGTGAAATGCAGCCCACCCACAAGTAGGTCCATACATTACTAGTGTTTTAAAGGCTAAGGTTGTGGTAAAAAAATCCCTTCTAAATCTGGTGTGTGTGGAAATATCAGTCATAATATTAACCCATACTTATTTTTTCAGTCCCAATGTAATATATGTAAACGTGGGACTATTATTTTTTTCTTTAAAGTTTTTTATGGAATTGCTGAGCAACAGGCACAGTAACCTTTCATGGCAAAGGAAAGCAGACAAGTGAGTAATGGGCAAAGAAAAAAAGCATATCTCTATTTTGCATAGCAAAATTGTGGGTTTTCCCCCTGAAGATACACAAAACTCTTACTAGTTTAAAATGCTTCCATGGCTAGTGGTTTGCTTCATGCCTATCATTTTCCAATCCAGGTTTGGCCGTAAATTTTGCCTTTTAACAACAATTGCTGCAAATATTTTGTGTGGAATCCTTCTGGTCTTCGTGCCCACCTACCTGTGGATAGTCATCCTCCGGTTCTTGCAAGGGCTGGTCAGCAAGGGCTGCTGGACTGCAGGCTACATCCTGGGTGAGTTCAGGACCTTCTCCCAGCTGCAGAAGATGAAGGAACAAAACTCAACTCCAAAAAACTTAAAAAAAAAAAAAAAAAAAAAAAAAGCCATTTTAAAAATGCCTCCCATGGTGTTTTATTAAGGAGTTTTCTCCCTCTTTGACTTCTCAGGATGTTTTCAAGCACTGTCATCAGGGAGAAACAGCAGTAGCCGTCAAAGCTTGAGTGAGTGGTGGCACATTAGGGCTCTTACCTCGAGATAGGCTTTCCCCTATGGTACAGCACACCTTTACAGATCTGTGTGGGCTCCATGGCTCTTCTTCCTTCCATCAGGCTCTGGCTGGGGAAGCTGAGCAGGCAGACACAGCCCCTCTGGCCCAGGCATGGACAGAATCGTGACAGAGGAGGCCATTAAAGAAGCAGGCAGAGGGTGGGGAAAACTTGAGACATTTTTATGACACAAAGAGCATTAAAGAGCAAACAGAGGTTTCAGAACCGAAAAATAACTGAAGAACAGCACATACCTGCTGATAAAAAGACAAGGTGTTAGTGTACCTGTGTGCATCCACTGGGATACCTGGCCAAGCCATGGAGGAGCCAGCCTGTGTGGGTGCCTCTCCCAGCGCCCTGCACCAGCTGTGTCTGCTGGTGAGGCACAGCTGTGCAGCCAGGCTGGGTCTGGGTCCAGCCAGGGCCACTTTCTGGTTCAGAGCAGAGCTGCCCAGGACTTCTCTGATTTTTCTAGAGTGAAGTTCAATCCCTTGTCCAAAATCCCAATGGCAGACAACCAGTGAAGCAGCAGATTAACTATTTTAAAAGCTGACCAACAGAACCTTAACTGGATTAGGTGGCTCTACCAAATGTCTCTGAGAGATGCAGTTCATTGTGAGAGCAGTTAAAATGTAAAAGCCAGTGCCCTAAACTTCCATTAAGTCTTTCAGAGTGGACTTCTTGTTAATTTAGTTATCCAGATGTTTGATATAAATAAAATAAAATCACCTATCCCACAGTCCAGACTGTCTTCTGCTAAGACACGAATTATTCCTTCCTGGGCATTTCTGGATGCTTGCTTGGCCTCCTAAATCTTTTCCTGGCACATATGAAATCTCCATCCCCGCTTCTGGGGAACTTTAAGCCACTTTAGAGCACGAAGTCCCTTCCAGGACAATGACTTGCCCTACCCTGATATTTTCTCTCTGTTACGTCCTGTTACTCCTGGATTCTCTTGAAACTCTCTTATGAAAAAGATCCTGAACCAGCCCCAAAGCTCCCTTAAATTCGTATCTTCCCCCTAAGGGTGGCCAGTACTGAATATCCAGGCAAGGATACAAGGACAGAACAACCTTGTTATCTTGCTCCTCTGGGGCATTTGTCTACTCTTCAGCTGGTTCTGGCTCAGTCCCGCTGAGCCTGAGGAGATGTCTTTGTGCATCATTCAGCTGAGCAGAATTAGCTAATCTGTGGTTCCAAAACTCAGAAATTCATTTGGCTGCTAATTAGTTCCTTACTGTTCTTTTTCTAATGCATTTGCTTTCTTGAAGTGGCACAACTGGATGCAAAATGAGTGTTGAGTGTGCTTGTGCCTGCCTGCTGGAATAGCTCCTTTTAACTCTGCATCAGCAAGACTGAGAGTGTGGGTCTATGCTGTGGGGTGGAGATGCAGAGTGCAGACGAATAGTGACCCCAGCCTGGCCTGGAAGCTCTGTGCCGTCCTGTGATACAGGCTTTCCTTATGTACTTGGAGAGGGATGCAGGCTGAACACCTGTGATTTGGAAACAAAATATTCAGCTTTGTTGTTGGGTTGGAGACATCAGGTGCGTTGGTGTTACATTTCACAAGACAATCCATCCGTGTGCTTTGAGGAAGGCCTGATTTACTGGGATCTCTGCAGCAGAGGCCATCCCTGGGTGTCTGAGTGCACGGCCAGCAGCGCTGCTCTGCTCCCTGCTGGAGCCCCAGAGCCAGGAAAGCGCACCAGGGGGTTTGTCTGGAGGTGTTATGCCGGGAAGCCCGCGGTGGCCAAGGTTTCTCCAAGGCATTCCCACACCCCGAGCTGGCCCTGCAGCGTGGGGCAGCAGGGCTCTCACCTGTCCCCGTGCCCGTTTGCAGTGACAGAAGTGGTCGGCCCGCAGTACCGGCGGACGGTGGGGATCCTCTACCAGGCGGCTTTCTCCGTCGGGCTCCTGGCCTTCGACGCCATCGCTTACGCCATCCCTCACTGGCGCTGGCTGCAGCTCACTGTCACCCTGCCCACCTGCTTCCTCCTGCTCTACTACTGGTAATGCCCTTTTCTTGTGCCTCTGACCCAAAACACCCGGCTGCTCCTGCCTCCCGAGCCTTGGTACTCACAGAGACTGGGCGCTCCTTCCTGGCGCCCACCCCTTGGTGCAAGGAGGAGGTTCCCAGCAAAAAGGAGAGGGAAATAGCACCCCTCAGCACCTGACATCTTGTGGAGTCCTAGCCTGTGCACCTCACCTGACCTTCTATTTGAAAAACAGACGCCTGGGAAAATTGGATTAGTATAAGTTATTATTTTCTTTAAGCAATTCACAGCTGAAAATAGGTGCATTGGCATAACCTGGTTGGTCTTACACTGAAAATATGGTTATTGACAGATTGTCTAATGCTAACAGAACTGTAACAGGTTGTTAGCATGTTCTTTTAAGGCAGAAAAGTTGCAGGTTTTTGTAGTCCAACTGAAAAAAAAAGCATGTGGGTATTGTTTCATTTTAGTGTCTCTCCTCTCTTTTTAATCAATATTTTTTGGTTTGAGTGCTCTGGATTTGAGAAATTATCTGGATGGGTCAAGAGATTAGGAATAGTAGAAAGAAATTTGTTACCTTCCTTCTTCCATGTATTTTAATTGGTGAGCCAGTTCTAACTTAATTAGTACTTCTTAACCTGTATTGGTAGAAGTGAAAAATGGCTCCCTAAGAGGACCTGGTTTGTGGTGACCAGGCTGGAGAAGATGAGAGCACTACTCTCCCTCAAAGCTTCATTCTGATTTATCTTTAGTAAACTCCTCTTTGACTAAAGCCACTACCTTAACTGTTCCTCTTCCAATCTCAGCCATGGGATATACTACTTCTCCTGACTGGGGGAGTGGGAATTAGCACATGAAACGAAAAACCAAACCAAACAAAACAAAAACAAACAAAAAACAAAACAAAAACCCAAAAGAAACAAAAAAAAAAATCCATCTACCTCTACTTAATCCCCCCAGAGTCTCCACCCACGGGAGAATAGGTAGGCTTTATGTTTTGTTGTGTAATGGCATCCACTCACATTGTAGGTGCCTCCCAGAGTCTCCCAGGTGGCTGATATCTCAAGGAAAAAATGACAAAGCTATGAAAATTGTCAGCGATATCGCAAAAAAAAATCAGAAAAAGATGCCTTCCCATTTTAAGGTGAGCTCAGGGTTTGCTTGTGCGTGTAAGCATCATTTGCATCAGTTCCTCCCAGAGAAATTTAATGTATTATGTACTGGCTCTTCCATAGGATATTAAATTTGAAGAGGAAGATTGTGGAAAGCAGAATCCCTCACTGATTGACCTTTTCAGGACACCACAGATAAGAAAAAACACACTCATTTTGATGTACAACTGGTAAGAATACAATGCTAGAGAGCTGGTTTTGGAGCTCTGGATTTGAAAACTCATCAGGGCACGGATATCCGTTCTCTTACTATCTAACGAATCCAGGATGCTCTTCTCTGCCCAGGTTCACGAGCTCCATCCTCTACCAGGGGCTCATCATGCACATGGGAATGGCTGCTGAGAACATGCACCTGGATTTCCTCTACTCTGCCCTTGTTGAGTTCCCAGCTGCCTTCATCATCATCATCACTATTGACCGCGTGGGGCGGCGCTACCCCTGGGCCCTGTCAAACCTGGTGGCTGGGGCCGCCTGCCTGGCCACAGCCCTCATCCCAGAGGGTGAGTCACCTGAAAGAAGCCCTGTGGGGCTTCCCACCCTGTCCTCTGGAGCCTCCATGCTGCTTTGTGAGGGTCCCTTTGCCACTGCTCATGCAGTCCTCACTGTTCCCGTTCCCTCACTCACATGGGTGAAACAGAAAAAAATCCAACATCCCTTAAAAACATCAGCTGGCATGGGATCAGAGGCCCCACAAAATAACACTGTTGTAGTAATTTACACCTGCTAAGTCACTGGGATGCTTTTAAATGTGTTGAATGTATTTTCTCTACAGATCTACATTGGTTAAAAGTGATTACTGCTTGCATCGGGAGAATGGGAATTACAATGGCTTTTGAAATGGTTTGCTTTGTAAACACAGAACTGTATCCAACTTATATCAGGTAGGTGCATCCTCTCCTCAGCTGGCATTTGGCCTGGAAACAAATAGTTGAGGCTGATGTGTATGTTATGTTTTATGCTAAATTAAGTTATCCTTAAATGTGTCAGAAATACACAGGTACTGTTGAACATAAAGTAAGTCAAGCACAATTAAAATGCTTTAAAAATGTAGCTTAATAAAGAAAAGAAATGTACTTTTAGACAAGGGGAAACTCACACGACTGAAATAAAGGGAAAATTTGGGAGAACCGGGGTGGGTGAGGGATCTGAAGTTCCAGACAGCACCTGGATCTGTCCTGTGTGAGGGTGAGAGTTGTGTTCCATCCCCTTCCAGCTGCAGTACTCTGACACTAACATGATCCCTTTGCTGCCAAACTAGGAATCTCGGGGTGATGGTTTGCTCCTCTTTGTGTGATATTGGTGGAGTCATCGTGCCATTCATTGTCTACAGACTGGTGGAGATCTGGCACGATCTGCCACTGATTGTCTTCAGTAAGTGCCACCTTACCTCCTTGCCCGCCCCTTCCAGGATGCAGGGGGGGAAACAAGTTCCAAAGGGAGGGAAAAGCCACCAACCTAGCTGCTTTAAGTTCAGCAGAAGCCCCTTGCTCTCTACAAGGCCTTAGCCTTCAGTTCATGATGAGCTGGAACTGGTTTATGCACTCATGTCTCCCTCGCCCCTACGATTTCAAGGAAGTGAGAATGGAATACACATTTCACAGATGGCAAAGAGCTCAGAAAAAAATTGATGAGCTTAATATTTGATGGATTTAAAGAGCTGATTTACTGCTCTTCTGTGAGTTATATTGTCGCTGCCCAGCAGTCAAATCTAGAATTTCATGTAGTTGCCTATTTAATGGAGTGCAAGTATGGCTGTTATGCTTCAGCTTTTCTGACACTTTGTTAACTGGCTCTTCTCCAGCTGTTTGGAATGTGGCTAGTAAATAAATGCAAGATAAGTTTTGCAGACTAGTGACTTGAACTCTCAGGTCAGGGCCTGCAACACTTTTATGAATCTTTAGGTAAGCACATTATTTACAGAAAAATACCTTGAATGGCAATATGAAGATTTTAACAGACAGGACATCTAGAAGGGCACTTAGTAGATTTAAAATACATGCCAAACATGTGCAAACTGGATAAAAGAAATTATCAGAGGAGAATTTGATCATATTGCTTAGAAGATAATACATTGTGTATACATTTTCTAATCTTATGTGAATAGCATAGAGATGGAATGGCTTTCTTGGCATGCTCTAGCACTAAAAAGGGTTCTTTCCTCTATAAAGGAAGGATCTGTCCAGTTTGAGGTGTCCTAGCTCGTGCATAACTCACAGGAGGACTTGGCTTGGTGCTGTCTCCACAGGGCAGCTACATTCTCCATTTTTGCACCAGCATGGCAGTTTTGTGTGTAGAAACTTGAGGTGCACATCTTGTGTGAAGAACAAAATAAAATGCCTTTGACAAGGCCATTCTGTCTGGCAGTAGCAAGTGGTTGATAAATGCTTACAAGCTCTTTGTGCCTCTGTTTTGAAGCTGTGCTTGGTGTAATTGCGGGTGCATTGGTGCTGCTTCTGCCTGAAACTAAAGGGAGAGTTTTGCCCGAGACTGTGGAGGATGTTGAAAACTTTCACAGGTGAGTCATGATGATGAATTTGTAGCAGTTTTCACTTGAAATTCGGCAAAATCCCTGTCCAGAGGGAATCCCAGGGGTTACTTGGCCGCCTTGTCTGTTTCTAAGAAGTTGCTGGGTAATTTCCAGACTCTCAGTGGATAAATTCTGGACTTCTTTTACCCCATGTCTACCTAGACATCTTGAAAACAAGTAACCTAGGCCTTTACTGGCCTGTGAATAGCTGCACTAGTCTCTCAAATGTGCTACAACACCATTATAAATGATATTTGTGTTAAGAAAAACCCTTAACAATTGAACAGAAAAAAGGAAGTCTTGATAGCAGCTTCACATGTGGTGTGGGAAGGGCCAGTATCTGCTGAGGATCCAGAGCAAACCAAGGGGAATACATATGATCATTTTCTGGGGGCCAAGGCTGAGCAGGTGAACAACTTGAAGGTAGGTGCTCCCTGAACAGCTTCATTCCTGGCTGATGTTCATATCTTACTACTCTTGCAGGCAAAGTGCTCCAAAGGCCAACAAAATCTATCTCCAGGTCCAAGGATCAGAAGTAGCACGTGGCTGAAGAAGGCATAACTCTTGCTGGGCAGTCTGCTTTAGGGCAGTAGCATGGAAGAACCAGTTAGAATAAATACCCTCTCAAAAGTCCTGCCTCTCTTATTTCAATTTCTATGCATATCCTTTATTTACAGCATTTAGGGTTTTCTGATGGGATTGTCCCTATTGCTGCCTAGCTGCTTCCTCTCTGTACACTGAGAGAAACATATTTTAGGGCTGGGAAAGTTTTGTACCAGATGTGTGGACTTCAAGAGGTCTTAACTTGAGCATGGTGGGATCCATACCAACAAAACTTTATAAGTCTCCATAAAGCCTCACTTTGTTGGTTTTTCTTAAGAAGAGGCAGCATAATATAAGAGATTTATCTCCGCTGTAGAATCAAGGTAACTACCAACCTGGTTCAATTGTGTGACAACTTGCACAGAGTTTTTTAAAATATTGATTTTCTTTTTCTCCTATTTTCTTGGCTACTCACAAGGATTGGTGCTCACAAGGATGGGCATGTGGCAACTCCAGAGCATGAAAAAGAGTGCATAGGAGAAACATTCATAGTCCTTCATAAGGTAATAGCATTATACATGTGCCCTGCAGGGGCATTCCTTTGGAGGAGCTGGGATCAGGCCTGGGGACTTGCAGGACCCTGGCAAAGGGTCCTGTGCATCAAGGAGAATCAGGAACAGCACTGGGTCTTCCAGGAAATATCCAGCACCTTCAGAAATTCCCTAGTCCATCCTGTTGAGTGACTGTAGCAGACCTGTGGCTGCAGGGCAAAATAGGGACAGTGGTTCTGTGGCTCCCCTTCCCTCTTTGTGTTGCTGCTCCTATCTGTGGAAAGCACTGGTTTTCCATAAGGATACTGTGAGCAGGCTGCAAAATACCACTGCCTATCGATTATCATCTGCAGGGAGAGAGCTCCCAGTTGAGCAAGACACTGCTGGACTCTAGCAGGCAGGGTGAAATTCCCCCAGGATTGCATCCCAGTGACCTTGCACCTCTTTCAACTGACCTGAGCCTCAGTTAATGTTCAGTGCTGCTGTGGGGGCCTCCAGGGCAGGGAAGCATGTTGTCCAGTGAGGCAGGGCCATGGCAAGGCTGCCCTGAGAAGAGCAGGGACAGATCAGGAATTACATCACTTTGGCCTGGGCAGCTGCAAAACTAGTATTTGCTTCAGGATCAGAGGGGAATAAGCTTGTCCTGAGAGGGCAAGAAGAACAGTGGGGGTGTGAAACTGGGTGTGAGCTGAGCACAGTTCCATGTAGACTCAAGCTCAGCTTAAGGACCAGGACCTGATTATCT
>JAOTQP010001546.1:55581349-55670556 GCA_026413545.1 Cichladusa arquata
GCCTGGAGCACAAGGCTGTGCTGCAAAAATGAAGGCAAAAACCCCAAAAGATGAAATTCAAAACACAATCCTATCAGCGAAATCCCACATCTATACTGTCAGTGTGCTTTGCTTTGCAGTCACCTACATGTGATAGTGGCATCTGCTTCTGGTGGCAGCTTAATAAACACAAGGGCAAATGTCCTTCACTCTTTTCTTTGTTGTGACCCTTGCCCATCCATGGATTGCCTCCTGGAGCTGGGAAGCTGAAGGGATATAAGAGCTGGTCCAGCTGCACATGGCTGCTCTCAAAATGGGGTGCAGCAGCAGCACTGTGTCCTGGGGCGTGGCAGGAGTGTGTCACCCCCAGGCTGTGAGTGAAGCTCAAATCCTGCCCCAGGTATCACACTTTGACAGCTTCCCTTCCTCTAAAGAGCTGCTGAAGCCTGTCTGCTCCTGGGGCTGCTGGAGCATAACCAGGGCTGTCCCTGGAGCTTGGGAAGGAGCACTTCAGGACCCAGCAGCATCTGACTCTGGCAAGGAGCCTGGGAGCAAGTAAACAGGGCCAGGTTAATGGAAGTGGGACTGATCCCTAAACAAGACTCTGCCCCTCACCTAATTACTTAAACCTGGACTTTATATCAACTGTGCCTGAAGAGAACATAAAAGCTCCATGTTTTGGGATACCCACCAGGCTTCACCAACTGGGTTTTGGCCAACCAACTTTACTTTTGCAAATTTTCTGGCGTTCTCCATGGCAACATCTGATGGGCAGATGATCTTGTGGCCAAGGGCTTCATCTTTCTAAGCACTGTTATTATCCTTTGGTGTTGCTGTCAGCACCTAATTCCAAATGCCAACATGCAAGCAAGAGAGAGATACAGAGGAGCATTTTGGCTATAAATGGCTATGAATTTGGAAGCTCTGCTTTCTGTTGGCTCTCACCATCATATGGTGGCAAGAAATTCCTTTGCTGTGGAACATGATTGCTTGGAAAGGTGAACTGAAGAGTGATGCTTCTGACAATCATGGAATCTACTCTCTGCTATTTCATGTCCTATTTCGCCTGGGTGAGGGTGCATCACCACCCAAGCCTCAGTTCTGGGAAAAAGGTTTGAATGCTTTCAAGGGAGGTTAGTCAGAAAACAAAAACTTGGATTTAAGGGAATGAGAGGATGAGGAAGGCAGCAAATGTTTCTGATTAAGAAAACAAAACAACATAAAGAACATCCAAAATGCATGTGAAGAAAAGCCAAAATTGTAGTAAGTCTGTCCACTTTTGTCCTTGAAATCAGAGAACTCCATCCCAGGATGGAAGACTGGTTGCAGGATTTTCATAGTACTGCTGTAGTCATTTGATGTCTTTCACCTGAGAACTTCTTTTGCCAAAGGTATAGCCACACACCACAAGATTTGTCCACAAAGAGTTACTTCAACAATTCACTGTCTACTGATGAAAAATCCATTTAAGCAGAAAACTTGTAAAAAAGATGGTCTGGTTCACTGGCAGTATGGTAATGATTTAATGAGGATGGGAAAGCAATCTGTCCAATCTGTGCATGGAGGAGCTGCTTCACAAGCAGATTTGTCTGCACAAGCTAACTGGGGGTGCAGGTTTGCCTGCACTGAAACTAGGGAGCAGGGATCAATGAGACAGTCTCATCCTAATTTTGTGACACTGCAGTACTACAGGGGATAGGCATGCCCCTTCCCACAGACCTTCCCCCTTGGAGGAGTGGGACAGTGAAAAGAAGGGAACAATAGCAGTACCTGTTCAACAGAGACAGTACTGGAGCAGTCTTGGGAGGAAAAAGTTATTGAGAATACAAAGTAAAAAAAAAAAAATTAAAAAATTCAAGACTGGCTGGATCTCCAGAAGGATTGTTCATTCACTGTTACCTCCATTTTTTCAAATTCCAGTCTCATCCTCCCTTGTTATTTTACTGAAAAATTTAGTTAATATGCAGAGGCAGGTCAGCTAAAGAGCACTAAGTTAATTCAGAGTCTAACTTAATAAAACAATCCACTGTGTAGATATATGGCACAATGATAATTGTGATGGAAAAGAGGGAATGAGGGACAATAATGTCTAGAACTGGCTAAATACAGACTTGGCTGAGAAAAAGTGGGATCAAATAAAATTTAGGAAGAAACAACTGCATCTATTTCTGTATCTGAGAAAAACTCTCCTATTATGAAACTGATTTATGGCCATCTGGACACTGTTAAAATTAATGTGAAACAAATTTATCACAAAGATGAGCAAATAGTTCTTGGTGCAAGAGTTAAAATTCTATCTTGGAGCTTGCATTGCAGTTTGCACCTGTGAGAGAAAACAAAGTCTCTTCACTTGTGTGAATCCTCAGGGTTGTAAAAGTGGACTGGATCCACATCCCATTTTTGTGGATTCTTGGGTCACAACAGCTTTTGAAAGCAGGACCTTAGAAACCAGCACCCATCTCCCTTTTAAGTGACACACAGACCTTTTCAATCAGGCTTTGGTGGCATTTATTTTCTTTCTGAGTTGTGAATGTTGTTCAACAACATCAGAAAGCAAATAACCAGAGGAAAGAGTTCATATCCTACCTGTCTACACACCACCCACCTCTCTGCTGTGCAGCCAATGGTCATGGAGCCAATAAAAACCCAGGATTCACACATGACTGACTTTAAGGGCTAACACAGTTAGAAGCTCAGGGAATTCCCCACAAACCATGGATGTTTGAGAAGAAAGGAAACCAATGGCATCAACTAGAAAACAGAGGGAAAGAAACCCTCTCTCCTCTTTAGCTGACATCTGCAATACATCTTGTTTGGATTTTGCTTAACCTTGTTACACCCCAGAAAATGGTTGCATAATGACACATAAGGAGAGTGAGAAAGGGAGGAAAACTCTGATGGAACAAACAAAAAAGTTCAGAAAAATCTCATCCTCTTGTCATCACCCATTTGCTTGAAATATGGAGGACACTTGGAGCATCGTCCCCTTCCCAGATGCCAAGACTTGTCTCAAGCCATGTGTTTCCTCGCTGCAAATGCAGTGCCAGGTGGGAGATGGAGGTGCTGCCATGGGCCCTGCTGGGGTGGAGCCAGGAGCTGGGGTGTCCCTCACCTCATTAGCACTGGCCAAAGGCCCAGGATTTGGCTGGCTTTTCTCTGAAGGGATCGGATACTTGTTTTTGATTACAATTAACAGGTTGTCAGGACACACCCTACAAAGGGAGGAGGGCAAATTGGTAATAACTTCTCTACAGTCGGAAATATTCACTCGTGTAATGAGCCTTCAGCCCAGAAAGAAGCATGAATGCATTTGGCTGTTTATTTAATCTTTTTCTAACCCAGATGAGTTTGCTGGGGCCATACCAAACAGATCAGTTTCCTTGGTGTGAAGGACAGCTGGAGTGCTCTTTTCTGCCCCAGCCCACCTGTCCCAAGGGAAAACGAGATGGACTTCTTTTGTGATGATAGTGAAGCAAGGAAATATGAATGCCCTACCCACAGAAGCTGTGAAGTATCCACACTCCTGCTCTAAAATGTCATCCAGGATTGACACCTTTGTGTCACAAATCATGGAAGTATCTAACTCAGCTGCTTTCCAGGGCTTTGGCTTTTACTGCAGGCTTAAATAAGAGCTGAGGTGCTTGCTTTAAACTCACAATCATATAATTAGTTAACATTGTCAATTGTCAAGCCACGCATCGCAGCTTTTGCTTCTTAAATGCCATTTCTAAACATGCTTTGGCTCTTCTTTTTGGCTTCTGTTGTTAATTTGTTTTATATATGACATACTTGAAATGCAAGATCTGGAGTCTTAGCTTATGGCCATTTCAGTCTGTCACTGAGAATCTGCCAGTGACCAGTATGGGGCAGGTGGTAATTACTCTGTCCAATACTTTCAAAGGCCATAAATACTATTAAAGCAGTATGATCCTTTTCCTCATGTGCATATACAACTGGAGAATCTTAAAATTACAGTGGACATAGATGACTGTACACTCTTTTGAGGGAATAGGAGAAAATAATACAGCAAAAACACAACAGGGCAGGTTTCTTTTAGTTACTTATGGGTTAAAGAGTGGTGTTGTGCCTCAAATGACCAGTCACTGCAGCATGCGTTGGGGCCTCTGAGTCAAAGGTGACCAAACTGGACTTGCAGGGGTTCACATGCAGCTGACCCACACTCGGGGAACTGAGAGTGACCCTGAGATTGCTCACCAGCCCTTGCATGCCCATCCTGCCCTCTGCCCTCTGCCTCCTGCCTTGCCCTGCACCCTGGGGAGGCAGCGGGTAGAGCCTGCTGAGGATACACCCCCATCTCACAAACAGTTTGCAGCCATTTAATGAGAATTCATTAGACAATGCTAATGTGTAAATGTGTGACTAAACAATGGAAACATCCTCAGCCTCCTTCACTTGACAGGGTGATTAATGTCGTTCCCATGGCCATGATTGCATAAGGTCCTTTCATGTTGTTCCCCATTTCCTCCAATGATGGAGGACTGGAAGAGGTGCAGCTGAACACCAAAAGTGTAGATTTGGACAAAAGACATCTATGGACAATGATATCTGCCTAAAAATTTTCTGCCATTTTTCTGTCATCTGCAAATCTTTCTAAGCCAGACAAAGACTCTGTAGCTTGGTTAGTGTTTCTGAAGGGAACCTCTGAGCAGGCTGCTGTCCCTGGGTTAGTTTTCACCTGAGGAGCACTCAGTGACATCCCCGAGTTTTATGAAGCACAAAACTAAATAATGAGGAAAACAGAGGTGATAAGTAGTACAATTTAAAAGAGCTATTAAAAACAAGCACTCCTGAGTTACAATGACCAGCATTCCTAGGAAATGTCATGAATCACAAAGGGGACTGCTCCTTTGCAATAAACATCTTTTGCAGCTAAGTAAAGACCAGCCCTTTGACTCTGTACAACTGAAGAGTTCACCTATCTGTTCAGGCTGGTTTCATTAGAAGTAGAGAAGGGACTATTCCCCCTCTTAATGCTCAAGGAACTCACTGCACCAGCAGCTTTTAAACCTTGCCCCCTCCTGCCTACAGACTACTCAGCAATTCACATATTTGATGCAGTGGAAAACAGCTAAAGCCTGTTTCAGCCAAAACTGAATTAAGTGCAACAAGAAGTGCATAAACTCTAGAAATCTGCTTTACTCCCTTTCCTGAATCTGCCTACTGTAGTTTCATGCTGGAGAAAGCAAGAAGAGAGCTGCCAGCGTGGTGTTCACATGCCAGTTATGCTGGCAGAAGGTTATAAGTCTGATTATGATTTATGTTATTTCTTCTGGACAACATTCACTACCCCTTGAGTATTCTCTTTTGTCACCAGGAAGTAAAGTGTTGTCCTACAGTGGGAGTCCATGAGTAGCTTTACATACTGTAAGATGTCCAGAGGTTTTGGCTACAGTCATCCAAGCTGCCCTTGAATAATCCTGAGCAGACTCTCTCCTGTGTATGATCTCACTGATCTTCGGGGAACTGAGTGGTCCATCCCACCAATATAGAGGCAGGTGACTCTTGTCACCTGGATATCCCTGAGTATGGTATCTTTAAGATGTTTCTAGCATGTTTCTTTCCCACTTTGCTGGAGCCAGAGCAGGCAGTGAGCATGCATGCAGTTCTGCTGGTGGATGTGAGTGCATGTGAATGGAGGCAGCATGAGAGCATGACATCTCTACTGAAAAACTAAACATGACCATGCACGGGCTCAAGCACTGTCCCATAGTCACAGTGCTCCATCTTTACCACCCTCCCCAGTAGAGTTTTGCCTGATTCCTGTTAGCACCTCACAGCAGCCAGGCAGGTCTGGGGAGGTGATGTCAGGCAGGCTGTTTCTGGTAGCCAGGAGGGAAAAGATCACCCTGACTGGGGCTGGTGTATACAGAGGTGAGCCATTGCCTCCAGCCTTCCCATTTATTAGCATCAATCAGCATATGGCAGATAATTCAGGCAGATGAGAAAAGGGAAGAAAGCCAGAGCAGCTCTGTTAGCAGAGGGCATCTGTGCCCCTGACAGAAGACCCTTATCACTCCGCAGAGGCAGGTTCATGAAACACTGTCAAGTGTGACAGGTTTTCTGGTTATAATCAGTAATCCCTTCAGCCTGCAGTAGTGAAGCATTACCATGACTGCTTTAAAACAAGTCAGCCTTCAAAAGCTGGGGTAAATGTTCCTGTACTCTGACCTTCCCGAGCTTTAGATGTAGGCTCGAAGGGCTGGTGAAATGTGAACAAAGCCAAGCCTACCACACTCCTGTAAAAAAATTACAGATGAAAGCCATACTGATAATGATTGTATAAATAGCTGTTGGCTGCCAAGCAATAGCCCCAATTCAAAGATCTGAAAACATCTTCTCATGAAATCACTCATGAAGAGTGATTGAGAAATTGAGGCAGAGAGATCTCGCAGGTTAGCTTTTCAGAGAAACTGGTTTTCAGATCTTTGAGAATTTAGGCTAAAACAGTTTGCTAGAGGTGCCTTAGACAGACTTTCCCATTCAGACTTTATGACCAGGAGCATGCTGACATATTGTCCTACAAACCTTGCATGGGTAAATACTTCTGCATTGATTTCCTTCTAGTGAGTCATTCTTTCATCCTTACTTACAATCACCACTCAGTGAAGATTTCAGTTCAGTACTTACCTGTGTATTTGGATCCTGTCATAGCTCTGTTTCCTGTGAATGTAAGAACATAGACTTCCAACAGGGAGCTCTGAGCATGCTGTCATAATCACATGCTGCTATGTACCTGAGCAGGACATGCTTGATTCAGAGGAATGTGATGGAGAATAACTGGACCCATCCATGCAAACAGCAAATCATGCACCCACTGAGATGCACTGCCGGTGCATTGGGGTGCAGGTACTCCAGCCAGGCTGAGCCAGTCTGGTTTCATGGTGCAAAAGCCCTTTCCTACAGCCTGTTGTGGCACTTGCTGGTCCTGTACACCTTAAATTGAGTCAGCTTGCTAAGTGGACAGAGGCCAATCCAATCTGCAGGAGTAGGTTGTAGGGACTCAGTGAAGGGATGAGAAAAATTCAGCACAAAGGAAGGCACAGGATCACATGGCTCAATCTGCTGGGAGAAAGAAGCTGGAAAGAAGAGGGAAGAAGCAGGATGTCCCTGTGGTGATGGAAAACCCATCCATCTTGTAGTTTTTGGTAGGGTTTCACCCAGGCTAATGTCATCCATGTAAAAGCTGAACATGTTACATCTAGTTACTCTGGATATATATCCATGTGTGAAACAGGAGCCTACAGTGGTGCTTAATGGCAGATCTGTGCACCCAGAGCTGCTAATAGCAGCTGTAGCCTGGGACATGGGATCTCAGCTATTCAGGTCAGCACTGAGAGCTAGATACCCAAGAACTGACTGTAGAGGGAGCCTATGCACCTTCTTCCTAGCCTGCTCAAGTTATTTCACAAAGGTTTATGTTTGCACTTGGTATTTATTTGCACCATGAGAACTTATTTTATAACTGAGAAAAACAAAGTGTACTTTATGGTTGGCTCATATACTACCAACACATTTTTCTTAGATGATAATCATACTATATTTGGCAAACCCCTCTAGTTTAAGATTATTTGTATCTAGATCCAAAAGTCACAGCTTGAGCTCATTTCTTTCTTGCACATTAATTACCACTTAATATTGTGCAACCTAGGAATATCTCCCTTGGTGACAAAAAGAGCTCAGTGCACAGTTCTTATTCCTCAGCCTCTGCCGTGGCACAGAGCATGGCGTGTTCATGGAGTTTGTCCTCTGCAGGTTTCATTTCTGCAGTCATGAGGTGGCATGGCTTTTGCCAAGACCAGCAGCATGCTGAGCTGCTGTACCACTGGCATTTGGCCTCATGGGCTGCTGGAGTGCTGTGTGAGCACTCTTTGGGCCAGGATGAGGATGCTTATGCTGCCCAGAGAGAGGGAATTGGCCCTGGGGCAGCTTGGCTTGTTGTGAACCTGTGCCATGGTCCCTGGTTGCTTTGTTCTGACTTCCCAAGGAGATGGCAAGGTCACCCCACAGTGTGCTTGGGGTTTGTAGAGCTGCTCTTATCAAAGGGTGCACTGATAACAGGTTACCAAAGTGAGCAAAGGAGCCCAGACAACCCTGTAACTCCTGGCACAGAGCCTGGAGGGTGTGCTAGGCACTGCAGAGAAAACACACAGGTTTTTGAAAATGCTGATCAGAGAATTTTCCTGAGCCCCCCCTCCCACCATCCATTTCACAAAACTCCTCCAAGGTTGTCTGCAAGGGGTAACTACCTCTACCAGCAGAGTCAAGGATGGAGCTGAGCAGACCAGCCTTCCCAGCTCTGGGATGTCACAGCACAGGTACAGCACATCCGTGGTTATCCCTGTGTCTCTACCCAGCCTGACACCACAGCCACCCAGACTGGGAAGCCCATGGCTTCCAGGGCTTCAGCTTCCTGCTGAGCATCCCAGTGTGACTGCAAAAGACAAGACCCATCCCCACAGGGATTGCAGTCCAAGCCTTATGTTTGATATTTCTTTTGTGCAGTTGAACTGCTGATACCTGCTGTGAAGGCAGCAGGACCTGCCTGAGACAAGCAGTGCAAACAGTGTGGGTGTTACAAGGCTAGATCCTGCTCAGAGGACTTGATAAAGAGCTGAGGCTGGGGTGAACTGGGGGCTGAGGCTGCATCATAACATGCACTTCTGCTGGTGGTGAAGGTAGCCTCTGCTGTCATGACATCTGGGGTAACTGCACCCAGAGCTACCTGTGGTGGTGCCTGTTTCACTGTTCTCAGCCTGGACAGGGTCACTCCTGGGCTGGTTTGAACAACATAGACTCCTTCTGTCCCACGTGTAGAAGCTTCTTTTGGACCACCAGCTCTGCAGGAGCGGGAGCTGCTTCATGCCTGGATAAGAAGGAATAGGCAGGTAGGTGTCATATGAAGCACAGCTCAAACAAAGCTTGTGAATCCAAAATGGAAGAAAGAATGAAAATAGGAGAAAGAAAACCAGCAAGCAGCAAGCAGGTTTGCAATTTGGAACTGGCCCTGTTCCAAGACTTTGAAATGTATTTAATTACAATCATTTAATTTTGCAGTAAGGCCTTGGGAGTGTGATTGCTTAACAGGTTCCTAGATTACACATATCAATCACTGAGCACTGCTGTGCTCAGACAGGGTCCCACAGCTGCACAGCACCAGGTGAGGCATGGGGCCATCCCTGGCACCTCCCCAGGCTCAGAGCAGGACCAAAAGTGGTGGCAGGGATTGAGGCTGTCCTGCAGGGATCCTGCAGGGATCAGAATAAGGGTGTCCTGTTCCCACCTCTGCAGGTCTCTGCTCCCAGTGCTGCTGCTCTGAGCAGCCTGGGAGGAGTGAAGGTGACAAGGGAGCAGCACACTTGTGACTGCTGCCATCATCAGGGGCTCCAGATCCCTGCTTTCTGGAGCTCTGTCCTGGCCCACAGTGGGAATGGCGGCTCTGCAGAGGTGCCCATGGCAGGGGGAGAAAAGGGTGCTTCTCTGAGGGGTGGGGGGCTGTCTGAAGAAGATGGTGACTCTCTGTCTCCATAGACAAGACTGCTCTGGACAGTGTCCTGGCCATGGGAAGATGGACAGGAGCAGAGGGGCATGAGCAGAGACTGCTCGTCCTTCAAGACCAACTGCTCCCCATCAAAATTCCCTAACCCACCTCTCTCACAGAGGTGAGATTGGGGCCCTGCCTCAATCTGTGACAGTCCCCTTTGACTCCTCCTGCCACCCCTGTTTTTGGGCCAACCCCTTCAGAAATCCTGTTTGATGTTTGAGGCAGCAAAATGCCATTAACCAGAGGGCTGGGTTTAGGCAAACCAGCCCTAATGGAATAAAAGCTGGTATAATATTATGAGAACTGATTTTTCTGAATTTCTGACAGCCTTGCTCCTTGCAAATCACCATGCAGCTGTTAGGATCACTGGTGTGAATGTGGAGACAGGCAGTTACAGAATTCCCCCAACTACACCATGCCAGAAGACTTCAACTTCAGAGTCATTATGAACAATATTCTTGGATTTTCCATATGGTGCTCAGCTAAATCATCATTCTAACATTTCTGTGAAATAAGTGAATACATCTGTATCTCCTAGCATCATAAATTACTGTTTAAATGACAGAAAGCTTGAATCAAACACAAAACACTTATTAACAAGAACAATAAAGCAGTTAATACCAACCTAGGAAAATTGTAATTGGGGATTAATCCAAATTAGCAACAAATTTAAGGAAAAGCTTCTTGACTCTGGATTTGAAATTTTTTTTTTCAGAATGCAAAACTAGTTCAAACATATTTCGCAAGCTTGAATCTTTGGGGAGTTAAGTATCATAAGCACACAGCTGTGATGCAGTTTGTCAGTGTTTGTTTACACAATTGTAATTGAACTGGACATTCATGTTTCTAAAAGAACTTCCTGCTCAGCGGGAAATGAAGCTATTTCTCCTGCTCAAATTGCTTTAAAAAACAGTCCTTTTGTAGCTGAGAAACAGCACATTGGTCTGTGAGGTTTTGTGTTCAAGTCTGATGCCTCTGACATCCAAGTGATGTGCTGCCCCAGCAGAGGAGGAGGTATCCAACACTACTTGTCATGGCAGGTGCTCCAAAGTCTTCCCTTCACAACAAGCTAAGAGTTCTTGCTCTCTACTTTTATTTCTATTTCTCAGCCTGTGTTGTAAATGTTTATGTTTTGATATCCTGTAATGTGGTTTTGTGAACATTTGGCCATCTGTCTACACTTCTGAGAGAATAAAATATACTGATGGCACAAATCCACTTGCACCTACAAGTGAGGTAATACAAACACAATAAACACAGTTTCTCAGGGTCTTCAAGGATAAAGAAAACCATCAAGGAGCAATGGCATGAAGGCATCAGTAGTTTAAGCCCAAAACAAATGCAGACCCAACATTCATAGACAGGCAGTCAACCTTTGCTAGAGAATTTGGACAGAATTCTACCAACCCATCATGAATGCAGACAGCCCTGATTCACTTTAGCCCCAAGACTGCTGAAATTGCAGCAGGACTAGCTAGAAGTACACTAAGAGAGGCTGGTCAGGGAAGTGGGAGAGTCAAGCATAAGGACACTAGCTAGCAGGCAAGTTTGAAGCCAAATGCATACCATGGGAAATAAGAAACAGAGAGCAATGTTTTCTGCTTGAGTCTTCCTATGCTGATTGTCTATTTGCAAAGTCTGTGCTGCCAATGGGCTTTGGTGCTCCCTTCCCTGCAGGAGTAAGTGCCTTCATAATGGCCTGCAGGGTAAGAAATGGGGCAGTGGGTGGACATCAGTGGTGAAAGAAGCAATGAGGCAGTGACAGTCACCACCAGATGTCCTGTTTGGAGCACTGGTAGAATTGAACAACCTCCCCACATGCTTCAGTGAGATGTGACCCTTGAGCACCATAGGGCTGGCTGGCTCTTCAACAAGCATCTTTTGAAGTGAAATATCCATGGGAAAACTGAGCCACTTTACAGCTAAGGGAGTGGGTGGAATGAGATCATTGAACTTTGTATGGATGAAAGATAAACCCAGCACGAGGACACTGCTGAGCCACAGAAGATCCACTTTTGATTTGGGAAGAACTAGCTAAGTGAAGGAAGGGGAGCCCCCTGTGAAGAGCCAGTCTCAGTGAACTGAAACTAAGGCATGAAATTCAAACAGGGTAAGTGACTGCTGAATCAGGTCAAGATAAAAGCAAGGACAAAGTAGGCAGCATTCACAGAAGGAGCCACGGTGGCACAGCAGCATGTCCCTGTGTGTGTGTACATGGGAGCAGTGTAGGTCTTGCATTCATTCCCCAGCAGGTGATGGCCAAACAGACTCCCATGACCTGCATGGACAGCCATGCCCACAGCACTGGTCCCACTCTGCTTTCCCAAGACTCAGGATGCAGAGCTGGCAGCACAGGCAGTTTTACAAGGCACAGTCTGTGCTCAAGGGAGGTATTTTGGACTGAGTCACCTTGTAAAATGAATGTCCTGACTCTCCTATGGAGCAAGCTGCCCATTCAGTACAAGAGATTACTGATAAATTCTGAATTACTGGGCTGCTCCCATAAATACAAGAGTAAGTGGACTATGAGTGTACAAGGAAACTGTGACCCTAAACTGTCATTAGATTTTCTCTGAGTCCCTGAGGTTGAAAGTGGGTGGGCAGGGTGGTTATACACAGTCATACCTGTGGAGACCACCCAGGTGAATGCCAATTCTTAGACACACGTGCAACAAAGTATGTAAAACACAGTGTATGTAATACACTTACATAACACACAATGTATGTAATACTGTTGGGCCAGGTCACAGCTATATCACAGCAATGTTAATATTTAACTGCATCTGCCCCTTGGTTAGAGCAGAAGATACTGTGATCTCATTTTTCCCTCCGAATTTCACGGTGTGTTTCCTCTGTGACCTGCAGCAGAGTTGTCCCATACCAGTGACACCAGTGCTGGTTCCCAGTCCAGACAGGATTCAAAACTGGCCTGAAGCCCAAACTCATGTTTCTGTTGAATGGGAGCACACGACATAGGATCTGTGCCAGCTCTGCTTTTACATCAGTTTTAAGGCCAGCCCCAGCATGACAGGCCATACCCAACCCGCAGATAGAGAGGGATCTTGGCTGTTAAGGCCCTTCAGTACTTTCTGGCTAAACCATAGACAGCTGAGGATGTTTATCCATCACTTTTACCCAGCACTGGGAGCCTTACAGCCATGCTGACCAGAGACTCTCTGCCTGACACTGCTGCTGGACGTGCACGGACACTCCTCTGCATCAGGCACTTCTGGTGTGTGGGATAGGTGTGGCTTCACTTCTTGTTTTCTTGAATGTCACAGGCCAAAGAGAGTAGCAGATAGAAATAGAGTCATCAGGGACAGAACCCAGCAGGATTTCAGTGAGTTTGGGATGGTAGAGCTCTTTTCCCAGGGTGGATGTACTTTGTGGTGGTTCACACACAGGTGCTCTGCTGGGCTGATCCACACTTCCAACCCATGCCCAGTGCAAAATAAGTCTGACAGCTACTAAGCAGGGAGAAATACACTGCAGACTCCCAAACTCTGACCTCATCAAGAACATCCTATAACACTTGTGTGTGCTCTGAGATAATTAAAGGTGATAATGGTTATGAGGAAAGCTTTTAAGTAAGTCACATGATAGCACGTATCAACTTTGTTTAAACTTTAGTTTGCACTGTGGTTTTCTCGGAGTTCCCAGGAACAGTGAAATCTATGAAAAAATAATCTTAAGAAACAGCTTCTAGGTCTGCTAAATGAAACTGCTGCATAGCAAGTGGGAAGCTGAAGCCTGTCTGAAAATTTTCAGAAGCTCCAAAGGAATGAGCCAAGGTTTTCTAAGCAGGCACCAGGAGTGATCAGAGACAGAGGCTGATTGAGAGGGTGCAGGAATGCCATCTCCCTACAGATGACATATGGAGGTGGTAGCAGTATTAATTCTGCTGTAACAGTCAACAGTGCTGAGATTCAATATTATTTATCTGTACTTGAAAGTGACAGCCACTGGATGAGCAATCATGCTTCCCCTCATTTCTGTGACCTCCTTAGTCCCTCCTGCTATTTTGCAGTCCTGTACTTCTGTTTTGCACACATAGAGTATTTTCTGATAAAAGCATATGAAAGCAGAGGTGAAGTCAGAGAAACCCAGCTTTCCTTTCCAGGGTAGTGGCTTAGCACAGGTAACATAGACTGCTGTTGCTTGAAGCTTTGCAAGGAAAAAAAACCACAGAATCATCACAGACTGGTTGAGATTGAAAGGCATTTCTGAAGACCACCTGCTCCAGCCCCCCCTGCTCAAGCAGGGCCACCTAGAATAGGATGCCCAGGATCACTGCTTTCGAGGAGGCTTTTGAGTATCTCCAAGAATGGAGACCCCACATCTTCTCTGGGCCACTTGTTCCAGTGCTCAGTCACCCTCATACTAGGAAGATATATCCTGGTGTTCAAAGGGAATGTGCTGTGGGAACAATGCCTGTGCCCATTGCCTCTTAAGACATAATTCTTGAGAACGTGCTTTAATCCTCTCCTGGCAAAAATTCTGCAGTCTCTGTACACAGAAGTCTGGACACAGCCTGAGTCAGTGAATCTCCAGAAAATCTTGGCACAGTATGAGCTATCAGGGATCACAGCTGGGACTGTGGTCGCAAGGCCTGAGGCATCCTTATGTTGGTCACAGAGCTAGAGTGTCCTCCTGGATTGTTGGCTTTATGGAACAGGAGAGCAATGGGAGGAGGGATTTCTCATATTGCATGCAGAGGTTTTCAAGTTTTTGGTTTTGTCCAGGAGCAAACAGGACTTTCCTGAAAGGTTCATTCTCAGAGGAAGGAAAGTTGAAGTGGAGCAGAATAATGTAAGAACAAAACATTATGTGATGGGAAAACCAAAAGAGAAACTTCCCTGAATATAGAAAAGTCAGTGAAGAATTGGTTGGGAGCACCTTAGACTTCCAGAAGATAAACAAGGATCTTCCTTGCTGAAAGCTGACAAATTGCTTAGCAGTGCCACCTGTCTGAGCAAAAGCTGTTACCAGAAAGAATGCGAATGAAACATTCCTAGTCCTTTAGTATAAATTGCCATTTGAATCATGCTGCTGAAAGGAAGGAAGAAGAATGGTTTTGAAGTGGAAGAAGTTTGGTGAATGGGATGAAGGCTGGGAGAGTGACAGCCAGGACCTGCCAAGCATGAGGTGTGTGGCAGACAGCTGCACAAACTGCTCCAACATGTTTATCACCTTGCATCCCTGCTCTGCCACCCTGTGCTGGATGGGCAGTGAGTCTGGGATGGGCTCTGCTCCCCCTCACCCCTTGGGAAGGTGGTGAGGGCTGCAGTCCTGCTGCAGAGGAGGAGAGGATGAGGTCCATGCTGGTGCCTGCTTGCTGTGCAGGAGCACAAACATCTCCCAGGCTCTGCTGGCCCAGGAGCAGTGTGCTGTTGTAACACAGGGCTGGAGGAGGATAGTAATTTGAGGGGTCAGGAGGCTGCCAGCTGCAGTACTGACGCATATATGGAAATTATACAGTAATGTTCCTCTTTTCATTTATTAAACAAACCCAAAGTAAATCCTTTTTCCTTTTCTTCAGCTATCATTTTGCTAAAAATACCATATGAACTATTTCTCTAAATATTTTCATAAAGTTCATCTCTGAATCAGTCTCCTAAATCTAAGTTTCAAGGAGCTGGCAGTTAGTCCAGGAACTTCTTGTTTACTGAAACTGGTCCGTTCCCCATCTCCTCATCTCGGTGAGGAGGAGCAGATATGTGGGACCGGAAACACTGGCTCCCCTGAAGGATGGATGGTGGGCCTGCACGCAAGGAATGCTACCCACCCTGGCAGCAAATGGCACCACCCCAGACCCACAAGACCTCCCACATTCCCCTTTCCACTGCAGCATGGAGCTGGGGAGCAGCGATGCCATCCCTTCTCTGTGGGTAATAATGTCCCTTCATCATCCAGCAGCCTCAGTTCTTGGCTACTGCATGTCTGCAAGGGCTGAGTCAAGGGTTGCACTCCTGCTGAGACCAGCTGCAGTGGCAGCAGCCTTGCAGCAGGAAGAAGAGTCTTTTGCAGAAAATGCCTTCCAGTTCGTGGTGCCCAGGTCTTCCCACCTGCTGCATCTTGGTGACACTGCCAGGGACCACCTCTCCAAGTTCCCTGGTCACTGCACTCCCCTCTGTCAAGGCCTGGGTTTGGTGACTGAAAGCTCAGCCTAGAAATACAGAATTCATCTCAGGGACTTCCTTTGCCACCTACATTATTTTACCTGGGCCAGCTCCCCATGATACAGGGGTTACACTTTCCATCCAGTCACTGCATGGGAAGATGGATACGACTGCTGCACCCTTTTCAGACACGCTCAGCTTGAGCACCCTTTGTTTCAATTCATCCATTTACTCAGGATTTGGGGGTCTTAGACCAATGTAAACCATTTCTTCATTTTTAAATTTGTTGAATGATTCTTGCTTTGCATCTCCTCATCTGATATTACACTTTATGTTTTTTTCTTAAATACACTCAGGAGCATTCGCTAGGGAAAGGGAAATAAAATAAATCCAGTGTAATAAATACACTGACATTTAAAATCAAATAAACATTAAAACAACTGAAGAACTGAAGTACCCTGTGGTAGGGCCACATACCCAAAAATGTCCATTTTAAGTGGTGTTGCTAAGAGCCGGATTGTGAGCAGAGAGCATGTTCATCCAGCTAAGCGGCCTGAGGAGAGTAGTTTGGTCCTTCTTCCTATTAATAAAGCAGGAGGTGAGAGCCCAGCTGTGAAGAATTCCTTTGGGTTGGTATTGTGCAGTCAGGACAAAGGACATGATGTTATAGCAGAGATAAACTACAAAAACAGAGTGAACTATAAATAGATTGTAACTGCTAAGGGTTTCCAAAAACAATGGCAGGGACAATAGAGAAAGGCACTGAGAAATTACCATTCCCATCCATCCTTCCAGAATAACCTCAACTTTCACTGGTCCATTTGGAATGTGCTGGGTCCCTGCTGTTGCTCTGAGCTCACCCTGATCCTGCAGAGTTTTAGTTTCTGCAGAGCTGTTTCTCAGGTCTTTTTCAGTGGCATTAAAAATAATTTGCTATTGTCTTGGAAAGACAGAAACAAGAAATCTGTTTAGATTAGATAATTTTTCATATAAATACAAAATGTATATTTATTCTCCCATGTGGACTTCGATCAACTGCGTGTTAAGGCTCATGGGGTATTTTGAACCTGATTTCTCTTCTACATCAGATCATGCTGCTTCTACCCAAAGCTACCCATAAGATGGACAGTAGTGGTCTAGGGGAATTTCTCTGTCACTTTCTTCTCACCTTCTCACGTATATGAATGTTGACATTTTTGTTACACGGACCACAGTGTGATATTTTACATTCCCAAGAGTTCCCAGCCAAAAAACAATGTGATAGAAAGACAAAAAAAAAAAAAAAAAAAGCTTGTTGGGAATACTGAATATAAAAGTAAAACTGAGAAAGAAAGAGTATGAAAGTAGATAATACAGTCCAATGTTAAAAACCCTGCAAGAGGGTTTCATGTAAGTTTTTTTGTCCTTTTTTTGAAAATGGAATTTCGCCTCAGAAATAAGCAGGGAAGTATATAGCTAGAGAGGAGCGCTCAGAGCTCCTCACTGCACTGATACCATCATTGATACAATTTAAAAGTTTCTTCTTTATTCTCATAAAATGAATCTAGAAACTTAAAGCAAAGTCCTTTCATTAGTATTTAGAAATGTTGGCTTCCAAGCTTGATGGAAACTGAGTCATAGGGGAGGGATGTGCAGCAATGAGGAAATCACAAACAGAACCTATGTGACTTTTTCTGACTTTCTAAGCAAAACTTGAGGCATGTGCAGCTGAGAGAGGAAGCAACCTTGTGATTTACACCTGTCTGATAACATGAGAGGGAACATGTTCATCTTATTAAGCCTTTACACCCATCTCTGGAAATATACCTTGTTTGTTCCATTGTGTAAAATATCCTCTGGTGAACTTGGCTTGTCTTATCTTATGGCTGAAATGCTTGCTTATTCTGAGTCATTAGCAAGGATCCTGATAAACATGCTGTGGAATTTACAGCATATTTATCAGAACAGGAAGGTAGAGCCTGATGTAACCTCTTCACTGGCCTCCAGGGTGACCATGTGAGAAGAAAAATTATGAGAGAAGCCACATATAGACTGTGAAAATTAGTATGTAGGAGTCCTTTTTCCTCTGGCTGCCTTTCCTTCAGCTGGGCTTGAGAAAACTCAAGCTCCGTTTCAGTCCCCGAGCCTGTCTCAGATCCTGAGCTGAAATCCTGGCAAGCAGATGTTCCCACACCTGTGTACAGGGACACACTTCTGCTGCTTTCCCTCAGCATGCTGAGAGTCAGGCTGTCATCTGCAAGTACCCAAGTGTGTGGTACCTGACATTCTCCAACAGGGAAAGATGAGTGGTATGCAATCACCATGGGGGCCAAACAGCACTGGGTTTGGTGATAAAGCACAGGCCCAGCAGGATCCCATCTGCCTTGAGCAGAGACTGCTTCACCCCAAGAAAGAGCCTGTGCAAGGAAAGGGTGGGGTGTCAGGGAGGGAGATCTGGTGGCTGTGGAGGGGACGAGCCTGGGGGAGCCCCAGGGGCTGCTGGCACTTAAACCTCGTGTGACCCCCACCTTCTGCCCCTGGGCAGTGGGAGGAAGAGCTGAGGGTATGAGAATGAGCACACGCTGCAGATTTAGGATGGCTTCCTCAAAATGACAGATACAGGCTGTCCTCAAAGTGGTCACTACTGGTCTGATTTTTCCTATCCTGTGAGGAGAGAAACAGAAACCTCTTTGCTACTGTTTTGCATTTCCTTTCACTTTCCAAATTTTCTTCTCTCATTTCAATTTTCCCTTCTTTCTCCATGCCTCTATTTTCTTCTGCTGTTTCAGCTGCTGTCTTAGCAAGGAGTGCAAATTCCCCTAGTTGTTGTATTCTACAGTACCAAATACTACATTTATTTATAATTGTTCCTGGGATCAAGATGGTAAAAATAGCTTACAGTCCATGGAAATACTGAGGGAGGGGAGCATAATGTGTTGTGCATGGCTTTAATGAATTGCCTAAAGGTGGAATTGTTAATTGAATTGACTTTTCCCATGTCTCAAATTCAGCCTACAGCTCACTAAGTTGATCTGGAGGCCTGGGAAAGGACATATTTCATTGAGTACATTTCCCACCTTTTAGACAAAAAAAAAGGAGGAAATCTGGAAGAGGAAGCGGGAGATAAAAGAAGAAGATGAAAGTGGGTGTGGGAGGAAGAAGAAAGATTAATAAAGTGAAGGGAAAAAAGCCAACAGCAACAAAAGCAAAAATATGGGAACTGTCAGAGAAAAAAGCTACGTGTAATTTAGTGTCCTGACCTGGAATGTAATTGTACCACATGTGGGAGAGGGGAGCCTCAGCATCTCTAACTGCCCCATAAAGTGGTCTCACTCTGATCTTAAAAAAAAATCCACTATTTATTCAGTCTCCAAAACTGAGCTTTCCAAAACTGAGCCTTTTAATTCTTGCCATCTTCTGCTGTGAACCAAGCCTTTCCATTAACATCTGTGCAATGTGCTATGAGCTGCCACTGCCTGGTTCCCTGTTGCAGTCTCTGCTGTGGGATCTCCAGTGAGCAGAGGCTCAAGTATCCCCAAATGCAGGGCTGTGGGGATCCCCACCTTCTCCTGGCATGGAGGGTGGAAGACAAGGCTGGTGTGGCAGTCTCCTGGCCTTTGGTGTGAAGCTGACTGGTTTGCACCCTTGCTGCTTAGGGCTATCCAGTCTTATCAGTTTTGTCTGGGGGACAAATATTTGGTTCAATATGATGCTGCATCAAGTGAGACAACAAGCAGGGGGGATGATTGCTGCCCAAGCTTGTTCACAGGCACTCTTTTATTCAGCATGAGGCGTGTGTCTGTAAGGATCTGTTGGATCTTTATAGTAATAATGGGACAGAGCTGCAGGTGTGGTGCTCTTAGAGATTTTATTTCAGCCTCATTACAGCATTAGACATGGGAGATAGTGAAAGCTCCCGCCATAACAAAAACAGACAAAATTTTCTTCACCACAAGATCTTTTTAAAAGATTTCTAGCTAATAGGATACTGTTAAAACCTCACAGGCATTTTCTTAAGCCAACTACTAAAGTTATACGTACACCTTGCTTTTAACAATGCTTGCTTGTTGTCAGCTTAAAAACAAAGGATAAAGCTTCATTATTAAACTTACATTTTTCTATTATCTTGCTTAACATAATTTCTAAGACCTATCTCTACACAGCTTAAAAACACAGCCTTATTGTTTCTTGTCCTTGTATATCTGTATTCTTGCATTCTTCTATTCTGAGTTTTGTTTTCACACAGCTTCTGAGAGTTTTCTACCTTTTCTATTCCCCACAGGATCTTAAAACTAGGTTGTGGTTCTCTGCATAACTTTATCACGGAACTGCATAACTTTATCGGTGCTGTTACGTAGGATGTGTCTGCAAGCTGGGTGATGTCACTGCCCCACTGTTCCAGGAAGGACTTTGAGGTATTTCAGTGATTATCTGAAGCACTGGCAGAGGTTATCCAGGACATTGCAGTAAAGTTTTAACTTTCCAGGATTCAGTCAGAGTAGGTATTGATCAAAATGTCTCATGCTGTCATCGAAGCATGTATAAATGGAGGTCTAGTGCCACATATGTACAGGGAGTGTATGTGCCTTCCTCTCTAGACTACATGGTTCTCATTCCTTGTCCAAAATAGCTGTGACATTTGGGCTGCTAAACAAAGCTCCAGGTGAAGATGCCTGTGATTGTAATTTAGTTGTACTTCTATATCTCTTTTTTCTCTGCTCTGCTTTTATCACCACTTCTGCATCTGCTCTTTCCCTGGCTCAGTCCTTTTATACTCTTCCCCCTCCTTCTTTCTGTTCTCTGCATCTATTTTTCCTGCTTCTGCTCTCCTCATCAGTCAACATCTTCCTTGGCTTTTCCCAGTAATGAAGAGCATAATTTTTTACTGTATGCATAGGATAGAATCTTTAAAATGATGACCCAGAGATCCGTCCTCAAAAATTTAAAGCCATTCTTTCATGAGGTTACAGTTACAGGCTTTGTGTACAATCCCATCATCTTCCTGTACTTACATGTGCTCAGCTCTCATGAAGCTGAAGTTCCAGGAAAAGAATGCAGAAGCCAGGAATTGCTTGCTGTAGAACAAATGCAGTAATGCACACTCTCATGCATCTGATGATATTTTAGATTTCTTTGACAAACTGGAGTCTTGCAGTACACTGGTATGGTGGCAAATACTGATGCGCTGGTTTTGGACAGAGAAATCAAAATACAGGTTAAACCTTGAGAAACCAAGGTTGCCATGACATCATGTATGCCAGGTGGTGAAAATGATTTTACTGAATGAATTCTTGCCTCTATGACCAGCAGTGTAGCTGCAGGGATTGTTAGGGAGAATCCTAGGTGTCCTCTGCCTTGACATCAGCGCTGGTCTCTCTCAGGCTTTCTGGCTTCTGATCTGACAGGCTCCAATGATTCAAATGTGCTGTCCATGACCACAGGGAGGGATAGGCTACTAGACCATGCTTTCTTTTAGGGAAGAAAGTAACTCCAGAAGCAAGGGTGCAACAGTGGACTGAATTCTCCCTCCACTGAATGTGGTCTAGCTCCACTGATTAGCAAAGATGTGGCACAGTAATTACACCAATGGATTTCTGAAATAGGAGGAATGCTGAGCACAGCTGTGCTGGGGCATGGCATTCAGGGGACTGCCCCACCTGATTCTGAGTTAAGCTAATATTCTCTAGTGCAATAGTGGAAGGTGTCCTTGCCCATGGCAGCAAGGGTGGAACAAGATGATCTCCAAGGTCCCTTCCAACCCAAACCTTTCTATGATTCTGTGGTAATATTCAACAGGGACAAAACCATTATTTTTTTTATTGGAGTAAGGCTTGAAGAGTAGTGGGTGTTTAATACACCCTGGGTCAGATCTATGAGAGCAGCACACAGACTGATTATCAGGCTCTATTTCTTGTCTTTATGCTATTCCCTGCAGGACAATCTCCTCCCCAGTCACTGGAAGCTGTTGGGATAAACATTATCACCTTTGACATCTCAGCATGGTTGACTTCCCAGTTAGCCCTACTGGGATGGAAGAACTTCTCTTGTTTGAAACCAGCCATCAGAATGTTCCTCATCTCCACCTGGACCTAGAGGTGACATATTCATGGCATCTAAGCTTGCCAACTACGAAATAGCATAACCAGGCATCAAACCAAATTCTCTCAAAAGCATATGCTGATGCAGGAGTGCACCCACCTAGAAGTCTACATCTTTGCTGAGCTCACACCACAGCATCAGTTGTCATGCCAGATGGCCTGTATAGTAATCAAAGGATTCCTTGATTTGCACCTGTTTTTAAAATTGTACTCTGTTTCAAAACCAAAGACACCCATGGTCAAGGCTGTAGGTAACCAAAGACGAGCGATTTCAGGAGATGTCTTTGATAGATGCTGTCTCTCTGCTCCTTCTCCCAAGAGAATACAGTTGCCATGGACCTCATGATCCTGAGGTTTAAAAAACACCACTATTGAATCTCTGATTTGGCTCATGGTATTCTGCACAAGATATGATCACATGCACACAAAAGGCACCCCGGTCCTGACTCCCTCTTCCCTCCTCCTCTTCCTCAAACAGCTGAGTAGAAAAGTGACATAACTTGTTTTCCATTCATTTTTGAGAAAGAAAGACTGTCATTTCTCTTTTAAATATTTGAGATTTTGTGCCATTAAATTTAACAAGGTCATATAAAGCCTTCTTGAACAGGTAGATCAAACTTTGGGGAAAAAAAAACCAGATTTTGGTCTGTTGCAGTATGTGACCCTCACTTTATTTATTCTACAGAAGGAAAAGGACCATGTGAATTAGGTGTGTACAGATGCTGAACCAGTGCCTTGGAGAAGTAATTAAACTTTGCCAGAGTATTAATTTCTATTTGTGGGAAGAAAGACTCTAGGTGTTTTGAAAGAACTTTCTTTCTGTCCCTGCCATCCTGCAGAGAGCCTGCATCATTCAGGGATGCTCTTTGCAACAACTCCCGTGCTCTTTCCCGTTTAACTCCGCTTTACCCTTGCACCCATTAATTCGCCCGTCCCGAAGGAGTTAAGGGTTTATTACACAAGCTGTTCAGCACTCGGGATGAATAGGGAATGCCCGCCCTCCTCTCTGGGATCTGCTGGTGCTGTGCGAGCCCGGTGCCCGGTGCCGTGCCCGAGTCTCCGCGCCCGGCTGTGCGTGTCCGCTCCTGCTGTCCCGTGTCTGCCCGCCCGTCTGTGTGTCTGTCCGTGTGCGCACATGAGGAGAGAGGAGCGAGGCGAGGCGAGCCCGCCGCGTTTGTAGGAAGCGCCGGCAGCCGATGCGGGGTGTGAACGAAACCTCTGCCGTCTCTCGGGCTGCTGCGGGCGGACAGACCGCCGCACACAATGCCATCCTTCGATGAGGTTTTGAAGGAGGCCGGCGAATTCGGAAGATTTCAAAAGAGGGTCTTTTTCCTCCTTAGCCAGACGGGCATAACTTTCTCTTCCCTGTTCGCCAGCGTGGTTTTCCTGGGGCGAGCACCGGACAGCTTCTGGTGCAGGATCCCCGGGGCAGCTGAGCTGAGCGAGCGATGCGGCTGGACGCTGGAAGAGGAGCGCAACTTCACCGTGCTGTCCCTGCACGGGGGGAATGGGTCGGTCAGCGGGGCGTGCGAGAGGCCGGATGTCACCTGGGACACCTCAGCCAGCTGTGCCAGCCCGCTGGCCCGCTACGGCAACCACAGCTCGGGCAGCCTGCCCCTCGCCCCCTGCCGCGGCAGCTGGGTCTACGAGCAGCCCCACGCCTCCATCGTCAGCGAGGTAAGGGCACCCACCCTCTGTCACCTGTGCCTGTCCTGCTCTGGGATTGCGGCGGCAAAACGGGATTGTTGCTTTGCTGGCTGGTTTTGCTTTCCAGATTTATTTAATTTTGAGTCACAAATCCAGAGCAATGAGTATGATCAAGTGCCAGCACCAAGCTTTTAGGGAAAGGTGAGCTGATGTGAAACGTGCCTGTTCAAAGCCAAGTGCCCGTGCAAAGTCGAATACTGTCTGTAGAGGAATGCCAGATTAAAACAAACAGCTAAATCCTTGCAGCTGAGGCTTCTGGTACTCAGTTTTGGGCTAGCAACTTCGGTGGTGTAAACTCCAAGTGTGCTCTATGACCAGGATCAATGTAGATTATCTCTTCTCTGTATTTCCAGCATTGAATATGTAAGTTTGCAGGTAATAAAAAATGACAGGTGGCAGACTGCCTATCTGAGATCTGGCAGGAGTCAGCAGAAGTGATTGTGCTTACTGAAGAAAAAACAAAAACAAACATACATTTTTGTCCAAAGCTAACATTCAGCTTTTGCTGAATATTGGTGTCAGAGAACAGCAGGATATTATCACTAGCGGTAAGCATTGGTAAATGCAGTGATTTTTTAATGAGGCTGCAAAAGGCCAGTGAAGATGCTTTCCTAGGAGATGCTTTGAGTAATCTGTAATTGTGCCATGAGTGTGCTGTGATCTGGCTCCAAAATACAGTCTGCACCATAAGAGTATATATTTTAGGGTCATTCTGACAGCAATTGTTACTCATGAAGTGATGAAAAACACAAAGTGTACTTAGAGGGATTGGCTCAGAAATAATCAAGGTGCAGTGCAAAATGTGTCAGCACAGTTGAGGGCTCTGGTTCCTCTGTCTCATGAGCCTCCTGCTGTGCTTTTTAATTCGATGCCTACACTGGGGCTGTGTTCTCTAAATGGGGAGCAGGGCAGAGCAGGCAAAGCCCTGAGCAAACACTGACAAGAGTTCCAACTCACCATCCTTCTCTCATCCAGCTGGGACTGCTGCATCCATTCTCAGGCCTTGGGCTGTCCAGGGTAGCAGCTTTGTTCCCTGAGCACCAAGTGCAACCTGAGCCGCTTTAGCCAGTGTCTAGGCTCAGGAGAAGAGAAATCAGAGACCTGACTGGCCCTTGAGCAAAGGTTCAGATCTGGCTTTAGTGTATGATCAGTGAAAGGCTGCTCAGAGGGCTGCAAATGACATGCAGGGAGTTGGTGTCAAACTTTGGTCCCTAATAAAGGTGTCTCTCTGCCCATGCTGACAGTGGAAGGCAGGACTGGGTGGGCAGGAAAGGAGGACACATAGTGCCTGGGAGCTGCAGCCCGGCTCTGGAACAACCCATAGGACATGGACGTGGTGGGAAGTTTATACTGCTGCCTCCAAGGAACCTCTGCTGGGGGACTGTGAGGAGTTAGACTTTAAAAATAAAAGTATAGAGACTCCTTTTCTTCTGTTGTCCCTTTTTCCCCTCCCCTTCAGCCCTGCTATAGGTGAAAGCATGTAGGCTGTGTCCATAAGATCGTGCTCAGAGTCCGTTTATGGCAGCACTTTGTGTATCTAACAGAGCCTGTTAACTGTGATTTTCCAGCAACAATGGGTACAACTATGGGGAAAGGAAACCAGTATTTGTCTTGCAGCAATAAATGGGAGTGAAAGGTTCAATGTTCTTGGGCAAATACCTCATCCATGTTTACTTTCTTGCTCTTCTCTGCCAGGGAGACCCTTCAGGGCCAGGGAATGGAGGAGGGATGAAGGGATGGTTGGGCAAGCACTCCCACCTATGCTCCCCCAGGTGCATATTGGGAAAACCATGGAGTAACAGCCTGCAAGGATGGGACTGTCTCTCCCCTGTGCCAGGGCAGCAGGTCCCACCCCTGGTGTCACTGTGACTCCTAGAGGCACTCTTGCTGACCTCGGATGGAGGCTGCTGGGCTGTGATCTGTGCCACTTGGAACCTCTTCCCAGTTTCGCAACATTTTCTGGATAAATCGTATCCCACGAGGCTCAATTTCTTCATCTAAAAAGGAGGCTTGTGGCATGCATGTCCTGACTCAATTGCTCTGAGATCAGCCACTAAAAGGGGCTTGATGTTTTATTAATGAGTTATATATCCAGCAAAGACAATTTATATCCCAGTCTCATTTTGCCCATCTGAGTCCCTAACAAACCATGACTCAGTTTAGGCTCTGTTTAATTAGCTCACTAAAGACTTCTTTTCTTACCCATCTACTTGTAATTACTTCATTTTGTCCATGTGTGCAGAAATGTTTCTTTCAGCTAAAGATTTGTGGCATGTCTTGTTAAATCAGCAGTGGAAGTGACCAGGGAGACAAGGTCAAAAGGATGAGTTACAAAACAATCTCAGGATGCGTGTTCAGAGAGAAAGAGAGAGGGGAAAAGTCAGTGTAGTGAAGGAGTTCATTCAGACCTATGGCAAGCACAGGCCCACTGTGGATTTGCAGTGTGACAGGGGATTCAGAGGGCAAAAGCAGGCATATAAAGCCTTCTCTGTGAATAGATGTCATATCACACAGGAGGTCTGGCAGCCAAAGCACAGGCTATTGCAGTAAATTCTGAGCACCCTTCAGAAGCTAAATCACGTGTCTGATTTGTGAGGAGTTGTGAAATGAATGGCATTGTGGTACCTGGCTTCACTGCTCGTGTTGCTCACTGGCCATTCTCTCCTCTTAGCTCTCTCACACAAAGGTGTTCACAGTAGCATCAGTAGAACAAAGCAAAGCAAAAAAGGGGAGTGTGGATTGATACAAAGCACACACTTCTTTGTAAGTACTTCTTGGGGTGCCTGCTGCATCACCTGCTGCTGCAGGACTCACAAGTCTCAGTGTTGGGGTACAGTGACGTTGTGGGAGAATGTACAGGACTTTCCTCCTTCAGCTTTTGAGGAGAAGAGCAAACTGTACTAAGAAATCATCACAGGAGCAACACATGGCAAAGCCAGTTACCTTGTTCTAGTGATGGGCAATACAGTATTGCTAAAGATTCCCTCTTAATATCTCTGGTGTCCAATGGGCTCTGAGAATAGGTCCCTACTTCTTTGCCAAGGGTCTCTGGGCTCTATTACTTTAGGTCAGGCTTTTCTGCGAGGGCAATCCAGATTTGAGAAAGTTGTCACTGGTGCTGCACACACAAACCTGCACTGTGTTAGAGTTGAGCAAACAAGACCTGGGCTGACATAAAGGTTTTGAGATATCATTTTGAGCCACAGCTGTGTTGAGGTGGTGGAGCTGTGCAGAGAACCTTGGCCCAGTGTGATCAGCCTTGGTTTAATTGAGCATGTCTTGCATATCTCCCTGTGGATGAGAATGCCGTGGCTTCTCAGATTTTCCTTGGAAGGAAAGCTGACAGGGTAAATTATCAAGGTAAATCAATTCCTGACTCATGCCAGCTGGTGCCACCTGAAATGATGCCAGTCCCAGCAGGTGGCTGGCACTGCTCAGGAGGGAGGGAAGGACTGTGTTTCAGAGCAGAAGATGGAGATGGAGAAACAACAGGTGTGCTGGGAGGCTGCAGTGGATGGAGGGACCACAGCCTCATGCTCTGGCCCAGGGGTCTGGAGGGGAGCCCAGGTCACACTGAGCTCTGTAGCACTTGAAACAGAAAGTGTTTTGTCTGCCAAGTCCTGCTGGGTGAGCCTTGTGAAGGACCCACGTAACCAGGACATACAAAAGTCAATAAACCCAACTTTTCCAAGAAACTGCGCTGAAGATGGGGTCACTGATCTTTAAGACTGCTGGGCTTTGTCACAAACTCTAGCACTCTGTGACAGGGTGGCTGGAAGTAGTGTGCAAAGGCAGAACCATTTTCTTCAGACATTTTTGTCCTTGGTGACTCCTCAAGGCATGGACATGAGTTACAATTGTGACTGCAGTGAAATGGCCTGAGGTGGTGGAGGAAAGGAAGAGGGAGAGCTGTGTGGGCATAGCAGCTACAGCACAGATGGGAGTATTTTAGGCAGCATTTATTTCAGCCTTGGTCTGCAGGAGTTGAGTAGAAGAGGCAGATTTCAAAATGTCCTGTCTGCAGCAAATCTTCACACTGTAGATGATGCCATTTTGAAACCTGACAATACTTCATTGCCAAAATGTGAGGTCTGAGGTGGACAAATGATCATCTGAACACAGCTTGTTGCACCTGCTGCGAATCAATCTTCTTACTTCTCTGCTAGCCAGCTGTCTCAGAAAATACTAGTCAACATTTGCAGGGAAACCTGGAAGGAAACAAATGTTTGTCTCATGGTTTTTACTTTTTACAGTCCCTCAGAGAAGGAGATAACATGTCAGTCAAACTGAGGGTGGAAAAAGCACAGCTGGTCCTTCTACTATCCTCCTCCAAGGGAACAAACAACTCAATTTACTCTCAAATTGTTGATCTAATGTGACTGTTGTTATTGGCATGGCAGTATATCCTGTCTTATTTTCACTGTCATGGTGGGATTAATATTAATTAGGGGAGGGAAAAGGGAAAAGGGCACACAGAGAGCAAAGGGAGCAGCAACTGCTGAATTTCTTATGGAACTCTGACTAAGATTTCTCTGTATGAGACAGGCTGGAGCAGTTGCTTGCAGGGGTTATGCCAGTGAGGCTGTGTTTCTTTCACTGCCATCAAACCCACTGGTACTAGTTGAGGGTCCAATTTTTTTCTTATTGTTTTGAGGACAGCTGCTGCTTTCTTTTTCCCTGTTAGGAGGTGAAGAGTTTCTCTACTTCCCTCTCTCTTTGGCCATGAAGAGACAGAGAAAAAGAAGAAGTAGAGAACGGGCCTTTTGTGCTAGGACACTCAACGAATGAGGCGATCCTAGCGGCAGGGACACAAAGTTCATGGTCTTTGGTCATGCACAGGAGGGAAATTTCAAAGCTTTCAAAACTAACCTGTCCCTCAGGCCCCGAGCTCCAGTGCCCTGGCAGCAGGGTGGTGACCGAGTCCTCTTGTCCTGGTAAGTGCTCAGCTTGGAACAAGACATGGAGAAGGACAGTTGCTTCATCCCTTATCATTCTGCCAGAAGCTTTAACAGAAAGCAAAGAAGATAATTTCTCCTTTTCCACTGCATGCACAGGCAGAGGGGTTTGTTGCAGTTAGGACGTGGGAAAGATAGCAGTTTGAAAGGGCAGTGGACAAGAGAAGAGGAGAAGAACTGCTCAGCAACAAATAAGGAACATGCAGCAACAGTCAGCATCTCCCCAGGTTTCCTTAAACTATGAATATCTCACTGAACCGTTTGTCACTGGGAGTGAAAGGGTAAAGCAAACTCTTTTTGGTCACTTGTGTAAATGTCATTTAAAACATCTGTCTCGGCTCTGGACATGCTGCTGCAGTTGAGCTCTGTAAATTTCTTTATTGACCATAGAGTTTAATACATTGTTTTGTAATTTAATTGTATCAGGCAGTAAAGCTCTTCAAAACTCCTCCCAAGGTTGCTACATTTTGAGGAGCTTTACTGCCTGTTACAATTAAATTACAAAACAATGGATGAGACCCTATGGCCAATAAAGAATTTTTACACAGAGATACGTGTGCTGAAGTACATAAAAGTCTCTCAAGTACCAGGAATTACAAGTTTGTGGTTAGTCTGTAGGTCAAACTGAAATGGAAAATGTTTGCCTTGTTCCAAAGCCATGAAGAAATGACAAGTTGCTACAGTCTCATATTTCCCAGTCATTAGTCATGTACAAACTCATTCATTTGCCACTCCTTACAGTGATTACACCACTAATGGGCTACAGGGAGCCAGTGCAAAGCCTCTTCCTTCTCCCAGAGAGATCCCACTTAGGTGGTTTGCTGCTCCTTTATGGTCCAGTGAAGCACCCAGGGCCATTCCTCCCAGCCACACCACTGCTCCTGTAAAACTGAGCATCTGGTTGGTGCCCAAGCCTTAGCAGGCATGCAGATGTTCATGGCAGGGGTGTATTTCCAGCCAGCAGTGGGTGGCTGCACGGACTGCAAGGCTGGCAGGGAGGACAGAACTGTTTTTCCCGTCTGTTAAGGGCACTGTAGAGGAATGTCCGGAAGGAGCTGGTTCCTGCTGCCCGTCTGTGATGGCAGCACCTCATTTCTGCTTACAATGGCAGCTCAGGGTCAAGGCTAGGAGAAAAGCAGAGAGGAAGTGGATTGTTTCCCAGTTTGGGCAGTTTTTCAGTTAGCTGCCTAAATGGAAATGGTCCGTGTTCAGGTGCACACTGGTTTGTGTCCTACAGTGGATAGAGCTCTGCAGGTGAGGGCAGGACTGAATGCAGAGGTGAGTTGGAGGGCTGTGCTGGGTGCCTGCACTAGGCAGTGAGGGGCTTGGCTGAGAGCACAGCAAAGGCAGGAAGAGGTTGAGCCCTTAGCTGGAGCTGGCCAGCTGAGCTAGGTCACCTGCTTGGTGATTACAGTGAGGAGCCAGCTCGCTGGGCTCTAACAGGGTCTGTAGCCAGCGCTGTACAGAACAACAAATAGGCTTAAGATCAGGGGAAGAAAACCCTAAGGCTTTACTTTTTCATATCCTTCTCCCCTGCCCTCTGGCACTGTAATAAATGCTTTAGCATTTTAAGAAGTGTAAACATCAGCCTGTGCATGGATGGGTGTTTGAATGCTCAGAAACTGAGAGGAAGCACCGTGCCACCACCTTTTGTGGAGGCTGCCAGCAAGGAATGTGGGAGGTGTTTGTACAGGAGGACTAAGGACTAACTGGAGGCAGTCTAAAAACGTGGGTAAAATGTTGCAGATTATTTTTGTCCAAGGGATGCATGTAGGGATAACTTTTATGCACAACCAAACCAGGTCACAGCTGATGCAGTGAAGTGGGTCTGACAGGCAGCTTGGATAAAGAAAAGGTCTCTGTGGGGTGTTCAATTATCTTTTAAAGGTTACATTCCCCTCTAAAGGTTATGTTTGCAAATGAAAAACAAGACATTAGCAGGGTGATGACTTCAATGCTAGGTGCTATGTCAAGCAAACAGAAGTGCTTATCTACATCAGAATTTATTTAAATACTTAGAAAATGACAAAGCACAGGACTAACTTGGAACAGTTAGTGTATTGTCACTAATCTCTAGAAAGAGCCTGTAGCTCCTAAGAAGTTTCCTGTATGCTACTATTTCCCAGAATATATACAATATTTGACTATATTGTTAGTGTAGAGATAGTGCTGCATAAATCATAGGAAATTGCTGTACAGATGAAAGAATCCTCTCCATTAAAGATACTTTCCCCTTCCTTTCTGGCACGCATTTGTTCTCCTGCCTTCTTTCATGATAGTTTATTCCTTGCTTGTTTACAGTACAGAGATCAAATAATTTAAAAATAAATATAGTTTTTGAAAAGGGGTCAAGGAAAGTCCCAATCTCTGACATTACATCAGCACAGGCAAATTGCATTGTGATTTTAAAAATGTTCTTTTAATGGTCATTCTCATAAATCCCCACTGTTTTCCAAAGATGTATCTTTTGATATTATTTGCTAGCATTGTCATAGCTTCAAAAAGCAAGAGGTTAAGCAGCATTTGAAATCTGAAAGTGCTGCTCCACGTTCAGTCTGTGTTAGGAAATCATTGCAATTGCCCTTGAGTATGACAGCTGAGAGTAGGTTTTATTCCTCCCAGAGGTTTCTGCAGCTCTTGCTCAAGATGTACCGAAGTGGAGGCCAGGTGCTCATAGCTTGACTTGGCTGAAAGGTGACTGCTCAGGCTCCCTGGAATAATGGGGTTGACATCAAAACCATGACCTTGTTAAAAGACAGTGGAGGTGGGATATCTTTCAGGTTGGAGATCCACGAAGTGCCCCTTGTATGTCCTGTGCAGGCACCTCTGAGATCTCAGGCCCAGGTAATACTCTGCATGCAAATAGGCTGGGATGGAGCTCGAGTACACAACACAAAATTTTATGGTCTGGAGAACTGTGAATGGCTGAAGAGGCTGCCATCTCTCTAGCACACCCTGTGGGCATTCTGCTCAAGCAGAGTGCTCAAGCATTGGTGTTGTCACGTGCTGGTGAGTACAAATGTGGCACACTGTGTGTGCTTCAGCAACCAGCACCTTGATGACAATTTAAAAATTTCTTATCGCTCACATCTGAAAGCAAAAGCGTCCCTCTAGGTAAATGGTGGCAGCTGCTGTTGTCTGTGGCTTCCTTTGGTCCTGAGGCCTCATTGTTGCCTCAATCCAGGTATGGATTGAAACCTCCCAAATCCCATATGGTCTGCAGTGGTTAAATTTCTTTATTCTCCAGGAACATCTAAAATAATTTCTCTTGCCATGCTGTCTATAGAATTACTTCAGTTTTAGTTCCTAGTCCCTTCCTTCCTCTCAACCACTTCCCCCACCCCCATCCCTGCTAGTAGTGCTAGGGAGTTACGGATGCTGCAGTACAAGGAATAGAAAAGTCTGGGAAAGCTACACCAAGAAAATACATATTCAGTGTGTCTGAAATTGACCTGAGATCTGTTTCAGTTTCCTCAGAGACTGCACATTTTTGCTTTTATCTAGAAGCCACATAAGAAGAATAACTAAATAATTTCTGTTAGGTGCTGTTTTCACTGGCAATGGCTGTGGACCCTTACTCTGCACCAAGTCAGGACTTTGCCTTGGCACCATATTTAACAGTGTTGTTTGCAGAAGAGCAATTTGCTTTCCAAATTCTGGGCAATTGATGTATGAAAGCAGCATCCTCTTGATAAGGGGGAGCTGCCCCTGTTCATGATCACTTTAAGAGTGCTAGTTATGGGCCTACTGGTGCTTGTTATTGAACAAATATATTTGAGCTTCCCCTTCCTTTTCCCCTTCCCATGTGGACCTATGCAGTTCTGTAATATTTTGCCCCAAGGGTGACAAATGAGCCACCTGGGTGTTTATGGCTCTCCCTTGTTCCCACAGTATGATCTTGTGTGTGGCAATGCCTGGATGCTGGATCTCTCACAGGCCATCCTCAATCTGGGGTTCCTGGTTGGAGCATTCATCTTGGGCTATGCTGCTGACAGGTACAGTATGAGCTCTGCTGTCCTTTGGTTTGTTGGGAGGTTAAACCACTCCCAGTATCACCTACAGTAACCATGTGCCAACATTTTGCAGGTTTAATTCTCTTGGGATAAATATCCCCAAACTGAGTTAACAAAACCCAGTTGATGTAATCTTTGCTTTGATTTGGGCTGGAAACTCAATGCAATGGTACTTACTGGTCCTGTTTGGAACTCAAAGGCCATGAAATGAGCTTTTATTGTGGTTTCCAAAGTTTTCTGTGCACATCTGGACCCAGGAAGAGCAGAAGGACACAGAAACCAAAAGGAAGCATACAGAGGAGCTTCCTGACTGATGTTTACTGAAGGATATTTAATAGGCACCATTGATAAGAAAGCTGCTACGTGAGGAAAGAAGGAAGCGGCTCAGTGTTGTAACTCTCTCCATTCACAGGCTGGACTCATGCTTATCTCTGAGGCCATAGCCCCTGCCAACCAGTCCTTGGCTCTGTGAGAGCTGGATGAAACCAAGGAAAAGTCCCTCTCAACCTTACCCACTCTATGCATCTGTGAAAAGGTTGGGTGATATTCAGGCTTGAGTAGCTAACCTGCTCCAGAGTGGGGAGCTCCCACAAGCTCTACCTTGCTCTGAAAGTCAAGAAGGGAGCCTAGGCTGTGCTTTGTGCTGCTATTTAACTGTAGTCAACCTGTCCACTGGCTGAGAGCACCACTGATGGTTTCAGTGAGAGAGCATTTTGCTTCAGTTTGTAAATTACTTTCTGCCTGGTTTATATTTTCTTTGGTATCTGTAGTAATAATAATAACAATAATAACAATAATAACAATAACAATAATAATAATTCTTCATAGACAAACTTATCTGTAATGGCATCTCAGATAGAAAATTTTGACTTAGCAAACAAAAGTAATTTCAAGGAAAACTTCATCTTTCCAAGGCATATAGTAATAAGGGAAAAAGCAAGGGAAAAAGAGGCCATGGCACAGACTAACTAAAGATATCTCTGCTCAGTGTCTGGCCAGGCAGTTGTGATACCAGCACCACAAAACTGTGGAAGAGAAGAGATATTACAGCCAATTATTAAAATAAAATAATATGTCTGATGAAACTACTGTACAGCTGTGGAAGTTGTGTATTGACAGAACTGGGGGAATGTGCTGCAGCCAGATCATTTCACTTTTGTCTCCTTGACAGCACTCAGAAGAATGGATCTGGTTGGAAATTGCCTGGGTTTTGTACTGCATTAATTATTTTCATAAAATCCTTTGAACAAAATGAACTAACAAGTACTGTTGCAAATACTTTACAGCAATATAAAGAGATACATCATTTTCCACAGTTTCTTATTAAAACAACAACAGCAACAACTATGAAACTACAGGAACATATATTTTAAAAAAAATTATGGCTTACCTTGGGCACATAATTAATTTTCTAGCTGGAAAGTGAAACTTCTGAATACATTAGGCACATTTTGAAAAGAAGTGATCTAAACCAAACCTAGAAAATCACGTAGAGTAGTTAAAGTAGAAATGACTTTCACAAAACTGGCTGTAATTATTATTAGAAGACTAATTTGTGGAAACAGAATTCCCAGCAAAAATTGCACTTATTAAAAACCTGATCAGATCAAACACCTGAACTAAAACATACGGGCCCCAGTTTAGGTGCAAAAAACCAAACAGTTTTCTGACACAAAATAGGGGCTGGTGAGGACATCACAAGTTTTGGAATTAGTGATGTAAAGACAGTGATAACTACCACAGGTAAAAGAGTTCCATACCCCAAGGGCCAATACTACAAAGTTTCAGAGAGACACCTTTTGGAAAAAGGCTGGTGTCAAAAAGGCACTGTCAGATCTAGCATTAAAATGAAATGTTAGGGGGAAGAAAAAATCTTTGTGCCTTTTTATGATTTCCACTTTCTTTTCCTTTTTCAACAGATATGGCAGAATCCCCATCTACCTGTTCTCCTGCCTTGGGGTTGGGATAAGTGGTATCATAGTGGCATTTTCACCAACTTTTACTGTATTTTTGATCTTCCGTTTTCTCCAAGGCATGTTTGGCAAGGGAACCTGGATGACATGCTATGTGATTGGTGAGAGTTGTTACCTTCTTTTATTCTTGGTTAGGGAAAGGGAGGGATTTTTGGAGGACAAAGACTCTGGCTGCATCTGCTTGTCATAATATTTTTTCTTGGGAACAAAGCTCTGGCCCTGGAGTCAGCAGACAAAGAGTAACCCAAGTCCATCCTAGTAAATGCATTTGTCTACCAATGATGAAGAGGTGAGGGAATGGATTATTAATATATAAAGATTTTGTTATTACATAGAAGATCACCAGGATGATAAAAATCTACAGAGCTAGCCCCAAATAAACCGGACGCACAAACAGGGACATGGTTTATTTTGGCAGAGTCTGAATGTCTTCCACAGATGCTCAGAGGAGTTAGCTGCTTCTCCTCACTGGAAGGACAGCTTGGCTGGCTGCTTTCATTCTTTAGCTGGGAGACTTTGCTTAGTGTTAGGCTGTACACCAGGGTCCATATTAGGATTAATTTTTTCCTGAAAAGGGAAAAAAAGGGAAGCTTTGTTATAAATAGCATCAAAACAGCAGGGATACAGAATCTCTGGCAGATTATAGTTTGTCAGTCTATAGTCTATAGCAATGAAGCTCCTTGCACAGCAAGCTTCCTTTGGAAAGGAAAGGATATTGTTGTGGTGTCTTGAATGACTGCCAGGTTCAGTAAGGCAGTCATAAAGCCTGGAAAAGCCAGACATTGAGGAAAGCATCTTGCAAGAGATGTGATGTCAGATTTACTTAAAAATAAAACCAGCCATTTGGTGATCTACTGTTATAAACCAAAACATTGTGATAACATCATCATTATACAAAAGCTTGTATCATTGCTGTTGTCTATGAGGCCTGTGACAACTGTTTAAAATTCCTAGTGGAATAAACTCCATATGAATGGGAGCAGAATTGCAACCAGACATAAACACTTACAATGAGACCTGGGAGCACCGTGGTGATGTATGTGCAAACATACCAGTCTAGCCCTTTTAGCATCTAAAGCCCAGAAGAACCTTGTTTTTTCAGGGCTAAGTCACACTGCTGAGCAGCTCCTGTCCAAGATCCAGGGAAAGGACCAGAAGCTGCTTTTCCTCTTACTTCCATGCACATGGCTTAATTTTAAACTGAGATCTTATCTTGAAACTTTGGCAGGTGCTCTAACCAGCAATATGTTTTATGACAGACCCATGGCTTCCTAAAAATGGCCAAGCATTAACACAAAGGAATGTTTTTCAGTGCTCAGATCAGGCTGCCTGACTTTAGGAAAAGATTCAGAGATCTTGAGATTCTCCATACACTCTATTACTGCAGACCTGAGCAAGGTGCCTAACTCTTGGATAGAGTGATTCCTTCCAAATCCCTTCAGGGATCAACCCTTATCTCCTGGGATCACCCAGAGTATTTGCCAACCTAGCATCTTTGAAGAAACATACACAGATCACAAGTTTGTTTGCACCAGGAGGGTGGTTGCTATTAATACATTTCCAAAGCTCTTGACATGTGCTTCAGGCAGTCCCAATAACCCCCCTTTGCTTTTACATACAATCCAGCTCTTTTGGGAGCAGTGCTAATCAGATATCTTTAGGCAACAGAGTTGCCCCTGAGCTATGCAGATGTGATGGAGAGTCAATAAAAATGGTTGTGCTGCCATATCTCTCTGGATTGTCAGCCAAAACAAACCATTGTTACCTGTAAATTTGTGCCTCCTTTAGCAAAATAACTAAATAAATAAATAAATTTAAAATAAAATGTTTTCTGTGTGTTGCAAACCAAGGTAAAACCCTCTGCTTTTGCTCTGAAGGTGTAGTGGAGAGAGTTTTGGAACCAACAGGAGACACTTTTCCATGCATTGCTCACCTCAATTGTGGATGTCATAGCCATGGGATATTGCCTGGAAAATGAGCCTAGATTTCAGAGCTATTAGACACATTCACCAAATAAAAAAAATCCACCAAATGTTTGAAAAAAAAAAAAAAGCCCCAAGCAATAAAAGCTAAAACTTTCCTAATAAATGAACAAACCACACTGGATCATACGCTGCCCTCAGAGCAACCAGCATGATATGGTCAAACTCTCTTCCCCACAGACACCGTGACCCCTCTGGCTGAGGAAGAGTGAGTTGAGGAGGAGGTGTCACTTGTGCCTGCCCTGGCCAGCCTCAGTGACATGCCTACACTGCTGAAGACAAGATGCTGGGCTAGACAGAACTGTAGCCTGATACGGCATAGCCTTCCTTATATTTCACCTCTAATAATTTTTTTTTTCCAAATTGGGTTTGTTTCTGTGTTATTTATTTTGGTTTTGTCTCTGCTCAGTGACGGAGATCGTTGGTTCTGATCAGCGGATTGTTGGAATCGTGATTCAGATATTCTTTACCCTGGGAATTCTAATTCTCCCTGGAATTGCATACTTGATTCCCACCTGGCAAGGGATCCAGCTGGCCATTTCACTGCCCAACTTCCTCTTCCTGCTCTACTATTGGTAATGTTGCACCCATTGCTCTTGTCATTACTGCTATTGCTATTTGAGCACCTTGAGAGTCTTCCTGTAGCTCCAAATCTCCAGAGTGGAAGATGTAGGTTAGGAAGAAGATATTTGCATATTGTTGACTTTGCAATTTGTAATTCCTTTTTAGTGAATCACAGACATATATTACTTTAGTTTTTCTGCCCATAGTTTGCCTCTCTGATCAGCCACAACCGGCCCATCACAGGACCCTGCTCTATTTATAAGGCTAACTTGACCGAAGTTTGTTTTTCCCATCAGCCATGAGACCCCACTTCTGCCTCCCATTATCTCAGACTTAGTTAAAGTCTGACCTTGCCCTCAGGTCCCCTGAGCTGGGCAGCTGATGGGGGAGCAGAGCTCTAAGCTGTGGTAAACACCTGCCTCAGTGCAGCTGTCCTGTGGGATGGACCCAAAGTGACTAACCCACGGAGCTCCTCCTGAACACCACTTCCTTAAATGCTGCCTGCTGTGAACTTTAAAATAGTGAATCATCTCAACCCTAGGCTAGCAGAAACTGAAACACCCATCAGTGATACTGCTTTGTGCTCAGCTTATAAAAGAAGTACACATTTGTATGTGTGTATCTTATAGTGATACAGCCAGAAGATTCCTGATCTGGCTGTGTTACTCTATGTGCTTAGAGCTGGCTTTCATTGTTGCTGTTCTACAGGAACCTTCTTTGCTTGTTGGTTATACTTTTGACATCCATTGTGATATACAATAGTTAGATTGCTGATTTTCCAGCTTTGCAGAGTATTGATGTAGTCTATCCTCTTTTTTCTTGGGATCAAATATTTTACAGAAGGTTGACTAGAAAAGCAGTCCTCAAAGGAGTTTTTGTATCCCAAAGACTAGAAAAAAAAATCTGTGTTTTGTTAATACAGGGTAAAAGACAAAAGACTTTATCTTAAGATAAAAGACTTTATGATGTTACAAGGTAAAAGCCTTATTTAAGACTTTTGTGTTCTGACAGGGCGGTTCCAGAATCTCCACGTTGGCTCCTGACACGCAAAAAGGGAGAGAAGGCATTAAAAATCATGCGCAACATTGCAAAACACAATGGGAAATTTCTCTCACCACATTACTCAGAGGTACAGTCATATGTTTGAATCAGAGGTTTTTTGTAAGCTTTTTTAAGCTTTGGAAGGTTCAGTGGTGTTAAAAATCTGTTCTATTTAAGGGATGGACAACACCCTTGAAGAGTCACACCAGAGCAGTTTGCTGTCAGTCACACAGCTACTTTGTTAATTGCGAGATTAAAAAAGTGAACTGGCTGGAAATATACGGGCTTTAAAAAATAAGTTTGCAAAACAAGGAATCAGGTCTTTCTTTTGTAACCCTCCTAATTTAAAAACTTGTGGGAACTATCAGAAACTTACTTGAGGGGCAATGGTATTTCATAGTGTTGCCATTTTATCTGACAGAGCAAGTAGAGACAGCAGGATTCTCTTTACTGGCTCCTTTTCTAGAAGTTCCTTTCACAACTCTAAGAGAAAAGGAAATTAAATTTAAATAAATTTGGTTCCATCCCAACAGTGAGAAAATACACTGCAAAGTTCAAACTGAGGAAGCTCTGTCTGAGATCACTGTTCACAAAGTAGGATGATATGTGTTAGAGTTACAGTCCTTTGGCCAGGCGTCGTGACAGAACTTGAAAGGACTGATGCATTTCAAATAATGCGTTGCAATATTGCAGCACTTGGCTTGTTCTGTGCTGGTAGCAAGTGTCTGGCTCTCAGATCATGATTACTGCAGCATTGGACTTATGGTTCAGTGAGAACAGATGTGGTTAACTGGAGTGATCATTAAGGTTCCTTTCAACCCAAAGCATTCTGTGATTCCTGTGTTTGGGCCCCCAGAGCTGGATGCAGCCCTGCAGGTGGGGACTCACCAGGCAGGAGCAGAGGTGCAGAATTCCCTCCCTCACCCTGCTGGCCAGGCTGCTTTTGAGACAGCCCAGGATACAACTGGCTCTCTGGGATCCAAGTGCATGTTGCTGGGTCATATCCAGCCTGTCATCCACCAGAACCTCCAAGTCACTCTGGGCAGGGCTGCTCTCAATCTGTTCATTCCCAGCCTGTGTTGATAACCAGGTGTTGGCCTGGACCCAGGTGCAGCCCCTTGTTAAACCTCTTGTTAAACCTCATGAGATTACTTATGAAAGGACATAGACCTGCTGGAGTGAGTCCAGAGGAGGGCTGTGAAATGCTCAGAGGGCTGGAGAACCTCTCCTGTGAGGAAAGGTTCACAGAGCTGGGGTTGTTCAGCCCCAAGAAGTGAAGTTTCCAGGGAGACGTCAGAGCTGCCTTCCAGTACCTAAAGGGGAGTTACAGGAGAGCTGGAAAGGGACTTCTCTCAAGGGCATGAAGGAACAGAACAAGGGGGAATGGCTTCAAACTGAAAGAGGGCAGTTTTAGATTAGATATGAAGAAGAAAATCTTCGCTGTGAGAGTGATGAGGCACTGGAACAGATTTCCCAGAGAAGCCCCATCCTGGATTGTGTTCAAGGCCAGGCTAGACAAGGATTTCAGCAACCTGGCCTAGTAGACAGTGTCCCTGCTCATGACAAGGGAGCTGGAAATAGATGAACTTTAGTGCCCCTTCCAACCCAAACCATTCATTCTATGATTCTATAAATTATTGTCTTTTGCTGAGGCGTATACACCAGTGTGATTCCCACAACCAGGTCAGAATTATGCAGTGCCAAGCGTGCCCAGAGTCATGTAGCAGGAAGTTTGTGCTGCTGCAGCTTTCCCTCTACATTCAGCCCTGCATTCCTACACCCACTTCCTCTCTAAACACCAGCATTTTCAAAGCATCACACCAGAAAGATGTGCCTTTCCTTGCTTTTTGTTTTAAGTTGTATTAAAGTTTTCTTTTTCCAAAAGTATCCATGCTCATGACCTTAAGCCACTCACAGCTGCAAGAGATTAACCTCCACACATCGAGATTTGTGCTGGGACCTTTTTAATACACAATCTCTGTCATCCTCTGTGCTCTGCCCAGAGGAAAGAGAGCATCTCTAGGAAGTACATGGGTAAGGGATCAAGGGTATTTCTCACATTAACTGATATCAGACTTCTCTCTCATGAGGCAGCTCCAGAATTTCAGGCTAAGTGCTGCAGGTGTGGAGGCTCAGGGAAAAGTGAGAAGCATTATCCTTCAGTGCACTTGGGCTCAGATTTTCCAGTATTTCTGTGTCTATTTCATCAGCCAAGTCCCTTACACGGCTCTGGATGTGGGTTTTTGCTGGCATGCAGAAGCCACAGATGACCTTTATATGAAAAAGGATAAACATTTGCTACTTTTGCTTTTTGAGTTACAACACTGGTATAGGTCAACCCCAACCAGAACTCATTAAATTAATTTTAAATTATAAACTCTTTTCTTCCAGTTGCTCATATTTATCCTACCATGGACAGTTTTTCCAAATTAATTTTTTAATTCTTGGTCTCTGTCCAAAACCAGAATGAACTGCAACCCTGCAAGTAGGAGCTGCTTCTTAAGAGAATTGTGGATCAAGACCTGTCCCTTTATCTATAGATTTTTTCCTACCCTATAGAACATATCTAGACATATGTATTCCTTCCATACATTAACTTGCATATGAAAATTTTATATACATCCATGTATGTATAAACCTGCACGGCCCATGAAGAATTAAGTATGTGTAGAACTACATACATAAAAATAACTGTGGGAAAACTGATATGTAATTTTGCTGGAACATGAAAATATGAGGGAAGTTATAAAACTTCATCCAGGGTTTTCAAATAGTGTATCTTTGGAAATATGGGCCCTGTCACTGAATTCCTGACTGCACTTGTGCGAATAGCAAAGCTCTCCTTGACTTCAAAGAACAAAAAGAGGATTTTTTCCCCCTGCAAAGTGTTGACTCTCCATAGTGTGTTTTTTCTTCATCCATAAAAAAGTGCTCAGTCATGCCTGGAATTATTTTGACTTTATTAAGACATAAAAATACAAGTGGCAGTTGGGCTGAATTTATCTTTAGTCCTCTGGAAATCTAAAACCATATTTGCACAAAGTCACAGCTGATGGCTGGCAGCCTGTTCTTATAAACAGCAGACATGGCAGCTTTATAACCATATTATGAGAGAGTCCAAGAGCAGTGCAGAAACCCAGCAACCCCAGCCTGCCTCACTAAGGACTCTGGCATGCAGCTCAAGTGGCAGTGCTGTGAAAAAAACTTTTGGCTCTGGTTACAGAAGAAGAGCGAGAGGGAGTAGAAAGGAAGTTCAAACAAATATAGGGTTTCTCTGTCTTACTTACAAAGCTTTGTGTCAGTCAGTTATGAAAAAGTCATGTGTAAATACATCCAGCCAAATCTCACTGAAAAGCAGCTGTGCTACCTTATGATACAATAGAACAAATAAAGGGTGAAAGCTTTGGGTTTGGCTTTACCTGTGCTCTCATCATGGACCTGCATGTTACCTCAAGCTTCTCTGTCTTTTCAGTCCTGTCTGCCCTCTGGCCTGAGCTCCTGCCCCTGTGTGAGCAGCAGGTGCTGTGGTAATAAAGAGAGGTTTGCTCCTCCCTTTGCTCTCTTAGGCCTGCTCTCAGGAGGGGCCAATAATGGAGAGTTAAAGCAGCAAAAAGGCTGCCTAAAATCCTCCCCAAAACGGCACAGCAGGTTTAACCCCATGTTCCCTGCAGCTTCTTTGAGAGCTGGTAGCAATCCCAGCTGCAGCAGTATCATGGTTGGTCCCTGCCTTATCTGCCTCTGCCTTATCTTCCTTGTGTCTTCCTCACTTGCCAAATGACCATATGAACACAGGGCTTCCACCTGGCTTGGGCAGCATGGTTAAAAACTGCTGGCCAGAGCTAGAAACAGCCTAGATCCATGTAACTAATCCCTGTTTGGCCCTGCTGGTATTCTGGCTGTAATATCTACAGCAATGAACTTCAGCGGGTAAGCACAGGACTGAGTGAAATCCTGCTCTTCTCTGTTAGTGTTAAACCTTCTAACCAGAAATTTCATTGAGTGTCTGATTGTGATTGTTTTGGAGGCAGCTCAGAACAGATTTATCACACTTTGTAGGCAGTATGAGGACCATCAATTCATGCTTAGCAAGTTATTTTTTTTAGGATAAAAGTCATGTTCAGCACAGCATGTGCATATTTTAGGACCCTCTGAATTTCACTGGTTGAATATTTTGTAGCACCCAAGCACTGTCATAGATCTGCTCTTTCTCTCACTCCCCTTTTCTTCCTGTGCTGCCAGTGATGTTCCCAAGCTCAGTGCTTGCTGCTCAGCCCCTCTCTACCTGCTTCCCTCAGCCCTTTGCTTTGTCCTGTCTCCCCTTCTCTGCCACCCATGGCAGAAGGCAGTTCTGTGCCCAGTAGCCCTGGTGTGACAATGACTGCTTATTACCTTCCAAGTAGATCCAGGTCAACAATGAGGAAATAATTTTTCCATTCTCAAGTTAAGATTGGGGATTTTTAAATCTATTTTGGCACAATCATCATTAAGGAAAGCTCACAGCATATCCAGTTATTGGCTGTTCCAACACCTGTGCACTGCTCTGGAGTGCTATGAGCAGCAAACTGGCTTGTCAGCACCTTTGCTCACTGGACTGGAATCTTGCTGATCCCTGTATTTACACAGAAATTCTGTCCCAGTGCCTGCCTGACCCCTGACAGCTGACTCCTGCTCTCTTGTCCCCTCAGATCACTATTAGCAACGAGGAGGTCAGCAACCCCTCCTTTCTGGACCTGGTGAGGACTCCCCAGATGAGGAGGAACACGCTCATCCTGATGTATGCCTGGTGAGTGCCCATGTCAGTCCAGCTTGTTACCTGGGTGGTGGGTACTGAGGAAAGATTCCCTTGTGACTTTCAGGGTCTCTCCAGCTGCTCGCAATCATTCGTTTGCCTCTCAACACTTTTTTCCCCCTTTGCTGCTCAGGTTCACAAGTGCCCTTATCTACCAAGGGCTTGTCATGCGCCTGGGAATCATCGGAGGAAACCTCTACCTAGACTTCTTCATCTCAGGAGCCGTGGAGCTGCCTGCTGCTTTCCTAATTATTGTGACAATCGACCGCGTTGGCCGGCGCCTGCCCTTCGCCACCAGCAACATCGTGGCCAGCGTCGCCTGCCTCATCACTGCCTTCCTGCCAGAAGGTAACTCCCTCCCTGGGTCAGGCTCTTCAGGGCAGTGGCTCCTCTCTGGCACCCCCTGAGCAAGGATAGTGAGACACACAAACTGCAGATAACAGTGAAAGCACACGGGGATACAGGCAGCACATGGAGCAACACTCCTTACTTGCATGTAGATGGCCTTGGGACATGGAATAGCCGTATCTTTGATGGGTTGTGAACAGCAGCTGGGAGTACCTTAGAGAAAGGCTGTATAAAGGCTCTGTACTCGCTTCAAAGGCAAATGCAAGGGAAGAATATACAAATATAATGGGAAAATACATTTCCTGACATGGAACACACTTAGTGATATAAGAAATAGGTGATTTTGGTGAGTCGTCTTGGTAGTCTTTTCCTTTACAAATAAAACAATGCAAACCACAACACAATGTAGGGGCTGTGGTAGGTATCACAGAGATTGTTGCCTTGCCCTCACTCTCCCAGGGGTTTGGACAATGCTGAGAGGCTGAGAGAAAGATATGGCTTTTGATTAAGCCATTCTTATCTGGTTTCAGGGACAGCTAAAAGATCTGATATTGCACAAAGGCTTCCCAGCACTTCTTTCTTTGAATTGTTTTCCCAACCATGGTATTTTGGTTTTTTCTTTTTTTTTCTTTTCTTTTCTTTTTTTTTTCTGTTTTCTTTTATCCCTAGGGAGGCATTTGGAGGTACTTTGAATTGTATATAATGATAGGATTACGCTTTGCCTTACTGTAGCTGGGGACCAGCAGCTCAGTGGACATGAGAAAGGCCTCATTTTCCTCAGAACTGTTCCTATCAAAGTGAGGGACAGTCCTGGCCATCCTAAGAGGTTTTAGTTTCCCAAGGCTTCTCATGGGTCTACCAACAGCCTTCTCTCAGTAGGAAAGGACAGCCTTGGGATTAAGATACTTGCAGATTGGACATTTGACGTCCAAGTTCTGCCTAAAGAAGTCTGTTTATACAGATGGGAAAAACTGCAGCTCTCAGCCATGAGCCCCATCACTGTGCTGCTCACACAGTTTGAGTCCCCTGGCAGAGGGAGCATCCACACGGACATCACCATCACCTTGGGAGTCTGATGGACTGAAGGGGTGCCATGGAGATGATGTAGATTTGTTCTGTTCTTTCCAGCCTTTGTTTTGATTACATGTTTTTGAAAACAGAAATCTTCAGGGCAAAAGCAGTGTCTTGCAACACGGGATGAAGTTTGATGGTGTTTGTTTGGTTATTTTGGAAGGCAAATAAACTCAAGTGTCTCATTTTTGGTTCTGAAAAAACTGAAATGTTTTCTTGTTCTTCCACTGAAGGTTTGAAAAAGCACAATCATTGCCAGAGCCCTCTCCAGTGGCCGAGCTCCCCTTTGTGCCAAGTTCAGGCTTGTTGTTTCACTTGCCTCCCTGTCTGCCTAGTCACGGTTAGACAGGAGACTGTTCTCTCCCAAAAGCATGACTGAAGTGCTTGTCACATTCCTTGTGATGCACTTCCTGAGAGCACCAGCTCTCCAGAGAGGGGTTCTCACAATGAGAGGGGCAGCTCTGTCCAGCTGTGTGTGTGTGACCCCCACACCCCTGCTGATGTACAGGGAATTCCCACTGCTGTATCCAGGGCAGGGGCTGCTCACCAGAGCTTGAGTGAGGAGCTGGGAGAGCCAATGGGGCATTGCCAGGTATAGCCTGTGCCAGTCATGCCAGGTATGATGGAAGGAGAGGGGAAGATGAACAGGACTAGCATAATTAGGAGTGTGTCTACTCTGCAGTGGCTAGAAAAATCACAGAGGGTAGGTGGGCTGCTTGAGGGAGAATTATTTTACTGCAGCCTTCCTGGAGGTTTCTAAGAGATGTGTAGATGTGGCACTCAGGGACATGGTTTAGTGGTGGAATAGCAGGTTTGGGTTAATGATTGGACTCCGTGGTCTTAAAAGTCTTTCCCAACCTAAATGATTTTATGATTCTACGCAGCCTTAGAGGTACCTTTCTTGTGGTCAGAAGGCTCTGGGAGGTGACTCAACAGTGTTTCTTACAGCATAACATCCCTATATAGAAAAATACTCCTTTCTGGAGCACAATTTGAATGTGGTCATGGAAACTTATGATGATTATTCTCCCACCCATGATGTTATGCCCCACCAGCATCTTGAATCAATCAATCCTAGTGATTTCTAATTCTCCAAAGCAGCTTCATGTGACATTCGAAAGCAATAAATGACACTATAGATTGATACCTACAGCAGTGGCCTTTCAGTCTGATTTGCAGTGTTCCTGTGGTATAATTTCTGCTGACAGGACCTGGGGACTCAGAAATGCTCTGCTGGTTCACACAGAAGTGTTTCTTTCTGTATGAACAGATATCCCATGGCTCAAAACGACACTTGCCACGCTGGGAAGACTGAGCATCACAATAGCTTTTGAAGTAGTCTATCTAGTGAACAGTGAATTGTACCCCACGACACTGAGGTATGTCAAAAGCTCCCAGGAATCTTTCAAGTTTTCCCTGTGCTTTTCCCCATTTCTGTTTCACTGTCCTTTAGTCAAACTTGGTTTTCTCCAGAGTTTCCCAGCTGAATAGCCACTGCTTAATGTGAACGGCATATACTGAATGAAAATTTTGGAACTAAGTCTACATTCTACTCCTCAAACTGCTGTTTATTCTATTTGGTAGCACCTCTCTAATACCTGGTGCTTTTTGTCTTTTGCAGAAACTTTGGTGTTTCCCTGTGTTCAAGTCTGTGTGATCTTGGTGGGATCATAGCCCCATTCCTGCTTTTCCGATTAGCAGCCATTTGGTTGGAGCTACCTCTAATTATTTTCAGTAAGATTTCATTTACAGCATACTTTTGGTTTAAATATCCTTCTCCTAACAGAGATTTTCTTTTTGGGTAAAAGTAGTATGTGGCCTTATCTCCCCCACAGACCAGTGCTTCTCCACCTTTTTTATGCCTAGAGCAAGAGACTGAATGGTAAATGAGTGAAATGTGATTTCTCTGCACAATGTGGATGAGCTCAGGTCTGCTTAGGTAACTAAAGGAGCAGAAAATAAACTATGTGAAGTGCTTTAGGACCAAGAAACCTTACAGCTAGGTTCTGTAATTGCATGGGAGTCTGTGGCTGAACCAGACTTCTAGGAGGTAGACGTGACTGGAAAAAGTCAAAATGGAAAGGATAGGATTAGAAGGGAAATTTGCACCAATGACAACTTTAGCTGAAAACAAAATTGAAGGACAACAGACTTTTTGAAAGATTACCACTATTCCAAGAAAAGACAGATAGAAGTACAGTGTTGTTATTATCTAATTATTAAATTCTGCTACTGAGGGACATGTGAATTCTCTCTGTCTTAAGTAAACAGCTACAAAATCAGAGAGGATCAGAGTGAACTGTGCAACAGTCAGTGAACAATTGACTTTTTGCTCCAGCCCTTCTATTTTTGACTTAATACATTATGTAAATTATATCTATGCAGGAAATTATTCCAAAATATCCATCCTTAATTCAGATTGTATCTGAATGCTGTTCCCTAAGGAGGAGTTTGTATTCTGAATCACATCATTTACTTTGGCTGTGGATAAAGGAAGAGAGTATTTCAGGAAAATCTCAGTGGCTTCAGGAAACACAGATGCATCTCCATGACAGAGCCCTTTGAGAAAAGGCAGATTTTTTTCTGCATGAGAAAAAAGTGCTGTTTCTATACCTTTGCCCATGTGCACTTATCTCAGGATTTTGACTTCTAAGGTCTCCCCCTGGGGAGATCAGGCTGCAAATGAGCTCCTTGCCCTCAAGAGATTTTGTAACAGGCTAAATTAGTGTAACATAGAGGTATTTGATTAGAGTAGATTAATCAGAATTATCTGATGCCCTTAAAACCTCTCACCTCAAACTCAACTTGAACAAACTTTTCTCAGTGGATAAATGCTGAAAATTTAAAAGTAACAATGTTCTTACTGTTTTTGTATTTCTTCAATGCTATTGTAGGTATTCTTGCAGCTGTCTGTGGCCTCCTAGTATTGCTTTTACCAGAGACAAAGGGAATCTCATTACCAGAGACAGTGGAGGATGTGGAGCAGCTGCAAAGGTATGAGATGTATTTTCTTACTTGTACTTGGAGGAGGTTTCCTGAGGATGTTTTTCTCCAACTTTACCAACTGTCATAAAGTATTGACGTTTTCCAGTGTCAAAGTCAATTGCCTAGTTAGGTTGATGCTATGAGCAGGTGGTATTTTCCTCAATAGAAACCTGAACTTTGCAGTATCACTGAGGAAGGCTATTAAAAAAATGTATGGTGATAAAATCTATATTTTTCTCATAGAGACACAAAGTTGTCCTATGCATCTCTGGAAGCAGAAAGCAATAGTGTGCAAGAGAGGTGCTGCAAAGCATAGCCTGCAACCCTCTGCTTGAGAAAACCAGCCATTACCTCAGTCAAAGCATCCTGTGAAGAAGGGCCCATTATCATGGATGCAATCCCACATTTTGTGAAGTCATTTGAAAGTCACATATGAGACGGATTTATAGCTGAGGAGTTGTAGGCACAGCTTTCCCACTCCTGGTACACAGCAAGCCAGACTCTTCACTGCCCTGCAGATATGCAGGGAATTTTTATACCTTGGCTAAATCATTTGAGAATCTGGTGCTATACATCAATGTTTCAAGGAGAGACTTTGGATATTACATCAAGAACTTTTGTCTGATTCAATGTACAAACTAAAGAAAGGAAATCTTCCATGCAAAAAAATAATGTTTCAGTACTGCAGCTTGGACTACAACTTGAACTACCTATTTTCCTGCTTTTCCACACTTATACTCCTCTCCCCTTCTGTTTCAACAGTCATTTTGGAAAATGTGTCAAGAAACGGAAACAGCGGGACACCAACTCTTATATTTGATTTTTGAAGGACAGCACTGAGCTAAGAACTTTGTTCCCATACTGGGAATTTGTTCTCCACCTGCCACTACTTCAAAATTTGCTGCAGAATATGGATTAAACTTCATGTTCTCCTTTTAAGCACAAGGACATTTAATACAAATAGTGTATTTTTCTATGAATATGGAATAAATACTTTTTTTTTCTGAGTACACTGTTTGCAAGAAGGGATTGTGGTTCTTCATAGAGAACAGAACAGCTTTAAAAATATGGAATGTCCAGCTCAGTGACCTTGTATTTATTTCTGTATCTATATGAGACACTTGTTTATTGTTTTGTTAGGATTTACATTTGTGTGGGAAGGATTTAAATGGCAGTGCTTGTTAAGTTTTAGAAGACCTTTAGGAGGAGAGGATGACTATTTTAACCTGTCTTCCTTTGGCCCTGAAGAATCTGGACCAATAGAAATTATGATGTCTAAAGAAGGAGGATACTGATCAGGATGACTCTTTCCCTGGTTGAGAGGGATGGAAATCAGCAGTGTGCATCAGGAGAACCTCTCTCTGGTCTGATGGTCATCCACAGGGACCCTTTTCAACAAAAGCCCTGCTTCCCTCCTTGTTCAAGGGCTTTCTGAAATGTGGAAGCAGTGCTCCTCACCTTTCCAAGGCTTTATGTAGGTGTCACACCCTGCACAGGGCATTATCTCTGCAGGACAGATTGTCCTACTGCCCATTAGTGCCTCTCCCCAGACACAGCTGGGATTCATGTGACACCCCTCATACCTCCAAGGCAAGGACATCTGCCTGCTCTCCTCTCACCCTCACCACTGCCAAGATGACCTGCAATTTCTGTCTTCTGTTCATTATCACTATTTGTCACCTTTCTGTCTTGGGGATAGTTTTTTGGGGGTTGTTGACCGAGATGTCAAGCTGTCTTGGGCAGGGATGAGCCAGGAGCTTTGGTTATGGAGGGAAGTAAATGTTTATTGGTCCTTTGAAGCTGACAGGTAATAGAGCAACTCTCTGGCTCTGCAAGCAGATTCCAGGGACAGACTGCCTTTCCTTTCTCCTGTATGACCTTTGTCAAGAGTTGTGCCCTGGCCACTGGTGAGCAATACACTTCTTGCAGGGAAGGACATGAGAAGATGTGACATTCAAAAGGTACCCTGTTACTAACAGAGAAATAAAAGACAGTCAGTGAGATGTTGTAAAGGACCTTGTAAGCTCACAAAAAAACACATTTGGCACAAGCAAATGTGCTAGGACTGAGTTTGGAAGGTTCATACCACAAATCAGTAGCACTACAGTACAGTCAGTGAAAATGAAGGACCACTGCTCCAGTCTCACCATCCTAGGAGCACAGGAGGATTTCCTATGGTGAGGAATATACTGTGCTTTTCAATAATTCCCAACTCTTCCTGCCTTTTCCCAGCAACTGCCCTTATCACTTTCTGGAGGAAAACAGGACCTTTTATAATAATCCCAGCCTAATGTTTGCACACTTTAGGCAGTTAGTGATAAAGGCCTGTCTTTCAAGGCTGTTTCTAACTTACTCTGAGGCACAGTAAAGGTCAAAGGTATGCTTAGCAAAAGTCAGTAATAGAGATAAGAAACTAAAAGAACATCTCACAGCATATACACAAAACTGGACCTACTGCTACAGGGAGAAAACTTCTCCTAGACCAATACAATCTTCTGTAGATAGCTGAAGATGATAGCCCAAGGTTGGCTGGCAGAGACCAGACCTGAACAGGAAGCTCTGGGTTTGCACTGGCCAGATTCTGTGTCTCAGTGCAGGCTGGAAAGTGCAGACCCCCAGCCACAAAACTCAGCCCAGCCAGCCCCTACTGAAGGCACCTTGGAGAGCCAGGGTGAAACGATCACCTGTGATGCTGGATGAGCTGAACCATCCTTTTCCATTTACTGTTTCTTCTTTGTGATTTTTTTTAAATTGGTGTCTTAAAGACTTTAGCAGCTTGAGAAAGACTGCAGAGATCTTTCAAAGCTACAACTTTCCCAATAAATGTGAATAATATTTGACAGTTTCTTCAGTTTGTGGACAACTAAAACACATTGAGAAATAAGAAATGCAAAGACTTGTTTCCTTCTTTCAGATTATACTTTGCTTTGCATAGCATTATGTGTTGCTCAAAAGAGAATGTAAGTGATAAATTTTGGTAAGTAAAATGGCTTGAAGCAGTGTCAGAAGTTTGAATATATTTATTTCTTAAAAATTTGTTCTGTAAAGGGCAGCAGAAAAAAGCCTATGCATAGGTTTTGATTTCTAATCTAGTAGTGCTTAACAACTTCAGGTGGAGCTCGTATTTGGTAATTCCTGCTGTGTTAACTCTTATCCCTAACAGAGATTTTGTAAGTTGAAAAATCCTTCCCATCTCTGTGAGATTTTGTGCTGCCTCCTGAAGGTGCAGTGGGTATGTAACGTGGTGTATGACCAGTGGTTTGGTATTGGTGGGGTTACACTTGTGGGTGAGAGAGGACAGGTGAGACAGTGGTACCAGGTGAAGAGCTTCAGCTAGGGAGAACCCCAAGATGCATGAAGACCACAGGACAGGCTGTTAGTTAAAAAAAAAAAGTTATTCTAAATTCATACGTGCCTCAAACCACTTAATACATATAGGAAAGCCCTACAAGCTTGTCAGGAGGCACAGCAGTGTTCTCCTAAGATGCATGTGTTGACACTAAAATGGCTGGTGTGACCCAGCTCACTCAGAGAGAGGCACATCCTCAATGGGGGCCTGAACGCTGACAGCTGGAATTGTCCTGCACATGTATCCTCCAGAGGCACATGAGAGATGTGAGGTTCACACAGGGTCACGGTGCCATCACCAGAGGCACACGAACAATGTGACCTCAGAAACCCAGCTGTGTTTTTCCTCTTGGCAAAGAGGTTTCTTGGACCAACAAACAGATGAAAGCGCTGTTTTGGGTCAAATGTGCCACTGCCACCACACATGCTGGGTGACTTTATCCAGTCTGTGCAAATGGTTACCACAAAAAGTGGCAATTTCTATTGCCACTGACAGTCTTGCAGAAGGAAAAGATCACAACTGGCACTGTTTGAAGGGTTATGAGGTGAGACTTTTGTGGCCACTCAGGCATATCCAGGCATTTCTAGACAATTTGGCAAGGAGAGCAGGGCCAATGGTTTCTCTGTCTACAAGCCAGGCATTAACCATGCCTTCAAGAGTTCACAAAGCTTAACAAACCAAAGTCCAAGCTGCAACACAGAATTTCTGTTGTCAGGGAAGCATTGTACAAATCCCTTGGGTGGCTTAATCACCGAAGTGGATATATACAGAAAATACACAGGAGGGTATTTGTGCCCAGTGAATCCCTCTGAGCAGACAGGTGGGCGATGTGTGCTTTACCAGAGCTGCTCCTGCTCAGGAAGGCAACAGCCTGAGATTATTTCATCTCCCAGAATCAGACTCCAGATGTAGAAGCTTCAGAAATCACCCTGCCACCTAACTATGCATAATAGTTCTAATCTTCTTTAAGGCAATGGGAGAAAAAACCAAACCAAAATGCTAGGATGCAACACATCTCTTCTGCATGTGCAAGCATGCAAAAAAAAAAAAAATTAAAATGATATGCAGCTTGGCTTGTCTGGGAGTACAGAAAATGGACAGGACAAATCCCACCTCAGGAATTATCTGTGTTACTTGGACTAGACTCAGCACACCCAGGGGGTGCTGGAGGGACCCCATGCAGAGCTGGGGAGCTCCAGATGCTGTGGGGAGCTCCCTGGTTTATGTGCCAGAGAGGCAGGATGCGAGCAGGAGCTCATAGTCAGCAATTGTTTCGCTTTGGCAAGCGTGAGTCGAGTTTTCCCTGGGAAGCATTTCAAAAGCTGCACTCCATATAACCACATCTGTACACAACCTTCTTTAAGAGGAGAAAAATGTGCATCTAACAATTATGTAGTCAGATAATGTTATACAAAGAAATAAATGGGTACTATGGACAACACAATTTTATAATATGTAGATGCCTTGTCACTATTTCTAGTAAATATTATCTTCTTTTCTTTACTAGGGACTAACTTCAGGGACTGTTTTTTTATTCACTGTTTTATACCTTTGATGCAACATTTATACTTTTGCTGACACATGTATTTCCATGACGATAAGAAATACGAAAACACAAGCCAAATGTGTTTGCTTCTCTTTTTTTTCCCCATCCCATTTATTTAATGCTATCAAATACATCTAATAAAACTTCACAGGTATATAAGACATGTACTGTGAGATTCTTTTTTGGTTTGTAGCATCAAATTGGTAATAGATTCAGACAACTCATAGAAAATAAAAAGTATTCTTATTTCTTCATATGTTAGAAGCACAACATCTTGAAAATTATGACCTTAAAAGAAAATGTCATTGTAGAGCTAATAAAAACTTAAAATGCAGGGGTCCAGTTACAGTTAAGGTTGGGATTTTCAAGATGTATTTCAGAGGTAAGTCTATTTTGAGACACAGCAAACAAACCATAGAACATATAGAAATAGGGTAACAGCTGGGCTTCTTGGCAATGACTATTACTTTATAGAAATTTAAAATGGGTGATCATATTTATTTTGCTTTCTTGTGAATGATTGTGGCTTTAATATTGCACTTGGAATCTCGTATTTCTGACGTGCATGCTGCTTTCCAGGAGAGGGCAGTCCATATCCAGGATCAGTGGCTTTCCATCACACTATTAATCCAATGAATATAGTTGGAGACTCGAACATAAACACCAGGTTTCATGGGTTGGGCACAGCCAAGCCCCCAAGAGGTGACTCCATGTTGGACAAATTTATCTTGGTCCAGACAGACTAGAGGTCCTCCACTGTCCCCCTAAACAGAGAAAGAACAGGATGATTCCTTCCTACAGGAGGCACAGAAATAGAAATACCTCCTACATGTGAAGGATGCAGTAGTTATAAGGAGACACTGGAATTCTAGCAAGGCAAGAGTTCTCCATGCATGTTGTTGAACACTTTTGTTAAGCCTTTTTCATGTCTCCCAGGCATTACATCTATTTTTGAAGTAAGGAGATTTATTGAGAAAGGATCTGATAGTCCTTGTTAACTTAAACTGTGCTTCCTCCCTCAGTCTCTTCTCTGAGGTGTAGATGGGTTCCTGTTGTTACTAGATGATCCAGTGGCACTGATACTTGGAAATTCATAGTTCCTCTGACCCTTGTTTTGCCTGCATGGCAGGCTCCACTGCATCCTTCCTTGACTGCTAACTGAGATGCTGTTAATTGAGCTAGCTTGGGCATTGGAGGTTAAATGGTTGAGGCTAGAAGGGGGTCTGGTGAAAGAAAATCAGACTTTTTGGCATTCTAAGTTGGCTTCCATGCATCTGACTTGTGCAGCTGTGGTTGCCATGTGGTCTGGAGGTCAGGCTTATCTGAAAAATTGCCCCCCTTCCCAGCAGCAGACAAGGGAGCAAGGAAAGAGCAGAATACATGGGCATTTTTCAGCTCAGATACCACGTGGTGTGGTGACAACCCAAAGATAATTCTGGGCCTCTAAAGCCCGAAAAGCAGTGCCCTATTTGATTGGAGTGTGCTTACAATTGACTCTGATGCTCACAGACTTACTTACCTGGCAGGTATCTGTGCCACCATGAATATTCCCAGCACAGAGCTCGTGATTCTTAACTCGGCCGTTCAAAAATTCAGGGCGATTGCATATTTTATTCTCAATTACAGGAAAGCCAGTTTCCTTTAAGAGCCCTTCACCAGGAGTACCTTTGCAAATAAAGATGAGACCAAAAATGGATGAATGACAACGGTAACTATCATAGTCATAAAACAGAAATATCAGGGTATGGATAAGCAGTAAAGTCAGCATAGTGTGCACTGTGCATACACTTCCCAGACACAATATGAAGATATACCAAAATCAGTAAGCATTATCAGTATAATGGTACTTAATACCCTCTATCAGTCACCATTGACCTTCCTGTTCTCACAGTACATCCATGTGGATCCAGTGCCCACAGATACTTGTGGGAGTAATTCCCAAGGTATTTTATTTCTCTATATCTGAATTTTCTGTGGAAGAAATTAGGTAGGAAGCAAATAGTTGAAAATGGCATTATGGGCAAGAAGACAGCAAAGGTTCCAATGCACATCTCAACCAAGGCAGAGTAGGAGGTTTAGAAAATGGGGGTTTTATTTGTGTGAGATGTGAACCAGCCTGGTTGAGAGGAAGAATCATTCAAGAGAATGAGCAAACTTCACATCAATGTGATTAAGAAATAACCTAAATTTAGAAAAACTTTCCATCCAATTGGGCAAAAGCCCACTTTGGGGGAAAGCATGTAGACTGAGAGAGAAATGACTCCTTAGCTCAGCTTCTCCTCTTGTAGCATCTGTTTAGAGGGCTTCAGTTTACATGGCATTGAATGATTTAGGATAATCAGTGTCAGAGAGAGGCAGTGGAAAGTTTGGCAGGACCTGATGAATTTTGATTAATTAGGTTTTTCATCAATAGCTTGTGTGGGGCACAAGAGAGGGCACACTTTGGATACCAGTATATACCAGTCTGCAAACATGGAGCTTTTAAATGTGTTAATGTTGTCTCACCTTTTGTATCCCCCCAGCCTGTCACATAGCACTCCTCTCTTCCTCCCAACACAGAGTTTTCTTTTGGCAAACAAACTGGGATTACATGATTATTGATGACTGCTGGTCTGAAATAAACAAAGAAGAGCAATCATTAGCACAATCATACTTAATACTACCTTCAGGTTTCTAAAAATATTTTATATCTATTTAGCCTTTTATCATTTAAATCCTTAGTTTCAGTTAAGGTGTTTTTTTCTGACATGCAAAATTGCTTTTTAGGCTCTAAACCCACAGAAAGTGATACACAAAAGAGAAAAGTCTGAAATGGAGGATGACATAAAAAGAACCAACATTAATCCAGGAGAATGCTTTGACTTAGGCTAATGCACAGCCAACAGAACCTAATTACAAAGTTCTCACAAAGGGTATGATTTAGTGGCATTTAACACCTAGGTGTTAGCTTGTTCTTTCTGCATCCAGTCTGATTTTAAATAACTTTCTGTCAGGGCATTTAGCATACAGCAGAACCTAAGTCCATCTGACTTGTCTTTGGGTGCAGCTAAAGCTCATTTAGAAGACCACATTTTTAAGCTGACCCTGCCTCTGTTTCGGACATGCACTGCAGCCACAGCAATGAAAGCACGCCACAGCTGCAGACGGACAAATTCCTTTTGATTGCACAGTTCCACAGAGAGCATTTCTGATGAATGAAAACTGATGCAAGAAGGGCCATACTGGGCATTACATCAAATTCTTTGCCTGCCCACTGTCCATCCCTGCTGGAAGAGGAAATCTCCCCACCACAGCATGGAAACAGCAAAGAGTGGCATCATGCTAATGTTGTTTCAATCATCATCACCTTAGCAAGGTGCAAACATATAGAAACACAGATTGAAAGCTCCTGTAGGCATTACCTCCTCCTATTCTGCTGCCACTGCCTCACCTTCCAGCAGCTGACACCCAGTGCATTCCCAGCCTGGCTCACTGTCCCTAGCCCTCCTCCCCTCCGGAAGGCAGCCTTTCCCTTTCTGAAACCCTGCAGCTTCTACAGAAAGGGAAGAAAGAGGGGGTCTCAAATCACTAATTGAACACAGAGTGTGCAGAAACTCATTTCTACCACACCAACAGCCACTTTTCAGTCATCTTGTCCCGTCAGAACAAAGGAGTGCTTCAGGTGAAAAGGTACCTTTTCAGTTTGAGGAGAGCAATGTCTGCTCTGCGTGGCTCCTTGAAAAATCTCTCTACATCACGTATTTGCACTGATGGCTCTCTTGCTGCTTCTGTGTGTAATCCAAGGTACACTTTGTAGGCAGATGCTCGTGAGAACCTATTGGAAATGATTGCACATGGTGAGCTGATGAACACGCAACCAGAACAGAGACAACTTACAATGTTATTGAGCACCTTGTTCGATCAAAGCCAGATAGCCAGCTTTGGAGTAAACTTAATCCCTTATAATGGCACATGAAATCAAACTGGCAGAAGTTATCACTGTCACTCTGTTTTAGAGTCAAAATTCAGCTTTAATGAATGGCAAATAGCCTTGGCTCAATTCACAACTGCTTGCAAGCTGTTTGCAACCAGCTTGGGCTGGTTATTGTGTCTCTTGTTTCTCCTGTTATTTTCTACCTCGTGTAAGAAGTTGCTGGTGCAGACTATAAGATGTACTTACTCTTTTAAGCAGTGGGCAGCAGTAAGAACCCATTCAGGATCTATCAGAGTGCCCCCACAGAAATGCAGGCCAAAACTGTAATAGAGCAAAATGTCATGAAAAGGGCAATGGTTTAAAATGGGGAAGTTATATGTGTGCCTTTACAAACTAAAGACATTATCCCACAATTTCATTAAGAAATGTTTTGCTTTCCTTGAATAATGTTTCTTACAATGACAGTAGGGCTCTGCAGACATTTTTAGGAAGCCTTGTATTAAAACACATAGATCTTCGTTCTTACTCAGAGTTTCTATTACTGGAAAACCCTGTGTGCAATGAGGTTCACCATTTTAGAGATTTTTACTTTTTCTAGCGCTTATCACAGCCATAAAGCTCTGCAATTGGTCTTGATTCCCAGTTTTATTAATAGTTTTGCCAGTAGGATCAAATACTTACATGGAAAGACTGATCAAGAGGTGTACTAGCCATAATGTTGCTTTTATTCACTGGAAACTGATTCCATTGTAGAATGTAGCAACAGATTTAAAGTTATTCTGCCTTCTACTGAAATTGGAATTTACAATTAACAATTGATCATCTCGCTATTTGTCACAAAACAGAGCGTTCTTGGTTGTCTGAATGACCTTCTTTAAGAATAGCACATACAATATTTAGCCTTGAGCTATTTTTAAATTAAAATCAAGCTTAGAATGCTTAAACCACTTACTGTAACACTGCATGAGAGGCCAGGTCTTTTTGCAGGTAGAGTCTAATGTAATGGGGAATAACCATACCTGGTACGGAGACTGATCTGCCAGGGCCAGGAGTGTGGGTGTGAAATACACCCTGCAACAATCCTTTGAGCACACAGCTTTGGTTTGAACTTGGCTTTTCCACACTCATACTGAGGAGGAGCTTTGGAACAAGGAAAAAAACATCACTGTAAGGAACTTCAGTGATTTGCTACACATTCACTGTGAACTCGGTAAACTAAAAGGTGAACCTGTTACATTTGTCAGCCTCTGATTCTCTTCAAGTAATTCTATACCATACATCACATATATATATTTTTTGTTTTAGGTTACCTCCATCTGGAACACCTTAAAATGCCTAGTCCATTTATTTTCACATACAGTTCTCAGTGGCCAGTAAATTACACACGAGTAGTTCTACAGTCAGAAAAAAACAAAACAAAAAACAATCCGAAACAAAAACAGAAGGGAAAGGAGAAGAAAAGTGAGAGAAATAAGAAATAAATTCTCCTAACATTCTTAAATGGACTCTTATGGATGTCAGCTGTGCAGAAATTGCACTGGCAGATATTTTAAACTAATCTTGGTGGTACACCACACAAAACTCTAATGCTGTCTCTGAGGTACAAAATTTTGTCAGCTCTTATCTTAGGATCATTTGGTACTTCAGATGCCTCCGAGTTATTAAAAATGTAGTTCTTATTTGGCCTTGGTGAACTGACTCTTATCAACAGAGAATTTAAAATTTTGTCAGCTAAAAGAGCTGACTAATGAAATTAAAGGCAAAAGCCATGTTTCCTCTGTTCTTTAGATTACCATCTCAACAAAAAAACCCTATTAATTTAAAGAAGAAATGGGTCATCAGAATAGAGTACAAAAATCATGTGAAAATGTGATTTTTTTTTCCTTAGGAGTCGCAGCCCAACACGTACACTGCAGCACTACTTTCAAAGCTCCAGTGTGTATACAACTTTTTCTTGTTTGCTGCATTTTTGGGTTTTGATCTGAGCACATTTTCTTCTGCTCACCACTGAGAGGATAAAGCAGCAAGATAGTCACCATTCTTTTGAGAGCTACCTCTCTTCCTAGTATAGTTTTTGTTGTCGATAGACATGAAAGGATTGGAAACCAAAATGTTATAAAACTTTATCATTGTACACTTTGTTGTTCCACCTCATTCATACTACTAACAAAGGGCATTTGGTTAAATATTTAGGGTCAGATGCATTTTGCAGACATCAGATACGGTACAATAACAGAGGAGAGACAATCTGGTTGTCATCCAGAACAGGACCAGAGCCACATGAGCAGGCAGTGCAAAAATTTTTCTAGTGTAAGAGCATGCCTTGTTCAGCAAGGCCACACACAGAGTTTGCCAAGAGATTAGGTTGGGGTAGGGAAAATTTCTGCTGGAACTGCCCATTTTGGAACACATGGCAAAACCCCATGAGCTTCAGTGGCCTCCATATCTCATGGAGTGCTTGGAGCTTTCAAGGAAGACCAGTCTTAAGTCTTCAGACAGAGATCTTGAACATCACATCCCAAGGGCCTTAATTTCTAATCTAAATCTACTGCACTTAGATCAGTCTTTCAAACTAATCACCGAGTATTCTCAAGATGTTATAAAAAGGTACAGGAAAGGAGACACTAGTCTTTGAGGGAAAGTAGGGGGGGACACTAGTCTTTAAAGGAATAATTACGGCACTTGGGAATGTCACAGTACTCCCAGGCTTTTCTCGGGTCTGTCGTGTAGCACCAAGGTCCATTCACATCTCCATCAGGATTCCTGCAATACTGTAACAAAGAATAAAGGCAGGGAATAAACCAGGGAATAAAAAGACCAGCCAAATAAAGTTTCAAAATAAAATAAAATTTGGGAAATATTTTTTTATTTCCATTCTTATAAGTGATTTCCAACTCCTTTTGTCAAAAATTATTTCATTTTCCATTTGCTCTGTGCGTTTGGAAAAGGATAATAAATATCAGACTTCTTCAACTGTCTTCAGACAGTAAGCTTCACTAGGACAACCTTGGATCTCTGAGGTCTCAATAATTAGGAGATCCTGACTTTGGATGAAGGTATCCAAAGCACATAAAATATCTACTGCTTTCCCTGCAGTTAATAGGAGCAGTAGGATCAGTCCTGAGGTCTTTTCACATCCACTCTGGCTGCATGACTCAGGGTCAAGTGAGTGTTGTGTGAGCTGCTCTTGCTGGACCTGATGATGGCTGTGGTGATGCAGGGCTGCAGTGTTCACCCTCAGGCAGGTGCTGGTTAGCTGAATCACTCTCTAGGTTTTTCTTGGGCATACTGACTGATCTCTGCTCAACACAGACACCTCACACAACTGCATGCTACCAGGTATCTTTTCTAGCTCCCTTCCCTATCCTGAAACATAGCCTATGTCTTAGAAAAAGGGAGAAAATATTTGCTACCAAGAGCCCTTGACAAATGCAAGAACAAGAATTTATGACAGGCAGCTTTTTAAAGGGAGTTTCCCCAGTCTGAGCTGGAATTCACTACAGGGTAGGTGATGCCATCAAAGAATTGACTAAGTCAAGTCCTAAGTCATTTACCTGGTAAAAAATTAGTTTAAGCTGTCAACATCAAACATGCTCTTTATATCACATACAAAGCTTGTCACAAATTAGGCAAATATTGTAAATGGGACGTTACAAGTCTAAAGAACTGGTGATTAGTACATTTGTTAGGACTAAGGTTGGAAAGGGAGATTGCCTTCCAGGATGGTCAGGTACACATATAGCCCTGAATAACGGGGAATTACTAGGGGATGGGGGGCTACAATCCATCAGCTATATATCTCAATGAGCTTGAACATCAGATTGATCACCATCTCACCTGTCCCTGGTACTACTGAAAATTATGACCCCAGGTGTTCTTTCTGTCAGAGGAGACAGAGGCACTGCCCACAGACCAACTCTGGTTAGTCCTCAGTAGTGAGGAGAAGCAAGTGCCCATCTGAAGCCCCTTGGCTGTGCTGCAGAAGCATTCAGTAGAGCTTCTGGGCATCTCTGTGCCCCACGGTGACCACATCGGTCACGTCAGCAAGAATTAGCATGATCAGGTTTTTGGATTTAACCAAGGAAAAGAAATTAACAAAGACATGTCACCAAATGCTCGCTGAGGAACCCTGGAAAAGACAGGCAAAGCTCAATGACAACGAGTGTTAAATGAACAGTTGTTTACATTTTTTTCCAGGCCTGCTCTTGGATGAGTTTTGGGAGTGAAATAGTCGTGGCTATGAGGTTTCTGAGAACTCCACTCTTGACAAGTCCTGCCTCTTGCAGTTTTTGCCACTGTGCCACGGTAGTCTATACCATTTCCAACAATGCAGTCTGTGTAAAATGAAGGAAAGGAAATGGTTGTTAGCTGTGAGCTGTTGCACTATTTGATGGTGGTGAAGCAGAGATAAATTTGAGGAAATAGTATTACAATTTACATGTCTTACATATTATGTAGCTGAGGAAAGAAGGGCTACCTAGTGTCAAGGATTACTAACAATGATATTTTAATTTCCTTGCATCTTAAAAGTTTTCTTCATGATCACAAAAGTCATAAATCAAAGAAGATTACATTCAGTCAATCCTTCATGACTCCAGAAATCAGGACTACAAAGACCATGCATTCATAAAGTATTTTCCTTACAGACACTGATATCTGTCCAATGCCACATTTTACAGTATGTAAAAAGCAGTAACATGCATTTAGTCAAAACTATTAACTTCTAACCAGTGCAATGTGTCATAGCAAAAAAAAAAAAAAAAATTAAAAAAGAAAGCTGCAGTACTCTAACCAACTACTGCATAATAGAGTTGCATCTGAGCTGAATTAAAAAAAAAAAAATCCAGCTGCTCTGTGATGGTAAATGGAACCCTAGAAATGTGAAAGCATGGCATAGGAAAAGACTTTTTGGAGCAGGTGCCAGCAAAATGCCATCACTATTCCATTTTCTGACATTGCCAGTTGCCCTCTCACAGTAGTGTGGAAACAGCAGCCATCTGCTTCCTCGTGTTTCCAATACTGCCAGGGGTAGCAGGTAAAAGATGGAGCATTAGTCAAAATCCAATGCATTCCCTGCTATCCAATCCCTACTATAAAATTATACTAAAATGCTCAGAAAATGAAGAGAGTGGATACAATACTATTAAATTCTGTATTTAATTAGAGTTTCCTGTATTTCATCCTCATTAAATTCTTGAACATGTTTCCATAAAAACCAGCTTCCTGGTTATTCCTGGCATTTCTGGGGAAGCTGAAAGTATCTCACCAGGGTCCAGTGTTGTCTGAGGAGGCTTAGGTACAGTCTGGCCATCACACTTCTTCAGGTCACAGTACTCCCACCTCACACTGGGGTCAGTGGTGTAGCACCATGGACGGCTGTCAGCATCCGGGTTTCTGCAGTAATTTTGGGTCAGGCCCCTACAAATGCAAACATATTATACTCCTATCTGTGCCACTGCCCTGGGGAGAGCTCAAAAGAACATTTTAGAAAGCAGATCTGCTATGGAGTTAGCATATATCGTTTATCATCTACATTCTGTCATGGCCAGTTGAAATCATTTTTGCAGCAGAAAGAAATCAGGACACATATATGGAATATTTAAATATGCCAAATACTTATTCACGGATTAACACTTAGAGTAGAATATAATTCAAAAATCCAGATAAGTAAATGCATACACGTATAGCAAAGATATAACTTATTTTATTTTTTCACATAGGGTAATAGCTTTTAAAAAGAAATAGATTTTTGCATTTTGGAAAAAATAAGTAAATATTAGGAATAAGAAAACAATCTATCCCTTCCTCAAAGTTTTAATGACTTGCAGACTAGGAAGCAAAGACTAAAACTCGTGAATAAATTAATACATAGAAACAGTTCATTTCAGCATAATGGAAAATTTATGATAACTATTAATTGCCTTAAAAGCAATATAGAAACACACAGTTAATTAGTCTAAAGTATAATAGCAACAACTGTGGTTTCTTCCAAGATGAGGTAAATAAAAAGTGTTTCCACAATAAATAAAGTAGAAAAAGAAGGGATTATTTTTATCTAGTACACTCCCTTTCCAGCTTTATAATCATTGTTGTGCAGTGATGATGCAAATCAAAACAAGTTCATGAATGACCACTGTGCAATGAAACCTGGAAATGGGAAATCCACGTACGCATTTGGGAAGTTCTCTTCTGTTTTGTTGTGCCGGTGAGGCGACATTGAGCTCCAGGCTTGACATTTCTTTCCCGAGAGAGTGAAAGAAGCTGTACCACGGTAAGTCACCCCATTGTCCTGATAGCACTCCTCAGTAACTTCAGCCTGCCCAGGCACATCAACTGTATCATCTGTAGTGAATAACAGAAACCAATCTCTTGCATCTTAATACTTTGACACTTATACTTGATCACAGAAAGACAACAGAAAACAACAAGCCAGAGTGTTTAAGTGTTTCATTGACCACCACCAGCATGCTCTCTGTAATGGAATCCTTCTCAGACTATAGAGCAAAAGGAAAATTTCAAAAGATGTTTGCAAAAATTTCGTGATATGCTAGATTAAAAGCATTTGTCCATAATTTTACTGTCACACGTGGGGATTTATTTCAGATAACATGCCAAACAGTTAACATATTGATCAAATTTTTTTCAGGATGGGGGCTATCTGTGTCTTTGCCATAGACATATGTGTGGAACAAAACTACCTTGTGTAAGGAGAGTTTTCTTATTGTTTTCTGTGGAGTCTTGGTTCAGTTCTCCTAAATTATCTTAGCTTTTGCTACAGATTCAGTTTTTAAGGAACGGGCATGTACAGCTAACTAACTTTTTCATGGAGCATTTAAAAATATATCAGCCAAGTTAACCACCACTGGGGCAAAATGACAAGACTTCTGTTACTGTAATATTTCCTGATCCGAGCTGACTTAAAACCTTCTGCACTTAGCCACCAGACTGAACACACCAGCTGGGCTGCACATCAGACCCAGGAGTTCAACTAGACAGGGCAACACCAACAGTGACAGCAACAATGCAGCGGAGCAGAGTCACACAGGATTTTTCAAAATATACCATGATGACCCTTCACTTCCACTTGTCTCCTGTCCTTACCAGGGGCCTCTGGCTTGGTGCTGTCACAGGAGGGGATGTTGCAATATTCCCACCGGGCAGATGTGTTGGTGGTGTAACACCATGGCTGTTTCTCACCATCAGGATTTCTGCAGTAGTTTTCATTTAGGCCCCTAAAACAGAAAACTTGACTGATAAAAAGTCTCTCACAGAAATCTGTTAAAGGTTATGAATGAAAAGATTGCTGTTTACAGTTGTATTTACTGGTAGGTAACTCTTGCTCTCATTTACTGATGCCATCTGTTACAGGAATAATTGCAATTCACTGCTGTTTTGGATGTGCTACACCAGATACCTGCTCGACTGCTGGATGAATTAAGAGTGTGTAGTACTTTGAGGTCAAGAGTAGCACAGCAGAAAGAATCTAGGGTGAAATAATCTAGCCCCAAGCAAATATCATAACTACCATTCATACTCCACATGGTTTCATCTGAGCAACCATACAGTAAAAGGATGAAATGAGGAAGGAAAAAGTCAATCAAGCAGAGCTTGAAAGTCAGAAGAGGAAATACCAGTATTCAAGGACTAAGAAGTCAATAAAAAGAAATGTATGAAAAAATTGAAAATATGAGATCCAGCAGGTGATGAATGCTGGTGCAACTGAAGAACTTTGCAATGTAGACGAAGAGAACTGCAGTAATTTTGAGACTTGGTATTTCTCATGGACACTGAATAACAGAGGGGTTTCACTTACTGGCAGGGATAGTTTTCAGGAGTGCGAGCATGCCTGTGTGGAGACTGAGAACTCCAGTGCTGGCAGGTATTTCCTGATTCAGTAACAGATATTGTGCCTCGATAGTCTTCTCCTCTTCCTGAGAGACACTGACGGCCTGGCGCAGGAGGTGGTGGGGGTGTTGCTGTTACAGAAAAAGGAACTGAAATTAATCAGTGCCTTCTAGATATAGTAAAAAACTAAACCAACAAGCCACTCCGAACTTTATAATTATGTGGGCTTTTCAGATTTCATTGCAGGTAAGTTCTAATTACCAAAATATCTGAAAAGTCCAAAGGCAGAGAAAAAGAATCTAAAGATATCTTTCTTAACTTTTCTTTCTACCATTTTGAGTTCTTCACAAGTCAGGCTGCCAGAAGGACATTTGCATCTATCCCTTTACATACAAAAGTCAGGATATGAAAATGCTAGCAGCCTCATCAGAACAGAGCTGGAAAGTGAGCAAGTGACAATGCTGTGAAGAAAACTGGGGTGAAAGTGTCAGGCCAATCAGTGACACAGAAAAGGTGCATGTGTAAAACAGACATACTCTGGCTGGTGAGAGACAACAAGGATGAGGTCAAGAGAGAAGTCCCAAGGAAAAGTATAATGGCAAGGACAGGTCTTTAGGAGAAAAGAAAACTGAAAAGGTGGAGAATTGATTTGGAAGAGCAAAACAAAAACCAAAGTACTTTCAGGAAGAGTGAAACTTCTTGGCATCAAAAGAGGAACATGAGAAGAAACACCAGAAATGCCTAGTCATAGAAAAGCACATCAAGGAAGGGAGATGTGCTCCAGAGAAAACCATCAGACATGGCTATGACAGAATGTCTGGCCTCAATAAAGCTATCAGAGGTTCATTCTAAAGCGATTAATTTTTTTCTTTGAGAAAAAATTCAGCTGTCTTTTATACTTTTCTTTATCTTTGGGACCTCTTCTGTTCTAGAGGTTCTAGATCCTCACAGCACTCTGACTGGAAGAAGTCTAGAAGTCAGACTCACTGCAACGAGGAATGTCACAATATTCCCAGCGTTTAGTTGGACTGGTAGTGAAACACCAGGGCCGAGGTTCTCCATCAGGATTACGACAATAATTATTCTTCAGATCCTTCTCTGGAAAACTGAACCAGAAAAATAAGATTTTTAGGTTTTAAGATATGCTACCTAGTAGCAGTAACAATCATCCTGTCTGGTGCAGGTGTTCTTCAGCCCACCACTGATGATAAAGAGACCATCACAGAACCTGACTCACTTTTCTGGGAGGTATCCGTGAGAGTGAGGTTGCTGGGAGTCCCAGCGCTGGCACTCAAGCCCAGATGTTGTTGTTGCAACTACTCCATGGTAGTTTTCTCCACTGCAGTGCATGCACTCTACTGTAGGAACAAGGCAGAATAAGGACAAGAGAGACAGAAAGCCCTTGATGAACTGGTCCAGAAGCATTCCCCCTCGTCTCACATGAAGCACCAGAGCCTGATCAGAGCACAAGGCTGAAGCACAGTCATTTTTCAGCAAAGTAGAAGCTTATTTTCCTTGGTAAGATGACTTTAACTAGTTGATTATATTTGTACTATTCCACTAAAAAAGCCCACTAACCAGCATTATAGACTACAGGCTTTAAAAGAGCTAAATTGAATCCATTTAGATACAATTTTAAATCTGTGCTTTGCTACTGTCACATTTTATTGAGTTTTGCACTAGCAGCTGTCATTTGTCAATTCTAATTTTATGATATAAAATACACCCATACGCCTTTTTTTAATCTAGAGTAAAAAAAGGACTTTGTATAGCTGTTTTCAGGGTCTTTTGATATCTTCCTTGTTGATGTTGAAAATGCTTTGGAAAGTTTCATGCTGAACTAAATTCAAGTTTGAAGCAAATGCTAAATTAAAAATAAAAGTATCTGAATAACTTCACATTCTTGAACACATCTTGCAAAAAATGGAAAGAAGTCAGTATATGTATCCTGACCTTCACACTCAGGGATGTTACAGTAGTCAAATCTGGTATCAGGATCTGTTGTGTAACACCAGGGTCCCTTTTCATCCCCGTCAGGATTTCTGCAGTAGTTTTCCTCCAGTCCTGCTTTGGGATATCTTTCAGGTGTGTAACTGGAACAGAATTAAATGGGATTACAGAATAAGGAAAGTGCCTCATTCATCGGAGACATTATTTTTATTCTAAATATAAAATACTTGTCTGAGGACAATTTTGAGATGTTGTCTTTAGAGGAGCCCCTAATTGTTGTTGTGTGCCATTGCTGAGGCATCAGAAGTGCTACAATGATAGACCAGGAAATACAGTGCCTCTATGGCCAGTTATGCCTTAATGCTTGCATTTTCTTTAGCTATTTGTTTCCAGCAGTTATTGTTCAGTCAGGGTACCATGTGGAATGTAGTGAATTGTTTCCTCTGGGATATGTTCCCCAGGAGATGCAATGAGAACATATTTCTGAAATGTGAGAGCCCTCTGTAACCTGAATGTTGTAGCTTCTGAATAGAAGGTTACTAAATAAACCCAGTTTAGTATTTTTTATTAAAGACAAGAAATACTGCCTTGTTAATTGTGGATTCACTGATAAAATGATGCACCTCTATCTCATCTCCCATGTTATACCTGTGGCCAAGAGAAGAAATTCTTGCTCTGGTGAGATTACTGAAAAATTCTGATTTCAGCAGAACCAGATGTTTCCCTGTCTAGTGTTTTGCTCATGTAAAGAGCATAAAATTTATGGCTGACAGTGTCTCTACTGATCATGGAGCATCACTTAGAGGTCTCTGAGTAACAACTCAGATTAGAGAATGATCTTATTCTAGATAGGTATAGAAAAATATTTTATAAGGAGATTTCTAACACCAAAAAAAGGCTTACAAGACAAATTTGCATATATGTATGGCTTGAAAAAAATTCAGAAAAAACATATAAACAGATATGAAAAGACCTTACTTTGGTTTATGTGGGGAATTCTCATCCCACCTCTGGCACCGCACACCGTTCCGAGTTTTGGATTCTGTTCCTCTGTAATCCACTCCTTTTCCCTCCTTGCATTCTAGAAGATAAACTGAAATGATATGTGCTTAATCAGTATCATGACATATCCATTGGATTCTAACATATACAAAATCTATTTTCATGCTAACACACTTAAAAATGTTCAATCACATTTTGACTTTCTTCAGTTCCCTAAACTAGACATTTTACATTGTAAAAACCTGCTAGTTAGCTGATGTCTAAGTTGACTTAATTGGGACTGAAAAATGTATGTGAAAGCAAAAAAAGTTCTACACTAGAATTCCAGAGAAATAAGAGTAACACAATCCAGTTATTTTGGGAACATGCCATAGTAAAATTAAATAATAAAATATGCTTTAAACATTTAATTAGATACTATAACAAAATAGAAATACATTCTCTTTTTCTTACCTCCTGTGAGATTATTATAGTTACGCACAGTAATTAAAATAAAATCTTTAATGACAGTCACCCGAATTCAGGTGAAGACAAGGCAGCTGCAGTTTAGGGACAGTCACTGTCAGGTAACATGTCCTCTGGCTCAGAAAACTAAGCAGGAAACTCATTTACCATTCCCCTAGGGAAGCAATCTGCCTTTTGGTTTGGGACCTGGTTTGTCTCAGTGACTTTAAGTAGTGTCCAAACCGAATACTTGTAGAGACCCAGTTTTGCAACAGTTTTTCTCAGCATCAAAGTTGTGGCAAAGCTGACATACAAGAAGAAGAATAACAGAAATCTGGAGAAATAATGCCATTTTACACAGATCTGTCTTGCCCAAAGTGAAAAGAACTAATATTTGAATCCAAAACATGGTTCAGATTTTCTGAGGGCTAATAGTTTAGACCTGAATTTACAGATGCACCTTCAGGCATGCTTTTACTTCAATGTATATTTAGAGGCAAGTTTACTCTAGAAACTTTAGCTGGAAGCTATTTGGATCCCTCAAACAATTTTGCAATAAAATAACATCAAACTCCTCAATTACTGAACATTGAATCAGTCAAGTGCTGACTCCTCTTGTTTGTGTAAACTTTCGACCGTTTATATAACCTTTAGGGCTTTTCCTTTCTGATGACAAATGACTAACTTTGATCCCCAAACTCAATCCATGTCCTTTGGGTTAACTATTTCCAAACAGATATGTAGCTAACAATTGCCAAATGCAGCTTTAATTCTTGTTACTTTTACTATAAGTCAGAGAAGATTATCTTTTATAGCACACACTATAGAAAAAACAACTTCTGAAACTGTCAGTTTTATAATAATTGTCATCTTTTGTGTTGAATGAAATGATAAATAGCAACCAGGTCTCATTGAGTAACTGAAAAAATTTCAGCAAATAAAAAGATGAGCAACACAGACACCATCTGAGACATACACAGCAGGTTGTGTTTTTGATGACACCAAGGGCCATCTTTCGGTTTCTGCAGGTAGAAATGCAATTTTTGGAAATTTTGGTTTTGTCAAACAACAGTTTTTCACACTTTTAGCAGCCTCAAAACATCAACAAATTCAGTGAGTATTGTATTATAACCTCAGAAAACCCAAAGGATGTCTCCAAAATAAACCAAAATTGCAGTCTAGCTCCTGATCACAGTAAGTAAAACCAATATGATTATTTACATATAAATTACCGATTCAGTCTTTCAGCTTTGTTACTTGTTAATTCATCCACTCAGTTTTCCTTCTAAATAGGAATTGCAGAAGATTTCTTAGTGCTACTTAATTGTGATTTATGGAAAGTCCCACCTGCTTCTGTGTATAATGAAAGAGCTAATGTTCTAAACATTTAATTACCTGCAGAAAAAATGCAGCTGGCCAAAAGCTTGAGAAATTATTAGGTTGAAAAGGACCCTCAGTTGTCTTTGGCCCATAGCCCCAGAAATAGCACATTCAGGTTCTAAGGTGGGTGAGACTGCTCAGAGCTGTGTCCAGTCAGTATCTACAAGAGTGAAGGCTCCACAGCCTCTCTGGGCAGTGTGGCCCAGTACTTACCCACCTTTCTGTGAAAAATTACTTCCTTATACCCACAGTGCCTAAACGAAATCTCATCTGGATGTCACGCTGCAATCCAGCTAAAGCTGTTGAATTACTATCTAAAATCTCCTTGCAGCTGCTAGAGCACTGTCATCCCACAGGGAGGGAAAAGGACAGGTCAACAGAGAAATAAAGATGCAGCTCTCTGGAGCTCATGGGTATTTACTGTCAAGTTATTGAGATTCTTGCCTTCTGCTTAGAAACTGGCCCATCAAAACCACTTCATGATTTCCAGCAGCTGAGAACCTGGTTCATTTTAGATTTTGATGCATCTTTCTTTGTTGAAGGAGACCAAACCCTTGAGATAATATAGTTTTCAATTTCTGAATATTTTCAAATGTATTAATATTTTTTTTCAAAGTTACAAATCAGCAAATGGTCAACCACAATGTTCATGAAGTCATTTAACACAGAAGTAATTTTATTCAGAGTTTACCACATCACCTTGTATTTGAATGATCCCTAAGGAGATTTTTCTCCCTTACGTATTACTAAGGGAACAGCACAATGAAATTTATGTTACATTAAAAACACACCACATTCCTTCTTCCCTGTGTATAGCAAGAGTTCCATGAACAAGAATGTAATTCAAAAATAGTCTTAAAACCCAATTGTTTCCTTGCATCTGGCATAAGGTAATAATTTTTGAAACAGGATAAAAAATTGGATAGCTGCCGTTTCTCAGAGACACACTTCCGATTTTCAGAAAGAATTAGAGACCATTTCTGTTAAATAATCATAATCTATGACAAAAACATTCATAAATAAAATATGTACAAAAGGGGAACACAAAAATTCACTATGCCAATTAATTATGCCATAAAAATAACAATAGGATAAAAATGCTACCAAATTAATTAACTGAAGAGTATGAACATCATACAACAATATACAAATACTATAAAAATAGATAATTTTTATCTGAACCGCAATCCAACAATATAAAAAAGATATAGACATACCTCTTTTTTCATAAAGAACTGCATTTGCTCTTCTGAATATCATTGCTGTTTTGGTGTTCTCAGTCAATGTTAAACACTGTTGGTCTTTACTGGTAAATAAGAAGGCCCTGTTGAAATTAAGAGGAGAGAGCAATGTAAGAAACAATACTGCATATGCTTATTTTCCTGAAAACATTTTTGAGTATTAAGTGTCATTTTATCCAACACTACATTTCAGTGATATTTAAGACTGAGAAATACATTCAAATCACTGAGTATTGCAGCTCACATTTTCAGTGGTGATTTTCACTTCTAAGCGTTCATATCAAACTTAGGTTGAAAGGGAGCTACCAGAACAAATTATAACAATGCATAAAAGGTCTATAACTTGCCAGAGGTTCAAGAGACCGTGTTGAAGGGGATATATACACAGGCACCTTGACTTTATTATTGACTTTATACTGGGGAATGTCTCACTCCTTGAATAACCACTAAAACATTATGCAGTATGCACAATGCTGCCAGTATGCAGCAGTTACTAAGGAGCAGGTAAAACACAGGACCAGGACCTTAAATTATCTTGTTGTACCTCTTCTGAGAGTAAGAACTTTATAAGCCATAGCCTTTCGTCTTTTCAGCAAGTGTCTAGGCTGTAAACTGCAAAACTGGAGCAGATGGTTTAGCCTTTAGAATAGCATCTAAGGAAACCTTCTGACAAGCATAGTAATTCCTACAGCTGGCTTTTCTGAACTGAAAAAAGAGCAGTATCAGCATGGCATTCAGTGGGTAGATCCATATCAGGAAAGCTGCTACCCCCAAGTAAGCCAATTTAGCTGTCAGTAATGTTAAATTTTTAAGTACTGAAGTAACCAAGGGCACAGCCCTATCCATCTCTAAGGTGGGATAACAAGTCTGAAATATTGATCTGAAGCTTTAACTGAAGATTGGTCTGAAGCATTAATGTGAGGATGCTGCAGTGTTGGCCTGGTCTTAAGCTCTAACTAACATTTATCTTTCTTCCCTCAAATCCTTCCTGCCAGATAGCACCTGTTCTTGCTGGATTGTAATAGATCTCACATAATTAATTAAGGAGGCATTAACCTGATGTTGTTTCCAGTGCCAATGATGGCAGGCTTAGCCCCAGGGCAGAAGCTAAGGAGTGATACCGTGTCTGAAAGGAACATTAATTACCTGCAAACTGTAAACATATAATCTGAATATACAGACTTGCCCTCTTTGCCTTCCTCCCTACTTTCCTGAAGTACACGCTACTGCAGCTCTGCCCTCTTTGTGGTTTCCAGAGTGAAGCTGAATCAAAGGGAATTGGTGGTATTTCATACAGTCAGCAGCCTCTGTCATCCTTGAGGGTTACAGCTTCTGAAAATAAGTCTCCTTTTCTCTTTTGTTAAAACACAAAGTTACAAAACACATTTAAGAAGTCAGAACCAGTGTAACCCTGCCTTGAATAAAATCATTAAGTAAAACCAAGTGCTTGAAACAGCACTGCAGACAATCACTCTGCTTCAAAAAGGTGTGCTGCAGAAGTGGTAGACTGGAAGAGAAATCTCCTCTGCCCCATCTGTGTGGACTGCTTCCCACTGCAGTAATGGACATCTCTCCTCACTGCCCCAGTTTCCCGCTATTCTGCTGGAGCTCAATGGGCTGCAAGGCTTTGCTGCAGGAGATCCAGAAGCCTGAGGCTCAGAGCAATAGGCTCCAGCAAAGCAAAGACCAATGATACAGGCTCATCATCACCTTTCATGCTCACCCCTTGAGCCTGGTTAATGCAAATGCAGCAGGAGGACTTGGCTGAAAGAAGGGTTTAGAATCATGAAGGTTTAGGTGGTCATCTCTTCCTCAAAGCAAATAGAACTTACCCAAGTTCAAATTCTAGTAAAATTCCAAATAATGGGTTTATCTGCGAGATAACCAATACAAGAAGCAATGCCATTATTGCTGTCCTAAATTTCCAAGAAATTAATTATTAATCCCTTTTGCAGGAGTGCAAGAGTCTTGATAAAACCATGTCAAGTTGGTTTGCAGCATGTCAAGCTGTGCATCAAGATATTGTAATGTTTTTCAATAAAAATTCAACATAACTTCCTTATTTTCTCTATATTTCTTGTCTTCATCTATATGTCCCAGGTATACTGTTTCTACACATTTTTTGTTTTTTCAGCAAACCTCAAACCCCCATATAGTCATAAGGAAACCCTGGAAAGTTCAGACTGCTGATAAAAAAGACAAAATAAAATAAAATAAAATAAAATAAAGTAAAATAAAATAAAATAAAATAAAAATGTGGGAACCAGTGGAAATTACCTGCAAGCAAACTTCTCTTCATTTTCACATTTCTCTGCACATTCTTCATCACTATTTGTTCTATAAACTTGCTTCATTGGGTTGAGCAACCACGCCCCCTCTGTTCTCACATAACGGTCTAGGATGCTTCCTTGCACTAAAAGGAAAAAGATAGAAAGGAGTGAAAATGGGAATGATTATTTGATTTATTTCAAACGCTCATGTTAAATTTTTTGTCACCTAGTCACATGATATCATCATTTAATTGCTGGAATAATTGGGCTAATGGTGACAAAATATGGGTAAATCTAAAATGCCTTCCTATTATGGTAAAAGGTGGCATCACTGAAAACCCAGTGTAAGGCAGGATAGAGAAATGCCTTGAATAGTGATAACACAAACCTACGGTATAAAGTAATGGGAACACAGAAGATGACCTGAGGAGCAAAAAAAAGTGAGGTGTTTCAGAAAGAAAATATTGGCCATGCATACTTTGGACATTTGGAGAAATGGGACTCAAGAAAGATGAGAAACAACATTTGTCCATTATTCTCCATCTATCAACATGGAATGAATTCAGATTTATCAGTCACCTCCTTTGAAAGGCTCCTCCTCTTAAAAGAAACAAACCACCCTCAGTCACTGGGGTCAGATGTTCAGTTTGTCATTTTTGTAATAACCCTGTACTGAATTTACTTAATAACCAAGGTAGAAGTTGTTGCCCTCCATCACAATGAATCAACACAAGACACTAATCTGGTAAATAAATTCACCTAACAATGTCTGGGCTACAGCTGCATGCCACATATATAGGGTACTAAAAAGTACAGCTATGTCTAATGGTAAACTCAAAAAGTGTTCAAGAACAGTCCTCCTTGTAAAGGACTTTGGCATTTTGCTGTTACAGCTCTGCAATCTCAGAATTAGTGCATAGCACAGTGACTTTCATGACTTCCAGCTGCAGGGTCATGGAGTTGCACGAGTCCTATGATTTTTAGTTTATCAGTGAAGCATATGACTCTTCTGACGAACGTTTGGCTCTGGGAGTTACTTGTTCTGAAGGGTTTCAACCCTAAACAGACACCCTGGCCCCTGGTCACTGCAGGACATCTGAGTCCTGCTCTGTTTTTGTGCCTGGCTTTACACAATTGCTGAATAAAAGGCAGACAGGGGATGAACCAGACCATGACTGGAATCTCAGCAATAACAGCCATGCTGCAGAGAGGGACTTCCTCACTTTCTCCGAGCCCTGTCTGCCTCAGCCATGGCTCAGTGCCAGCAGGAGGGACAAAAAGCCTCCTTGTCCCACTCAGACCCACAGCCTGTGAGCGAGGGCTCCACTGGGTTGTTCAGTGATGTTTTCCCAGCAGAGAAAGGCAACAGCTCCTCCCTGTCCTGAGTAACACCCTTTAGTGTGGAGCAGGCTCATATGTGTCCCGCTATTCAATTCCTTCACCTGAGAGATAGCTCAGCCTGCAATTGGGTATTTTCTTACAGATCATTTTGCATCTACATGTTGAAGCTGGTAAAACAAGGATGAAGGCCAAATTATGCTCCTTCTCATACAACTGCAAAAGAATAGAAGTTACTGCAGGGGTTTTTCTGCATTTAGACAAGGGAAGAGTTTGTCCCTAAGGGTTGGCAGTTACTTTAAGAGTATGCATGGAAAGGATAGCTGCTGGAAAACAAAAGAGTAAGTGGAAAAGAGTCCAATGAAATTTCCACTAGTTATTTCAAAACAAAAACACTGAGAAGAAATGAGTTTTAAGACAAAACATTAAGCTAGGTTAAGACAATATCAAAGGGATGCTGCAATACTCTCCACAAGGAAAAGAAAAACAAGTAAAGAATTCCTATTATGGTACAGCTTCCATGTGAACTTAATTCTGTTCTGTTTTGACATTTTGCAATAATATTATTATTATTATTACAACATTTGATTTTAGAAATATTGACAGGGTCATAATTGATTTGGGTCATAAAAATATTTTTCCCCTTTTGTGTTATATTTACCTGGCAAGGCATCATACTTTAAGAAAACAAAAAGGAAAATATGCAATCTGAATAAAAAAGCAGTAAATTTTCATGTTACCATTTTCCCTATATCTGTGGTGTTTTACAGTCTCAGGAGTATGTATTATTATCTTAGTCAGAAATGCAAATATTTACCACTATTTGAGAAAGGATCTGCAAACAAAAGTACAGTATCTCAGATAAAAGCCCAAATTGTATATTTTCCTCCCTCATATAAAGTTTCTACTTAATTAAGAAAAGTATTTAATTTTACTAACGCTGTTCTTTTGCAAAAACAAAGCTTAGAAACTAGAATTTAAACAAATATTAAAATTTTAGCATTAAATAACAGATTTTTTTTTTTATGCTGGGGCATGTCTCTAATATTTCCAGCTAAAATCTACCCAAATATTTCCCTAACTGTTACCTCTTCTTGTGTTTTAAAACAGCACATGTAAAATGCTTGTTTGTTTCATTGCACCTTTATACATACATTAGCACATTGTATTACACATGTATTTTTTACTGCAATCACAACATACTGAGTGGTTATATAGGTGCCGGCAAGAAGCTGCGTGGTCTGAATCTCTCAGTTCATTGGAGTTTAAGGTTTTCAGGACAGAGAATATCCATACGTATGAAACCCATATAAATATATCTAAAGAGACCAATTCAGTTCTTGTGTGTTCCCAAATATTTGTATCATCTTCCACAAAGTTATCTTTTCATACCAAAAATATCGCAGAAACTAACAGTGATCAGATCTGGTCTCCCTATCACATGGAATGAAAAATTCACTGTTAAGAATGTGGTTATGAAAAAGAGTGAAACTGCAGTATGTAGAGCAAGCTTTCCTTTCCTTTGTGATTCTGTTTTGCACAAGCATTAACAGACTTTAATGCAATCAGAATAAGGATCACAGTAGCTAGCAATAACATAGAAAAAATCCCAACCCAAACCTCAGATAAAAACCAGAAACCAGAGGGAGCCATGCCTTTGTACAAGCCTTTGACAGGCTGCTTCCCAAGGGTGTCCCTGCCTCTGGCCATGGAAAAAGTTTGCTGAGAGCCATTAGTTGCCCATGCAGACACCAAGGCTGCTCCTTTTTTGGATTCTCTAATGAACACAGCCCTGGAGAAATGGCAACTCTCACACTGGTCAGCAGCAGCTCTTGCTGGCCAGCAAGTCCCAAATCCAGCATTGTCCAGGGAAGTTGTGACACAGGGATTTGGGGGGCCTACCTTTCTCACATGGAGCTTGCAAGGGTCTGGCCCCAGTCTCACCTAGGCAAGAAGAAGGCAAAGCACTCTTACCTGAGCTGAGAAAGACCAGAAGGAGAAGGGCAGCTTTGCTAATCCCCATTTTGGGCCAGCTTGGCGGGTGCTGGAAGTTGTGTGTGTCGGTGCTCGAAGTTTTATTGACTCGCACTGGAGTGAGGCAGCATCAAACAAACAAGGCAGGAGGATTAAGTTAATCATTCTCCCATGCTGCTCCCCCCTTGCCACGGTGTGGCCGTTCAAACAACCTTGAATTGGATGGATTACCAAATCAGATTCAATCATTTCTACTGGATGCTGTTAAATGCAAAGGCACTTTCTTGTTTTGCAGGATATGTTTTGTTCTCAAATGGTTAGGTCTTTCTCTGCTAGGGAAAAGACAGGAATAATGTTGCTGGAAAGCATGGAAAATCATGTGTCTAGGCAGAATCTGAACTTCTCTTGACACTGGAGTCCCAATAGTAAATTCAGCCATGCATACCTGTACTGATTTATAAGCAGCAACTACTATTTAATCTCACAGTAAGCATGTTTCTAAGATTCAGATATTATTAGCACTGTAAAATAGTTTACTTCTTTATTAAATAATTCCTTTTCTGCTGTCTCCTTGACCTAAAGTCTTCTCTTTTTTCTTCTATTTTGGACAAGGACTTAATTTTAATTTCATTTTAAGTTCAGATTTAAGAGGATACTCTAAACCTTAAACATTAGGTTTAAGAATCTTAGGTAGCAATTTAGTGTTCTTCCTTAGCAGACATCTAAGCTCACACTGCATGCACAAACTCATCCAGTGAGGCTGTCAGACTTTGTTCATCTGTGTGTTATCCTGATTTCAACATCAGATCACTCTGCATTTCCTAAGCAGCCTTTACCTTGGAAAAGTTGCACTGCAGCACCATTTCATGGCTTCTCTTGCATGTTAACTCTCTGGTGTTGCTTCCGAACAACTTATTGAACCAAACGTGCTGGTGGCTCACTGGAGGCAGGAGCAGGATGAATATTGGATGGGGAGAACAGACTTGAATGGACACTGCTGGATCATGCAATTCAATCTTCTGCAATTGAAGGCCAAAAGTTTACAGAATCATGGGTTGCTTCTAAAAATTAATGAGGCTGTCCACTTCTACGTCATCCTGCCTGCTTTAAGTAGAAGTTACACTGTACTGAGGGCTTGGGATAAAGCTAGGAGTGCAGGAGTAAATATGTGAGAGAGGCATTTTAGCATGAGAACCAGATTAGCTTATATTTTATTGATTATCTGAAAAATTTAAAGCTGATCCTGCTTGTGGTCCTATACTATTTTTTCTCCTGTAGGGTAGTATAATACCATGCTATTTGGTTATTTCCTGTGCTTGAATCTGTTTTAATGCAACTTGTGAATTGCAGCAAAGCATGGGATATCTGTAGGGGCTCGGGATACCACCGATGTTAGTCCAGGGAAACAAAGCAGAAGGGCCTAGAAGAGGAGCTGATTGGATCTGAACTCAGCTCAGGGAAACATTTGAAGGGAGACAGGGAGAATGGGTTGGACATAATGCAATCATGTGTGGGATCAGGCTTATCAGGTTTTAGGAACAGTTACTCATTGGGAAAGAAGTGTAAAACAAAGGAGCACAACTCCAAGTAGGTGTTACTAGCAAGTAGGCTTTTGAGAGCTATTCAAGTCTGGGTTAGCTCCATGTTTTTAACAATCTTAACCTAGTTTTCAATTCTAGCTCCAGATCCTGGTTTCTGTCTCTCCTGCTCTATATCCCCTGACTCCCCAGCTACATCTGCTCACCAATCCCTGTGCTTCCTTCCCATCATATATTATCAGATAGTGAGTGGGTCTTTTCCTTACTCGAATGCAAAATTTGTTTTCTGCTCAGCCTTGCCCTCTCCAGCATCTTTGGCACCTTCTCCATTTTTCTGTATCCCCCATTTCCACTGAAGTAGTCATTGGGTTACTGTGTTATGGTGCATATCTGGTGGTAAAAATCTAAGAAAAAAAGTCACAGAAGTGGGTGAGTGCAGCTGTTTCTGCTGCAAGAAGAGGTTTGAAAGGCTGCAAGTTTCAGCTGAGTTTGTAAAACTCATCAATAAACACTAAGTATTTGAGATTTTAACCAGATTAGCTTTTTTTAGTTTTCAAAATCAAAGAAGCTAATTGTGGTAGCCAAAGGTTTAACACATGTTCATGATAGTTTGGGAAAATTTGCATGCATCAGGTAAGTAAACTCTTTTGCAAGCTTTCCTCATGTTAAAAGTCTATATATACTTCTTCACAATCTATACTCCTTCCTTATAGTCTATAGTTGTTGCCACTTTTAGGCTTGGCTCTGGTTCTTCTCTCAATCTCATTGTCTCAAATCTGTTTAAAATGCACCTACATTTGTGTGAATGCCCTGAAGAAAGCAAAGAACACTCATTGCCATTTCATTCAAAGATGGCAATGCACATTTGAGAAATCTTATTAATCTCTGTGTAAATGGGTATGATCCTGGAAAACTGGATTTGAGAATATTGTCAGCAATTGTGCTTGGTACAAAAACAGTCATTCTGTAAGTTTTCCACAAGAAAATGACAAAACAGAGGTGTCTCTTATCTGTCATACTGGCACTCCTCACTGTTGTCTTGTGACAAGGATGTGACCTGTCAAGGCATTATATTTGAGAGGATCCCTTGTAAACTGTTGATTTAACCTTTTGTGCCTTTCCTTCTTTCCTCTTTCCCCTCAAGGATGCACACAGTATCTAAATCTCTCCCCAGTTCTGGTCTTGTGGTGTTTGTTCTCATTTATTTGATCACTGTGAGGCCCACCCATAGGTGGAAGTTTATCAGATCTTATTTCAGAGTCAGGGTACATTGGTTAGCACAGTGGTTAAAATATAAACAACAGTAGGAGGCTTTTTAAATAGAAGTTGACCCTTGAAATTGGGTTTACTGTAAGTTCAGAAAAGTTCCCCACAAAAGAAATTGCAAACAATGTCAGAACACAGAGCACAATTTTTCAAATAAATTTTCTTAAACATAAATTCTCTAAATTTCAGAATCAGGAAACATCAGAAAACAGACACTGAGATTATCACTTACTTGCTAAGAGGAAAGAATCAAAGGAAAGATTTCGTTATCTTTAAATACCTTCAAAGGAAGGGAACATTTCAAAAGGCATCTCTAAGGCATTGCTCATCCACAAGACTGGGATGAGCATGAAGTAAAGGAGTTAATGTAATTGCTCCAAAGAGTCTCTGTGATATAGAGCCACGAGCAGAGGGAAATAAGGAAGGTATTTTTACTTTTCTTTTCAAACACCATCAGAAAAAGTAATAAAAGTAAGATGTACATAGCCCTGATCCACAGAGCCAGAGGGAATTTTGGGCAGCAACCCCAAATGGATAATGTGGATGGCTTCTAAGAGCAGATGCTGCTGAATGTAAGGTAGGGAGAAGTTCGGGAGGAGGAAAGGTAGCCAAGTTAAAAATAAATTCTGTCCTCACTCTGCACATGAAAGAACACAGAGGGCAGAAGATCTGGTAGATAAACTCATCTCTGTGATTTCTGACCACAGATGCTAATCTGGATCCAAGGTAAGGAAAATTAAAATAAGGAGATAGAGAGAGGATGGTTTTTTCAGTAGTGAAAGCTTCTGTCTCTAAAATGTTCATTTGTTCTGGTTGCTGCCAAATGTAAGAAACCAGCAGAAAAAAGTCAGGCAAATGAGAAGCTAGAAGTGAGCAAACTGAGTGTCACCTCTATAGAGAGAGATCTAAAGAATTAATTAGTGAGGTTTCTGCATTGCTGAAAAAGTATCTGGAAATACAAAGACTGTGCAATTGCCTTTAACAGAGGTGTGGAGAGCATTAAAACCATAGAGAATCTGACAGCCAGCACGTAGCACACATTGTGCTACAAGACTTTGCACATGAGGGACAATGGCATCATGTTGCAGATAGACAAGAGGGTAAAATCATTCTTCATTTCCTAGACAGGGAACATCAAAGAAACTGCAGCTAAGGTAAAGAATTGTGGACAGCAGAGGGACTGTACAGCTTTGAGTCCTGCTTGACTATTCCAGCATGTAACATCCAGCAGTAGCAGTGCCTTGGGAAGTGGTTCAGCAAAACTGCTGTGGTGATCTCTGCAGCCTGCTCCACGTTTGTGTCAGGGGGAGCACATGTCCTGCACCCAAACTTGTCCTTCCTTGATTTTGCTATTCTCCTGCTGTACTGCTGCAACCACCCTGCCTAAAGAGTGCTACCCACTCTTTACAGGTGGGGCTGCAAAACACAGAGAAGCAGCATGTAAAAGGGCCTGAAATGCAACCCATATGTCTGATTTTCTTTTTAATTCTGTTCTTCTTGAAAGAGTCTGTAAGAAAGTGAGAATCTGCATTCAGGCTCCTCAAAGACTGGTGCACTCTAGGTCATTGCTGCACTTCTTTGTGTTCAGCAGGTGAGCAGTTCCTGCCTCTGCTGTTCCGAGTCACAGACTCAGCTGAGAGCTGTGTTCTGGAGCCCATGCAGAGGGAGGGTTGTTGAACTCTTATCAGTCTTTCCTCTAACACCTAATGGTGCAACTTAACCCTTTGACCACTCTTTTCAAAATGTTTAGAGTTACTGGGGAGTCCTTGGATGAGGGTAAGGGCAATTTGGCAGCAGAATGTGGAAGAGAAAATGAAGAAAAGCAGCACAATGATTATTCCACTTCTGGTTAGAAAAGCAGAGCAGAGACTGTGTGGAGAAATTTTGCATTTTACCCAACCGTTGTCCAAGTGGTTCCAAAGATCCCTGCAGATGCCTGCTGTTTGTAAGGTGCTGTTCTGTTCTTTTTCTACACACTTAGGCAGTTGTGCACAATGATCAGTGTTGCGGTGTTTTGTTAACTGATGGTTCTAGCTAGTGATGAAATCAACTGTCTAGAAATCTCACTGAAATAAGATGAATGTTTACAGTTCCATACTTCTATGACAGTATCAGAAAAGAGGGACAAGCCACCTCCATTTTCCACACAAAGTGTATATTGAAATTTCCAAGTGCATTTTCTGCTTGTCACTTACATGTGGGTTTACTTCAATGCTTATTCTTGGCTCATTGACTTGCATAAAGGAGGGATGCTCTAAGCAGTTTAATCTTACTGAAGATAAGTGTTAAAAGGGTAAAGGCAGAAAATTATGTTAATATTCCATTCAGGGCTTTTTGGAATGGGACCAGTTCAAGACACTTGAGTTAGAGAGATTTTCAACAATATGTCAGCAAGGTGAGAATATTACCTTCAGGTTTAGTTTAACATTTTGACAAATTGCATGTGTGTGTGGGCATGTGTATGTGTGAGTGTGTTTATGTGTGTGAATACAACCTGCTATAACATCTTTGTTTACAAACAGTTAATAAAAGTGTTAATGACAATTCCAGTTTAATAGATGCTGTATAAAAATCCTCTATTTTTGAATCATTTTTATGCCTCTATGCAAAATGACCTTGTCATTATATTCCACAGCTTGCATTTGCTGAAGACAACATTGGAAAAATTGCTTGGTTCTTTTTTTCCTGACTCTCATGTAAACTCCCAAGTTGAGATCAGGAAATTTTGATTTAGAAATCATGGAAAACTTGCTGATCAGCTTTATCATTTGCTCCTATTATATTTTAATTTAAAGTAAACTTCTGAAAGATATGCCATTTACATGTGCTGTGTGTCCCAAAGACTGTAGCATACCATGTTCTATTTTTGGCATAGAAAGTGCAGAAACATGAGTCATCACAAACAGTGGGGTGGAAGGTGGATGAAAATGGAGTAAAAAATTAAACAGATGATGCTGTCAGCAACTGGAATTATCTTAATAATTTTTTTCCAAACTCGTTTCTCAACCTCTGCAACACCTTCCCTAGTTACAAACCACACATTAGTCTTCTGATATCTTGTGTAAGATACCTCCTTGGGAAAAAAAAGGTTTTTTAGCACTCAGAAATGTTCAGAGTGTTGTAGTTGTCTACAGGGTTAAGATACAGGAAAACAAAAAAAATCCAGTGGTATTACATTTGAAAATGTGATCACCATTAGAGATCACCAATAGAGATCACCAAAGCAGACCCAGACAGATGAAATGAGGAGGATGGTATTTATGTGCCAAGGATGCAGAGTCCCATCCAGTGACAAAGTGCTGGTGTTATCATCAGAATCTGGGTCCAAGTTCCTACATTCTACGACAATATATTGACATAGTCCTAGTAATGACACAGTCCTAGTATTCAACTCTAAATATGAAAAAAGATTTATTATTTAGGCACATCAAAGACTGGAAAATGCAGGAAATCTTGCCAGAGGTATCACCTGAATAGGTGCTTGAATTAGGACAGATGACTGATAGTAAATCAAGAATTCCCATGCTGCTAGAGAACAGATAAAACTGCAACTGTTTTCTCAGCTGGAGAAAATAATGCAAGATATCCAGACTGTATTCTCACAAAAACCATAAAAATATCCCAAATCACAAAATAACACATAGAAAAGACTCAAATTACTGTGGAATCAAGTCAAAAGTGATCCACAGAATATTGCAAAGTGAAGGCCTGACAGTCTCTCACTCCTGAGAACATCCTATAGCAAGAGGATGGGCTGTAAATTAGTCACAGATTTCTGGGCAAGAAACCTGATTTCCAAATGTGATGCTTAATAACATGAAAATTGTTATTCTGTCTGTCCTGCTGTGATCTGTGCCTTACAGGCTGACTGTGCAAAGACTCTGCAGGCAATAGCATCACCTAGGGGGGCAGATCCCCAGCAAGCACAGTTCAGCATCTGCTAGCAAAAGGCAGTATCAAATACCAGAAATTTCCATTAGTGCCCACAGGACCTGTAGAATGCCTCACAGGAATCAAAAGAAACAGGAACAATTTTTGGGTCTGGCCAATTACTACAGAGAATTGGTGCCAATGTTTTTTTAAAGAATAGCACTACTGGCAGAACTTTCAAAGCCAGCAGTGCATGGGGGATAGAAAGCAAGTGCCAGATGGCAGCAAGCCTTGTATGTGCTCTGGGAAATGTTGTGCTCAACAGGTTCTGAAAGCAGCCAAACTTACTGAGCATGAAGCTCAAGAAAAGCCTTTGGGGCTGTAGTACAACAGGGGAACTAGGGAGAGACACACTGAGTACTACACCTGAGAAAGGGGAGCTGGTGATGAGTTCACATTTCAGGTTTTTCTCCAACCTTGTCCCACTGGTAGATTAGTGAGGTAACAGCAGGCTGCAGAAGTGGCTGTAGGCTGAAGCACGGTGCCCTGTAACAGCCTGTTCAGGTGATCACTCAGGAAAAAGTGGATTTCCATTCACCACCGTTTCCAGCATCCCTGGGTGAGAGTACAGGGGTCTGTGGTAGTGTGAGAAACTCCACACTAAGGGCCACATGATTTGAAAAGGTAGCCTGGTCCTATACCTGTAGTGGGGATACAGATCTAAGGGCAGACTGAATGGGAGAGCAGGAGCTTGGAGACTGGAACAATATTCAGGACTTGGAAGAAACACAAGAAAAAGGTGCTGTCAAGAAAGACTGGTATAGAAGAGCCATTCAAACAAAAGAAATTGATGAATGGGTCAGAATGGAAGCCATAAATCACTGATGAAGATTATTAAGGAATAAGCAGAGAGTCTGCAAATATATTATTTTTTTCAGCTGTAACTTTTTTAAAACTCCCAAAATAAGTTTTTGCAGAGCCTGATCTCCATAAGGTTCTTTATAGCAACAATTAAAAAATCTAAATATTAGATACAGATTTATAATGTACTTTATATCAGGTGTTCAGCAGGAAGACTTAAAAAGTATGTTGTTCAGATTTAGAGGTCCATTTCTATTGGTCAGGTGTTCATTTCTTTCATATGTTGGCCAATACATATTCTGTTTGGAAGTGGCATGCTTTTTAATGATACACAGAAAACTAGAACAACAGCTAAAATTTCTGGAACTAGCCTTGGTTAGAGACTGGGAGTCTAAGGGTCAGGTGTGTTTCTGTTGATTTTTGTTGCTATTGGAACATGCCCCACTCAATTTCCTTGAAGTACTAACCCAGTACTGCTTGAAGGACTAACCCAGACTTTCCTGACACTTGCAGTACCAGTCCTTTTCCATTGCTCTGGTCAGCATCCAGGCCCAATTCCATGGCTCTCTTGACTAACCTGTGGGTGCTTCTGTCTCCATTTCCCTGCAGAAGAGTTAGCCTAGATTTATATTGATTTGAACTCTTTCTAACATAAGGTGTTTTCCAGACAAGCAAGGCTTTGTAAAACCAAGATTACATTTTCCCAAAATCTAGTTTATTTAGATGTGAGATTCTGTCTCTGGTCCCCCTCCCATGCTGATTTTGTGACCGAGCTACATTACATAGCAGGACTCTCTTTCCCACTGCTTAAATGCAAAAATGGTGTGTTGATTTTCCCATCCTAATAGACTTCAGAAGAAATCTAGCCGGTATCTTTTTTTTTGGCTTCCTATCTTTCACTAGAAGCTAGGAAGTAGCTGCCACCATGTGGCAAGCTGGACCAAAAAACCCAACAAAATAAAGCAAAACAAAAATTGCAAGGTAAAAGAGAAGAAAAAGATGAGAGAAAAGACACTGTCTGTGCTAGAGAAAAGTGCTTCTTAATGATGCTGATTTAGACTAATATTAGAGTGACTATTCTTATATTTATTTTCATAAAATCAATTTTGTCACTAAATTACACAAGAAGGGGAAGAAAGTACAGCAACCTCTAGAAGCTTTATGGTGAAACTCAGAGACATCAACAGGTTTTGTTTGTTTGTTTTTTTTCCTTTTCATATTCTATGGATGCACATACAAAGAAGAATCCTTGGCTTTGTTTTACAGGTGGAATATTAAAAAGGTGGGTCTGGTAAGTGGGGTGGGAAGGGCATCCCTTGGATATAGCTCAGCAAAGCCAAGTGTGCTTGTGGGAACTGGGACTGAATGAGAACAGAAATCAGCATCACTGCTGGAAGCTGCAGGGATGAGGAATTGCCTCCTGCTGCAGCAAAAGCCAGTCAAAGCTGGGTATTCTCAGCCCTCAGCACAGCTGGAGTGAGAGCTGGGCAGCAGGACACCACAGGGTTGATTTTTAATGCTGGACTGTGAACAAGATTTGTGAACACCATATTTGAAATAGAATATTAAGGTATTCCTTCCTCAAGTTAAAAAATGGCCACTTTGCTGACAATAGTGATTCTTACTCAACAAGTCAGTGGAAACAGGGAAAGAAGTGAACCTTAATAAAATACCAAAGAATAAAATATCCCAGAGAGATAAATAATAATGTTTTAAAAGATAGGCTTGAAGACTTTGAAAAAAAGTTATAAGAACATGTCAAAGGACTACAAACTAAAGTCTCCAAACTGACTTGATTAAAAAAACCCAACCCTTTAGAAAGAAGAAGACATCTGATGAACCACATCAACAATTACATTATGAAACAAAACAAGTACATTTCAAAGAATAAATACATTTCTGAAAAAAATGTTGTGGGAATTAGCCTACAAATAAAATCTATTAACCACAAGATACAAGAGGGATAGTCAGGAGATCTGATACTCTTTATTAAAGCTTATTGTATAGTTAATAAACAGCACAAAAAGAAAATAATTTAATTAAAATATATCCAAAGATGCACTAACAGTACAAGGGAACAAGTGTATTTTGAAACGTTAAAAAGCAACAATGCTGCACTTAGTTACAGACAAATTCTAGCCCCAATAGCCAATGCTTCCAAAACACTTCACAAAAATTAGACTAAGTGACATGTGCTGTTACACTGCCATCCTGTGGCAAAGTACCTGAAGTTTTCTGAGAACACAAGCATTTTCCAAATGATAACCTGCTTTTAAAAAGACTTAGCATTCTTGTTCTGAGGACAGGAAAACATCAGTAGAGATTTAGCTATACCTCAGGAGATGTTGCTCAAGAAACACTAGTACTGAAAACACAATAAAGTTTTTCTCCAGAGGGTTCATGACTTCATTTTCTGGACACACAGTTTGAACTTCTGGCTTCTAAAAACCTAGTTTTCTGGCAGTGAAAAAAAAAGTGTTTACCTTCTTATCCTCATGTTGCAAAATAAATAGACCTTCTAGTACATTGAACATATTAAAATATGAGGGACCTTTCATGTGATTCTCCTATTAACTTCAGCACATTTAAAATGAAAAATAGAATTACTTATTAAAAATTTAGGAGTCTTACACTCCCTGTTAATACCAGATCCCTAGGATTGTGCCACTTCACAATTCCAGCCTTGCTTCAAATCTCTGCATTAATATGATGACTAAGACTTGATTTCCTTAAAACATTTTAAAGTCCTAAACTGAAATCATATTTAAAAAATAAAGAAGAAACTAGGTTTCTTTAAATATTTTGCTGAATTTTAAAATAAGATTTATTTACTTTTGGCCTACAAGTAAGAACTGTAGTAGACTGTGAAAAAAATTTCTATATTACAGAATTTTAGCTTTGGGAGAACAGCCACCCACAAGAAACCGAGAATACAAAACAAAAATAAAACCTGTGGTCATAATTAGTCCTCTACCTACTCTGGAGCAAACTTTGTGAAAGCAAATGTGGCTCAACAAAGTCAATGAGGATAAAGAACGTTCTTAAACTCTCTCCTGAGAAATGACTGCTTACTTGCCCCCATGAACTAAGGGCACCTGCTTCAGGACTAGGAGGCAAGTCAAGGACTGAACTAACAGGGAAATCTTTTCAGTTCAAAGACTTTCAAATCTCTGAGAAACAGCCACCGAAATTTAGATTGTCAAATAAACATGTAGAGGCATTTCTACTGCCAATATCACATATTTGGGGCACACCAGCTTTTCAGTTAGTCCTTGTGACTTGATTCCAAAGCACCTGAAATTTAGCAAGCAAGATGCAATAATCTCAGGATGCAGAACATCTTGCACAATTGTTCTCTAATAATTAAAGAAATTGATTACTGATTATCAGTACAATATATGTAAAATTCTTCTTTCAGTTGCCCCAATTCAAGCTTCAACTTATGTCAAACAATCAGATCGTTAGCTCAGAAATACCAGAAACCCGATTACATTTTGCTATCAAGAGAAAATAACCCACAGTTAAGCAATTAACTTTTGCCAAAATATCACTGCACCTTTAGTGCTTTCAGAGTTATCCAGCCCCAGATCTTATTTCTATTTTGTGCACTCGAGTGACACCTCGAGGCTGTCCCTGCATGTGGCAGATTTTGCATTTTGTTGAAAGTTAGGCTCTGACAAGAACCTTTATCCATTCTCCACCATCCTGGAATTCCTGTGAGATTTTCTGAATGCATCTGGTATGTACAAACTGCTTACCTGTAACCTAAAATAAGCCACCTTACTTCATGTCCCTTTCTACTTCCCACAAATCCCAAATGTAAGATAATGGAAAGCTTTCTCTGTACAAGCCCCTGCAAACGGAAAAATCAGGTGAACACAGTCAGCATAAGCTTTTGAAGCAATTGAAAAACTCCATGTATACATGCTCTATCTTTTTCAAAAGTCTTGCTTTTCTCCTTCTAGCAGAATAGGAATGGCACACCTGTCTCTGCTTACAGAAAGGATGTGTTGTGTTTGGAGTATGCTTTCCTTTCTTTGGTCTGTTCCACAGGCCATCAAAGCACAGACAAAACTCATCCTGTTATTTTGGGGGCTGTACAGGTTCCCCTGCATTCCTTAGGTGCTGCTCCCAACATGCATTGTTTTTGCAATAATGAGAAAAATCAACATATTTTTTAAAAAATTTCACTGTCAGGAAATGGAAAAAAATATATTCTTGACACTGACACGGGAATACACATTGCAACATTTTTAGCTGTAGTGAAAGTGTGATTAGCAGCCTCAGGAACTGCTTCATATCAGCAGGTCGTGTTTTCCACTATGCAAAGCATATCAGAAGAACTGTAAGAAGTAACATGAGGCAAAAAAGTCTTCTTTACATCAGCATGTCAAACCTTGGCTAACAGTAGATTTCTATATGGAACATTCTTAAGTCCAGAATAGTGATTTTTAACTAGTCCAGGATGAAAGAAACAAATTTAACAGAGGCTTGTTTTATCTATTATTTATGAGTAAGAATGGCAGTATTGTCATCTGTCTCTACCCCCCCCAAAAACGCAACTAAACAAGTCAGCTAAAGGAGGTAGATTTATTCTCCCCTGACATGGAAAATGGGCCTGACCACTACTTGCTTATAGCTCTCAGATGGCACAAATGCCTTGTGTTTGTCAAAGGTGTAATGGTCACAGAAATGTTAAAGACATTCTTTTGAAACAAGTGATCCTGGAGACCTGACACAAGCTTTTGGTGGTAATAGAAAATGTGTTGATGTCTCATGCCAGGCTTGTTTAGAAGGTTTTATAGCCGATTACTGCTGGTCAAATTATAAAATATCAAATATGTTTCCTATGTCAATGATTAAAAATAACTGGTTTTAAGTTTGCCACAACTGAGCCTCTCAGCTGTCAGGAAGTTAGTTAGGAAGAAACACCTGGATTTCTGGTCCAATCTCTTGTTCAATGCAAGGCCAAAATGAAAGTGAGACCAGGTTTTTCAAGGCCATTATTTCATGGAGTTTGGGGTACCAGGAAGGACAGAGGGATAAAAGAATGGAGATTTACTAAGGATAAAGAGAAGCACAAGAATGTTGAGGAGTTGGTTTTTGTTTGTGCTATACCAAGGCAACCCAGGACACCTGCCTTACGAACAAAGAAATATCCCTACCTATCAGCTGAGTGCATGCAAGTATTTGAGAAAGCAGAGAACAGGTAAATACAAAGAAAAAAAGAGATAATAATGCATCACTATATGTGTCACTATGTCACTATATATGTCACTAATGTGTCACTAATAATGTGTGAGGAACAGGGGAACCAGGTTTCAGAAGGTGCATTCTTTTGGAAGCCAGTGGAATTCACTGACAGAATTTGAGGGATGTAATGCTTGGGAACTATGTCACAAACTCAGGAACACAAGCATTTGCTCACGTCTAGTTTGTGCAAATTGTGCCATCTGAAGGCTAATTTTACCCAATTTGTTTCTGAAAACAACTAACCACGATCATGAAAAACCTTGCACTGATTTCTCAAACCTTCTAGGGCATGAGGCACCTTTGACATCCAAGTTTTAATCAATTTTTACACAGAAGAAATGAATACACAGTTTTTCAATGAAAAATATGCTTAATTTTATTAGGTAATTATGCCTAAGGGGGTGGGGGTGGAGGGGGGAAATCCCCCAAAACACTGATTAAATCAGCTACTAAATCAGGCAAAAAATAAAAGTTTCTCCAGCATCTGGGTAGCTCGGGGACATCCATTTGTGCTGCTAATTGCAGAAAGCTTGTGTGTGTCCCAAACACTTGTCACTCGCATCCCAAACACTCGGCACTTGCCCTCCTGAGCCCAACAGAGCCCATTACCCGGGGACTTTATTCTTCCGCGAGCAACTTTTGTCAGAGCTAACATGTACTTTCGACACTTTTTTTTTAATGGACCATAAAGCACCCGTGGGAGGGCCCCCGTTTCTAATGCTTTGCACCGCCTTTTATTTATTTTTTTTCCCTCTCCCCTCGCCTCCCTGCGCGCCTGCGCCGCGCGCGCCGTTTCCCTGGGAGCCGGGATTGTTTTGGGCGGAACCACCCGCGCGGCGCTGCGGAGGGGGGAGCGGGGGCAAGGAAGAGCCCACAGGCGGAGGGAAGGGGGGGAGGCGGGGCGGCCGCAGCAGCCGCCGGGCCACGGGAGAGGACGCGGCCGACGTGAGTGACGATGCCCTCGGCGGGGAGCGGGCCCGGACTGTGCCGGGCTGTGCCGCC
>JAOTQP010001546.1:55670849-55708089 GCA_026413545.1 Cichladusa arquata
GGGGGCGGGGGCGGGGGCGCGGGGGCGGGCAGCGCGGGCCGGGTGCGCGGGCGGGCGCGGGCGCTCCGAGAGTCAGCGGGAGCGGGAGTGGGAATGAGGGCGCGTCCGGCGAGCCCGGAGTAGCCCCGCAGTGACTGTCTCCGTCGGGCAGGCCTAGGGCTGGCGCTGCCTGGTCCCGGCAGAAGCCCTAATCCCCGGATCGGTTGTTTCCCCCCCCGCTCCTGACGAGCTTTGTGGTTCGCTGGGGTGACGTGCGTGGGCAGCTGTAGTGAACACGCAGTGCTTCCCCGTGCCCGGCGCCTCCAAAGCGGGGATGCCTCCCTCCCTCGCGTGCGGAATGCGCGTCGCATCCTCGCTGCATCGGTTTGTCCAGTTGTGGTGTGTGCTCGGAATGTCCCTTTATATCTTTTAAATGTGCCGCTGTTCTTCTGGCAAAGCAAAATGTCACGTTGGAAATAAAAATACTAAGGGTGGTCTCTTGCTGCGAACACATTTGCGTAATTAGCATCTAAGATAAAGCAGAAACTTAAAACTTAATAAGCAATATAAGTCTTCTGTATTTCCTTACATAGAGCTGAAGTCCGTAATTTTGCCGTCAGAGTCTGTTTGCAAGTTTCTCTTGACTAAAGGTGCCAAATTTCTGGGGTAAAACCCCCAGTCTGACAGTTCCTATGAAGCAAAAACTTTCTGATATGTTGCTATTAGAAAACCGAGGGTAGCACCAGCTTTTTAAAGCATCTTTTTTTTTATTAGTAAGAGTGTAAGATTTTTACAGGCACATCTGAACTGGTAGAAAACTTGTAAAAAATGTGGTACTGCACTTTCATTAGTTTTTACATAAGGGTTTACCTGGTCTGTCAGTTTTTGTCAGTTTCTGTCAGTTTCTGGGCTCATATACTGAATTTTCATTAATAAAACTAGATTGGTTTTTGATGTCAGGTTTATCAATAGTGAAGAGGAACAGATTCAGTGTAATTCTGCTGTGTAATTCTGAGTTGAGCGTAATTCTGAGCTGAAGCTCTTTCACATGTCAGAGTAATGATCCCTACACGTAGCTTAATTAAAAACCTAATAGTGAAACCCAAGATTTCCCTCTATGATCTAAAAGATGAGAAATAAGCAAGGCCTAATGTTCTACTTGTTTTCAGCCAATGAAGTTTATGCTCACTTAACTGCAAAAAATGAAAAATGAGGAATTTAGTTCAGGAAAATCCTAAGTGTGCAATTATATTTTGTCAGCTCAGTTTCCTAAATGGTTATAGTTAGCTAGGAAATTTTTCACTTCCCATTGTGTAGTGCAAATTCTGTATGTTCTGCTCATTGTAGTATGGGTTTGATTTATATCTTTTATTAGTGGTCAGTAAAAGTGCGTTTTGCGTGTGGTGAGCTTTGTGGCATATTTAGCATAGAGAATCCCTGTATTACAGATGTCAAATATAGCAACTCAATTGTATTGTAAAATACTGTGAAAAGAGCAAGAGTTTAATGTAGAATTACTTTGTAAATACAGATGGAATATTGGAGAGGAGCAAACTAGGTTATTTTCAGGAAAGTATAGTAATTGGAAGTTTGGGCTTTATGAATTTGTTTTGCTGTTTATTCCTGGTGGCTGGACTATGTCACTGTTCCAGGTATGTGTTTTTGTCGGTCTTGGATTGTCTTATATTTACTAACATGGAAGAGATCCAATCTGATCAGGCAAAAATTGCATTTTCCAAAATTAATGGTAGCTGAGCTTACTCAGATTGGGGCATGGTGGTTGCTGAACTTTGATATACAATTAAATCTCTCTTATTCTAAGGTGAGATTATGCTGAGCAAACAGCCTTGTTCTTATCCTTGTTGATTAATGGTCTATATTTACACAAGCCTGATGGTTGCTTTAATGCACCATGTCAAAGACCATGAAGTTCTAAATTAGAAATATCTAATAAGCAATAGCACTGTCATTAGAGGACTTCATCTCTTAGTTTTATTGCCATGACAGGGTAGACACTGAATAAATTAACAAACAGTTGTGCTCTCTCTGGTGAATTTTGCTAATTCTTCATTTTACTGAGGGTGCTTGTAGATGCAAGGTGAGCCTAACCTTTGGTAAGATGTTTGTTCCTTTATAATCAAAAACTATCTGCAAAATTAGTATTTTAACCAACCTATAGTTTGGTTGAGTTTTTTGATGGACTTACTTATTTAGCCTTTGACCAGAAACTTATTTCCATACTTAGAATAGGTATGCACTTATTTCATTTTGCTTTTGTGTACTTTATTGTCTCTTATTTTTTTGCTTTAAGAGCCCTTCAGTATTTCATTTCTTGTTTGTCATTAGTTTTTGAGGGCTTGTTGAAATCATTCAGCTAATTAAAAGATACCTTCCCATGTTCCTGTGGTCCTCAGTCAATGATGAAAGTGATAGAATCTGCTGTATTTTTAAAAATTTATTTAGTTTTCTGCTCATCTAAATTACATGCTTTCTAGCCAATTGTGAATTGACTACTTGGAAAGCAGCACTTTGTAGTACTTTCAAAATGCCCATGTGGTTTAACCAAGTATAAATTGCAAAAGCAGTTTTATTTTTCATTGGTGTTTTCTCTAAATTATTGTTAGAAGTGTTATTTTTAACAGTTACTGCTGTAGTTGTGACAGTAAAGCTTTGCTGTAGGAGTCAACATGTTTTAAATAGTGAAAATACTGCAACCTCATCAGTGTCATTTCAAGTCTATTGCAAAACAGAACATTTTCTTACTGCTGGTGAAGTCCATTTGGCCACCCTTGCTCTTTTGAAACTTCCTTAGGTAGTTGGATACTTAGTGTAAATGCTGAAGACATGAAGTAAACTAATTATTCTTAGCATCTGACTAGTCAGTTCCTCTGTAATCCCAAACCAACCTGAACACTTTGCCTTTTTTTCCTTAATTTGGTTTAGTTTTGGTAGCCAGCATGCCAAAGCACTGTGAGTAATGAGTGTGAAATGACCTGAAAGTAACAAGCCTGTGGAAGTAAGGCTGTGCAAGAGATGCCAAATATGTGAGGGTGGGGTGATGCAGATGCTTGGGGACCCAAGTATAGCCACAGTTCTTTCCTGTGCTAGTGAAATGTGCATGCCCAGGAGAGATTTAGTGCTGAGGCCAAGTGCTGTTTTTGGCTCACTTCACTGCTAATCAACTCAGCCTCAAATCAGAGTAGCTGCATGCAAACTGCCTGTATGTATAGTAATCCAGAATAACTCCTGAACTGTATCCCGGCATAGCTTGGGTGAGTCTTAGGTGGCTTGGACCAAAATGGTGTGAGAATAATGCAACCACACTTCCTGGCAGTGTTTAATGCTATGTCTTAATTTGTTGGGATCAGTGTAGTCTGGGTGTGCAGTGAATGTGAGTTACTGGTGTCTAACAGGAGGTGTTGCCTGGTGGGCTGTGGGGGACATGGGGAGCAGAGTTCTAAGGGGAATATCGCGCCTTCATAGGAGCCTACACTTCATTAGTTCCACTGTTTACAAAACAGCTCTTTGTATTAAAGTTTTTTGTGGAACAGTCTGAATTTTCTTGATGAAAAGATAAACCTGTGTAATATTTTTATTTGCCTTCAAGCTTTGTTTGGATTGCATTTGCAGGCTTTTGTCCACAACCAGGAGGGCCTAACAATTTTTTTCTGTAGAGGAATGAGTTTCATGTAGTTGCTTGTCTGCTTTATAAAAAAGACAAGTGCTTTATATAAACATAAATATTTAGAGATTTGTAATGAAGTTAGATTTGCTGGCAGATACTAACCTTTGTATTGAAAACTATCAGCCGGCTTCCTCAATGATGCTGTCAGGAGAGGAATCAGATTAGAATGGCTTCAGCATACATGGTTTCATGAGTCATTATTATTTAAATAAACTGTTGGGTTTTTTAGAAGATTGGAGGGCCACAGTCCTGATTATTTGGCTACCCCCCAGAAATATAGCTAATTAAATTGCTGTAATGTTGTTTTTTATTTATCCTCAAATAATAAGTATCAGAGCTAGGATTTGATAGCAGAAAACTTGTAATAATTTATAGACACATAGGAAAATACTTATTTCTAAATAAAACATACTCATCCGTAATACTAATCAGCACAGATTTAATTCTTAACTTGGAGTCTATGGGCCACTTATTTTAATGACAGTTGTTAAATACTTTAAATAGAATGGTGGATTCTGAGGAAGAAGCAGCTGTTGTGTTGAGCCACTTCTAACTGAGGACTGAAAATGCGAGCAGGTAAGGATACTTTGTGTTTGATTTCCAGTACATATTTTATAGTTAGAACTAGGTGCAAATGATAGAAGTTATTTGTGTCCTATATAAATCTTTAATGCTCCATTGGCTCCTTTCTGAGTTCATGATTATAGCTGATTTTCAAAGTGGTGGTTTTTTTTTGTTTTAAATTCAGGGGCTTTTGTAAAAGTTGCAATGAGAGTGGTAAATATGCTGTAGCTGAGGATTCAGCAGCCTTTCTCAGTGATGTGCCAGGTTGCATTGTGAATTTGTGGTTACAAATAAAGCATTACCTGAGGGGAACTAAAACACCTGATGCTTCAAGGGTTCAAATGCTGCTGATGGCAGTGTCATCATTCATAGAAAGGCAGGAGTGCCAGCTGACTCTTACAGGTCTCTCTCAGGATGATGCTGCTCTGGTTTCCAGACCCAGTAAGAACCCAGAGCTGCTGCTTCTCTTGGAAGACTGTGTCACCTCTGCTCATAAACAGGGAGGGCAGTAATCTGTCCTCTGCTTTGGCTAGCCCAAGTTGTGTGCTGATCCTTCTGCATGTGCCCTTCAAAATGTGCTTTCTTCAGGAGACAGAGTAGATGGTGCTGACTTCAGCCACAGGTGAAAGACTGGTGTGTGTGTCTGTGTCTGTGCAAAGCTGCTGAGTTACCCTTGTATGGGTTATGTTGCCAGTGGAAATTCTTAACAGAATACAAAGTGAATTTCTTGGTAAACTTTCCCTGATAAGTAATTCTCATCCTTTTAAAGCACGATTATGCACTTTTTTTAGCAATGATGATTAAGGAGATAGCAAATCATACTCTCGATTTCTTTTTGCAGTTGAAAGTGAGGCAAAGGCAAAAACTAAAGTCCGCTTTGAGGAAATCTTCAGACGCCATGCTGGCCTAGCAGACACAAAGAAATCAAAGAAAAAGAAGTTTGACTCTCAAGAGAGTATTGTGGTGAGTTACAACACATGCAGGCTTTGGTTGCCTTCCTTAACAGAAAAAAGATCAGGAAAATGTATTGCAGAAAGGAGATGTAAGCATTTAAAAAAAAATGAAGTGTAAAGTATGTTTCTGCATGTACCCCTTGGTTTTGGTGTGGCTTTTATTTTCTTTTTTGTGTATCAGCAAAGCAGCCTTGTAACTTGGAGGTATGCCAGAATTATATAGACTATAATACTGGTGAAAAGGAAGTGGCATATGCAGGCATGCACTCATTTAATGTCCACCTGTACTTGTTTTTCCATACCCTTTTTTCATAAAATTTTTCAGTATCAGTACTGACTTTACTGGGAGTTAATTAGATGTTTGAGGGCTAGTAGAATTACAGTTGTGAAAATATTTAATTTTGAGAGTACTACATCTGTGTAATACAGGTATATCTGTCTAATAATACAGCTGTGAATTGAGAGCTGATGAGAAGGTATAATAATATTAGAGAAAATAATTAACAATTCAATTTTTTACTTTTTTTTTTTGAATCTCAGTAATCAGTGAATTATGCATGTGCTGAGCTTTGTGTCTTGAGTCGTTCAGTGTTCACATGTCAACTCTTGTAATAGGCTTTGACCTTAGCTTGTGACTTGCAGATTAGGAAGAATTCTATAACCCCAACTTTATATTAGATGGCATTTTTGTTTGTGGCTTATCTGTCAGTAGAGGAGCCTCAGAAATCTCTCTGGGTTGTGGTTCACATTTTTTCTTTTTCCTGAAGAGGAGAATAAAAGTTCAATATGAACTTGTTCTATATATACCTGATTATTGACTTGGAAGATTTGGAATTTTGAAAGAAAGTAAATTATTTAGAAGATGAATGTTCTGTTTTTTTATTTTCCTCCTGATAGGATTTATATTTTCAGTCTTTTTTCTTGCAATTGTGTCTGTATCAGATTCTGGAAATGAATGTTCATTGATTAATACTCATTTAAGACAAATAAGTGGTATTTCATGTAATATCATAAATGTTACATGTCGTTGTATATATTAAGTATATTCTGAATAGATACATTAGACTTAGTATTGCTAAATATTTGGTCTCAGATTGACAACTTGAAGTTGGATTTTATATGGACTATTTAAAAATGTATGTTCCTTGATGTATATGCTATGTAGTCAATAGTCTGTACAAAGAATCAACTTGATATCTAAAAATAGTACAGAGAGTTAGGAGGTGGGTTTTTTCCTTATTTGCTGGCATATATGTAAATAAAAGACTAAATTCTTCCACAGTTAAGTTTACTTTTTTATGAAATGTGAATTTTTAATTCTGTAAAATATAAGTATTTTTGAACACATAAGTGTATGTTCATCTGCAACTACATATTGCTCATAAATATTTTAAATTTGCTTTGGTTTTAGAATTGGTTTCCATTCCAGAAGTCTCTGATGTAAAACACTAGTGTTTTGGAGTTATGTAGAAGCACTTAAAATCACAGTGATCTGAATCAAAACTCAGTGGTATGCATGTAAATTAAGAAGCATTTTTAGGATCAGTGCAGAAGCTCAAATTTCTGGCTTTGTTGAAGCTTTAAATATTACAAATCAAACCACTTAAAAATTAAGTACTTGAGGAGAGCTTGTATTGAAACCTATTACTGACCATTTGGAGTATTTCCTTAAAGTGTGACAAAGTTGCAGGAGCTCAGGTTGGTATTTTCCATGATGGTTGCATTCAAGTAGAAATTTCTGTAAAAGCTTCAGCAAATAAACAGTCATTTCTCTATAAAAAATAAACGTGTGTGGGAGTGGAAGAGTAGGTAGATAGAGGAGGTTGGCTGGTTTTGTTCCCATTTTCTTCAGTTCATATGATATAACTGTACAGAGTTTCACGTATCTTGAAATGTGAAATTTGTCAGTGATGGTTGGCTTCGTGTCACGCACTTGCCATAAATGGTCTCCCAGCTTTGATCAAAAACAAGTCATGGTTCAGAGCCTATTTCCACTTGATATGTTCCAGTCTGTTTCCTTCCTTTGTCTTTGCTCTAGCCTTTCTTAAAGATTAATAAGATTTTTTCCCTTATAGTCCACTGCTTCTTTGGAACTTGAGTTCTGAAGCTGCAGGGGGTTGCTATGGTTTTAAATGATAGAAGTGAGGATGAGGGGAGTGCCTGCCTGCTTGCCTGCTCTGCTCTCTGTGCCTATTGCCTGGAGAACCTGTCTGGACAGCAGGAAAGCAGTCTGCTTGGAACAGGAAAGGTTGATGTCTGTAGGGCAGGATGAGTTTGAAGCCACAACTGATAGGAATGAAGAGCTTGTACTGGAGATGTAAAATAAATCAGCTGTGGCCAGCGAAAGTTCTGCTTTGCGGTTCATTAATAGCCACTGGGGCAGTGAGTGTGAAGCCTAAAGGCATTGTGGAAAAAAAAAGCAATTGAGACACAGCCAGAAAATTAATTTGCTAATATCCCTTCTAGGGCAGTCACCATATTTATTTTTTACCAATTGTGCCTCCTATTACAACTTACAGATATATTAACCTGTGTAAAGTCGTCATGAAAATGTTTGAATTTACTTAGTTCAATCTAAATTCTGTGGTTGAAAAGAGAATGTCTAAAAATTTTCTACCAGATCAAAAAGGTTAGATCCCTCTATGGAGGCGAAAATTTATTTCTTAGACTGTAGTGTGATCAGATTGCAATATTGGGATGGACATATTTGGATGGCACTGCTAACTTGGGTTTTGTGTTCAAGGCAGGACTGCAGCTGGTTTGTAGGCTGAAAGGCACTGAATAATTGTTGAGATTTCCACTGGATTTTACCCCATTGTTCCTTGTCCATAAAATAGGAGAAGTGATAATAGTTGACTATATAATTGATCCGTGCATTTTCTCAGTGTTTTCCATTAGAATTTGGTGAAAAAATTCTGAGCCCATGATCTTATCTGTAAATTAACGTTCTTCTAGCTTTGAATGTCTATATTTTATAGCCTTACACAAGCAAAGGCAGTAAAATTGGCTTCCTAGTATGTCAAGATTTTCTTAAACATCCCACCCAACAAGCCATCATCACAAGTACATTCATTAACAATTCAACGGTAGGTTAATGGTCTTTTACAACCAGTACATATCAGTGCTTCAGTGGGCTGGCAGTGTCCATCCCTAATTTTTCAAGGTGTACCTGTATTATTATGGGCACAAATTCAGGCATCTCTGTAAATCAGGTTACACAAGTTTCCAAATAACCATGACAAACTCATTCTGTATGATGCCAGCTTCCACTCATGCGTATTTGAGAAGTCCTTTTGAAAAGGTGTAAGATTCTTAGGCGTTGTCCCTGCTGTTGTCCCAGCGTTGTCCCTGCTGTCTGCTCTGGGGCAGGAATGACTGTGATGTGACCTGTGATTGCCTAATTGTGGTGTGAGCCATGTGTGTGCACCTTGGCTGGTGCCCATCCCCTGCTCCTCTCAAGCCAGTAGCACAAGCAAGACTGTTTTCCAGAGGGAGTTGCTTCCTCTGCCCCGGTGTACTGTGGCCACAGAGCTGTTTTGAAACAAAGCCTTCTTATTTGTTCCACATTTTAAGCTGAGAAAGTCAGGTTCAGGTCAGCAACCCTCTGGAGTTACTCCAGAGACAGGTCTGTCTTACTGAGCTGCTTTTCCAGCCTAACTCCTTTCTCTAATTCAATTCAGTGTTCATATATTGATTATTGCTCTTAGTTGACATCTCTCAGTCCTGTGTTTCAGAGAATCTGTATCAGTATTCCCACCTCTGCCAGAATCCTAATCTGAAGGTTTTTATAAACCTCTTGGCTTTTGCTTAATTGTTTTGTAACTTATTTGCATCTTTCCTCTTTAACTATGTCATGTAATTACAGTATGTGGGAAAGGTGGCTGAATTGAGATCATACAGGCTATTTATCTGAGGAATTTGTTTGAACTGCTGAAGCAGCTTTGTGCTGCCTGCAGTATCTGTTAATGTTCCTGAAACTTGCTGTAGTTTGAGATTGTGATTTGTTTTTATTATAAGGAAATGGCCTCAAGTTGTACCAGAGGAGGTTTAGATAATAGGAAAAACTTTTCCATTGAAAGGATAGTCAGACACTGGCTGCCCAAGGAAATGGTGAAGTTACCATCCCTAGAACTGTTCAAAAGGCAGGTGGATGTGGCACTTGGGGATATGGTTTAGTGGTGCTGGGTTAATGGTTGGACTTGATGATTTTAGAGGGCTTTTCTAACCTGAATGATTCTATGAATCTGTGGTTTTTTGTTTGTAGGCAATAATAAATAACAAATTCTAGTATGTGTTTTGAGCCAGTTTTTGCATCAGGTAGATTCCTTTAAGGAGATTATTCTTGAATATCAGAGTGATTTTAGAAACTCTTGACCAGGTCATAGATGAGGGCTTTTGGTTCAGCATTTCTCAAATTCTCTACTACTTGCACTTAGTGGATTGATGTTTTAACAAAGACAAAAATCAGCATGACCTTAGTTATTGGCCGCTGTTGGGTTTTAATTGTCAGTGTGTTTTAATCTTCATTTCTCATACTCTAAAGTTACTCGCAGAAATAAAGATAAGGAAGTGAGCAATCTATTAGGAACATTATTCGGTTTTGGGGGTTTTTCTTAGTTTTTACAAAACTTGCTCTTTAATTCTTTTATTTTCCTTACCGTGTTCTGTATTTCAAGTTATTTATGCACATCCTCTGGAATCATTGACTTACAAATAAATATGATGTTAGTGGTTTCTTTAAGCAAGCATAAGATGAAAATGCAAGGCTTATTACACATATTGTCACTTTTTACTAATGTTTATGACAAACACGATTCTGTAACTGGGAGACATATCCTGACTAGAAGGGAACCATGATCAGGAATATCTTGAAATAGATCAGGATGCTCAGAGCCCCTTACAGCCTGACCTTGAACATATCCAAGGAGGCAGGGAAGTGGCATTATAACCTTTAGTAACCAGAAGTAGAAAGTTGAAGGAGAGAGGAAAGTTTACAATGTGTTTTCTATAAAATCATCAAGAAGCACTTAAACAAATGCATTAGCTGAAATTTAGTTCTGACAAGCAGCTTTCAGTATAAGAGACTACAAACAACCGAGCCTGAAATATGTCTCTAACTTGGATTTTCAGTCAATGAAAGTGGTGCATGAGGTCTTGTCATCCTCCACAGTGTAAAACACTGGCATCTGTTTGTGGAGTAGACTTGTTGAGTTCCTTTTATTCACTTGGATATGTGTAAAAGTTAGATGAAAACATAGTGTAACCTTGAGGATGAGGTGCCCAAATACCAAATGTTTTTTTTCAGTGTGAATTTTCTGTTGAGTTACAATCTGTCATTTGCCAAATTGAAACAACAAAATAATTAGATCTTTGATTTAATTTTACTTTGAGTAATGTTGGTGAAGGAATAATAACATGAAGTGTAGTGTTTATCCTTGGAACATGATTTTTAGTACAAATATGTTTTATGTTCTTTTCATTTATAGCTTGATACCTTTAGAAATAATATTGATCTATCCAAGGAAAGTGTGAATGATGAAGCAATTATAAACAACACATATAATCCTGAAGAAGAGAGCCCAAGATTTACAAAAAATAAATTGAGAGAGAAAGCGTCAATTGCTAAGAAAATAAACAATGATGTTGTTAGTGGAGAAGAGAACAAGCAACCAAAGTCGAGCAAGAAGAAAAAGAAATCACTGTTACAAGAACAATTTAATGAGGAGGAAGATTTATATGAAGCTAAATTGGGGAGTTTTGAAGAAAAGACTAATGATTTTCCAAAGAAGAAAACAAAAAGTAAATCACAAACAGATGTACCTCATCAGGAATGTGACAGAAAGATCAAAAATTCCTTGACTGAAGTGAGAAATGTAACTGAATTAGAAGAGGAAGAGCAGCTAATTCAAGCCTATCAGCTGCACATGGCTGAGGAAGAGGCAAATGCAATTAAAAAGAAAATGAGAAAGAAACTTAAAGAACAGATGTCTGAGTCTACCTCCGTTGTTCAAAGGCATGAAGTTGCACTGAATAATGAAGTGGGCAAAAAGAAGAAAAAGAAGAAAGAGCGAGCAGTTTTAAGTGAAGCTGAAACAAGGTAACATGACAAACTGTACACAGTGTGTTGTCTGTGAATCTTTAACAAAATGTTTCATTTCAAGATAAGCAGCAGCTTTCTGATAAATTGTTCATATTTGCTAAGTGATTACCTGGATGGTTTTGTTATAAAAAAATAATACTAAATCCTTTGTCACAATTAATATTTAGCTCATGGATTCTTTTTAACTTTTTTTTTTTAAATATTCTTCATTGCTATTTGATGTTTGTTTAGTGTGGAACTCAACTCTTAACTAACTTAAGGTAGTTTCGTGCATAATTTTTTTTTTAGTGGTAAGTGATGGCCTTGATCCAGCAAAAGACTATTTGTTTAACTCTTGACATAAATGGTTCTGCAGTTGTCTGGAAATTAGGGAGAAAGGAAAGGGGGAGAGCGCTGAAAAAGGCAAGACACGAATGGGGCTGGGGGCTGTTGTGTTTCCAAGATACACAGCTGATGAGTTGCAGAATTTTAGGTGGATGAATAATGGCAGTGAGTAATTGTATCAGTATATGCAGTGGACTGCAGCTGCTGACAGTGATCCGTTACCTTGCAGTGCAATGTCCCTTTCTGAGCTGCAGCATCATCATCCAGACGAAGGTGGCAATGAAAGTCAGTCACCTGAGAGACTGTTTACATCAGAAGGGATGGATAAACAGAAACCTAAAGCCAAGAAGGTTAAGAAGAAAACCAGAAAAGGTCTGCCAATAAAATGTTATAATACTGTGCTACTTTGCTGCCCTTTTTTTTTGTGCTGCTACAGAAATATTTGTCCATAGTAGTAACATGGAAGTGACTAAGCTATTTGAGTTACTTATATTTCTTAAGTTACTCAATTGTACCTCTGTTCCTCCAATTCTGAGGCTTATTTGTGAGGATGTTTATTTGATAAATCAGTCTAAAATCTTGAAAGTTCATTTACTGTAAGTAGTTTTGAGTTGAGACAGAAGTTACTGTATTGCACCAGTGACTGTTTACTTTGCTCCAATTTCTAGAAGAAACCATGGAAGTTGCTGCAGAAAATGATGAGGAAATGAAGAATTCAGAAATTTCAACTCAATCTAAATTTGGTTTTGGTGATGATCTTGTTTTGGGAGTTTATATCCATCGATCGGATCGACTTAAAATTGATCACTTGGTATCTCGTCCTGTGGTTAAAATCCATATTGTTGATCAGAGAAGTGGCTTATATGTGAAGAAGGATTATAGGTGACTTAATAAACTGTTTCTATTATCACTGATTAGAATAAGTAGGTATACTCTTCCCTACAAAATTAAATATGAAAATTAGAACAATGGGATATTTTAAGCTTGTGTGGTTGTTAATTTCTACATCTGTGATAATACGTATATATAGTCATACAACAAATGAGGGTGGTCTTTCTCTTTTACTTTTGGCAGTTTTAAATGCTCTGCACTGCTGTATTGTTCTTGAGGCTCCTCGGGGCAATGATCACAGCACCAAGCTCTCAGGCACATGGTGTGACTCTTGGGAATGGTGCTGTGCAGGGCCAGGAGTTGGACTTCATGGTCCTTGTGGGTCCCTTCCAACTCAGCATTTTGTGAATCTGTGATATTTCCAATGCAGTTCATTCTATGTTCTTCCCAGAGGCAAAATTTCTTAAGTGTCAAAAATATATAAAAGCCAAGAATATGTAAACAAATTCTAGTAGTATAAATAGCGTCTGCCTTTTATATTAAGAACTTTTAAAATCCTTAAATGAAGTTTAGTTCTTTATATTTCTAATTATTTCATTCACTTGTTTCCACTGTCATTATCCATAATTTTCCTGAAACCAAATTTTAATGGGGCTTAAGCAGTAGACTCCACCATGATCATTATGCATTGATTTGCTAATAGTAACTTAATTGTTAGGATTTTCAACTTCAGCTTGTAGTTTTTCTATATACATTGGAAATTGCCTTAAATTTGCACTGGGCTTAGAAAAATTGTTCTAGAATCAGGCAAATAGTATTTTATATGTTTCTTAGCTTTCAGTAATTGAAAATATGGTTTTGTTCAAGGTTGTTTTTTAAATGCTCTAACAATTGTAATTCTTTGGAAATGTTCAAACAGCGAGAAGGAAGATTCATCTTATGAACAAGAAGAAATAAAGCATATTCTTCCTATAATGACGCAACCATGTGACTTTAGAAAGTCTAAATCAACAATTCCAGAGTGGGAAGAGCAAGTAATATTTAATGAGTGTTTTACTTACTTTATTCAAAACACTGAGGAAAACCCTCAGGTTATCTTGTTTTTTGAGGTAAGATGAAATATTTTGCATCTGATTTATGCACATTCTGTTTTTTGGTTTGTTTCTTCAACAGTATATATTTCACTAAATCAGGTGTTTTATTTCAGTTAGACTGGGTTAATAGCTGTAAGGTACAAAGTCAAGTGGGGATACCAAAAAGTGTTTTTTTATAGGAAATTATCCTCTTTTGATAGAAACAAGGTGTACAAAGCTTTCTTGTAAAATCAGCTCTCAAACTTCTGAGGAAGGCTGGTAAGATATGGTGGATATCACTATTTTCACATTCCTGAAATCTGAGAAGAGGTTTAAATACAAGAAACTCAAAGGTGGAATTTGTCTGTATGTAGCAGCACCTCGTTGTACCAATGAACAAACTCTTGCATTATTTCCATTAACATTTTAAACATGTACCTCTCCTGTCCCAGTCTTCATAAAGTAACTATTAATTTGTCCTCCAGTACAATTATGTTTAAAGGAAAAAATTTAGATTACATATGCAATGCAATACGTAGCAATGCAAACTTAGGCATTCTAATATTTGTACAGAGAGATTCTGTAGAATTAACATAAAAATGGAAACCTAATACAATAAATATTTTTCGTTCCTTTTTTTTCCCTATTTCAAATAGATTGAGTATAATTTATTGCCATATGTTTCCTAATGTTTTGTGATGCTTGTAAATGAACATATTCAGAGAATTAAATATCCTTAATTGCTTAATACAAAACTAATTACGTTTGTATGTAAAAATTCTTCATGGAAATAATGTTGGAACCAAAAGTATCCACTGAAAAAAGGCTGTTTGACTTCAGTGTGGTTTATGAAATACAAGTTTGAAAAAAGTATTATTCTAAGGGTTTTTTGTATACCAGGTAAACTTCCAGGAGTAGCTAAATATGGGAAAATTCAGGTTCCTGACAGAAAATGGAGACTCTTAGGCATCCCTGGAAGTGTTCAAGGCCAGGTTGGATGGGGTTTTGAGCAGCCTGATCTAGTGAAAAATGTCCGAGCCCATGGATCAGAGCTCTGTGATCTTTGAAGGTTCCTTCCAACCCAGACTGTTCTATGACTGATTTGATGACAAAACTGATAAAGCTAGGAAAGAAAAACTAACTTTTTGACTGCCATTTTCCATCTAGATTAATATGCAGCTGGTTTTAGCTGTCAGATTTGTGATCTAAATGATTTCTGAATTATTAAGAAAATTACACTTTTTTTTCTCTTTTATTGAGATGTAAGGGGAGCAAGAATGAGTTTTTTTGACACTAGACTTCTTTTTTAATGGAGGTCATAAATAGTCAAATAGATAGAAATATAGTCTAAATAGTAAAATTAGTGAATTTTATTTACTAGTGAAATAGTCATCAGATAAATGCATAAGGACCTGTTATTTCTAATTTCATACTTGTGTGGAAGAAGCACTGGTTTTGTAATATCTTAAAATTTAAATCTGTTTAATTTAGTGAATTCACCAAGCATATTTTCAGCAGTTTTTTTAAATTACTGTGAAGTATACATACATTAGAAATACATTTATATTCCTGCTGATACTTCTAGGTCCTTGATTCCCCAAGTGTGCATGATCTGAGAGCCAGCTCTGATGTAAAAAATCAGGAAGGTCGTTACCGAAAAATCTGTTGGGCATTTCTAAAGGTACTGTAAATATTTAAATGAAGAAACAAAATTCATAAATCCTTTTATCTGAAAATCTCTAACTGTATTAAGTAGGAAAGCATTTTAAAATATTTTCAGCAACAGAGATGGGGAAAAAAACCTCCTAGTTTGTTTGGCTGTTCTCTCCTTTTCTTCCACCCCATGAAATCAACACAGTAAGAGGCTTGACATTAAGAGTGTGTTTTTCAAGGAAATATAGCATGTGTAAGTTTTTTTTTTGTTTGTTCATAAATTACAGAAGGTTGTTTTGTGCTTATGTGATTGTGAAGAAAATTACAAATGCACTAATTTCTGTACCACAGCTGTTCTGTATTCTAGTGGCATTTTCAGTTGTCCAGTCTTTGAAAAGACTCCCTGACTTAATTATAGAATGCTTCTCATTGTCAGTTGCAGAGTTTGAAATGCTGTGGCAATTGAGATACAAATGTGCCAAATGTGAGGTATGGGTAATTTAGCCAGCACATATGTACCTTTCTACCATTTTAAGAGACACTTGAATGTGTCAGTTAGTTCTCTGAGAGCTGACAAACTTCAATTTCCCTGAGGATTGTTTATTTACACCTATGCGTGTGTGTGATAATTGACAATCACTGAGCAGTCCACAACATAGAGGGAATGTGAGAAATACAGAAGATAATGAACTGCAAGTGTAGGTGAAGGGAGGGGGATCTCCGCAGCAATTCAATTCATAGATTGTTCTGAGCTCCACCTAAGGTAAATCTACTGGAATGAGGATCTGCTATCCCGTGTCTGTTAGCAGAGCTGGTAGGAACTGTGCATCCAGGCATTCAGTACAGCCTGCTCCTGAATAGAGGAAAGAACAGTTCTTCAGCTCATAAATATGAATAAAATGGTTGCCTGTCCTTCATTCTTACTGCATCTGCCTGCATTATTCTTTCATCTGTATCAGTCAAAGTAGAAATGTCCTGATTCAACACTGATCAGTGTTAATGGCTGTAGGTACTTCTGCTGTTCCTCTCAGTAGAGAGGACTCTGTCTCCTCTGAAGTTGGAGAGGTCGCTACATTGTTGTACCTTCTGCTCCGAACCAAAGCCTTACCAATGCCCTTTGTTGCGGCATTCAGAGGACAGATTTGGAAGAAGCTGTTTGTGGACTAAGAGTCCTTTGAGATTTGGTTGATTTTAGCAAGTAGTAGTTTAAAAAAAAATAAATTAAAAAGGTTTTGCAGAGGTCTTCCCACTTTCATAAGATACTACTGCTGGGGAAGCATCTTGTGAAACTAGGCTGCCATTTAATATTTAATCTTTGTTATTTGATCCTGGAGGGATTAAATACATACTTAGTTCATTATCACTTTTAGTGTTAGGATATTTCTGCAATGAGAAGTGGATTTCAAAAGTTTATACTGTTAGTTAAGATATTAAAAATTATCAATTACTTTGTGTTCATCTTTCTTCCTCTTTCCTCTTTTTAATCACCCTTCCAGCTTGTAGGTGCAAATGGAGTTCTAAATGTTGGTGGAAAACTTCGTCTGCAGTTATATTACCCACCTTCAAGGACCAAGTCACATTCAAATGTTGTTGAGGTTTATGAGTGGTGGGCAAAGTGTCCTAGAAATCGTTACCCATCGACTTTATATGTAACTGTAAAAGGCCTAAAACTGCCAGATCATGTAAGTTAAATACATAATATATAAATATATTTGCAAATATGCAGACTTTTCTGTAGGAACTAGTACCTAGGTAGGGCACGTGAATCTGTGTTTGTATGCATATATATAAAAGCTGTGCTTACATGCAATATATAAAATATATAGTAAGAATATTACCTCTCAAGATAGGTGTTTCAAAGTCAGCTCTTCATAAGTATCTTTGAAAAATAGGCATGCTTCTCTACCTACATCTTCGAGTATTTTGCCACTGACAGTCAGAAAACTTTCAGAGTACTTTCTTGAAGAGTAACGTTCCTTCTTATTAGCAGAAATGCCATTTTTAAAGTCACTGAACTCACACAGGTGTATAAATTCTTTGAGAAAAGATGCAAGTTACTAAACTTTACTTCCCTGCACCCTCTAGCTGTATTGAGCTGCATTTTTTTTTTTTTTTCACAAATGAAAGCTTCTTTAAAAATAGTCTTACACTGGTATTTGCTGAGATGGGCATTCAAGATATATATGGCATTTTCGCTGATGCAAGCACAATATTTTTCTCTTATATAATTTCCCATTTGTATGTAGACCTGTAATAATACTTTCTTCTGCTCGCTTTCGTACTATGAAGGGTGGTCTGTGGAAGCCCGGTGAGGTGTGCACCTTCTCAGTAGTACATTACAATACAATAGTGGAATAATTCAAATTTTCACTGACCTTGACAGTTACTAAGAATAGGAGATTATCGATTATTTGAAAAAATTGTGATACCATTTGATTGGCACAACTTTGGAAGCTTGGATTACGTTCTGACTTTCTGGTCACTTTAAATGACATGTTGCAATGCAGTTTTCATGTATTAAGCTTTTCCCATCTCTGTGTTCCAGATATAAAAATGCAAGACATTTAAATTAAAAAGTACCTTTTAACCTTTTTAGAAATTACATTGTTCACTTTAAAAATATTTTTTCCCTGATACTTAGTTTTGTTTGCCTTAAGGTTGGTCCTTTTCACTCTACGGCAGCTGTTCAACAGGAACAAAATAATACAGCACTGTCAGAGCTCCAGAGAGAAGGATGTGAACCTTCTTCAGAGGAGAAGAAGGAGCCATTTAAGTGGTCAAGATTGCCTGGACAGGTGAAGCATTTTTCTTTGAATTTTAAGTGAAAATAATTAAAATATTTACTATATTTTTATACATATTATGAAGCAAATAATTAATTAAAATAATTAACAAAGATACTAAACAAGACATTAGAAACTCATAGATGGTAGAGGAGGCTTAACCTTAGCAAATATGGGTGATTTAACCATTTTTTACCAGAACAGCCAGTTATTTTTATCTGCAGAATTCTCTAAGAGTTTGAAAGAGTAGGGTTATTTGAGTAATGGAAGTAAGACAAGAAGCTAGTTCTCAGATTTCAGCTTGATTAGAAATATATTTTCTTGACTTTTCTTTTTGTTTGTTGAAGACATTTTTAAACTATGACAGAAAGAGCTTGGATTAAAGAACCACATAGCTACTGTGGATATTGCCCTTCACCTTAAACTTAAAATATAGTTTTGGAGAAAAAGCTATTGGGTCCAAAAGCGGTAATATGTTGGGAGAAAGGAAAGGGGTCTGTCTAAAATACTAGTTCAGTTTCTTGAGATGTTTCATCTCTGGTTCTGTCTTTAAAAGTCAGATATTTAAATATAAATGAGGAATGTTAAAATGATTTGGTAGAACACCAAAGATTTGAGTGCCTGTGATTGGGTTTCCAAGTTCACACTGCAGTCACTAGGTTACTAAAAGTTGTCCTTAGACTCTTTAAACAAGCTTGACTTACAGTCTAACTCCACAGCTTACATCATTGATGGTAGGCATTATTAAACATTTCTTAAGATTAAGGAATTTGTTTCAACTTAATATTTTAAAGGGTTTTTTGTTAATTGTTTGTAATAATGGGACAGAAAGAGATATACATTCATGGGGCCTAGGTTGTGCTGCAGAACCATCTCTGTTTATAATACGTTGAATTTTACATTGGAATGCCATTAAGATATTACGAGGCTTTTAGAACTGCCACATGCCAGGAGCTCAGAGTGTGTTCCATGCACTGGATAGTTAATATTCCTACCAACTGTTCCCTGAAAAGCCAGGCTTGCCGCATTCCCAACAAGCACCTGTTTTCCCTGCGAGGTGGAGATATGGGCTGCTTCTGTATCCGCTTCTCTCATGATGGGAGAACACTGGCAGCAGCATGTGCAGGAAGGAATGGCTATCCCATTGCTTGTAAGTTTAAATGCATTTTGGTTTTTTGCTTATAATCCATGTATTTGGAAATTAAAGATTAAGGGAAGTTAATTTTTAAATTGTGCTTTTTTAGAGTTTCTGACTTGTAATTGTGATTAGAAGATTGTTCTCTGCATTAAAGAGCATTGAGGAAAATGCTCTCTCTGTGTTGATAGGGCTGGAACTGGCTTTTCCTGCATGGTTACATATCCACAGTTTAGTGGTATGAAATGACACAGTTTCTGCCCAGAAATACTAAATCAGTTTGCAGAAGGAACATAGTTTCTGATGATAATGTTTTAAGGAAAATTACATTTTATGCCTCCATCTCACACACTTTTCATGTAAGTTTTTCTCCTAACCTGTCTTGAAAGTTAGATACCAGAATGTTACCATTTCCAGACAGACTACTAGAAGCTGCTGTCTTCCACAGTCCAGTTCAGTCGAAGTACAAACATTCCTTGCAACTCAGACTTTTGACTGCTTTATCATGGTAGCTTCAACTGCATAGTTCTTAAACCATGCATAAAAGTTTTGAGATTTAGAGAGAGCAGTATTTTAAGTGTACACAGTGTTTAAATGCAAGGAACAGTAAATCTAGATTCCTTTATTACATAGCCCCAGGAAATTATCTCAGTGTTAAAACATTTCTAAGCTTGGTCAATTAGTTGTCAAAATTTAGAAAAAACTCAACATAATCCTAATTGGGTTCTAATGATTTAGTGCCAATAGGATGTTTCTTAAGGGATAAGACATTTGTGACATCTGTGAACCACTAGATGGAAGTAGATGCTTGCTGTCTATTCATGTCTCGCAATTATTTCATCCTGTTGCCTCAAAATGAGAAGATAAAGAAAATGAGTTGATTTATGCTAGCAGAAAATCAGCCTAAGATTAGACTAAACTTTGGCTCTAGTAGTGTTTGACTGCAAATACTTACAAAACTTATATTTTTCCATTTCAACTTCCCTAGTGTATGAAATTCCTTCTGGACAATTCCTGAGAGAATTTTATGGTCACCTTAACATAGTGTATGATCTTTGTTGGTCTAAAGACAATCAATACCTTCTTACTGCTTCTTCTGATGGCACTGTCAGGTCAGTATGATGAAATGTTCTAGCAGATACCATCAGAAGTTGAAAAGAAAGTGGTCTAATTCAAGGTTTTACTACAAACTGTGCTATAATATTTTAATTAAAGATCTGGTTACCATGTGACTAAAATAATATAAAAATTGTGATTGGGTTAATCACTTAACTGTATTTACTATTTATAATTTAATTCTATTTAAAACCAAAGTTTTTCCAAAAACTCTAGTGTCTAAATCTACAGTGTAGTAAAAAACTAAAGGAGTTTTTATTTCAACAAGACACTGAGACAGTTGTAGTATTCTGTTCCTGGAGAAATTGCCATACTATGAATGCAGTATTAAGTTTGCATTACTGAACACTAGGCAGGAAATTGAAAATTTAAGACTCAGGTTATTTGTGTAAATTTACCAAACTGCATAGATGTATATTGGTGGTGTTCTTTTAGTTTTTTATGCTTAATAAAGTCATTCAGCTTAAACTGCTGTAAATTAATTTTGATACTATTACTTCTTAAATGGAATCCTCTATATTAAAGTATACTTCCCTGCAGTATTAATGTTAAAATATTGATCTGTTCAGATTTAAAAGCCAAAACCCTCAAAGTTGTAGATACACATGGAAATATTGTTGGGGCACTGTACAATTTTATTGTGAGCAACTTCATTGATTGTCATAGAACTTTCTGGGATTTTTTAGCTCTCCAGATCCTTGTATATTTTTTCTGTTACGTAGCTCAGTAATGCTGCAGGCAGTTGCACAATTGAAATGCCAGAGGAATTGTTAAATGATATATTGTATGTGTGGAACTGTTTTAGGTTTTTTGCTGCTTGTATGTAGGCATAAAAATAGTGTGTTGAGAGTTCAGCACATTTTTTTAAAATTTGGGAGTGAATTAAGTATGAAATTTATATTTACCTCAATATAAAAAATTCTGTCTTTTCTATTGCCTGTAAGAAGGCTGAGCTGTTGCTCAATTCTTGAATTTCTGGCAGCAAGTTGAAACTGCAGTGGTCTGTCTCATTTTCTGTGTACTATGTGCAGTCACTGTACGAGTTATTAGTTCCTATATTTGTTGTGAGTTGCCTTCAGCTCCTTAAAAAGTCTCAGCACCTCACTGCTTTAAAATACTTATCAGTTTATTATTTAGATTATCTCATACTGAGTTAAGGTAACATGAAAGTAAATTAATGAATTTATGTGAATTCTTCTTTATATAGTGTTCTATGTTATCCTCAAGCCTTCCCAAGGTTTAGTTGCACATTATTTGTGAGCAATAAATTTATTTTATTTTGTTAGATTAAAACCATTCTAAAAGATAGGTAAACTCCTTGTGACCTTTCTGCATCAAATTGCAAATTAATTGCTGTACTCAAACGGGTTGCAATTTTGGTTTTAAGTCACCTCTGAGTAAGCTTAGAATTATTCAATAGCCAGCAGAAGTGGTTGCCTCACCTGGCGGGGGTGCCACTAAAAATTCAATAACATTTTGTAACTGAGAACTCTGTGTAATGTGCTGCCCCCCTGTATTTAGTTATGCAGGTACTGTTTTATTCTTTATGGACTCATCTTTGGGGAAGGCTCACTAATAAAATGCATGCCATCAAATAAAAAAAGCTAAGAAAAGTCTGATCTTAAAGTTATGGGTGGCAAAGGATAGGGAATAGATTAATAGTAAGAAGGGGATTTATGTGATGTAATCATCCTTGAGATCATGATCACTGTGTGGCTGGTAATCATTACTCTAAAAATTTCTGGGATTTTTGTTTATATTTAGTGGCCCTAAGTGTTCCTTTATGGCTTTTCTTGTTCTAATATTGTTTTAAATGAATGATACCTCAGAACAGCTTAATTTGATTGTAACTCCTGAAAGAAAGAAACTAATTCATTCCATGGATTTCTTTATGAGTATTTTAAAATGAGAAATACATCCATTACGTGAGTAAGTAGTCACTAATTTGCTTTGAAGACTGAATAGTAAATTTTTCTTAATTCTTGTTAGAAAGTACCATATTAAAGGATTGAATAGAGGTGAAACAATTTTCTGGAAAGGACAGGTATTGTTAAGTGTTTGCAAGCATTTGCCTCTAGAACCAGTAGCACAAAGTATGGCATGAGTTACACCTGTGTGTGTGACTGCTTTATGCCGTAGAGATTCTAACTTTGTTTCCTTTTAGAATGTGGAAAATAGAAATGAAGGCAGCATCTGCAATGAGAGTTTTCCCTCATCCCTCATTTGTCTACACTGCCAAGTACCACCCAGTTGCTGACTTGTTGGTTGTGACAGGATGTTACGACTCAGTGATTAGAATCTGGAATGCAAATGTGAAAGAAATCCATGGGCAGCTGCTACAGGAGCTTGATGGCCATAAAAGTTTCATCAACACACTTTGTTTTGATGCAGAAGGTATGTAGTTAATATTGCTTTTACAAATAGTTGTCTTTCCAATTGAAGGCCAGCTTGAATGTTGTTATTTTTCTTTAATTCGTGGATGGAGGCAGTCTGTTCTTCTTAGGAAGAAATTATTTGCTGGGAGAGTTCTGAGACTGGAACAGGTTGCCCAGAGAGATTGTGGCTGCCCCATCCCTGAACGTGTTCAAGGTCATGTTGGTCTGAGCTTTGTTCTAGTGGAAGGTGTCCCTCCCCATTTCAGGGTGGTCAGAACTAGATGATTTTTAAGGTTCCTTTCAACCCAAATCAATTTATGACTCTTCAATAAGGAAAATGTGGCAGTAGTAATTAGATTGTGAGAATTTTAGCACTAAATTGAAGATGTGGGAAGGTGGTGAACTTTTCAATATTGACAGAGAAGAGGAAACACAGAGAGAAAAGGACAGAGGTTTGACCATTGTGAATCATGTCAACTGGTAGGTTAACAGCTGAAAGGGAATTTTGTACTGATATGAACTAGTGGAAGAGGAGCTGAAGATGGGTGAAAATTAAAGTTTGACTTTTTCTAGTTTTAGTGACTTAATAGTTAGGTAGCTCAGTTTAGTCACTTGAATAAGTACTACAGAGAGGAAAGCTGTATTTTTATAAAGAATAAATATTTGTGCTTGAAGACCAAGTGTTGGAAAACACTACTTGTTCTAGTTCAAGGTTCTCTTAGTGAATGTATAAGTAAGCATTGAGCTATCATGTGAAGCTCGTTGAGCTGTAAATGCTCACTTTTTGCTGGTTTTAGAATATGAATAAAAATGAAAAAAATTTAAAGGTATGTTCTGCACCTCAGTATTTAATGTATATGTTACATCCAGATTTATGGTATCAGCTTATGTCATGCAATAGGACCAAAATGCACTTGCATTGACTGTGTTATAGCAAAAGAGATGGAAGAATTGGTATTTATCTATTCAGAAAAATGAGAGAACAAAAAGGGTGTTTTCCTGTTCTCTGTATTGTTGTTTTATAGCAATATGGTGTTTTGTGTGTGTGGTGTTTTACTTACGACACATTGTTTCTCAGGGCACCACATGTTCTCAGGAGATAGTTCAGGACTGATAATAGTTTGGGATACACCTGTCAGAGGAAGTTCTCCACATCTTTTTCAGCCCTGGAAGATCAATAAGGTAATCAGGTTTCTTAAACTAGCATTGTAATTTTTATGTGAACTCTTCCAAATCTAGTAATAGGATTTGAATTAAGTTTTTTAAATACATTATGTTTTGTTTAACTGCGGAGGTGTATTTTCTTTAAAAATTGCTATAGAAGAACTTTTACAATGTGCAGTGATTCACTGGCTTAATTTTTTTAAATTGTTTTGCAACTTAATTGAGTTGGGCACTGGAACAGGCTCCTGAGGAAAGTGATCATACCACCAAGCTTGAGAAAATTCAAGAAGTATTTGGACTCTCAAGGCACATGGTGTGATTCTTGGTGCTGTCCTGTGTAGGGCCAGGAGCTGGTCTTTGGTATTCATTGTGGGGCCCTTGCAACTAAGGATATTCTAGGATTCTGTTTTTTTTTTTTTTCTATATAAAAGATGAAAATGCTTGAGGTTTGATAGCACTGTTTTAACAGATAAATGCTCTCTAGAGACAAAAATAAAATAGACCACAGGCTTTTAAAAATATCTTTGTTCATACCTTAGCGCCCTCACATTCAGAATCTGCCTCATGGTTGTAAAAAGTTGATGTCTAGGATGTAATGCCTTAATATAGAAACAAACTTCTTCCTTAACCAATAAAATGAATTGAGCAGAAAAAGAATAATGCAAGAGAAAAATGGGCAATAATGTGTAAAAGCATGAGTTTTGAAGCACAAATTTATATAATTTTCTTTATTCTCTATCCTTCTGTAGGAAATAAAAGAAAATGATATTAAAGGAACACAAATAAATCATTTGGAAGTGCATCCGAATGGAAGGCATTTATTAATCCATGCCAAAGACAGTACCCTGAGAATTATGGATCTCAGAATGTTAGTATTTTTGGTGACAAATTTGTATTTCCTTTATGCTTTAAAATCTACATGGGCAAATAAAATACTATAAAGGTATTAGTTGTGTAGCTGGGGAGAAAAAAGATGTCCTAATAATCAAGGATAGAAATATTAGGGTTAGGAAATGGTTTCAAAACACTGCTGTATTATAGACCTTTTGGGTGATATTGAGTAAGTATTTCAGAATAGAATATCTAAAAATTACTAGATGGCTTTGGAGTCTAAAGTGGCATGAAGAAGACAGTGTTAGTCTTCTAAAGAATCCCTTTTAAAGTGCAATCTGGGCATGAAAAGAGCGTGGAAGCGGTAACATTTGTATGTTAGTTTTGCATTTTTAAGACTCTGGGAAGGATATTTTGATAATGAAATGGAAGATGATTGCCATCATAAATACTAAAAAATGCAATGATGTACATATCATGGTTTATTAAGCAGGCTGTAGGATATTTCTGTATTTTTTGATGATTTTCTCATTCTTAATTGGTATAAGCATGATCTTTTAAGAACAAACAAAAATAAAAAGCGAGGAGATTATAGACTCACTTGAGTTTGATTTTGGAGAATGACCAACTCAAACTAATAATCAAATCACAACAGCATGCTACTCAGAGCTTTATACAATTGGATTTTTAATATCTTGAAGGATAAAGATTTTACAGCTTCTGTGAGCAACATGTTCTAGTGTTCATTCACCCTCAAAATAAAAGACTTTTTTCTTATTTTTATACAGAATTAGCTATGTTTAAATTTTTCTCTCCTCTCCTTTCACTGTGTGCGAGTTACCAGAGTCTCTCACCAATCATGTACATATGTTGATAAGATGCACTTGAACATTCTGTTCTGGAAAGTCACATTAAAGATATGAACAACTTTTCTAAAATGTTTCATCCTTAATTTCATAGATTTTTTTCCACCCTTCACCACACAGAAAATCCCTGGAGGTATTTAAAAGATGTGTGTATGCGGCCCTTAGGTACATGGCTTACTAGTGGACAGGACAGTGTTATGCTAACAGCTGGGCTTCATGATCTTGAAGGTCTTTTCCAAACTAAGCAATTCTGTTATTGTACTGGACTGAATGTTTGAACTAGCTGAGGACTCTGCTGTATTATGGTGAACTTTTCTCTTTTACTGCAAATCATAAATTATAATGACCATGCTAGAAGCTAAACTGTCCATTCAGTCGAAACATGAAATTGCTGGATTAAGAGAGGAAACCTGTAGTTTTTGAGGCAGTGTTCTTCTGTTGCTCTTCTTTCTGAAACATGCAGAGTTTTAGTTTGAGAGGGAAGGATGGGTATGCATATTACTCTCTAAGAAAGGGTTTAATACAGGGTGCAATTTCACAATTATTTTAAGCAAATAGGGCATACCATCTCCTACAATCTCCCACACCTTCGGCCGTGTATTCCTAGCATTTCTTTTTTATCATCTCTAGAGATCTTTTGATGTGGGGTAAGTCAGATCAGTGAACTGCTCCAACTAAAAATTAGCCTACAAATACAAATGATTAATTTTCATTTTAATCAACTGTCGGGTCAAACTCATCTGATAGTTGCCCAAACACTAGAGAAGAAATGAGGGAGAGCCTGGGAAAATAAGGGTGGAGAGGACACCACCACACTGCTACTTTGACCACAGCCCACAGTTACATTGACTTAAATCTATCAATAAACCACAGGGTCAGATACCCAGCGGTGATAATTTTACACGTCAGCATTAACTGTTCATTCCCTGCATGAGAAAAGAGGGGGTGGAGGTCACAGATGAACACAATTCACTTTGATTGACAGCTGCTTGCTCTTAACTTTAGTCTTTCAAAAACTTGCTTTTTTGATCTTTTTGGATAATGCTGCTGTCCTGTCACTTAGGTATGTGATCAGGGATTTGGTTTGGTTCTGTCCTCACCTTAGGGTTTCATATGAAGGTTAGTTTTACATCTTGCAGGACTCTTCTAATGACATCTCAGAGATACTATCTTTTTTTATTCATACAGCTAAAACTCTTATTTAGGCTAATATGGTCTTGCACTGAGATCATTAAAGCTTCCTTTTCTCTTACTTGCCAAATAGAATTTAATCTAGAGTATATTTATTTTAAATATTGTTTAAAATAATTTTTCTGTCGTACTAAATGCACTGCGCTTCTCCCAGCTTTTGCAGTAACAAATGTGAAATCATACTGTCTTCTGTCCTTGAGGGCTATGGTGGCTTATTGCTGTTCCTTTTGCCTCAAATTCTGCATTGTACTGCTGCTGGGTTAGTCTCCATGTTGAGCTTTGATATCTTTTTCCAGGCTATGCCTCATGTTTAAAATAGCCTCTTACAAGCTGATTTATGCTTCTTTCCATCCTTTTGCGGATTCTCTCCTGTGTGGTGTCTAAAGACTGTTTGCCAGTAGATCATTATTACTGTGCTGACCAATAGTGTTTCACTGAGAAAAGATTAGGATACCTAAGTTGCAAAATAATATTAAACATATTAATAATAAATCAACATTTATGTCTGAAATTTGTTGATTCTACTTCTGGTTTTCTGACCAAGGAGACATTAGTCTGAAAAGCTGAAGAGGGTTGCTGCATAAGTTTTATTGTTCAAGCTCAACAGGCATAATGAAAACTTTCCTGACAGAACTTGGAGTAATAGTGCCAATTTCCCTGTTTTTTGCAAAACCCAGGATCAAGATAATGCAAATTACTGCATCTCTATCTGTTCTCTAGATCTGAGGATTTCCTTTTTCTGCTCAAAGACAAGGATGTATATTTTCACCTGTACTGTCAGGTGCATTATGAAGGTTAGGGAAAATAAAGGGTGAATAAGTACTGCACTCTGCAAAAAGTGTGTGCTTGCGTATCTGTTTGGGATGCAAGGTGTATGGATTTTTCTGAGGAATACAGGGGGAGCTGACACTTAAAAAGTTACATTGCCTATGCTGAATGTATCTTCTGTATTTGCAAACTTTCTTTATCTTTAGCTTGGCAACAAAGAAATATGTTGGTGCCACAAATTACAGAGAAAAGATTCACAGCACCTTAACGCCATGTGGTACATTCCTGTTTTCAGGAAGTGAAGATGGAAAGGCTTATGTTTGGAATCCAGAAACAGGTAACTAATTATTTTATGGGCTTAAGCCAAATTGTAAAAGCTGAGGGGCAAAGGATTTTTTAAAGTTTATTGAAATACTTTTAATATGGAATAAAACTTTAGTAAGACATCCTTAAATCCTGAAACTTTAGCTCCACCTTTTAAATAGCTGTTATTAATCTCTGAGATTTATTTCTCTAGAGGAAATTAATAGAGGTAGTGTTTGTAATATCCAGCATGACTGGAGCACCTGAGGCTCAGCTTTTTGTATACTGCGATGCTTTACGTGTGGTGGAGAATCTTGAGATGGCATGCACAAAAATTTTTTTAGGTCAGGTAAGTTTTTCTGTTGAGTTGTTTAGATTTGAGAATCAGGCTCGTGTTCAGAACCACTTCATCTCTGTGGTAGGTGGTCAGAGACTGAATATTTTTGGTGTATGGTAGGTAAGGTTTCTCTGTGAATTAGTCCCCAAGCCAAGGAGTTTCAAAATAGCTACCAAAATCTTTCGGCAAAACTGTGACAAAAATGTAGGGTAGATTTTCTTCTACAGGAGGTAAAAGAGACAAAAAAAAAAAAAGAACAGAAAGTAGCAGTATACCATATTGGATTTGATGACGTTATATTCTGGTTGTAATTGTAATCTATGTAATTTTTTAAACTAAAGAAGTAAGTATTTTGAAACTGGCAGATAACTAACAGATCTGCTTTGAGTTTCTTTTCATGTTTCCAACTACGTTAGCTTGTATCTCTGCTGCCACATAATTTGCCTGAAAACTTTAAAAAAATAATAAAAGGAAGGAGGAACTTTGTTATTAGTATGTTTTTATTGGATTTTGACTTCTGTTTACACATTGTATTTGCATTTATAGTGCCATCAGCTGAAGAGCTAATTTTATTTATATTTTTTTAATAATTCTCTGCTCAACTTTCACTCCTGTTACCAGTATTATATAGCTGAAATCCACAAGTAAGATGCTATCTTTTTACAATGCAAGCACAAACAAATACTGTGGAACGCCACCTTTCCAGAACGTGCTTATCAGAACAAGAGAACTCATCTAACCTGGTGCATCCTCCTCTGGCATTTCCTGCAGCTATTGCAACAGCACAAACTTTTCTGACTTACTGAATAACTTAAAAGCATACAGTATTTCCTTTGTCTTATGCCAAAATATTACTTTTCAATCAGGAAATTGACTGAAAAACATTTATTTAGTGGCAAACACTGCAGTAATGCAATATTTAACCAACGGTTATTTTGCTGTATCGAATGTTTTGAATATTTTTCAATGGCATTAATAAACTTACTTCACTTCTGCAGGAGATCAGGTGGCTATATATTCTGACCTCTCCTTCACATCTCCGCTTCGTGATGTTGCCTTCCATCCACATGAACATATGGTGTCTTTTTGTGCCTTTGGTCAAAACCATCCAATACTTGTATACATTTATGATTATAAAGGTACAGTACAAATTTTCTTGATACTCACCTGTAAGTATTTTATTTTTGGAAGCAGTTTATTAGTACTTGTTATTCTTTTGAGAGAAAAAACACTCATTTGATGATAATGCAAATCTTTTTTCTGGGAGATATCAAAACTGAATGTAACATGATCCTATACAATCTGTCCTATATGATGTTCAATGTGACGCTGCTTTAAGCCAGGGTTTTGGCCGAGCCAAAAATCACCAGAGGTCCATCAAGTTTTTTGTATTTCATGCTGTGTGATTTTTGAATTACTTTATCATATAAAGGCAGCATCCTACAAAAACCCTATTTGCACTATCAAGGTGGATTATGGAGCTAGAAAATACAATTATTTGGAAAACTAATTAGTAGCTTAATTGGAATCTGAGTAGTTTGTGTCAGCTATGTTGCAAAATAATGTTGAGGAGCTGTGTAGAAATAAATGAGAGTGTATAGACTACTAATAAATATCTGTTACAGCTGTGATGTCATTATGGCAAAGATATTTATTCCCCATGTTATATTGAAGAGAAGATAGTAATAAATGCTAACTTTGAATATTGATAGTTGTACGTATCTTTGAAGTTTTGGTATACAAAGTAAGATTCAGATTGTGCTTTGCAGACTTTTTTGATACCTGTATTTAATTAAGGACATTTGCATCTAGAGAATTAATGTGTTAATATGAATTATGCAGTAATTTTTTGTATGAGTTAGGTTTGCAGAACTGTAAAGCTAATCCTATCTTTATACAGCGGCTTTTTAAGTAACATGTGGTAATAGGATTGCTCATATAAAATCTTAGTGTAGGTTATTTGTTGAATTGGTTGGCTTTTACAGGAACATTAATTGGAATGACTTTGCAATCAATATTCAGTGCTGTACTTCAATTGAGTAGGATATCGGTATTTTTAAAAAAATGAAATTTTTGGGGGGGTGAAGGGTTTCTTCAGAATTTTTTGATTGCTGAGCAGACAGTGAGACTTAAAAAACTTAACATAGTGGTTTGAAATATATATATGTGTGCATACACGTTTAGAGATCACACAGCACAGTGGTAGTTTTTTGTGTCTTCTGACTTAACTGCTGATGGTAAGATTTTGCATAGGTTGTGGTCTTCTTTTGTGTCGTTGGTTACTATCTTTTTGTTCTTTTTTGAAAGCACCCTCTTTGCTTTCAGAAAGTAGTCATTCTGCTATAGCATTGAAAGAGTTAAGCATACAGTAATACTAATTTTAGTCACTGACACAACTTTTGAGACTCTGACAGCATGTATTTTAGGTACACCAACAGTTTTATTAATATCCTCGGCAGAACTTCCATGAAGAATTCTTTTAACCTTTATTGGCTTGAGACCATACTACAAAGAATTGCAAAAGTCAGCTTGTCAGTCAGTGTGTCCTGTGCCTGTATAATATGTCTGTCAATTTATGAAATATTGTTCAGGCACCATAAACTCACATGAACTAGGCTGAAAAAATGTGAAATGTCACTGACTTGAACTCGGTGCAGGCTTTATGACTTTATTGCCTTTGAAAAATTCCTTTCTCTTCCCACTCTTTCCCCCACCCAATGCCAGTATTACTGCATGAGGAATACTACTGTTTATAAGCAATACAAAAATACCAGTTCTGTATGAGAGATTATTGAACACAACTGAAGTGAGATGTTATGCTCAGAAGAGATAGGGAGAAAATGTAGTAGTAAGGGTAAAATTTTATGTCACTTTCAGGTTTTCCCTATAGCACTATTGGTACAGTTTCTGATGGTGTTTGCTGAATACATGTCTGGCAGAATGACTGTGATCCTTCAGTTCTTCTTGCCATGGCAGTGTAAGGCTTCACCTGAGACCTTAATATTGGTTATTTCTACAGTTGCACAACAGGAAGCTGAACTTGTAAGAGATCTCAGTTCATCACTTACCACAGCTGCACCAAGAGGGCCACACTTCTTTAGCAGTTTTTCTGAAATTCCTGTGCAAAAAAACTCAGTGATGTCTCCAGCAGATCAGTTTGTCAGTGTTGCAAGAGCATCAATGAGAATGCAGAAGGTGAAACAAAAACTCGATTCTGTTGTGGTAAGTCAAACTTCATTAATTTCAGAAGTATATAGTCTTTCCATATTATGGAACTGGTATACTTAAAAAAACACATATGTTTTGTCATGGCATCTGGTGTTTAGAAATGAATACACCTCTTAGTTGTACTAATTGCGCGTGTAAGTAGCTCTTAAGAAAAGAGCAATCATAAATATCTTAATTTTGTTTTTCAAGTATTGATGACAGGGGATTTTTTTGTGCTAGTGCCCATTGCTGTTTGTCCATTTATGTGAAATCAGGGATCCATAGATCATTATGGCTGAGATTCCTATCCACCTTAAAAATCGTATGTGACATAAATAGTAGGGGTTTTAGGGAGCTGCAGGGTTGGGAGGAGGGCATGCCCTGTGCTGGGCACAGCTGTTTCAAGCCAGCTCAGTGAAGGACAGTATGGACCCACTGCAAACTAAAACTGGAACCAAATAGAATATGGCCCCTCTGGGAAAACAGACTTAAGAAAGGTCAGAACCTACTAGAGACAAGAAACACCACAGCAGAGGAGAAGTGCAAAGGAAAATGTGTCCGTGGGCACACATGCCTCCCTACAGGAGGAGGGATGTAAGGAGGCATGTGAAATGAGGAGGTGTGAAGGAGAACACAGAAGGAGGCACGAAGGTGATGCAAGACACACAAAACAATGCAGAAATGGAAATACAGAGGAAATAACAGAGTAGGCTTGAAGGGAAAGAGAAGAGATACACGAGGACACAGAAAAGAAAACACCGATGATGGTACGTCTCCAGAGGGGTGGCAAACCATGGAAGAATCCATGCTGGACAGGTGCAATCCCTAAGGGGATGTTGCCTGGTGGAGGATCCATACTAAAGCAATTGCAAAGAGCCAAAAAAAAGAGTCAAAAAGAGCAAGTCACTATGCACTAACCTCACTCTACTGCTTCACTCTTCCATTGCCTTTCCAAAAGGATTGAGTGTAATGTAATGTTTAAAGAAAGGAGACTGAGGATTAGAAAGGAGAAAAAAGAGGTGCCTGAAGTGAAGACAAAGAGGGATGAAAAGTGTTTTCTTTGGTTGGGTGTTTTACTATTTGTCTTATTTCTCAATACCCAAATCAGTAATTAAAGCTTTTGTAATTGGCAATAAATTTAATTAAGTTAATTTTCCCAACTTGAGACAATTTTGCACGCAACAAGGATACAGAATGTTCCTGAATAGCACTGTGAAGTTATAATTACTTTTCAGAATGACATGAACCTCATTTGAATTTGCATTTACTGTTTTCCATTTTGAAGTACTTTTGAGTGCGTGTAGATGTTTGTAAATGTAGTTTTAGGTTTTGTCTGCATTAATGAGTAGTGAATCACAAAAGAAGGAGATGAGTAGATGAAAGCAGTTGTTGCTGAGGTTGCTGTTACTACTGTCATCATGCTTTAGGGGTTTTACTTTGGGTTAGATTTAGTCTGGTTCCTTGGCTTTGGCATCCCAATTAGGCCTGAACTTTAAAACTGTCTGGAAGAAAGCTATCCCACAGACCTTCACATAGACCACAGATTTGTGAACTGTGAACTTCCAGTGAACCCCTTCATGAAACACCACATGGTAGCTCTCATGGAGAGCAGTAGCATGCTGCTTCTACTTTTCAATCACGCATGGCCTGGCACAAGGAAGCAAACCCTGTTTCTATGTAATGCTCATTCTATTCCTGCTCAGGTATGAAGTGAGCACTGGTCCCTCACTTGGTGTTGTTTATCAGGGAAAGGCACAACATGGAGAGAATGAAGCATGTAGCCTTATGTCTGGGACAAGTACTCCAGGAAGATACTCCAGGATAAATTCTTTTTTGTTCTAGATGTCTGGTTATATGAAGATAAAGAAGGGGTTAGAGAATTTATGAGAGTCTTTGTCATTGCAACTGTTTACTCTCAGATTAACCAGTGGTTCTGGACTGTGGAAGACAAATCTGGTTTAGCAGAAGCACGTAGAAGTTCCATGTTAGCACGTGACTAGATGAAATAGATAAGCCTACAACTGTGTTTGAGAGAATAACTTTCAGCCACTGGAGTTTTGTAACCCTAGATTTCCACTGAATAGTTTGGGATGAGTAAGTCCACTGGGAGCAGAGTAATGACCTGTGTTTTTGACAGCATCCTCCAAGCCCTTTACCCATGTGGAAGATGTCAAAAATTTCATCTGTCTTCTCACTGTGTGAGTTCCAAACTGTACAGGATGATGGTTGAAAGAATCCAGTTTGATATCTCTCACATAGCAGTAGTGACTGTAAACACTGAGAGTGCTTCATTGCAGGGCTTTATGAACCACTGAGATATTGGGGAGGAGATTTATTTGAAAGGAATCTTGATGTTAATCTTTTCAGTGATCCAACATGAGACTCAGGGGACAGTGGTAGATACTTTTCAAGCAGGGATAGGATCATTTTTTATTGCCTGCCTGATTTACCAGATTTTGGACAGCCCCAGAATAAAATATAAAACATTAAAATTTAAAATTTCTACTACTTTGTAATTGGAAATTAGTTTTTAATGTGTGTGTAATTCCCTTTCTCATATGAAAAATGATGCATGTTTGTAAGTGCAGGCTTTGGTGGAAGGCTTATTAGAATGCACACTCACATGAATGGTTTGCTAAAGTGTTTGTCAAAGTAGAGCTCTTAAGTTGCCACTCAACCACATGTGTAAGAATGTGCTAATATTTCTGGGAACAGACAAGTGAAAATGGAGAAAGATGACTTTAGGAAACCACACAAAGGGTGGCTTGTTGCCCTGTGGTTGAGTTGGAATATTAAAAATCCAGATGAGAACACAGGTGTTACCTTGTATGTATTTCACAGAATCATAGAATATGTTGAATTGGAAGGAACCTCCAGAGATCAAGTCCAAGTCCTGGAGCTGCATAGCACCAACCCCAAGAGTCATACCATGTGCCCGAGAGCATTGTTCAGACACTTCTTGAGCTCTGTCAGGCTGGTGCTGTGACCCTGGGGAGCCTGTTCTAGTGCCCAAACACCCTCTGGGTGAAAAATCTTTTCCTGATACTCAACCTAAACTTCCCCTGACACAACTTCAGGCCATTTTCTCAGGTCCTGTCAGTGGTCACAACAGAGAAGAGAGATCAGTGCCTGCCCCTCCTCTTCCCCTTGGAGAAGTTGTAACTGCAATGGAGTGTCCCCTCAGTCTCCTCAGGCTGAACAGACCAAGTGACCTCAGCTCCCCCTCCAGGCCCTTCACCATCTTTGTTTCTGTCTTTTGGACACTCTTTAATAGTTTAATGTCTTTCTTATGTTGTGGCACCCAAAACTGCCCCCAGCATTTGAGGTGAGGCTGCTGTAGTACAGAGTAGTCCTGGTCTTCGGGTCATGTTTGCATGCCCTTGTCACAGACATGTAGGAAATACCATGTTGGGACAAGCATGGTGGCAGCATACCTTGTAGACCTGGCCTAAGGTCACACCTGGAGCCATGCTTTATGAGACACAGGTGCTGGAACACACAAACAGCAAATCAGCCAATATGAGGTCTCTGGTTTTAACATGTGTCGACTTACCAGCGTAGCTACTGGATTTAAAACTAACTCTAAAGTGTAGAGTTTGGGGTTCTGTGACTTAGATACAGGATTGGAAAATGTGACGTTAGTACATGAAAGTTTGGGTTAAGTTAGATAGAGAGAATACTCTGATCCTGTATTACCTTGGGTTCTTTGTCTAATTACCCATGCCCCCTTTCCAGGTCCCATTAGAACCAACAGTTTCTTTATTTTTCTGTTTTTCTTCTTTTTAGCTAAACATGAACCTTAATATATGATAGATAAATTAAGTTTCTTTTCTTCTCTTCTGCAGCATTGCTGTTCTAATTAGCCGAGAAATTAGAACCAAGAGTTGACTATTGTGCTAAAGCTTTAGCAATTCAGAAAAGCTAAGAACTTTTGATACAAAAGGTAAAAATTAATTTCTGTATGAAAGCAGAATGCAGAATTAGCTTCTGTACCACATAGAGAAATTACAGAGTAGTGAATCTTGGCAGCAGTTACGATATATCTCTGCCTCAATGAACAATGCTAATGTATGATTCTATTAATGGAAGTTTTTGATAGGAAAATACTTATCTCTGTCTCTTGGAAGTGCTCATAAGTATTTCTCATTCAAATATTACTATTTATGTTTTGTAAATTTCACTTCCATCTAGAAGTGAAAAAAACCATTTATAACTATCCATTATAGGGGGATGATATATGTTGTGTAGGTATGGAGAGAAAGGTTTTCTTTGAAGATGTAGTATTCTAGCTCTGAAATTGGGCTTTTAGATGTTCGATGCCTTTGTAGCATTTACAAATAGCATCTGTATATACTCTGTAGTACTAGTCTCGGAATCAATTACATGTTGGCTGTTTTATCTCTCAATATATGAGTGCTTCTAAGTTAAAGTATGATTAGCTTTTCCAGTCCTTACTTCATGATGTATTTCTTAAAAGTGTTATTAAAAGGTTGTCAAAGCGGTTACCAAAATTCTGATACTCAGCATATTAAATGTGATGTTAGACAAGTAGAATGTAAAATACTCTTTCCTATGTACAGAAATGCTTACAACTATCTGGATTTTGGTTTTTGTCCTTTGAGTGTATTTATTACTGTGGCATATTTAAAAAAGAAATAAGAACTGTGAGAGAATCCAGAAGCCTGTATCTTGGATTGCGTGAAATGTACTGAACTTCCATCATCGAGCTATATGTCTATAAAATATATTCATAAATGATGCTTTGGTGTAATATGCATCACATACTATACTGTTTAGTCCTTTCAGATGGTCTCCTTTTAGAATTTAATGGACATGCAAAATACATCTTTTTGTGTTAAAATAAAACAGAATTTAAAGCCACCACTTCTAAGAAAAAAATGTGCACCTCTTTTGGGGAACACATAAACATGATACTGAGCCATCAAGTGGAAGAATACAGAAACTTGTGCTTTTGTCTGCAGCAAAGACCTAGAGGCAGAGCTGGATGCCCAAGTGATTTGTATTTTTTTATGCAACCATTTTCAGTCTCGTAAGAATCTGTCCTCTGGTTCACTTTAGTTTTGGTAAACTCTGAAGTACCATGCTTGACTTCTAGGGTTAAGTGCAGATGTGGAAGAAGAGAGTTCTAAAGTAACTTACTACAACTTGTACCTGGAGATGGAAAACCAGAGTTCACAATACATGAAGTACTGAGGACTCGTTTTAAAACATTGCCTATTCTGTGAATGTTGTTGGCCTAGTACAAGATATTGCTGCAGTGCCTCTGCAGGCTGAAATAGCTGTTTCACTTGATCATGCCTGCAATACAAATTTATGTACAAACGACCAGGGAAGGTACTGGTATTCTGTCTGATCACATGTATAAGAAATGTGAAGTATTTTTAGAACCTCTTTTTAGTTTTTTATCATATTAGTGGAGAACATGATCCTATAACACAGGCAGTCATTTTCCATATGACCTGCACAATGCATTTCACTGGATGAGAGCTTTTAAATTAAATAACTGGGTTTTTTAACAGTGATGTAGGTTTCTTCCATTCCTGTATTCCTCTTTAGAATGCTAGGAAATGCTCTTATTCTAAGAAATTTTATTGCAATTATTACTTTACACAAAGCTACTCCTAGCTGCAGACTTCTAAGGATGTATTTTATGGGCCATGCTGTATTTGATACCCTGTAAACCTGTGCATTTCATTTACTATGTAAAGTAGTTTTTTTAAGGCACTTTTCTATTTGTCGAGCAGATACTGTTGAATCATTGTGATTTCATAAACTGATTGTTGATATGAAGTGGCTGCATTATTACTAGAAGCTTTATACAGGTAAAATACTTAATAACATATGAAAGTTTTGCCAGAATTTTACTTTGTATGTCTTCAAGAAATATTTCATTATAAAGTAAGGTTTTAGAAATTGCGATGATTTTTTCTTGTCAATTCATTAAATTTTCTAGGTTTAATAAAGTTACCTGTGTTAGAAAA
>JAOTQP010001546.1:55718769-55739886 GCA_026413545.1 Cichladusa arquata
CTTATATACATTAAAATCCCCTCTGGTTTTTTTTTTTTTTTTTGTCTTTCCTCCTTAAGACTGTGAGCATCTTTGGACAGTGAAATCACCTTCCTATGAGACACTGTTTTGCAGGTCTGTGGCATGCCATGAAAGAAATATCCGGCATCTTTGGGCTTTGTTCAGCAGTGACTCTTCAGTAACTACTGTTATGTTCAGGACATGCTTTCTAAAATAAATTTTAGGTTTCAAGTCATTGTAATTAACAGTGACCCTAATTGTTAATTATGTGGGAGATTGAAGCTTGACTATAAATACTACATGGATCTGTTCACTGAAATTTGGACTTCAATAAAACCAGTTAATTAAACTTGCTCTTAAAAATTAATTACGTATGTGCTAGAAACATGATGGTTCTTGTATCTTTAAAGAAAATCTCAAAAACAAAAAACACAACATTTTGGCAGGGTTGAGAACAATTAGAAATTTTCTCTCCATTAACACAACTGACAGTCAAAGGTGTTTTCCACCTATATAAAGGGAAAGCTTCAAAGCACTCTTTATTGCTCTCTAAAGATATTAACAAAACTGACTTCAAATTATAGGCCTCTGTTACATTTGATAGACTATTTAAAACTGCGTCTTTCAGTCTCAAGCAAATGGTGAAATAGATTTCCACATCAAAGATATCAGAAATATTTATGCATCAATTAAATGTTCTTAAAATACCATTTTTATTCTTGGGGTTTTTTATAGAATCAGAAAATGGAGATACACAAAGTAGCAGAATTCACATTGTGCAGAGATGCTGCAGAAACACATAAAAGTTGCCATCTCATATGCACGTTAAATCATTGATTTTTTTTTTCCCCAGTGTTTCATACTTTCTCCCTGACTCTGTAACATCTGTCCTTCAGTACTGCAACAGCCATGCAGGAATTGGATGGGTTTGTTTGGTTTTTTTGGTGGGTATATGCCTTTCACATAATTTTGTGCCACTCAGGGAAGGATGTCTGCAGAAAGCTTGTTCAGTGTGACCTTACTCTTTTCATCTCTAAGAAACTCTTAGGGGAAAGAAAACTTATACAAACTGTAATTGAAAATATATCAAATGAACAATTGAATTCAATTTCGTTATTCTAATAACTTATTTTTTCTAATTTGAGAATAATCATCAATAAAGTATTCCCAAGAGATGCTTAGAAAGACAAGAGAGTATATATTAATTGAAGGGTGCATGTATGTGTACTATATAGTCCAAGTATAAGATGAAATACAATAGTTGTAGTATCTCTTGAAAGAAGTGGTTGAAAGACCTAAGACCTAAGACTAGAAGAAGCCATGTGGTACAGGTGGCAGCATTGCCATCTTCCTCGCACTACTGTGCTGAAAATATGTAATTTCGACCTTGGGAGGGAACATTTTTGTTTGGAGGGAGTGCCAGTGGGAGTGCCTGTTGAAGAAATCTGTTACTGGGATCCAATCCATGCAGACAAATCGAATGGCACACAGATCACTGAATACATACCTTTTTTTTTTTTTCCCATCCTAGCATATTAGTGTTAATACTGTATTTTAACAAATAATTTTTTAAACATAGGAGTGAAATATCTTCCTATTCACTTTTTAAGAGAAATATCTTGAGTGTGTAAAAGACTTCTTGCCAAGAATATAAACATAAGAAAAGAACTCAATTTTGTTTTGAAAGAATCTGGGTATATCTGTTCCCTGTTGAATTGTGATGTGTGCTGCCTCATTAGCCCACCCAGCAGCTTCATTTAGATTTGCTGTGATGGTGAAAGCAATTAAGCCTGCAGGGCTGCACAGATCAGAGCTATGGAAATGGTGTAGCAGTTTGCCATAATGTCTAAGTCCCATTGACAGTTTTCTTTTTGTCCCCACATCTTTCTAAAATTGGGGCAGAAGCAACTTATGGTGAACAGAACCAAATGCACACCTAAAAGTGGTTTAGAACCCATGCTATTAGTTGAAAGTGGTTTGAATGTAGTACAATCTGCTAGGAGGAATAGGTAATGATAGGAAACTAATTTTATTTTATTTATGAAAAAACTTACAGCAGGGAAGTATATAATGTATAATAATTTCAAGAAGTTTCTCAATTTCATTAGCATTGGTGAGTCTGCTAGCCTTTTTTTGTGTTATTGACTGAAAAACTAATGAAGTGATGTTATGGGGTCTGTGCAAACTGGTTTAGTAGTCTTTGCATTGGTTGCCTGATCTGTTTTATCTTTTCCGTTTCTTCTTCGTACTACTACTCCCTCCTTCTTCTACAGAGGGAGAAATGCAAGTTTCCTGTCCACTAAGGGATAGTCCTAACGGCCTCGATGTGATCAGGCAGTCCAGTGGGCGAAATATGTTTTGATTAGCAGCCTGCTACCCATTAAGTCTGCAACTGGAGAGAAATGCAGAACGCTTTTAGTATGTCCTGTAGAGGTGCTGCCAACATAGGAAGTGATACATGAGAATAAATGCTTGCAGAGTGGTTAGCTTCCTGCAAGCTACAATCTGCTGCTAGTAGATTATGTTATGTGTTTGAAAAAGGGGAATGTGTATCAAGATGAAAGAAATAAGTGCCTAGTACTTGTCTTTCACTTTTCAGTTATTTTTCTATGGTCTTACACAGTTTGCTGTCTTTGTGCTCCATCACATATCTGAAGAACTAATTCTGCCCAACATACTTTTCAGAAATTGAAACGTTGAAAAATTTTCAACAGAACTTTTCTAATATTTTTATGGGAATGGATTGTTTTTAATGTGACCCTTTTCATTTAATTATTCTAGTGGGACACTGATGCCAAAAAATAAAAAAATTGCCTAGTATTTTCTTCTACATTCCTAAATGTAGAAATGTGATTTGCTTTCTGTTATTACCAGAAATAACTTATTGCAACTTAGCAGAATTCTCACATTTTCTGTAATTTGTAGGATGTAATTGATTTTAACTCTGTGGGCTGGATCAAGTATGTATGTTTTCTTTCTTCTGGAAACTGAATTACTTAAAGTTCCCCACCGCCACTTGGTCTGGATAACACTAGCACTTTTTAAGTGAGTAAACTTGACTTATTTTAGTCCCTTGAGTTTTGAGTACATTATTCTGTTGTGGGATTTCTTCCTCCTGTTAACCAGAGATAAACATACCTTTACTAGCCTTTGTTTTAGACATTACTGCATAGTCACTGATGATTTATTACAATGAGTTAAGTTTTAGATCCAGTTAGCCGATTTTATTTTCAAAAGATGGTAGGAGAACTCAGTAGAGAGAAATCACCAGCTCAACACCACAGATCAGCTCTCAGCAAGTGTCAACTGACGTAATTACACTGATGTGTGCTAAAAGTATTCTTACCATAAGCAGAAGAGTATTAAGTCAAAAGTACTTTTTATATATGTCTTTTAATTTGAATGGGAACTCCCCTGGGGAAAATGATCATTCATTTTAAGATATTCATATCTCTCACTTTGACTTAAGGGAAATGTGTAAGAGAAGGGAGAAAGAAAATAAAACTTTTTTTGTGTTATTATTTGCTTATAACACAATGGAAGAACTGAAAAATACAGCTAACAGATATTTTTCTCAAAGGTAATTTTCTTTTAAGACAATAGGAACCTCTATCACAAGATGGTTTTGTTCTTTTTTAATACCTCCTTCTTTTATAACCTATTTGGCTATACCATTTACATTTTGAAGTAGCTATGACTCAGTTTCTTCAGTGCAAATAGATTACAAAGGCTCATGATGTTCCAGCTTACAGCTGACTTTGGCAGTAAATAAAAATTAAGAGTATCAGGACACACCTGTACCTTCATCATGGCTTAGAGGCAGCTCAGGCCATTCTGCAGGGGAAGGAACTTCCTCAGAGTACTGTGACCGTGCTGTGCTGCCCACATCACTGGACAATGTCAGAGTTCTGGCTCAAGGCACAAATACAGGACCTTGTTTTGAGGTAGAAGAGCTGGGTGTTTACATTTATAAAGTGAATATTAAAAATCACTTCTTAATTTGAAAACATAACTTACATAAATAGATTCATCTAACCACAAAAATGTTCCAAGAGAATAGTAAAGGCACAGAGACATAACCATTAACATTAATGACAACGTAGTTCTTCTATTGTAAAAGGTTGCTTATCCAGTTCCTTCTATCTGATTGATAGGATGTTACAAATGTCAGAAGAGTTTGTATTTTCTAGTTAAACTTGCTAGAATTGTTTATATTGAGATCAAAGATACACATGTTCCTTTATTATATGTTCTTTTTCATGTTTCTTCTAGGTAAGTTAATTAAAATATTTCTCTAAAAATTACACTAAATACAGAGCACAATAACAGCAATCTTTGAAGATTCCAAAAACTTTATCTAAAGAGCACCATTTATATTTACTTGAAATTGGTGTATGTTAGGGTAATTACTGCTGAGCCTTCAGGCTAAAGGAAGTACTCTCAGCCAAATTATACAAGGGTGTGGATTAAATGAAGCATTACTCTCTGTTTGGCAGCAGTGGATATAAATTGCAAAATCAGGGTGTGACGTAGTACTGTGGAAAGTCTGTGCCAAAAGTGATTTGGCCTAAGTGTGCCCTTACTTTCTCAGTTATGTGGATCCTAAAACAATATCTAATACTATCTAATTAATTCCTAAGTAGAGAGGTCTTGTTAACTGTTTTGACTCTGAGCTTGTCTGTAATTTTGGGCTATTCAGCCATGAGACAACAACATGCTTGAATGGTCACAGAGGGAGAAACAGTCCTTCTGCCAAAGACTGTGCCATAAAGCATCAGTTCTCTTGTCCAGCAGAAAGCTCACATCAGCAAGGATGCTGTCTGTACAGCAATAAACATGAGTGAATAAAATGGGGAAATTGATTCATGCTTGTATTGCGCTCCTTCTGTTCCTGTCATTTACAGAGGAGCGGGGAGGACTGTGCAAACACCCCGCTGGCACAAGAGGGAGACATCTCTGTCTCCCAAGAGGAGACCAAAGCACTTTAACTTCATTGCCAGTTTTGACAAGTTAGCAAAACCTAAGTGCATCAAAAAATAAAAAGATGTATGTTTTAAACATGCATTATCCATCCCATTTTGGTACACATGCATACTTTTTCAACTGCTTTAAAAAGCCTTTTGCTAATTTTGTTGATAGATTTTTATGTGTGAAGAAACTAAACTTCCATGGATTCATATGCATCTTGTTACTTCGTTGAAGCAACGGTTTCAGTGAGAGCAAACGTCCCTGACATGATTAATTCTATTAATATAACACCTTTAAAGTTAACTTTGGATGTATGTGCTCTGCAGTAGGTTGTGGTACTGATGCATTTTGGTCATTGTAGTTTGATACAGATCATGTTGGTCCTGTAGCAACTAATGATAGAAGATGGTGGCTTGGGAAAGCATTAAGAAAGCAAAAGGCAGGTACAGAGAAGTGAGGGCTTCTATGAGTGTGTAACTCAGACTTTGCTGCTGTCACACAGTAGTCTGCTGTTATATACAGAGCTGGCCTCAATGTGCTGCCTTGATCCAGATGAAATTAGAGTTTCACTGGAGTCTGCATGCTCATCATTAGCTTGCTTTCTTAACCATCTAGCTCACTGGAGGTTGTAAGGAACAGTGACTTGTTGCTTGTTGGCCTCAAATGAAGCACTGGAATTCTCCTAAAACTCTGTTTCTGAAAACTTGTATTTGGGTGTTTTCTGCAACTTTATGGTGTGCAGTGAAGGAAGAGATTGCAGAGCTTCTTCTCATGTTTTCCTCCCACAATTAGGGCTCAGTTTCTTCAGTTTTTACTTCCTCAGGCAAAGAAAAAAGGTTCAAGTGACAAACAGGCCAATTTAAAAAAAATCTTTTAGTGTCTCCACTGCTCACTTGACCCTGGGCTTTGTTCTGGCTTTCTGGACAGTCCCTTTGCAGAAGGCAAGTTAATGGACAGTGTAACAGATAATATTCAACACTGTATGTCATCTAAAGATTGATTCCAGCATACTGCAACCCCGTATGATTCTAGATATCACATCCCCTTGTCAAATCCTGTCAATCTCTACTCCAACTGTCTCTCTATGCTAGCTTCTGGTGCCTTATTAATTGGGGTCTTTTACAGATTAGCTGACGGGTGTTGCAGTGGCATATCTTGATACAGGTCTTTCTGGAATCCTTTCAGAGCCTGACTGGTCAAAGGAAGCAGACTGCTGCAGCTAATATGCCACATAATAAAATACAGAAAATTGGAGCTTCTTTCAAAATATGCATTGAGCATCTTTTGGTGTGACAAATTGCCTAGTAGCAATTTGAAATGTCATGAGAATTCATTGGCCAAACTTCTGGTTGTCACTATGCACCTGCAGAGCATAATAAGATTCACTTTGTGAGGTATTGTATTTTCAGGTGAAGACCTTGAATAGGTTTCGTTTTCCTACTCCTTTCATCTTTGAGTTTTCCTTAATGGATAATCACATTTAAGCAGAGTTTATCTCTGTAGCAAAAGTGTGGGGTTTTTTTGGTGACTGCCTCAATACAGAGGAGGTATCCATGAGGTGTGTCACCTCTTCCACTTGTTCAGGAGAATGTTGTAACAGACTTATGCATGTTGAAGAACTTCTGTTGTGAGCCAGACCCTAGCTAAAACCAAGCTGGTATTTCTTTCCTATGAGGACTCCAAACATGTTCTTGGAATTTTTCATTTTTGAAATAATTTAAAATACAAGTTCTGTATGTATGTGTGTATATATATATATATATTAACCAGTGGCAACTTTTCACCTTTTGTGTCCATCAGTTTAATCTAATGTAATGTATGTTCTGCCAAATTATATTTGCTTTGGATTTGGCTGCTTCTGCATAAAAAACAGCAACAAGAGGAGAAGAAATGTAATTGTTCTGCTGTTATTTGCAAGATTTGGAGTGCAGTGCCCACCTAATACACATCTATAATATACCACATCCTTTGTACCTTGATAACAACAGTACTTTATTGGAAATTTGTTTTCCTTCTCGTACAGAACATAAAGGAAACTTCCATCTTTATTTGCTACTCACACACGTAAAGGATCTTCAGCAGTTGAAACTGTGGTTTTAATTAAGACTCTTCCTGCAAATCAGCTTTTCTTACCAAAACAATTTTCAGAGTAAGTTCCAGGAATCACTCAAAGAGAACTAGGTGTGTCCAGGGTTGTCTGTATCACCAGTTCTTGAGTTAATAATTGGCACGTAAGCGTGTGCAAAAACCATCTAGGAAGGTTTACTGAATAAGGCTATTAAAACATATGCTTTGAGGCTTCCAAACTTGAGAGTGTTACTAGAAAATTTTCTGTGGTTTTCAGTTGTTTGGTCCTTTTGAAGAAGCAAATGTTTGTAGCAGTTGGCGATGAAGTCAGTTTTAAAGAAACTCATTCATAATGCATAGAAATGGGTGGTTCCTTTTAGAAAAGGCTGTGGAGAAGAATTTCCTGTCCCTGAATATTCAGACCTTAATCGCCTTCCTCTTACTGATGATTATGAAAACCTAGCACTTGCTGCTTTTGTCTGGGTTTTGGCTTATTGAAGATGCTGTATGAGCATAGTCAGTAGTGATTTTAGCTGCAACTGGTAGTCAAACCAGAGAGGATGGGTCATATAATTAGGCTTACATGTTAAAGTGCTGTAGTTTTTAACAGTTTGGCAGTATCTACGTGATGATGTGAAAAAAGCTGGTATGGTATTGTATTATGTACTTAAAATGTATTTCATGATACTTTAAAAAATATTTAGTCAAATGGTGATTCTTCATTCAGAATTTAATTTTCATTATTAGTTTTGTTTACATCTTTTGATTTGCAGTGCAAATAGTCTTGCTTGCAAAATTCCTATACAAACAAGATACTAATTCACTGGATAGGTCTGTTACTTCTATTTTCTGGCTTGCCTCTGAGATAGTGAAAATTCTTATTGTGTTCTAATCCCAGCTGTAGCATTTTGTGTTCCTGATTGAACCTTGAAGAGAATTCTATTCCCTCCAGGATAATCCAGAGTTTTAGAAATGTGGTCTTAGCCTAAAGCTGGGCACAGCCACTCTTTATGAATCTACCTGTCTTTATTTGCCTTCTTTTATCTCTCTTCAGATCAGGTACCACTATTGTAAATTAAAGGGAGTATTGCCTCCTAATTGTGTTCATTGGAAACATTTTCCACGCTTGTTTATTTTGTGTATCCCCCACCTAAGACCCAAATGTTCTAAAAATCCACTGCTGTAAAAGCAGTGACAGCTTGCTGTTGCATTCTAAAAAACTTCACAGACGTTGTAATTAAAGGAAACTGAAAAATCAATATCATTGAAATCTATGCCCAGCTGGATCTCCAATGTGTTGCTTTAATGTTGGACATAACATTTCAGTATCTTTCCCTCTGTAACAGATGATACCAATATTAGTCTCAAGTGCTTTTTTATGCTATTTACAAGGAAATATATTCAGGTTTTTGAACCAAAGTGGATGCAGGCCATTATTTTATTTTCCTATACAATTGGGTACTAATTAGAAAGGGCATGTTCTAATCACTGATATGTATAAAAATTCTTTCTGAAAGTAGTTTATTCATAATTTTCTGAAAACTCAAAAAGTGTGCATGTGGGAAAACTCTCATGGAGTAATTCGTTTTCACCACACACATATTTCCATGAAATATCTGACCAGTCTAATTTCTGAACTACAAAGTGGAAAGTAAACTTGGAGATAATTTTTTTAAATACATCTTCTATTTCTGAATATCGAAGTTTGTTTGCCACGAACGTTTTTCCTTACTCTTTTGATTTGAGACCAAATTTAAAATCTTATATAATGATTTCCTGATATAGTGTCTGCCAATGGTCCTGCATTTTTCAGGTTTGATAATGTATTAATTTTTTGGCTATTTTGTGTAATTTTCTGGTAATACTTTGTCAAAATTAATATTCAGTACTGACTGAAAGTGCTAATGTCATAGAGAAAGTAGTGGCTATTCTGGTCATGATAAAAATCTGTAATATCAAGCTGACTTATTTTTTCCAGCATACTGCACCTGATGCTGATGATACTATTTTACCCTGAATGTAAATGTTAGAAAAATGCTACGTAAGTTCTTCAAGCAGTTACAAGATTTGAAATTTTTTTTAGATTTTTTTTTCCAGTCATGATGTAATTTGACATTGTGAGACTTACTGGGTAGTATAGAAATTCAGTAGTTTATGCAGTAACCGGTTTTTTTTACTTAGTTGACGAGACTTTGTGTTGCAAAGATGTGTTAATGGCTGATTTGGAAAGATATTTGTGGTATTCTAAGTACATTTTCTTACAAGCTTTTCACTTGTATATTGGCAAGCTAATTTGATTTGAGTAACTGTGAGTAACTAGCCATTGCTGAATTCCTGTTGTGGGAAGAACCATGTGAAAAAGATTACTTTGTTTTCCTTCTTTCCTTGCATAATTTTAATTTTTTGTCTTTTATCTGTAGTTAAGTATGTTTTTTTAAAGACACGAGTAATGAGGTCATAAGATACTTGAATATGAGAGTTGCAGATAGAGTTAAATTCTATTTAACTTTATTACATAGGAATTACCTGTATTAATAAATAGAATTTAACTCCTCTACATATTTTTAGAAAACAGATGATAATAATAAATCCTGCTTAAGAGCTCCATTTCTTCTGATTCAGGGAGGGTAAGTTAAAGTAGAAGCAAAAATATTGCTAAACCCAAAAGTGAAGGTTGCTAGTTCAGTGTTGGGTATCTACGACTCCAAGGGACTGCAGTTTTTATGTTTAGTGAAGTATTTTTGATAGGGAGCACCACAAACTACATGCAATAGAATACGAAATAAGTTTCTTCTCTATTTTTTTTTTTAGTTTGTTTGCTTTTAAATAGTCCAGGTGAGCTTTGCAAACCTAATGACGACTTTCTCAGGATATCTGCAGCACTAGAAGAAAAATAAGTCTTATTAATACAAAGAATGCGTCATAGTCTGCATTTTCCTTACATCTTTATCTGCTATCTAAAACTTGTAAATAATGCTGCCAATCTGATTTCAGAAAGCTGATGGTATCTGTGCAGGCTTATTGATGTTTGCTGTAGAATCATTTTCTGTTCTCCAGGTTGTAGAAAGAAACAACTGGGTACTCTAACCTCTGCTCATTTTCAGTGATATCTACTGCCATTGTGATGTAATGTTAGAAGTTGTTGTAAATTAGCACGTTTCTGATTAGCAAGAACTCAATAAATGTTCTTTACTTCAAAAGAATGCTTGGGGCACGTGCTACTACTTGCATTGTTTATATATGGTACTGTAGAAACTTAACATTTGCAAGAAAAATGTGAGATGATGGTTTGATAAGATTACTCAGAAATAATTAGGTGGGTGTGTAGGCTGCTAAATGTATTTGATTTTAATCTCTAATTAAAAAGTTGGATTTTTTAATTGTTTTTGTGATGCAATAGTTTTTACTTCATTGTGCTTCTTGTAAATAGAAGCCAAATTCTGCCTTTCACTTAGGGCCTAAGCACAGAATAAGTGTTTTCAAATGAAACCCAAAGCCAGTGACAGACTATCTCTATAGTCCTCCTTGTGGAGGATTATTCTCAGAGCAAACACATGTATATGCCCTTGTATTCCTTAGACCAGGACTGAAAATGATGGCTAACCTTGAATGAATATCTCTATGCATTCTTTTGGCTGATGGGAGATATAATTATGTTGTGGGATCTGGCAGCGCCAGAAGCATAGTGTTTTCATGTTAGTGCTGTCTGATTCTGAGGTCTCTTATATGAGGATTGGAATTAGTTGATGTTACAGCAAAGGTATCTCTCTGTGGATCTACAGGTGTGAATTTAAGCCTTGCTCTGTTCCACTGCTCCAGTGTTCACTTAACTCTGCTGCAAGGACAAGCTACCTGGTCACTTGAGCTGTGGAATCAGACAACCAGATGCAGTAGCTGGAGATAACTGCATCAGTCCTTGGATCAGGAAGTTTTTGTGTTAAAGCACACTAGAACAGTTGTGTCTCTCACTTCAGGAAAACTGTGACTTGCTCATGGTTTGGGAACCCAGGGTTCTTCTAGTAGCTGCAGCTGAGGCATCCACTGGGAAATCATATGCTGTGTTAAAGAAGCTGCAGCAGGATATATGGAACTGCATGGTCCTGAATTGTGTAACTCCCTCGAGTTATTTTTCTAGATAACTCTTTTTCATACCAGTGTTTAGTAAACAATTGATTGAAAAGGTAAACATTACTTACTTTTTCATTGAAAGCTTATCCTTCTCTACAGATCTTTCTATGTAGCGTAGTATTTTGAATGGCAAACAAAGTCTGATCTATTGGCCTAATTTCCCAATTTTATTTTGTTAGTTTTCGAGTTTTCATTGTATTAATAGGCATGGGGAAGGCTAATAAAAATAAGTTATGTTTTTCCACCTCTCAGCACAGCTGCTGCAGCTGAACTTGGAAAGGGTGGATTTGGGTTTTTTTATGCCTGCCATCTAGATCAGTCTCCACTAACTGGAAGAGTGACGTCTGGCAGCAGTAGAGCTGCCAGAGCTTTTTTCTCACTCATTTTACTGAAGTGTATATGGCATGTAAACAGCTGTCATATCCAATGGGCAAAATAAATTAACAGATAATTCTCTATATAACTTACAAAAAGGGAGACAGTAAACAGAGAGGGATTCTATTTGTCATAAAGATTTTGGCTTTGGGTTTTAAGTGGATAGATTTAGGTTAATAAATTTGAACCCCACTTAGAAAATGAGAATGACATTGAGGAGATAGTTCAATCTTTTCTGGATGCTTTGATAGAAGAAAAAGGTGGGGAAGAGCAAAGAGAGTGCTAGTAATGGCATGGGCTGACGTGGAATAGACTTCTGTCAGTGCAGAGTACACTGCAAGAATCTTACAGGTGGAAGACCTTTGCATTCAGTAATGTTGCCATCACAGCACCTTTGTGTATGTACAGCATGTGAGAACTGCCTATTTTAAGCACATCCATTTTAAGTGGTTTGCAAGATCACAGAATCACAGCATTGTTTAGGTTGGAAAAGGCGTACAAGACCACTGAATTCGAGCTTTACCAAGAGTTGCCTTTTCAACTAGACCATGGCACTAAGTGCCACATCCAGTCGTTTCTTGAACACTTCCAGGGGTGGTGACTCCACCACCTCCCTGGACAGCCCATTCCAGAGCTTAAAAAGCCCTTCCATGAAGAAATTTTTCCTGATGTCTAACCTGAACCTCTCCTAATGCAGTTTGAGATAATTTCTTCTTGTCCTGTCACGAGGATACAGACTTAGCTTCACTAAAACAGTTTTCAGTACACTTTGGTTCTATCAATTCTCCTGTTCAGTCTGGGATATCTTCAAAATCATAGGTGCTAGACTAAGTTATGTAGAACAGAGGTGCAGGTGGGTTTCCACCTAAAGCAATGGATATTAGTGAAACATCTGTTTTGCTGGTAAAACAGAAAGGTATGCTTGTGTTAAGTAGGTGCATCCACTCCTTTCATTTTCTGTGACCTGCATCTGAAAATGCTTGTCGAGGGTTTTAAATGTATTTGTGATCCTGTGTTTAAATAAAGGAAAACAGGTTCTTACCCAATATATAAACTATCCTTTTATATAATGAATTCTGTTTGATCTATTAGAGCATAATTGGTTTGAGGATAAAGTATTTGAGGGAAGATTAATATATATTTAGATAATTACAAAATTATCTTCATTCCCGTACATTATGCATAGTTTGTAAAATGAAATTGCAGAAATAGCTGACAGCTTTTACTTTAAAAAACTCAAAAGTTTCATTTGAAACCTTAGGAACCGGAAGTAGAGATTACATGGAATACTAAAAGATCCTTTGGTCACAAGGTCATACTTTTGGTCATACACTAGGTGACTGTGCTGAAAACATGATTCTCTTTACTGGAAACAGTTTTAAAGCCACACAAGGTGAGTAGAAAGAGGAATGAGCTGATCTACACATATTCATCTCATATCTGACTTGACTTTTTTTCCAGTTTTTGTTATTTAATTGTGTGTCTTTTAACGACACTGTGTTGCAAGAGACCATGATATAATTCATAAGAATGTCTGCAACAAGAAATACCGTTTCCTAGAGGAATTGTTTATTTTCATGTCTTCCAGGATTTTTTGTGGCTTTGGAGACATTAGCAATTAGTGTAAACCTAAAGTAGAACTCAGTTAAAAGCAGAATAATGTGTAACTAGAATAGCTAAGATTTTTTTCTCTCTCTGCATGCTTTAAAGATGTTTGTCACTGAAACGTCTGGATATTAACATATTTCAGTTTTCTTAGATATATATTTGTCCTTTACTCTGTGATTTTCTGAGTTTTTCAGGATGAACGTTGGTATGATTTCATTAGCTGTAGATTCTATGTGACTGGAATCCTTAGAGATTTATTATGCTGAAATAACTGTAGTAATAAAAAATTAATTTATCAAGAACATTTCAGAAAGTGAGAAAAAGCCTTTTTTTGAAAAGTTCATTAAAATAGGAGTTCTTCTGTAATGAATGTTCTCTTAGCCTTTTTTAAAAGAGCATCTTGTCACAAAAACATTTCTCAATGAGTGGTTATAGACAATCCAGTAAGATAGTAGTGGAATTATGTGACTGCCTTGAAAGACTTCTTTTCCTATTCTGCCTCTTATGCTATCAGTTTAAAACAAAATCTTTAAAGATGCTGTTATTTAAAAGACAGTGTTCTTAATTATTACAAGTACTATTCTGGGGCACTGTGCTGCTGTAATATCAATTTCTACATAAGTCTGTTTGGTAGTGAACTCATCTTCTTTGTGCATTTCAGTCTAACTGCTTAGAGTTTTATCACCTCACACTGATGTGTTTGTCTAGAGCAGAGGGCAGTGAAAGCATGCAAGAAAACTGGGGGCTTGGTATTGCAGACACATTTTGGACAGGACAACTGCTTGGCTTCTGTCTTCTTTCCTCTTCTTTCCAGTTACACTGGCAAAGAATAAATTGCCAGAAGTGACCAACTGAGGATTACACTTTCAGTTCACTGTTCACATTGTATAGCAAACTACCAAACTTTCAGACTCCTCTCAAGGCGGACAGATACACTGGTTTTCAAACCAGTTTCTTGATAGGCTCACGACATAATTGTAACAGTAGGATTATGTTACCCTAAGGAAGAGCTGTCCTGCTGTTAAACTGTGTCGATATGAAAATTATGATCATTTGAAGTAAAGGATTTATTGTTTTGGGTTGCCTGATGTGCAGCTAGACATTAGCAGTAAGTTCTCCTAGAAGTAATATGTTCTTCTTATGTAAAATTCCATATAAAGGAAACCACTGTAGAATCAATGCAGAATAATAGGATGTGCAGTAATTCAGATGTTGATACTTTCATAGGGAAGATTAGCTTCTCAAGATGTAAATAATTTTTAAGGTGAAGACAGCAGATTGTTGGAAAGTACAAGTAAAACATCTGCATTAATAAAAATGCTTCTCCGTTAGTAATTCTGAAGCATCCTTAAGATAGGACAATCTAGATTACCCTGGGTGTTGGGGGTGTTTCAGGCTTGACCTTACAAGGGATTTAATGACCTTTCTATAAGCTCAGACTAAGCTAGAGTCCCAGCAGGTCACGGTGTCCTGTAAACTTAATTTTTAGATCAAGTGGAAATGTCCTTCTGGAATCCAGACCTCAGTTTCAATATAGTAGTTGAAAAGCGTGTACAGCCTGAGTGAGAGAGAACCAAAGCAAATGCTGCTGAGACTGTTAGTCACACCTGCTTGATGTCATTTACATGCTTCATCAAGCATGGAACCATATCAAGCCCATAGCTGTGGAACATTGCTTTAAAATTCTACTGCTTCATTTGGGGAAGAAGGGATATTCCCTTGCTTGCTGAACAGAGCTTGTTTCGTGAATGAGGAAGATTTGACCAGTTTTTTTTTTTGGTTTGGGTTTGTTTTGTTTGCTTGGCGCTTTTTAACATGACTGTTTTGAATGTAGGGGCTACTAAAGGCATGCTTGATAATTAAAAACAAGTAACAGATAACACTCAAGTCTACTTTGGGGTAACCAATAGGCATGATCATAGAGTATTTGTGCACAGGTGTGCTGTAGTCTGTTTACACCTCAAGCAAAGTAATAGGAATTTTCAGTTTGTTTTGTCTCTAGTTATGGAAAACACTGAGCCTGAACCAGTGCCAGCTTCTAGAATTCCGTACAGCACTCCTTTGAGTTACACATCTGTCTCTGTCCCAAGCTTGCAGCATAGCAGGTCTGTGCTGCCTTTTATGGGGGCTTAATTGGGAATATTGGTCTAACTGTACAGTTTTCACCTGATAATCAGCTGAATATAGAGGCTACACAGGAATACTGACGTGCATAAATGTACAGTCCAGGAGCACTTGGAAGCAATGAATGTTTTCCTTAGAAAAATATGGTCAATGGTGTTTCTGATAAAAATGCAGATTACTGTTGTTTTTAATTGAAACTTGAATATTTTTCCAGACAAACAATTGTTTTTATCAAATATTTTATGTATCTTATAAGGTTTTCAGGCCATAAGAGAATCCAGAACTTACACTTGTGCAAATTCCACTTAATCATATAAAATTACTATGGAAATGGTAAAATCGCTTCTGCACAAAGTCTGAGCATTAGAGAGTTCTCCACAACAAAAAAGAAACGGAAATTTGTGGATTAATTCCACAAAATTATTTTTTATATTATTTTTATATTATTTTTATAAAATATGCATTGTCCAAACTGCCTCAATGATGAAACAAGTCTCTTCTGAAGAGCTGAGAATGACAAACTGATTTATTGTGATCTCAGCGAACGTGCAAAAGACAAGTCAGATTTCTTTGGCAAGAAAGAGGCAAAAAGTTTTAGCATCTTGTGGTTAGAGTTCTCATAGGAAAATCTCAGTAATTCAAATGTTGTTGTCCTGTACATTAAGCTAAAACTGCATATAATTTATAAGGAGATGTTTTGTGGCCAGCTGTAACCCAAATGAAGATATTTCTTTGAAGTTCTTTATCTTTATCTTTTCAAAGCTATCAGAAGATAAGCTATTGCACACTTTCTATTAGATCTTATTGTGACAATACATCACTAAATACGTCAAGAACTAAACATAACTCTGCAATATTTAATTAAATATTTTCCTTCCAAAATAATCTTTATGTATTTTATTCACTATCTGATCCTAACCATAGCACTTAAATAACTGCAGTGTAGTTTAATTCAAATTGACAATTCTGGTTATGGACCCTTTTGCCTAGGATTTTTGGTGATGTATATTTAAAGGAGACAAGTAGGCAGAATAATATACTCAGGGCAATCCTACTTGAAAAGCAATTTTAATTTGCATTATTGATAGACAAAAAGAAAAGTACAAAAGGTTTAATGGAGTTTAATGAGCAGGTCTTGTGATTGCAGCATATTCCCAATAGCTTCCATCTATTATCTCAGCATTATAGTAATCCTAGGAGTCTCTCAGTAAAAATGTGTGAGCTTTCCCAATCTTCTGCCTCTCTGACTTTTTCATCCGGTTCTTTTCTATTGCCTTTGGAAGAAATAGCAGCTTCTCAACTTTCCTCCGAGTCACTGAGTCCCACTGTGCATCCCGCTTCAAACTACAAAACATAATCACAATGGGCATGAAATTCTCTTTTTTATATCCATTTGCCAGGTGCAGTAATTGCATGATAAGCATGAAATACCAGGGGAATCCTCCTATAAAGTGGGTATTGAACGAACAGCAAGCATAGATGGCAAAATTACAATTCTCTGATCCTAGCACTCCTGTCCTTTCTGCACATTAACTAAATTATTTCTTTTTCTCATCTGCTACAGAGTGGGTGATTATGTGTTGCAATGAAATGTTGTATTGAGATATGCAATCTTCATGTCTTCCATGTCAGTTCACAATCAGTTGGGACAATCCTTAATTCTGATGATGTTTTTGTTATTGGTAAGTGGTGTAGAAGAATGATTTAACTTTATGGCTGGTTGATCAATAGGTGACTTCCATGATAGCCTAGATTGCTTATAATTTCTGCCATTGGCACGTATGTTAATGTTTCTGCTACCTTTACTTATATTTTTCAAGAAAATAACACATTTAAAGTAGAAAATAGTGAGTACACTTATTCAGGATATTTTATGATGGAAATTCAGTTTACAAAATTAGTGAAAATGGACATGTATCTCTTTTATATTTTGAATCACCAAAAGACATAAGAACAGAATGGTACACCTCCATGTGCTAACAGAACTTCTGTGGAAAGTGGTTTCTTTTTGGGGAATAGTGACTACGGAATCTTTTATTTATTTGGAAATGCCTTTTTTCTCTTTTTTTTTTTTTTTTTTTTTTTTTAATTTGGATGTCAAGTTCTTGAAAAATAGGGTATTTTTAGTGAAGAAATTACTTATTTCAGAAGCGTCCATAGTATTTATGGAACTGTAATTGTACCAGATTTTCATTCCCTTCTCTGAATAGTACACTATGGGAGAATGTATTAACACTACTGTCTCAGCTGGGGGAAAATGTTGTGATATATTTTGGGATGTGACATTTGACAGGAGAATATAGTCATGGTATTAACTGCACACAATACTTTTAAACTAGACTAAAAATTCTTAATTTTCAGCTGAACATTATTAGTCTGTTTTTTTTCCCTTTTAAATTAATTATGTTTTTATTAATATTTTCACTAGGGATAAGTGAAAGAAACAGCTATCTTGAAGCCAAATGAAAATTCCTGACAAGTCTTTCTTCAGTATTTGGATGCTATTATCCACTCTGAAGCTCAGTGAATTGAAGAGAGACATGCTGCAATTGTCATTTTAATCAGCAGTAGTGGTGTAGAGCTGGTGGCAGTACATATTTGACTGAAAATTAATCACACAGTAGAAAAATGCCAATGAGACAAGCTGAGGTCTACAGGACTGATTTTTATTTATCTGTAGTATGAATTTCACTTCATCATTCAAGTTCTACAATTAAACGAAGAAAACAAGACTTTGGCTTAACTTGAGTTTAATGGGAGTAATATCTTATACTGAGGACAGCTGAGCCAATATTTTCCTAGGTAACTATGTTATCAATGTTAACGATGTTAATAATATTTTGGCAAACATTGCAGTAAAAATTAGCCAAGAAAGAGAGACTGATCTATTATAACTTTTATTTTTACTGACAGCTAAACTACTTCTGTCTCAATAAGTGATCTGTGAATTTGGCAGCTTATTACTGGTGATCAGATTATTCATCCTGCGTTATTTTGACTCTTGAAAAGGGAACTCTTATCCAAAATGTTTAATATCTACATTATTTCTCAACAAACAATATAGATTTGTTGGCTGTCAGTCACTGATTCACTCCCACAGAATGAAGGGAGCTCTTGGTAGAGAGTCAGAAACACTGTTGGCTGGCTAATTCTCTACAGTTCCAGTTCTTTAATTTGCTATTTATGAAATGGCAGAATTTAGTAGGACATTCTGAAATAAAATATTCAATTAATTATTATACAAGCTTCTTTATGACTTTCTTAATTTTGAGGAAATTGAAGGAAGCACAAAATAACTCCCCTAGAAATGAAGTAGTTGATACTTTACATTTACTTTACTGTGAAGACTTAAAGGTAGATGAGTAATAATTTTTCATTCTCCACAATAGTTTTACAGATAATGCTTGAGAGATGCAAAGGATGATTAACAGGCTGTACATTCCAATCTATTGGCATCATGCATGTAATTCACTCCAAAATAAGTTTGCCATTCACTACCAACAAGGAAAGAAATGGAAAGACTTGGCATTTTGCTCACATTATCTGCTTTCATAACCATTCATTTTCAAGTCAAGGCCAAGAAAAAAAGCATGTGTAAGTCTATAGGTTATATTTACCATAAATATATATTGCGTCAGAACTCAAACTTTTCATTAAAAGTGTAAAAGATTTCAAAATTGAGCACTGGAACACACTCCCCAGGGCAGTGGTCACAGCTCCAGCCTGGCAGGGATCAAGAAGTATCTGAACAATGCTCCCAGGCACAGGGTGACTCTTGGGGATGGAGCTGGGCAGGGACTGGAGTTGGACTTGATGATCCTCATGGGTCCCTCACAACTCAGCATCTTCTGTGATTCTGTGTAAACTAGGATATAATTAGTAATACAGTCACAACATCTTATGGGAATTTTTGGACTCACACTTAAAGTTCTATTTATTCCAGTTTTTGAAAAATATCACTGCTGGAGAAAAATAAATAGCCTGGCTTTTTTTTTTTGTTTGCTTGTTTGGTTTGGTTTAGGTTTTTGTTTGGTTGGTTTGGGGTTTTCTTGGTGGTGGTGGTAGTGGTGGTGGTGATGGGTTTTTTGGTTGCTTTTTACTATTCAGTGTTTCATTTTCTGAATAACACTAATATGAAAAAAGCTGAGAGGATCTGTTCTTCCTAAATTTTCACCCCTTTGAAGTTACATAGAAAACATAGTAAAATTCAGCAGTGGAAGATCATTTTTACTAAGTTACTTCCATGGTGTGAATACAGAAAGTTTATAAATCAGTATTGCCATCAAATTTGAGTTACATTACTTTTGGAGATCTAATAAATTCTTTTCTTTTTTTCTACAATGACAGAAAAGTGTCTAGAGATATTTACAAACTGAGCATTAATCTCACAGACTACAATTTAGAATAGAAGAAAAAAGAACGGAGAGCGCTGCAAAAATCAGTTGTATTTGAGAGCCTTTAGAATTAGTTAAAAAAAACTGTTTAACCACATTCTGGGCAACAGATTCCTTCTGGGCAGCCTGAAGCTGTAATTCATGCAAAGATTTCCTCTATCATCTTAAGGAGGATACGGTTTAAAAGGTTTATATACAGCCCTACTCAGAGCTGATATAGTGGCTTTATATTCATAATGTATGTCACAAAAGTACTTAAATAAAGCAACCCTTACTTAACATATCTGACTTTAAATTCAGAGGTGGTTTACTCTAGAGAGGCACTTTGTCTAGTAGTGTGTGCTGGGAATGTGCTAATTCTCAGCTTTCCCAGAAGATTTTTGTGAAAAGTCAAAGAAAAAGCAGAGAAATAAATCCTAAAGGTGGTTTCAATTGCAATTTAAAATGAATAATGGAAGGATTTGAGATGTTATATCTTTCAGGAACCTGAACAAGTTCAAGTTGTTACAGCTAAGGAACAAATCTCAAAAGCTACGAGTTTCTTGATTGCAGCCTGCAAATATTTACATTGACTTTGTGAAAATAAAAGTCCTGTCCAAAGAATTTTTGCAGGAAGATGCCTGACTTAGGATATTAAATTTCCCTAGAAACCATTAGGTATTGATTAGTCCTATAGCCCTGGGCACAACCGGCTGTTTCTCAAAACATTGCATTAGAGGGTGATCATGGTGACCTATGAGTCCAGTGGAAAATGGAGTCTGCAGGATTTCTATCCATACAGAGAGCCCTTAGCAACACCACCAATGCATTCTCCATGTGAATTTTAAGAAGTGCAATTCTTATGAACAAATCCTAGCATTCTATCCGGGAGGGAATGGTCTTTTTTAAAGTATTTACTACAGCTGGAGACAGAAATTCCTCTTTTAACAAATGCAATAAATTGTTTGGTTTAATGCTGAATATTCAGAATGCTTAATACCATTCTAAACAGCTTGTTGCAGAAGTGATGCATGGAGCACTAAACTTTCATTAAGGGTGTAGAAATCTTGGTCACCTGAAAAGGATAAGCCCCAAAAGAAATGGGTGTATTCAAGACTTAGACCTAAGAGTATGTCTACAGGCACTCTTTAAAATATTTTAAAAAATGAACAAGAGCATGAACTTTCTCAAACACTTTCCCCTTTCCATAGTAATTCAGAGAAAAATATAAAACACAGCTATTCCTAGAAAAATATTCTTAAAAATAAAACTAATGGATAAAATTTTCAATTAATTTAATTAATTATGATAGATTCCTCTGTAATGAAATGAATGAGATTTTTTCAACTGAAAATGAGTTTAGTTCTTTCAATACTACAGCAACCAGCAAATTATTCTTTGCAAAACTTTACAGGATATGCATATATAAATATCTATGTATCTATATCTATAAATATTTGGAACTTTCAGGTAT
>JAOTQP010001546.1:55743019-55772840 GCA_026413545.1 Cichladusa arquata
TTTTGTTTTTTTTTTTTTTAATCCTTGTAGGTTTTACTGCAGCAGCTGTGTTTGCATTTCTGATTTCTGTTTGTACATTGCAGGTTTCAATAAAGTGCAGCCTGGTGCAGTTTTGGTCCTTTCTTCCTCTAGGCAAATTATAGATTCTCATGCTTATTAAATATTGAAGGACTGCAATCAAATCAGGACTGTAGTCATCTGAAGTCTAAGGAAGTAACTTTACAGTGTCTATAGACAGATAAATTATGAGTGAAGAAGAGTTTATCATTCTTACCAATTGATACGATTAACATAATTTTAATTTAGCTATTAATGCTAGTATTTGTGTTTCTGTTTCCCGTCGACTAATTTTGTAGTTAGTTGTCCTGAACTAGGACCAGAGAACAACAACTGAACACAAAAGTGCTAAGAGTATCCAGCTGTTTTCTTCTAAGTCTCATCTTACGTAGCATTTAATTTAAAACTTCACTTAATGGAGTAAAGAGATTGCATAGCATTCTTAAGGGAGGAGACAATTAAGTAAATCTCTAGCCTTTAGGATCTTAAGGAAAAAGAAATAAAGTGGAACAACAGTAAAATCTCAGATTTATTCTGTAGAATATTTGAATGTTTGGCATATTAACTTTTAAGCCAACCAAGGGTTTTCAGTCAGGCCCTCTAGTTAATTTATTCTTTCTCCTTTAAAAGAACTAATCAAGAAACCACTGAAAACAGCAACAAAAGAAATCCACGAAAGGTAACAGCCTCAGAATGTTGGCTGTTTCACACTGAGGCACAGATTTACTGGACAGACAAGAGAAGCTGTGACATACATTCCTTGTGTATTTTCTGGAGCGTTTGCATAAGTAATATTCCCAGTTTCTCTTACACTGTGTCACGTAGCAGGTATGGGGGGGGTGGATGGAAGCAGTGCTACTGTGAAACATCCAGGAAATAGATGTTTGTCCTTCTTCATGTCCCTGAGTCTGTCACTGATGGGAAAAGGAGGGAGAGTGGCTTTGGCCCTGCGTGCATACACTGGGGCTCACCCCGGTATGTGTACGGTCTGCCTAAAATTAATCTTAGAAAAGCTTATTTTCCTAGTGTTGTTATTAAGGGTTAGTGCCTAATTAGAAGTGGCTTAATCTGTATGTTTATTATGTTACAATGAAGAATATAATAAATACATATAAGGAAGAAGCATATGAATGATTCATTATGAATATGAATCATTAGATTGTAATTTTTTTCTTTAAATTTTGGTATTGTGGTAATTGAAGTATATTGATTCAGTAGTAAAAAATGAAATGCCAAGATTTTTACAGAAAAGAAATCAGTAAGAGATCACTTGTTCTTTCTCAGTGCTCCTTTTCCCTAAGGGAATGAGTCCTATCTATTGCCCAAATCCTGTTGGGTAGTCTATATTATGTATAGATCTATATTATACATATACTATACTATACTATACTGTACATCTGCATCACAAAACAAAAACCTCCATTTGAGCAATCACTGAAATTGACCCATTAAAAAGAAGCCATAAACGTTTTAATTAGGGCTATTATTAGGAATTGATAAAACTTGATACAACAATGCATCAGGTTACTCTCACATACATGTTCTCTTTTGTATCAGCATCTTCAAACATTTTTGTTTGGTTTTGAGTTAGAAATGTCAAGGGTATCTAAGAGGGTTAGTCATGGATAACCAGTGTGATACTCCATGGTCTAGAACTCTGCATCAACTGATGGATCTATTTATCTTCCTCTGAGGATGTTCCTTAATGCTGAAAGCTGCTAACAGCTTTGTTCAACCACAATCAGTGTGGTATGGCATACTTTTCCAGCAAGCATTTTGTTTCTGTTTCTCAGATGGTATACCTCCCAAAAAGACCAACTCCTCAGAATATAGCTATAGCCCCACAGCTGTTCCAGTGCAAGAAAAGGATTAGCTAGTTTCCATCCTGCATGAAAAAAAGGAGACATTAATATTGTGTTGAGATTTATGTATTCATACCATTCAGCATGCCTGTTGCTTTTTTGAAATCCTGAAAACATGCCTTAATCTTGTGACACAGCATTTTAAAAATTATATTTCTAAGCTGAAAGGCCGCTAGTTTTTGTTGGGTGTTTCTTGGTGTAGCTGGTACTTGGCACTAACTGAGGAATGGCTGGGCACTACTTGAGGGATGGCACTGCACACCAGAGGCAGCCTTGCAGTCACTGTGTGTGTGGTAGGCAGCCACGGCAATTGCCCTGGACAGCTGGAGGTAGAGGTGTGTGCAGCCAGTGACGTACTCAGAGTACCTCTTTCAGAGGCACCTCTTTGGATTGTTGTTGCCTTAAAAGTTTAAGGCAGTGTCTGAGAACATTCAGCATAGTCTTGGGGTGACTCATAGATGTTAGCTTGTTATTTCCACACAGCTTGCTCTTTTCAAGCTGTTCTTGAGTGTTTGACAGCCACATAAATACTTTATTAAAAAAGGAGAGACAGACAGATTGAGACACAAGAATGGGGCAATATGAGTACCTGAACTAGATACCTAAATCATACTGCTAATAATTCTGATGAATCATTTTTGAGCAACAGGAGGCACTCCCATCCCACAGGCTAAGCACATTGCCTGCACAGTTCTCTTAACCTTGAGAATGGAAAATGAGAATTAGCTAAAACCTGTACAGCAGTGCTGACTACCAGTAGACCACTGAACCAGCAGTGTACTCTGAACTGCAGCTCCACCAGTCTTTGTTCAAAATTTGTTTATCAAATTAGGCAGTTGCACTTTTTTTTTTTCCTTCTGTGCGTGTCCATAATTATTCAGAACTCTTTAGGTGGTAGGCTTAGATGTTCTGGTAGATGATAAGAACTGAGTGCAACTCTTCGCTTTTATATTGAGTTCATCTGTAAGTGCTGTGTGAGTGTAAAATCTGGAGACTGGATGGAGTTCAGGATACTCAGTGATTTTTTCCCATATGGGATAAGCCCAGCTAAATTATGAAAACAACACTGAGGGCAAGAATCCCTGTTCTCAAGAATGGCTTTTATTCTAGTGAGGACTTGGAAGGATTTTCTCTGCAATTTGTAATGATTTTCCTTGGACCACCATAATAAAAAATTTAAAAAACCCCAAACATTGAAAATAAAAAGAACAGTACATCTTAGATATATTTTTTAAAAGCAGAAGAAGAGAAAGAAGTTAGTAAAAAGATATATAAAGGAATGGCTGTAAAACATGAAAGAGATGAAGTATGTTGGATTAAAATTTTCAGATTTAAATGGTTATAATGCAGTTATGCATATGTTATATGTTAGAGGTAGAAATGTTTACTTCACAAAGCACACATTTTACATTTAAAATATTTTAATTCCTGTGTAATATTTCTGTTCTGTGTGGTAGTGTGTATCCTTTGATGCAACAAATTGGTTTCCCCTTTGTGAAGATAGACCATTGAAAAAAAACAAGTAACACCAGCAAAGGATTTCTAGCTCTTTCTTTTTTCCTGTAGTTTGTTGTTCCTCTGCTTATTTTCATAATTTTTCTATTTTAAATCTTCTTTCAGCTTAAGCATTCAGTTATTTTACAGAAATCAAAAATTTTTAAGGTACAGGCTTATCCTGGTTATTGCAATATATATCTACTATTATTTTGAAGTCATTGAAAGTCTGAAGAGCAAGTGGTAAGGATAGAACAATTAGAATTAAAATACTGGTTATTAAGACCAACCTAAAATTCTCCATTATATGGAAGTGGCATCTTTTGCATACTGGTTCAGAGGTAAAGTTCACTGCAACAACTTAAATATCTACTGTAGTGTTTGCTGTGCAAACAAGCTTGGACTGCATAGTCATCAGTCCAGTTGTGTCTTTAGTGCAGTGTACATACTTGAAAAATTTATTATCTTTTTCTAAACATCTGCCAGCCAATAGCCAATATTACTCAGTGTTGCTTAACATCACTTCTGCTTTTTCTTTTTTGAAAAAAGCATTTTGTTGCAGATAATTCTTACTGTCTTAATGGAGAAATGAAAATACAATCATAGTTTAGCAAAATGCTTCATATTAAAATTTAAAACAACTTATTCTTCTAGAATGATGACAGCCTGACTGCACTGGGAGTGGGAGGAGGAAACACTTGTCCACCCGGGCAAGAGACAGTAAGTATTATGTAATTTTTTGCAATATCTTCTGTACCTGTTATACTGTATCTGCTTTTGAAAGCATGCCCTTTTTTTTTTAGCATGATCCCAAGGGTATTTTTTTTTCTACTGTAGATTTTGTAATTCTTACAAAGATGTTCATAACTGTATAACTGCATTACTTCTGGGTTTATGTCAATATTAAAAAACAATTTAGTAAAATTTTGTTGAATATAGCTTTTAATTTTTTGCTTGGACTGTGACCCAAATAGAATTTGACAAATCTTTAAATTTCACACCAGAAGAAAGTCCACTACTTCAGGTGTAATTGTGAGTGGTTTGCATTCTTCTTTGGTTCTGAGGTGCATTTCTTATATCCTCTTATGGCTATTTTTCTGATCCTATATTGACAGATAATATAATGGCAATTTCCACATTTTATTTATATTGTCTGGCTTACTAAACCAGTTGTGTTACAGGACACATTGATATATTAATTTCTTATTTCTGAGTGACAGACAGTGGAACTTACTTGATTGGTTTGAACTGTTTGTGGCAGTTTCCATGTGTGACTGAATTTTCGTGTTTTTTTCCAAAAACCCACAACATTTGCCCCTGAAGTATCTTGCAAAAGACACTGCAAAACAAAGTGGTTGTTGCTCTGCCTTTCATTGTTTTTCATGCTGCCAAGTAATTAGTGTTGTATTCTTGCATTCCTTTTTGGGTTTGGGGTTTTTTTGCCCTAAGTGTCCTCATGGTTTTTATGAGATTGTCACTTAACTGAAGTGGGCACTGTTAGAGCACCTCTTACTGGACATGGTCATGGTGCTCATTAGTGTGGTTTAGTTTGGTTCTGTTCTACAGTTCATATTTCTGTACTGCCAACATTGCCTGTAATTACTGTTAGCTTTCCTAATGCAGGGAGGAGAGTTATGATAAAACACATTTCATGGTTTAGCTTCTTTTTTATGTAAATTCAGGACTACTGAATGCATATTTAGGTAAATTTCCTGTCTACTGAAAACTATGATGATAGTAATTCTTTGGTGCTGCCCAGTTCACGAATTGCCACATAAAATTTACAGTGGTAGAATCATTTCCATCTTTTCCCATTCATAACTGATTTAATCTGTTTAATGGGTGACAAGGAATTATGAAAATACAAGCGACATTGGCTATATTTTTACATACGCAACTTGCAGGTGATCTTGCTCAAAGCAGAAATTCAAATATAAAAAAACACTGTGGAATTCAGCAGTCTTAAAATTTAAATGAATACACAAGTAATAAAAAAGAAGGGTTTTTTCCTATCCATATGATCACAACTTTGCTGTCTCCTTCAATCCCATTAACCCTCTTATTGCTCCTAATGATTCCTGTTTCTGATCTCTATTAACAATTTTGTAGAGTAATATGAGGTGAAGACTCTAGGTAGGGAAGCAGCATTCTGTGTGTAAAATAGGTCATAATTTTGTTCTTCATTTATGATGAGGGAAGTGAGAAATTCCCTTATTCTTTCAGTTAATTTGTTTTCCTTTCATGCTTTTCTGCTCAGAGCTCACTAGGACAGATTTTTGTTCGTAAGGCATAGGAAATAAATAAGAAATTGTACTTGATATTTTCATATTAAGGGTAGAAAACAGGCTTCTAGTAGTTTATTATATGTAGTATGCATGGTCCTGATGACTGTTAGTACTCTTTTTCATAAAAGTATAGCTGTGCTGTATTTCACTGTCAAATAGATTTATTATGTGAAATGGAATATAAATTTATTTTCTACTGGTATTTATAAAACTGTATATCCAAATGCTTATTGGTAAACAAAACAAATGAAAAATAGAAAAGAAAAATGAAAAAATTGAGTGATCAAAGCAAAACTTTGCAATGTCTTTTTGCATTAAATTTTTCCTTGGATAAAGCTGTCATACTGTTGAAGTATTTATTCAAACACATATGCTTCATGAGCACACAGAGAATGGGATCTGAAGGTAGTGTAACAATTCTGAGAAACTGACTGTATGAAGTTTTTTTTTCCTTTTGCTTCACAAGCAAATTGCTTATAAAACTAACAGCTGCTGTTTTGAAGCTAATCTTAGTGAATTGAATGTTCTTAACCATTTCTGCAATCCCACAGTCCTTTATCTTGCCTCTCCTGCTGCTTTCCCACCACCCCTGATCCCATTAGCAAAACTTGAGGCAGCCTCAGCTTTTACCAAAGTGCAGCTTTGGTTTCAGCTGCTTTTCTGCAAGAGGAAGTGAATGTTGCGCTTTTTTCTCTGTGGCATGGTTGTGATAAAGCTGTGGTGTTCTTATCTCTCTTTTAGGTAGTGGCTCTTTATGACTACACAGCGCATCGATCAGATGAGCTAACCATCCATCGCAGTGACATTATCCAAGTGTTATACAAAGATAATGATAACTGGTGGTTTGGCAGCCTAGCAAATGGACAGCAAGGCTATTTTCCAGCTAATTATGTGGCTGGTGAAAGTAAGTTTACTGCTGTCTTCCTGGTATACCGGTGTGGGTTTAACTGATGCTCCAAGATTTTACCGTGTTGTTCTGCTTATTGTTCTGAAGATAGGAATTTATATAGTACACACGTGGCATAATGATGACTTATTGTGGTGCAAAAATTGTATAAAGTCAGCTAGCCATTGCACTTGGTTAAACATTTCAGCTTGTGGAATAAGTCAGCTTATTACTGACTTAATTATCTGTCAGCTGTTTTGATCCCTTGTCTCTTCTAACACAGAGCCACCTAATTCAGGCCCCAGCTTGGCAATGTTTTAGGACACATCAGAGCATTTCGTAAACATCTTGGGGTTTTTTCTTAGGCAACTTGTATTAAATCCAGCTTTTGTACAAATTCTTAATTTTCCTCCAGCTCTAATGGAGAATGTTCAGTTCTCAAATATCTGGATTTCAGTATGAAGTTTTAAAAGAGCAGTAATGGTTAAATCTCACATTTGAGTATTGAACTTGCTATGAGGTCCTTTTCATTAAAACAGTTTTGATTAAACTGATACAGACAAACCCAGAGGAATTTGAATAAATAATATAGGAAGCATCCTAGTTAGTCCACTGCTGTAAAGATGCTCAGTGTGCTGGCAGTTGTAAATATTCAGCTGCTGGTTGCACACTACATGAAATTCATTTGCTTTCCTAAACTATCAAACTATCAGTTATACTGGTATTTAGAAATCTTTTAACCCAACATTTCTCAAGATGATTTCCCCCATTTTTTAGTTCCTCTGTATGTTTTTGAAGTGAAATCTAGTATTTAAGCCTCTTTCCTAAAAAATTTTTGCACATAACACTGTGGTCACTTGATGAGGTTAATTAAAGTTAGATTTACTATGCCCTTCCCTATTGTTCTCTCCTTGTTCATCCAGTGCATTTTGCCCTAACTTCCCTTCTTGCAAAATAACCCAGAGAGAAGTCTGAGGGAAGAGTCTTCAGTGAGAACCTTGAGAAAATATTCTGAAAAACAGTGACAAAAAAACCTGAACAAAATTTTTGAGGCAGTTGTCCAACTGCGAAAAAAATCTCTGGCAAATAATTTGCTGTTGCAGTTGGTGATCATCTTATTGAATCAAAAGAAATGTGTGATATACATTTGTTAAGTATCAGCTGCTTCCTAACTTCCTAAAGTATGGACTTCGTTCTTAGGCAAATGTTTGAATGCTTTTGTACAATAACCAATATATAAACCACATTTAAATCTAACCTTGCTAATATAAAAACAGGTTTATGGGAGAAATTTTCATACATTCTCATACAGCATTTGCCTTCAAATATTTTTCACCTGTTTTCATTCACATCCTGTTTTTGGCTAGATTGTAATGTCATGGTGGTTCACAAATTCTTTCATAGCTCTAATAATGGCGAATTATGGTTCCTCTTTTCAGAAGAATATGAAGAACAGCCTTCAGGATTAGTACCAGATTCTGCTCCTCTACTACCAGAAGGACCAACAGAAGCAGAGGAAGGTTCTCTGACACTAGATAAGGTAATTTGAGAAGGAAGGATTCTGTAAGTAATGGTAGGTTGTCTTTTGTGTGCCACATGGACTGTATTAATTTTTGATCTTTTATGTAAAAAATTCTTATGTGTAGATCTCATTCCGGGCAAGCAGCTATATTTTCAGCAGAAGTTTAATGTTTCTCTTATGTGGAATCAGCTGTTCCATCATGTGGCAGTTAAATACTCTGCTTTGCTTCCAGTATTGTGATGGGTGGCAAGTCTCCCATTGACTCCAAGTTTACAGAAGTTATGTGTGTGTAAGCATTCCAGTTTCTGTGATTTTTGTTAGTCAGAATATACGGTATGTACAGAAGAACAAAGAAACAAGACCCAGGTTTTAGTCCAGGAAAAAATAGACATTTGATTTTTATGGACTTGGGTTTTTTTTCCCTGAATTTTAGAGATTCCACTGTGTGCAAAGCAGGCCAGTTGACTCTCACTTCTTCAGGGCCTTAGAAATTTTGCATGCTTATGTTTCCCTTCTGTGAACTAAGACTGCTGATTGTCTTAAAACATGGGATATCTTCTAGAAAAAAAAAAAAAAAGTAATAAAAATTAGCTCAACAACTGTTGTAACTTAAGAATTTTTTATTTCTAAATGTTTGTGTTCTTAATAAGTATACTTTCCACAGCTGTTCATTTACTGAAATGTTACTAGCACAACTACTTTTAAAGTGTTCAAATTTCTTTTGAATTATTTGACTCTTCCATGTACTTTTATAAAATTAAATCTAATATTTTATGTCTGATTTGCAAAACTCTAAGCATATTCTGTGTTGCTTAGTTACAACTTTTGGGGATTTTTTTCTCAGATGATTAATCTAATCTTTGCTCCGTAGTGTATATAATCATAGAATTATTTAGGCTGGAAAAGACATTGCAATCTTCAAGGTTAAAGCACTCAAGACTATTTCTATTGACCTTTTTTGTGCAGCTTCAGTTTTTAGTAGGTGAATATAGAGTGGTAGCATTTAATAAATTATTGAGTGCAGATTACTCACTTGGCAGTCTTGTTGAAGCCAGCTGTCTCTTGAAGCCAACTGCTATAAATCGAATTACTAAGTGTTTTGTTCCTAACTATCCTTGAAAAATGGAATTAATCACTATACTGAGTAGTAGGAATTAATCTGAAGTATCCTTTACCTCTTTGTAGCTGAGAAGTTCCTAGCCAAACCATTATCCAAGAAAGACAAGTGTGCACTGCTTCCAGATACTTCGGTAAAGGCAGACTTTGGAATAAATATAGGAAAAATTACATTACTGAAGATTTCTTTAATTTATTGTCTGCATGGCTAGAGGCAAGGAGGGTATCCCAGAGGATGTTGTAGTTTCACTCATAACTGGATTAGAAGAGAGAGAAGCGCTGAGATACCTATTGTTATTAGACTTGGTCATTGTAATCCACATATTTTTTTCTGTTTTAATCTGGTGGAATCCAGCCAATTTACTGTATCACAATACTTTTATGTACACAAACTACTGTTACTAACATTTGCAACCCATATTTGTTATTCAACTTTGTGAGAAGCAGCATTTGATTAGTTTTGATTGCTTAGAATTTCTCAATCGTGTATGGCTGACATATTTTTCTAACATTAGTTTTTGCATCACTAGTAGTACTTGTTTTAGTAACACTCAGTTTTACTAATATTCAGTTAAGATGCTCTTTATTTCAATTCTGCTTGTACCTTGAGTTAAATTAACTATGTATTTGATAATATGTTGGAATTTTGTAGTAGTCTACATAGTATCTACAGACATATGAAAGATATAATTAATCAAATGTACAGTAAGAGCTCAAAACCCAGCAAATACATTTTCATCTTGCACAGCAGCCAAGGGTAGTACAAACTCATACAGTCTAGAGGAAAATTATAAAACAAGTCCTGGAAAAATTATATAAGGGGATATACATACAAGATTAAACTAGCAACAAATGAGCACTGGAGACAGTGTACAAAGTAGTACCTTATGTGAAGTAAATGCACTCTTCTTTCTTTTACTTCTCTTCTGGTGCTAAATGAGATGAGAATTGAACACATCTAGCATCAGTAGAAGGAAATTTTTGTTTCTGCCATGCTTAGTTACCCTGGAGAACTCAACTACTACAAGACACTCTTAAATGTGTATGCTTAGGGATTAATTGCTTTAATAACACATTTTAGGCTGAGGTAGGGGCTGAGATTTCAGAAGCATTGGAATGACTGGGAAACATGACATGGAGGACTTTTTTAAATTTCAAGTCTCATCAGCCCTGTATAAACCATCAAGAAGATAGTGAGTTGAACCAAATGATGAATCACCTCTGTAAGACTTACAATGCTTTGAAGTGTTATAGGTTTGGAAAAGCTGCAGAGTTCTGCATAGAAGAAGCAACTTGTCATTCAGCTGTTTGCAAGAATGAATGGAAGTTGTACAGGTCTTTGGCTTTAGACAATTCCAGAGACTCCTGAGACAAAACTGCTAGGATGACCACTGAGGGGCCTCATCAGTTATGGCAGTTCCTGTCTCGCAGCAGTGACACAGCAACTTTTCTTCCTATTCCTTTCATTTTTTTCAGTACAAGACCTGATGAAGGGAAATGCCAATTTCCTTTATATGAGTAATAAGAAAAAACATTACTTTGTAAAACCCTGTGTTTTGTTGGGGTTTTGTTGTTTTTTGGTTTTGTGTGTTTTGTTTGTTTTGTTTGTTTTTGTTGTTGTTTTTTTCTTTTTATTTTTTTAATCCAAAAATATTTATTGAGTAATTAGGTTGTTACTTAAGTTGTTGACCCAAGCAGGAAAATATGAATGAATATTTTAGTTGTTTGTTCTTTGGACACAAGCATATTTTCCCAAACACTTAGTTACACCTAGGTCTGCTATATCTGTTGTTCTTTCTGGGGTTTTTTGATGATTACTCGTGTTTAGATGTTTAGCACTGTTAAGACTGCAAAACAGTTCCTGTGAAAATCATCCTAGCAATTACTTGTGAGATTTTGCTACCGTTCAAGACTAAAATGTTGACTGTGATTGTGGTTTTAATTACCGAGAATACCAGATAGTCTAATTAAGAATTATTCCAACTCCAGATATTACACATATATATCTAACTAATCGTCAGAGCTTTATGAGTGAATAAAGTGGAATTATTAACATTAGAAGAGGGTGTAATACTTAAGATCCAATATTAATCTTTGCAAATAATTTTTAGAAAGCTTTAGTTCAAAGAACTTTCTTTCAAAATACTTTCTACCATCAGTTTTGCATTCATAACATAATAATTTTATGCAAACCTTGTTTTCCTGCCTTATGAGTTACTTAACTCCTGAGCCACAAAATTAGGTCATAATCATCCTTAATTACAACATGCATGTAAACTGCCAATAGAAATTTCATGGAGTGAAGTTCTTGCTGCACTGATGAAGAATTCCAAGAAATCGAGATGGACTTGTCATCTGGCTGCTCCAGTTAGTGTATTGTTTTCAGGTTCCTTAAGATGACGGGTTCTATTAGAAACCAGAATGTGGGTTTTGCAAAATTTTGGCCAATCAGAAACATATTCAAGTCAAAACCCTTTTTCTTCAGGGTTTCTTTCCCTGCCCCCCCCAGAAATTTTCTGCTGGCTGTAAGATCTTGTGGACATGTTTTATAATTCAATGGCCTGCCACTCACTACATTAAATACATGTAACTGGATTCTGAAAATTAAATATACAATGCCGTGTTACATGAATTCTCATAGTAGGAAGCAGTAATAGACAAAACAGTAAATTTAAAACTTCAATTCAAATTGTAAGAAAATATTCTTTCTGATATATTTATCTTTGGAAAATTATGCCAAAATGTAAAATAGAAAAAAAAAGAAAAGGCTTACTGGCAAGAACCACATTATTATTGCACAATTTAAATAATCTACCCACAGGTCATCAAAACTTGATTGCATGTATATTTAATCAAAGTTAGGGATTATCACTGTTCACATAAATAATTCATGGTCTCATTCTTCTTCCCCTAGAGGAGGTTGTTGTCAGACCTTGTGAATACTTAGCCCAGTGTGTCTGAAACTAACCTGCCAAACAATTTTTACTTTTCCCCGAGCTTGAGCTGTTTACATGTAGGTATTTTTGTGGGCTTAAAATTAATTTATTGAATCTAAAAATTTTAAAAGCCTGAAAAACTTGTTCCATATTTCAAAAATAATAGCTAGAAATTTGTCTATTAGTTTCATCAAAAACTTCTATTTTATAGTTTGTACTGTTTCTGTTTTCTCCATTAATGGTCCCTTTCTTCAGATTACTAAGGAACACTTGAGAGACAGGTTATCTTTTAGGAAGGGAAGGAGGAAATAGGAAGATGTGATTATGCTAATGAGGGAAACACTAAGGAATAAATACAATGAAACTCTTGCAGTGAATAGAACTGAAGACCTTTGACACATCATGAACTGTGTTCATTTTCAAGATATAACAGAGATATAGCAGATACGAAAAATAGTGATTTTCAATTGAATTAGAATGTATTGTAGTGAAGTTCATAATTCTGAGCTTCATTCCTACCAAATATGACTACAGATGTCTCTTTCTGAAGGTATTGACATCTGGACTGAAAGAAACTATGCTTTCCTGGAATCAATCGGGAAAGCTACTGTGTAGTCTTCCACATAAATCGTTAAATAGCATTATAAAATAGATATATCTTTACAAATCCTACTTTTGAAGTAGTAATGACTTTGGTTATTCTTTAAGAAATCATTCATCTGAAGGAAATATTACTATGGCACCATCTATGAGGAATGGGCCATTGTTCTTAATCTTTACCCAACATTAACATATTTCAGCTTTTGAGTTGTTTAGTTTCCTATTTCTTGGTACTCCATTTTTCCTTTAAAATGCAGTTTGTACTGTTCAAGATAGAATCATAGAATGTGAAGGGGTTGGAATGGACCTTAAAGATCAGCTGGTCCCAACCCCCTCTGTCATGGGCAGGGACACCTCCCACTAGACCAGGTTGCTCAAGGCTTTATCTGACCTGGCTTTGAACACTGGCGGGGCATCCACAACTTTTTTGGGCAACCCATTTCAGTATTTCTGCTCCCTCACAGCAAAAAATTTCCTCCTGATATGTAACCTAAATTTCCCCTCTCTCAATTTGTACCCATTATTCCTTGTCATGTCATTACAGGCTGTTGTAGGAATGGTTCTCCCCAGTTCAGTGCCCCCACCGAGGCTGTCCCAATCCACACACTACTGTCTTGCTCCCACTTCCTCTCCCCCTTTCCACTGCACAGGGATGTAATTGAGAATTGGAGGCACGAAAGGTGAAGATCATGGGTTTCGATAAGAACAATTTACTGTAAACATCAATGAGATAAGAAAATGAACAGTAACAGCAGCAATGTTAATAACAAAAGTGTACAAAAGAGAGAGTGATTCGCATCCAAAGATTCTCTCTGTGGAGCCTACTACAATAAATTAGTGCCAGATGGCTTTCCCCCACCAAGTTTCTGACTGGAAGGAACACCCTTCTCCAAGAGAGTCCTTTTTCCCCCATCCCTGGCAATGATGTGAGGTCCCTATCACATCTGGGTCCTGGCTGTGCTCCTCCTAACTATTGCACAAAATTTAACCCTGCCCTGGCTGAAATCAGAACACAGAAAAAGAGTCCCTTCCAGCTTCTCTGTAGGCCCCCCATTAGATACTGAAAGGTTATGAGGTCTCCACATAATTTGCTCTTCTCCAGGGTGAACATCCCCAACTTTCTCAGCCTGTCTTTGTAGGGATGGTACTCCAGTCCTCTAATCAACTTCTTGACTCTCCTCTGGACTTGCTCCAACAGTTCCATGTCCAGAACTGGGCACAGCACTCCAGGTGGGGTCTCACAAGAGCAGAGTAGAGGGGCCAAATCACCTCCTCTAACCTGCTGGCCACACTCCTTTGGATACAGCCCAGGATTTGTTTGGCCTTCTGGACTGTGAGCACACATGGCTGGCTCATGTTGAGTTTGTCATCAGACATCACCCCCAAATCCTTCTCCACAAGGCTGCACTCAATCACTGCTCTGTCCAGCCTGTAGGTGTGTCTGGGATTTGCTTTGTTGAACTTCATGAGGTTAGTATAGACCCAGGTCTCAAACTTCTCTGGATGGCATCCCTTCCCTCCAGCACATCAGCTGCACATGCAAGTTGAATTACTTTCTCTTAAGTACATGTGGTGCTACTTAATTTGTAAGCTGGTAGCTACATGTTCTGTCTCAAAAAATACTTACATCTGTGTCTACAGTATTACTTGAGTCATTGAAAGAGAAGGTATCTGGTTTAGAAGCAAATTAATACTGCTGGGGGAAAAAAGAAAAGGTAAATTTTATGCATGGATGTTTACTGTAGGTGATCAGTCTGTTTAAAGATAAGAATCAGGCTGAGCCACTGAGTTGGTCAAGCAGAACCAAAAATGCTGTTGAGTGGCATATATTATCTCAGGAGCAAGCTAACTTCTCCCTTTCCCTTTTTTCTCCTTGGGTCCTCATAGCCTCTTTCTGAAGAGAATTGAACTTTTTTTATGCAGATATTAATGCAAAGCTGTGATCCCATATAAATTCCCAGAGGCCAAATCGTCAAGACTGAAAACAGGTGTTCTAAACCATACTGCTTCAATCTGAAGTACCTTGTCTCCACTCTTCCTCCTCCTTTTGTTACCCCTCAGAAACTCACATAGTGGATTTGATTTCTGAGATGCAGTATTTGCTGGTTTTAAGCCATGACTACAGTTTTCACCCAACAGATTTTTCCTTTTATGCAAAAGAGAGAAATTCGTGCCAATGTCTATCTTGTATACAGAGCCATGGTTCTGCTAGATTCTCACAACAAAGCTAATACTGTTAGATATAAGGCCCAGAATATGGTCAGTCTGATTTAGATAGGCTTGTTCTTTAAAAAGGCTAAGGAAGAGAAAAAGCAGTTGTAAGTTTATTGCATTTTAAGTAGGAAGATCATGGCAAAAGAAATATATGTAATTCTGCTAGTAAAGGTCTCTGCCAGTTGTTCATTTAATGGGGGAATGTGTGGATGAGTGCAGAATAGCAGAGAAGAAAATGAGAGTGAGGTGTGGTGTCACATTTCTCCCAAACTTGACTTGTTAGAACAGTTTTGACAGCAGGCATTGACATAGTTTTGGGTAGTTAAATACATGGCTGTGAATCTTTTATCCATGGACTGCGTAATAGAAAACAAAATACAGACTTAGTACTGAGTGTAGTGTCCTAAAGACGAGTCTGAAAAGGCACAGACATGTTCATTCTTGCCATCTGTGATCCAATGAGTTTTTAATTAGATGAAGTTCTGTAGAAATAGCTTGTATGGGAGAGTTCCTCTGTAGGCTATAGTGCAAACGCATTTACTGTCATGGCTTGAATCATCTGAATGGGTTTCCTGCACCACTGTATTCTGTCCATTTACTTCCTAGTCTGCCAGAGAACCTCTGCAGACCATCAGTCTTAGGGACAACTCTGCACAGCCTAGAGGAAAACACCTCCAAAAACATAGATTTGGGATGAAACTATGTCTCTAGCATTTCCTTTAGATGCCCTCTGCTTCAGGTTCTTTTAGAAAGTGTTATATTGCCTTAGTTGCTTCTTAAATGGCAGCAAGAGAGAATGTTAAGTACAAAATAAAAGATCTGTAAAGCAAGTAAGCCATTTTGAAAAGGAAAATATGTACTCTATTACAATTTTCATTTCTATGATCATAAAGCAAAAAAAACCTTTAGAAAATTCACGCTTCTGCAGTTGACACGGACTAATGTTCTCTTCTTCTGGTGGGCTATATCTCACAAATAGGGGTAGAATTAGAACATGGCAACAAAATTAAACACCATTGGTAGCACTGTACAAATGAGCTCATTTTTTGTACTATCATCTGTTCTTGTGAACAGAAAATATTCATAAGTATCTGAAACATTGGGGTGTTTTACTTTAAAGCGAACACTACCCTAATAATGCTATATTAATATATTAATATTTAAGCTGTGCAATCTGGAGCAGTGTCATGGCTCACACCATGCCTGTTCCAGCACCGGCTTTACTGCATCTTAATACAGAGGCAGTGATGACAGTGCAGAGCTTGGAACTTCTTGGGAGATCTGCCCATGCATAACAAGTGGTTGAGAGATTTAGAAATGGACAAAGATGAGATCAACAGCCTCCTCAGCTCCTCCATACTCCAGCCTTCCCTGGCTTGCTCCTCACATTGGCATGTCCATAGCGAGTTCCCAATGTGTGTTGCCACGCCTCCTTTGCCAAGTGTCTCCTGCATGTTTTCCCAGCCTCCACTTCTTCCTCCTGATGCTTCATCCCCTTGTGTCACCAGCTCCTGCACTGCCTCCTTGCATCTGCCACTGATCCCCTCATTTCTTCAGTACTGCTACTTGTTACATCACTAGGATGGGGAAAGAAGGGCAAGGAGTAGGCTGAGAGAGTGTGTGAGATAGACAAAATGAGGTAGTGGCAGTGAGATCTGCTTCAAAAAGATCTAGTTTCTAGTTCCTCCTTTGTTATATGCTTGAAAGTTTGTAGGAATGAAGTAAGGAAGCTGTCATTAACAGTACTGTGGAGTGTTTGGAGTCTGTCTCCATGGACCTGGGAATTCTCATGAGTTGCCATGTGAGATGAAGAGCTATTCAAATGTCTCCAATTGTGTGCTCTTCTTTCCTTGGTACTCATACTAAAAAGCTGTGCTTTAATATATGAAAAGCTATGTGATGAGTTCCTTTTAAAACAGATCATAAGAACTTTCAGTTAAGCTTCCTGGATTTCGATTTAGTGGATACTTTAATCCTCTAACTGTAAAACAAGGATAATTTTCTGTGTTTAGGTATCTGAAAATATTAAAAATCTTAGCCTATTTTTTATAAGAGGTCAGTCATCTGTAATAGCACTTTAGGGAATTCTACTTTACCATTCTTTGGAATGGTTCATTTTTTATTATAGTATTAGTGTATTGAGAAGATTCTGTAATATTTACTCAAAAAGGTGGATAAAAATGGTTCAACATCATTCACACAGGATTTTCTGAAGAAGATTTTGTTTTGATTACAAGCAGAATGAATTCATGATTGTGTATGGCAAGGAACCACAAGGTTATAAATGCTGAAGGAAGTATTAATTACTTGGAGTCATTCCCTTTACAACACTCCCTTGTATTTTCATATCAGTGGTATTATATTTCCTTCTTTTGTGTTTACTTTTACCATTGACTTAGTCTCAAGTTTATTACTGTATTAACAAGGATTTTGTGTGTGAAGTAGATGCTTTTTCTTCCTAGCCCTGCCAATGCTACATTATTGTATTCTAATAGGCTGAGTTTTGTCTAACTAACTAATCCAGCAATCTGTGTTTTTACAGCAGACTAATTCTAATGACTAATGTTTGAACATGGTTGTTGTGGGCAGTGTAAATGAATGAATTCAGTAAGTCAATGGGAGCTTAATCCTGTTTGTTCTAAGTCAGCAGAAAAATAATATTAAACTAATAAAATAATCTGTCCCTGAAGACTCAGGAAGGGCATTCACATTTCTTTATGGGAATTCTTTCATTAAGTTTGAGACCTGTTTGAATTAGGTTTGTTTGTAGAGGGAGCAAGCTGTACAGAGACCCTCTGATTACTTTGGAAATGAGAGAATTTACTTTTACTGATTTGGGGAATCTTTTTATCCCTGAATTACAAAATAACCTGGAGTGATTTGAACTGCTTTTGAATGAAACTTGCAGGCTTTAAAAAGACAGGTTTTTCTTGTGAGTACTATGCAATAAGAAGGCTTTATAGCATTCTGCTTTTTCACTTGTGGTAGCGCAAATAACACTTCTTTTAAAACAATGTGTGTTTTAAGCTGTCTTCAAGCAGATTCATTCTCTTGTTTCTACACATACCTGAAAACTTTTATTTGGAAGCAGCTTTTTTTTTACAGCAGGGCACTGTTTCCTTGTTTGTAACCACATAGGAGTTAACATTTTATGGCTGATAGACATTCTTTTTCAAACGAGGTATATTCTCTCCTTATTCAGGAAGCTGGTGGGTTTTCTATGCACATGTGTTGGCCCCATTGTCTATCGTCTTTTTACCTTCCTGCTTTTTTTGTTTCTTTTACAGATGTCACCAGTCACCAGTAAGTCAGCAGACCTGAAATTCATCTCCAAACATGACACAGATAGAGACTCACCTACAACACAGTAAGCAAGAAATGCTTAAAACAATTTGCTGTGTTATTCGTACAACTGTTGTTTGAAAACTGTGAGAAATGTTGGAAGGATTATTTTTTTTCAAGCAAAAGAAGAAGTTAGCTTTAGGGTGATCAGTGAGAGAGTGCTTCACACCCAAAATGTGAAGGAAATAACAGTTCATATACATATGCACACCCCCAGAAGAGCAAGGACTGTAATGTACATGACAATCAGAACTCAGAGATATGTGATTGTTCAGTGGCATCCCTTAGCTATGTATTAGGACTTATTGCTGCAGACTGAAAGCTATTTTTGCTCCTTCTAAAAGTTAATTAATGTAAATTCCAAAAGGTTTTTGCATTCTAAAAAGATGCCAGCAGCACCTTTGATGGTGACACTTGCATTTCTTAAAAATTGCAGCTCTCTGTTGCATGAAAGCTGTAAGCAGATAAGAGCTCAGCATTTTGAATGGGAGCTTCCACAATATCTTTAGCTTTTGCATCCATTTTTGCTTCAAAAATTGATGTCTGAAAATACTTCCCCTGTTTGCCATTGTGTCTGTCACCTAAGCAAAGTTATTTCACTGATCATTTTCCAGACTGGTTCCCTCCTCTTATAAATAATCTGTACGTTACGCTGTAGATGCAAATACATACCTCATTTTAACCTGCCTTTAAATCTGAATTTTGTATCTCCAGCTATATCTAGATTTGAAAATAAATTGTGAGTTGAAAGTTTAACCCTTGAGTATGATGAGGAGTGGGCTGAGCAACTACACATTGACAGAATTCAGTGTTGAATTTTGGACACAACTATTCTAGTAGTATATACATTAAGGAAGGAAATGCCTTGAAAGCACAGTTACTGTGACGGTTGACACAGTCTGTTAGAAGTCAGTATCAAAAATTTGGGATGACTCAACTCCATTGGTAGGACTTCAGGAAACAGTTATTTTGAGTGACCTTTCCAGGGCATTCACGGAAAAACGTGGAACCACAGATTTAAGATGTGGAATGACAAATTATTTAAGAAAATTCAGGAATTTTGAGTCATACCAAATACAAATGTTCATTTTAGTGGAAACCAGGGCTATCCTGAGAATGTTACACTGAAGTATTAAAGCCCAAAAATCACTTCAGTTACATTTCAGAAAGGCAAGAGAAGACACCTACATGCCTGAGTCACTGAAATATGCGCCCTCATCCTGAGCAGGGAGCAGGAGCATCATAGAGATTCCAGCCTGAATTCATGCATGCTCCATGTCATAGCACTTCATAGCAGTGACCACATGTACCAGGTTTTTTTTTCAGGAAAGACTACAAGCTGTTGCCTTATTTTGAGCTAGAAAAGAATCCTCTGATACTGCTGATGACACTGGTTTGAAAAACTGTCAGTATTTCTGTTTATAGGTATTTATACAGCACACATCAGATAATAAAACAACTTAGAAACAGGGCTGCCTATTTTTCATGAAAACTCTTACTTCACTGTTACAAAAAACATTACCTGCCAGGACTCTAGTTTTCTTACTCACCGCAGTCAATGTGTCTTGAAATATCCTTAAAAATTTACATACATGCAAGTGTTGCTATCTTAACTGGAAAAGGTTTATATATCAGCATCTAAGAGCAGTATCAACATGACTGGAGATCCAGTCCAATCTGTATTTAAATAGTTGCTACACCTAAAACATGCTGTTATTTTCCTGTTTTCTGTGAAAATGCATTTAATATTCACATCACAATGACGTATATGATACGAAATTTATTTACTGCATAATTCCTAAGAATCAAGTGGTTGCCAAGTACACACTTTCAGTATGCAGAAGTGAAACTTTAACACCTGCACAGCTCACTAAGCCAAATGAATGATTGCTAGTTAGCTTATTAGAACAGTATTGTTCACTACAGCCACAATACCTGCTGTAAAAGAATATGAATGGCAAGTCCTTATGAAATGTCTGTTTCTTGAGAATTTCTGGGTGGATAATATGGTCTTGCAATAAGAAAACAAATTTTATACAAGATGGTAGTAGACCTCAATCTTAGCCAAGCAATTGACATGTCTTCTGCAGACTCTAAAAGAAATACAGAAATGATGCTAAGTGATTTTACTCTAAGTTTTGATACATCATCACATCTGATGTTCAAATAATAAAAAGACAAAAACTGCTTCTTAAAATTAGAGTATCTTTATACTGGAAATAGCGTAGTAATCTTAGCTTTCAGATATTAATGATTAGCTGCTACTTGTCAGCACAGCCACTATGTCCTTAGGCATGGTCCCATTGTATGGTTTTCTTGAGCTGCACTAGGTAGTGCTCTGCAAATTTACACGAGACCCAGCTGAACACTGGGTTTGGTATATTGGTCCTTATAACAGTGAATAATTGTGACTTTGTACCCTAGTTTCTTCATGCAGCAGTACTCCTCAAATTGTTCTAGGGATCCTAACACTGAGGGTCTTAGACTCCCAAACCTTTTCCTGAGGATGTTCCAGTACTAGAGCTGCAGCAATGCACATATTCATAACATACATTTTATGTTATGTATGTAGCAATATGTATATATGTATGTATACAGTTTAGCTTTAAAAGAAAGTTCCAACTACAGGCAGGTGTTTATCAGTTCATTAGCAAGGCTGATGTGTAAACATTTTCATCTGTAAAATCTGATTACATTAGGACAGTATCATCAGCTGTGCAGCACTTGTAACACCATTTTGTGGAAAAGAGACACATTACATTCTTCAGTCTTGATTCATCCATTTGCTGATGTGCTTCAGCAGCATTGAACAGTTCAGATCATAAACCAAGACCCTTTTGTGCTAGTCACAATATGAATTTTGAATAAAGACAGTACCTTTTTTTGAAAGATTGGAGTCGAAATATTGTTACGTATTTATAGTTAAATAAAGTTACAACTTCTGCCAAGAGTGGGAATTCATGGTAGAAGTAGTGTAACATCTGCATAATCCCTGCCATCATGTGCAAAAACAGTTAGAGGCATCAACTGTGATGCAGGAGCCTGGCTGATCCATTTGGCACTGTATGAAGGCTGATAAGCATAAATAGATATTAAAGTGATTTCTGACTCTGTCCTCGTTCAGGTAAATTAAAATGGAAAAACTAATTTTATGCACTTTGACTGTCTGTCTTATTATTGTTGCATAAATAAACGAGGAATCTCTCCTTAATTGTAAGTATCTTCGTGTCTGAGCTTAGGAAAGCGAAAAAAAAAACCCAAGTGCAATTGCTTTTATGAGGGGAGGAAACTGGTAATTTGTATTTTTTAATTTCATCTGTTGTCTGTTGATCAAGACGAGCTGGTTTTTAAGATCATGAGCAGTTCTTTTCAAAGCAATGCTATGATAAAAAGTAGTCTAGTGGAGCGGTCTCATATTTTGTCTTCATGGTTTTTCTGTCTTTGTTCTGCTGTGGAACAGTAGTTTTTGTAGTTGTTTCAGCATTGTGCTCAAGAGGACAGGCAGACAATTGCTCTAACACATCAGCTGTAGGTGGAAAAAGCTCTAAATTTGGGCTAACTTTGTGTTTCTTTTGCTCTTTTTATATCCACCTTCCTCTAGAGGTACAAAGAAAAAGAAGAAAAGGATACAAAGGAATGAGAGAGAAAATCAGCACAACTTAATGAGTGTCGATACTCCTCTGTCATCAGTTACAACTAATGGTGTTGAAAACGAACCTACATCCCGTGGGGATATGGAATTGAAGAAGAAGAAGAAAAAGGCAGTGAGAGGCTCAAACTTAAGCACAAATGGAAGGACAAATATTGCCTTTGAGCCCGAATGCCATGACACAGAGGCATAATTTATTTCTGAATTCTGGGGCAATGTTCATTGCACTCGTTGAAGGCTGCAATTATGATCTCTCTTCTAGGATTAACAACAAACAAAGAAATTAAAATACTTAAATATGCAAAATTGTGACCAGTTGTGACTTATCAATGGTGCAAACCTGTTTTGGATGACTTTTGCCCTGGGTTCCTTGAAATCAACAGAACTTGGAGGTTCAGCTCCTCACTGGACTGGAAAAGAACTGAAACTGTCAAGTACAATGTTTCCTAATTTGATATCTGATTAAACTGCCACTTAGGCATTTATATAGGCTGTAGGTCAATCCATTGGGAGTAAAGAATCAAGTGGAAAAGAGTGATCTAGAGCAAAACAAGCCCAGCCACTAGGTAAGTTATTAAATTAGCATTTCAAAGTGTGCTGTAAGTAAAATTGAAGAGTGTTCATAATGGTAAAATACCAAAGGAGTGCTGATATTAAGGTGTACATGTGCTTTCAAAAACACAGGCTTTCAAAAAATATTTTCCTGGCATCAAATATCTCTGTGGACTGCATTTTGCAGCTCTGAAGGGAATTGTGGAGTAACTACCTATGCAACCACACTGTCTTCAGTAGGACTACATGTTCTTATAAAAATAAATTAGTGTTGCAAATTCTAGGCAGTTGTATTTTTCAAATAAGGTGTGCTGCATATAGTAAAGATTCATTGCAGTTTTGTCAGATTTCCTTGCTGCTTTGGCAGCAGTCTTGCAAAATATACTTTCTTTTGTCTGAATGAAATATTTCATATCCAGGTATGCTGTTTGTTTCACTTGTAATCCTTATTCACTTGTAAGCGTCATTAATCTATTTTTTTACTTGAGTATTATTTTGTGAACTTTTACTAATGGCTTCACTAATTATCTATGGTGTTAAATAATTTATATTTTGTATTAAACAAAACTTTCTATCAGTTAGTGTTGGTATTTTTTCTGGCTGATGATGTCCAGTTTATTTTTACTCTGCTAGGAAATTCTTTCTCCTCCCCCTCTGAAGCAATAAATAACATAAAATTAGAAAGCCCTTATTTAGTAGACAGGGCACTTGATTCCATTAAAAAAAGAAGTGAAAATAACAATGCTGGGCACTGATGTGTGAAATGCACCCAGATGCAGAGGACTAGTTGCTGTATATTGTCATATCTTCCTTGCACTTGTTTTGAAGCCAGAAAACTCTGTAAACTTTTTTCTTTCCAGTAAAGCACAGCAGCAAATCCTCTCTTTTCATCCCACTGGTAGTTGTTTGCCAGCAGTCCTAACTTTGCTCTGCCTAGAGTATGTGCATGAAGCCCTGCCCTAAATGGGGCTTGCATATGTGTACTGGAAACTTGGTAATGTCTCTTTCCCCAGTCAGGGGTGGTGTAAAATTACCTCAGTCCTGGGGCTGCCTGATTCTGTCAAGGCTCCCCACCTCTTATGTCCCTGCAGTGTGTTCCAGCTCATCATCCTGTGTGACATGTGGCATTTAGAGATTTTATAAAGGGGAAAAATCTTGACATCTTACATTTCTTAAAATGTCCTGGGTCACATTTAAAACAAGGGCAGAGCATGACATCAGGCTCCACGTCAGGGAGAGCTGAGCAGTAGCCAAGATCTGGGAGCTCATTGGAAAGCATTGTAAAATGTTAATTTGCCATTGTCGACACTGAAGACAGAAATAACACTTCAGATAAACACCACAGAGAGATGGTAGTTCTAATCAAAGGCACAGCACCTCCTTTCATGCTTGCGAACTAGGGCTCCAATTATGTTCACTGCTCTGAAGCTGAATAGAGCTGCTTTGCCACACTTTCCAAATTGAGAGGAGAGGCAGCAGTAGTGTCTTCCAAGGTACAGTTCCAAATAACAATTAAGAAGAAGGAATCATATAAGAGCCAAACATGAAAATGCAGGAGTTGAAAATAAACTTTTCATAATGTTTTCTTGCTATTGCAATAGCTTTTGTTTTGCTTCTATAATTTTTTTTCTTCCCCACCACATGGTTGGTTAGAGACTTCTTTTCCTTTATACACAGTGTCACTGTGGTGCTAGTTTTCTGCATTCATTTAACAGAAAAGGAACAAAAATATCTGAAATTTTAAAAAGTCTATGATCCCTCAGTATTAAAATTAGAGCCTTCACCCTAAAATCTCTTTAACAAATTATGAGCGTGGCACAATGGCAAAGACAGTTTTTACCTTTTGTTCAGAAATACAGCTGATACATTCATTTTCAGAAGAACTGCTTTTTGGTATTAGTAGAGTCTTTATTCTTCAGACATTGCTGTTAGGATTTTAAATTTACCAAAAAAAAAAGGATAAAACTTTTAAACGCTTTAGATTAGTGTAATGGTTTAAAAAGAAGTTTTTAATTTAAAAGCTTTATATAATGCATCTTGTTTCTTATGCAATCTACATATTTTCTGAAATCACTTTACAGTGAATATCATGTACATTTGCTGAATATTGTGTAAGTACTTAGAGGACTTAAATTTCAGTGGAAGAAAAGAATTCCAGAAGGATTCAGATTTCCTACTGAAAATTTTCCTTTTTTATTAGATGAAGCATTATGAGTGTCCTGCAAAATTGCTCCCTGAGCCATGATGTGTGAATTAAAATGCAAGAGTTGTAAAAGTCTCTGTGAGACTCCTTAGAGGATGTTCATTGACACGAGTTCATTGCTGGAATAAACCAGATAAAATGTTGCTTTAAAAAGTGTGAGTATTAGATATTTATGTCTGCCTGGTGATAGCAGCATCGTGAGTCTTTCATTGTTCTGGTGTTTGTAGATTTTGTTTGTGTGGTTACACCATAGATGTGCTATTATGTTTTTATGATAGGGCAGAGATACTGAGAGCTGTGTGTAAATCAGCTACACAGAAGAAAGTGTGTGGCCGTGTTTTTCCTGTGTTTCCCAATAGCCATCAAATTGCATTTGGTTTTTTCCTTAAAATAATTTGAGGAACAGACATCATAAAACATAATAAGTGTATTTGTAGCATCACTTAATTCAGAAGGCAGTAGGGGATGGATCACAGTCAAACAAGGGCTAATGAGAACACAGAGGAACATGACAACCGAAAGTCTCTGTTGACTAGTGAACTAAATCTGCCGGCTGGACGCAATTGTCTGACGGAGAATTGAATGTCAGGATCATTTAGGGTTAACAATGGCCCATTACAAGCAAAAGCAGACAGCTATGAAAAATAGCCGGCATGGTAGTCATTCTGCAGGGACCGTGGATGCAAACTTGATAATGAGGCACTTCATTCACTACATCCTTCTGCTCTAATTACTCAGGTGAATAGGAAATACTTCGTTTAAGGCGGGAACAGACTAGAGCAAAAACACTTGTTTGGTAAACACAAAGAGTGATGGGGTTTTTTAATGAACCTTTTCCAGCACGTATGAAATTAGTATGTATGCAGTGCAACCTATTTTATGGATGTGGAAACTGGGAGGGGATAGAAGTATTTTCTGACTAGTGGAGGGAGGCCAGGAAGATTCATGTAAAGGTTGGTACTCCAGGGTTTTTCCTTTAGCATTCTGTCCAATGTCCATACAGAATATTTCAAATAAATTAACTTACAGATGTACACCTGCACTTGTAAAAATATGTTGTGTTAGTTCACGGGGGTTTATTGCTTGGAGTTTAGTGTACATGCTTTAGGAACAAAACTGCTGCATGTAGGGAATAGAAACAAGAGGAGGTCTGAGAGAGGGAAATAAGCAACTTCAGAAGAAAGCTGCTGGTTGGGGGAGACTTGCAAAAATGTGGCAATTAGAAATTGGAACTTAAGAAGAAGGAACAGAAGATAGCGTGTAGGTGTGTTATAGGAGAGCTTTGGTTGCTTCAGTCATGTTTTTCAGACTTTAGAAATTCAGATATTTAACCACTTCACTTTTTAAAACATTTGTTTTGTGCCATTTGCAGAAACTTTCTGGATGAACTTTCAGAACCTATGAACAGCATTCTGTGTCTCTCCAACTCTTAGCTCTCTGGTGTTCTAACTCTGAGCTACAGCCTACAAAGTTCCACATAGTCTATGAATTGCAGAGCTTTCATTCCCTGATTTCTGGTACAGGTTTTCAGGAGGCATGTTTATAGTTGTCTGTTGCACCTCTGCCTTGATTCACTCCTCTCCAGCCTCTTCATCTGGTGCAAAACAGCTGCAGCAGAGATTGGAACTTCAAGAATCAAGCTGCTCTTTCAAACATTTAATGTCATATGATCCCTTTCTCATGTGTTCTGCTCACAGCGGTTTTGACAGGAGTTTTGTCTTTTGTTCATCTGTTGTATGCAGGCTTGCTGCCCTCCCCTTCAGAAGGGTTTGTTTACCAGCAGTGGGATGTTTATGTAGAGTCCCAGTCCTGCAAGCTGCTCGGAGTAGATGGATCCCTATACTCCAGCAAAATCGGCAAGGAACAGGCTTTGAGCCACAACATCATGGCTGCAATTAGTGTATACTAACTTTAAAGGCTGGGAAAACATTTTCTCTCTTGCAGTCATAGATGAAGATATCAGCTCTGCATTTCATATAAAACTTTGTCCACCTGATGGTTTGTAAGTACTTTGTCAAGCCAAATGAATTTTCACTATGTTTGGCTGTGACAAGCAAGGTTACAAGTCCTGTGTAATGCTCAAATGCAAACGATCAGCAGAAACTGCAGATGCCATTTTTAGCAGAAAAAATGTTTCCACACCGGTAAAGCAATATCAGTAAAATCTATGCTCTGAGCAGACTTCAAATTTTTGTTGCATTTATATCACCTACAAAGGCAGGGAGTGTAATAAACTAGTGTGTAGCAGCTGTAAATTTTCTGAGGATTTATCTAACCACAAATACATCGAAATGGGGAAATAGGTCTATATTAAACTGTGCAAGATGCTGCTGGAACTCAGCCACTTCTGCAACATCCTGTAATTAATTTATTATGACAGGTCTGGCAAACTGAAACACCCAATACGCTTGCGACAGACTGTTATGATATAGCTGTTTGAAAACTCTGTAGTCACATAAAATGCAGGTATTAAAGGAAAAAGAAAAAAAGATAGCCCAGTATTACCATTATTTCTCTGTTATTAAGAAATTTTTCACCAGACTCACATTCACCAGCATCGTGGAGTGCACATGGCAGAGTCTGCCTACACTAGCTGGGAAGGAAATTGTTGCAGAATCTATTGGCTTAGATCCTACTGTTCTGGGATCAGAAGGAGAGTTAATGAAGTTCTGTGGATATGTTCGACTGAGGAACCTCTTTTCACACATTTTCTGAGTCAGTGCAGGCCTAGCCATGTCTTTTGGTGATGAAGTTAATAAGTGGAGCTGAGACATCCAGTGCTGGTTTAACTTTCTTCTTGGTCAGTCCATATTTTGTTTTGTGCCCATGTTTAAGTCTCTTGGTTTTGTTAAATAATAGTGAAAGAGCTCCAATGAAATTGTCTGTGTGTTTCTCACAAATCAGTTTTTTAATGTCTCTAATTCTTACAGAGGTGACTAGAACAGGTTGTCCTTGCATTCAGCTGCTTATCCCAAGCTCATTGCCTCAGCTCTCAGGTAGAATAAATACTGAATTTCATCTTTTCCTGGGGGTTATCCTCAGTGTTGAACATCCTGCTATTAATCCACAGCTAAACTTAGCTAATTCAGCATTGTGCAACTGTATAATTTGAAGAAAATCCTCTTTCTCCCCTCCCAAATTTTTGATAAGTAGAATAGGCTGGTTTGCTCCCATGCTTGCACTGCATGTTTTAAGGTGCACAAGTTAAGCCTTTGCACATCCATTGCTGCAGGTGGGCTGTGCACAGTACATGCAAGTAGTTGTCACCAAGTGTTACTTGGCAGTGCTGATGTTTTATGGACCATAATTATTCCCTTAGTATCACCTAAATATTTTTATTTTGCCATTGCATCATCAGCCCGCTTTTTTTTCAGTGTACGTCATCAGGATCTTGACACCTTTGTATAGACACTATATAAAGCAACTTCATGTTATGTTCCACATTCATTTTAGCACTTGATGGGGATATTCAATCATGGGTGTAATAGTGACATCAGCCCGAGGCTCATTAAAATAAATGCCATCCAAAGCCAAGCTCTAGCAGCCTGCATAAGCCTATAATAAGCTTATACGGGGGTGGTTAATCCCCATTGTGGTTTGGTATAATGTCATAATAAAAAAGTGACATCAGGGAAAGGGCAGAAGGGGCAGTAAATGTGCTCTGCGGCGCGGCCAAGGGCTCCTGACATCCCTTCTCCTTAAGCAACAGCATGAGCAGAGCTGGGCAGGTCCAGGTTGCAATGGAGGGTGACTGAAGATGGCTCTTACAGAGCCATGAACATCCTGAGGTGGCTTTCCTTGGTGAGGCACCGTGGATGTACGCAGGCACACAGAAGCTGTGGAGCAGCATGTGGCCCTGTGCTGGCTTGCTTCCCAAGGGTACAGCTTGCAGGCCCTATTCTTCATGGAAAACATCCCAGAGTCAGGGCTCCCAGTTTGGACTCCAAAGCTCCTAATTTGTTGCCTGGTTTGGATGAGAGGGCACCCTCCTCAGGGGCTGGTGCTGAGCAGCACCAGGGCTCAGGTTCCCACTCCCCAGGGATGAGTGCCAGTCACCCAGCCAGCACTGGGAAGGAGGGTGGAAGCTCTAGACTTTTGCCTCACACTCGGTTGAAGTGGTAGCTACAGTTCTTTCTGCTTGCTGGTTTTTTTTCAGTCAGGGTTAGATTTTCTCTGAAAGCAGAAAAAGCCCTCAGTGGCAGCTTTTTGAGTTGAGTGTCTCTGGCATTTTGCCCTTTGTGCTCTTTGTCAACACAGTATGGGCTTTCAAGTCGTGTTTGGGAACCTGGGCACCTGGCTCTTGCTGAGACTTACTTGACGCAGTGGTTTTGACATCAGGTTTGTGGGACAAAAGTTAAAGACTTGGCTGCCAGTTAGATCCCTGAGTAGCCTGAATTCACAAGGAAAAAAATTGTCTGATAATTCTGAGGTTCTGATAGTTGGTCAGGTTCTGTGTTGGAGGAAGAGACCTGAGTAGACATGGTCTAAGATACAATTTTTTTATGGTTGGTGCTATCATCTAGCAACAGCTTGATTCAGTTTACTTCATCAGGAGAGTTAGTATTTTCAACAATGCTTACTTAGCGTTGATTGTTTTTTCATGCCAGTGAAATAGAAGGCAATACAGAACAAGTAATGCTGACAGCCATTCCCAATATCACTATCAATGAAGATTTCTCCTGAACCATGATAACAAGGAAAGATGTAACACCCAAATATCTTCCAGCCTAAATGTACATACAAGGCCTCCACCAAAGGTGATAAACGTAATATTTAGCTCATGTTGCTTGTTCTAAGGACACGTTTTGCAAGGAGAGGAAAGAGTGACTAGTTCAACACATTGGGGCTGACATTAGTCAAACACTGTCAAGGTTTGGTCTCTTTGTAAGCTGAGGTTGCTTCATTGAGTCATTTGATCTCCACCAGTTTCCCATGTAAGATCAGAGCTGTAACATCTGTGAATGTTTTGGGTTATCTTTTTTCTTCTTTTTCAAATGGTTTTGTTCCTTTTTTTTTTTTTTTTTTTTTTTTTTTTTAATGTTTGGTAAAACAAATTTGAAATGTGTACAAATGGAAAATTAATTTTAACAGTATATATTCTTT
>JAOTQP010001546.1:55772940-55821012 GCA_026413545.1 Cichladusa arquata
GAAAAAGAGGAATATTCCTTGAATCATGAATAAAAGTCAATAAGTATCCCAGGCTGCCTTTTTTTTTTTTTTTTTTTGTTTTGTTTTGAATGTGTGGTAAAACATATTGGAAATGTGTACAACTGGAAAATTCATTTGAACTGTAGATATGCTTTTTCAGAGTGTTGCCATATTTTCCTAGCGCTAGAATTAGCTAAATTTAGATACTTGCTTTCTTAGGACTCAGCAATGGACCAGCATAGCTTTGAAATTGAAGATGCATGTGTTTGTGCCTGCAGCAGTAGCTGAATGGTGGTTAACCTCACTTGCAGAATTCTGATGTGACTTGGAGTTTCTTGTCATGAGTATGTCTCACAGGGTGAGACTGAATCCTGTAAATTGAATAAGAGCTCAGGCAGAGAGAGGCAAAGAGGATTTGCTGCCATTTGAAGCTGTGCAATACCAGCAGAGAAGTGCTTGAGCAGGGCACTGGCAGTCTCTCTGCGCAGTGCAGCAGTGTGGAAAACAGGCCTGGCTCTACGCAGATTTGTAAGCAGTGGCACATGTCACACAGGATTAAGGATCTCTGGAAGGACATGCAATTTGTGGTGCTGCTCCCATTCTCCCTCCCAGCCGCCCTCAGTTCCCTGCTGGCCTCCTGCCTCCTGTGTAGAACTCCAGCTGAAATGGAGAAATGGGATGGGTGGCAGCGTGCCAGCTGCCCGGGCATCCAGCGCCACATATCTCTGATGGACACCCGGCCGTCCATCCCTGGGGTGACACTTCTCCACCATTTCTTCAGGCACTTGTAGCTCAAAGAACTTACTCACTCCTGGAAAAATCTGTGCAAATATTGGTATAGCTGCCTTGTTTTACATCGGCCCTTTTGAAGGCTGGCTTTTTGGTTCAGGCAGGTTGGCTGCTGATTTGCCACTATCATTACAACTCTTTTGACGAGAAAGGTGTGAGTAGAAGTAGTTTTTGCTTCTTCTGTCCTAAGCTGCTAAAGTATCTGCTCTAGGAAGAAAAGCATTTGGAGATGCTTTGGAAAGTTAAAGTTGTGGTCTGGGTTCTTAGTGCTGTCTGAAAACCAAGAAAACACTCTGTCAAAAGATGTTGAAATGATTATTTGTTTCCACTTTGCTGAGTTTAATTTACAGCTGGTTTTGTGAGTTTCAACTGAAATCAGATTAGTTAACTTTAATCTTAAACTTGTGTCTAAATACTCAATGACCTAATTCATTAGCTGTATTTTTTCAGTATTTACTAAAAAATACCAGCAGTGATTTTGCAAATTTTGGAAAGAATAGGGTTGCATTGTCATAGGAAATATTGAAAATGTTGACAGTTTTTCCCAAAGAAATTCTGTACTTATTTAACGACCATTTTGGAGAAAAAATCTTTATGAAAAATAGTGATGTTGGATATTGAACTCACTTATTTAGCAATAAAACTGGTCTAAGTGAATAAGAGTGCATGATAAGTGACATGACTTTTGATTTCAGAAAGATTTTTGATACTGTCTTATATGATGTTTTTATTGCCAAAGGGAGGGAAATATGGTCAACTATCACAAGGAGTTGATGCATAACTAATTAAAAAAGAAAAGCTGCATTCAAAAAAAGAGTTATCCAAGTTTAGTTATCATACCAGGGAGATATTGCAACTGAGGTCTCTGAGGTCAGTTCTCTGTCACTTCTATTCACTATTTCCATTAATGAGCTGGATGATGTAGTTGTATTTATAAAATGTGTGCGTGACACCAGGAGTTTGCAGGCTCTTTGTAGGACATGACCAGAATTAAAAACTATGTTGGAAAATGGAAGTAATGGTGCAAATCAGTAAAATAGGAGCCAATAAGATTTGTGCTAGAGGAAGAAAGAACCAAAGACAAAAATATAAAATGGCTTTTCAGTTTCATTGCAGAAAAATGTGAAAGGTGACAGCTTCAAAGACAAACTAAGAGAATCAACAACACACTAAGTCTGTTTGGGAAAAAGGGTCACCTGAGTGATATTAGCAAAGGAGAAGTGTCTAAGATCAGATTATTGCTTCTTCCCAAGTTACGCTGGTGAAGTTTCAGTAGGAGTACTTTGCTTTAGTTTTGGGCACTGCTTACTGGAGCTGGCAGACAAGCTGAATATGGTTCAAGGATCAGCAGTGAGCAGAACAAGAGATTCAGAAACCTATGAAAAATGTGCAAGGGATTGGAATTGTTAATGTAGAAGAGGTAGGGATCGGGAGACACAATAGGGATGCTAAGATTTTTACAGAAAGCAAGAAGGTAGCTCTGTTTGGTAAAATATGCCCATGTAATTTCATTACAAAGCTTGTCTATTATTTTTACTCTCACATGGAAATGTTTGGTTTTATCTTACAGCAATGTGATGGAGGAAAAAAAAGTATTTCTGGGTCCATTTAAATTGTATGATCGTATATTTCCTGTCTTTCTCTTTGTTATGTGTACTATTATTGGTTGCCCTTTTTTTCCTCTAAAATAGCAAGTGTAAGACTCACTTAGATCAGTGTTGGTGCATAACAGCCATTCTTTGAGGAGAACATTGCAGTGAAAATGTTTTATTCATTATCTCTTCTGTCATAAATCTCTAGCTGGAGCAAAAATCTTGACCCTGAATCTTTCTGCAGAACTCGTGAGCCCATGGCTGTTCAGTTCTAATTGTGCTTCTCCAGTGATTTATGGCATGACCTTGGGTAAATTGAACCTCCACCTCAATTTCCCTGTCTTTACCTGAAGATACTAATATTTCTCCTGGACAGCCTGAGAGTTAATCTGTGTAAGGCTGTCTTGACAATGTCCAGTCCTCAAGCAGAATCTCAAAAGTTTAGCTGTCACATACCTATGACTCAGTAGTTGAAAGGTAGTCGGTATTTGTGGTGGGACTAAGTTTTGAGGGTTTGCGGATTTTTTAAGTACTTATGTAAAATCATGTTTTTCAGTCTCATGGCTTGGAAAGGCAATTTTGATTATTTTATTTTTGGGGCTGGCAGCTATCAGGCATGAGAGGAAAAAGCTCTGGAAAAGGCCTTTGTAAAGGTGGATTACTCAGCTGTAGTTGGACACTATAACTCATTACAATACGCTCTGCTGGCAGCTATAATAATAGAGCAACCTCCACTGGAGCTCCAAAAATCTGGGATGGGAGTCTGGCCAGAAAAACTGAAAGCCTTGAAGTATGTTCCATGGCAAGGAAAGAGAGGTTACTTCTCCCCTCAGGTTTCTTGCATTCAAAAGTGGTAATTACCATCAAAACAGAGAGAAAAGATAAATGCTGGATAAGCTGGCAAGGAAAGGACCCAAGTTTCTGTCCTCTACAAACAGGAATGCCTGCCCAGCACATATGATGGTGTCTCAATTTGATAACAAAACAGAAATGTGTTAAAAAGTAGTTGAGGAGACCCTGCTTATTTTACAGAACATGTGATAATAATGTCCTATCCATAGATAGGGGGGGGTCATGCTGAAAATCCAGTATTTATCTCAATTGTAAGCACTCTCTCATTAAGAAATGGAAGTATCTTTATTTTGAAACAGGACTAATAAAAGCTATGACCACTTAGGCTTTTGAAAAGTATGCAGACTATATGATGACAGCAGGTAGAGAACAGTATTTCTGGTGGGTCCTGACCTCTGCACCTTCATTTCATTAATTCAGTGAGCCGTATGTTTAAAGTAAAATAAATACTGTGATACAGCTGGAAATGTCTCACTGTTGAACAACTTGGCCTTTTCCCTGTCCATTTATCTTCTTTTGTGATATCAGTTGGCTGAATGGTTTGTAATGTCCTCACATTTTGTCTTTGTGGGGGACCCTTTCTCCACAACTCAGAATTAACAAGATTTCTGTTCAGGAAATTAGGTAGTCTGTGAATGCAACCATTTGGTGGACAGGAGGGAAATAATAGGAAATTAACTGCAACATGTTACCACGTTTTGGTTTTGTTATTTTCCCTACCCTTTCCCATTCCCACAAACTCTTTGAAAGCTCCAAATCTGCTCCAAGTATTAATCAGAGAAATCACTTTTTGCTTGCTAGTAAAATGTATTTTCTCCATCAGTGTTTTAGTTTCATGCTGCATAGAGTACATGTGGATTTTATGGCACATGCACTGAATAATCCCACTAGCCATTCAAATAATTTGGGGTTTGGTGTCAAATGACGGAAGCTGGGCATTTTTTCTAGAGGAGTTGCTGATGCACAGCTGAGTGCACACAATCACTGCTTTTAATTGTCCACAGCATGCTGCACGCTTGTGCCTGAGAAGGCTCCAAAGTGCTGGATGAGCACTTTAGGGGCAACTTTCATCTCACAGCCCTTACCCAGACCGAGCACCTTACAGCTTTAAAATGAGCCAGTTCTGCAACCAGAGATGTTTCTGAGCTTCACTGCTGGGCAAGTCTTGCTGGAGTCCCTGGGAGCTGCTGGGCTTCCCTGCTCTGGAATACCCTGATGAGGACTCAGGTTTAGCTCTGCCTGGGTGCTGGCAGCTGGACTTGAGAGGGTCTCAAGCAGAAGGAGCCCCAAGAGGCTGTGCCAGAGCAGTGCTGGCCCCTTGCCCAGCTCAGTGCAGGCACAGCCCTTCCAGGTGCCCCTGGGGCGCTGCCACTGCCGCAGAGTTAAAGTGCAACTCGGGAGCCTGGCTCCTCAGCCCCTGGTGCCTCGTGTAGGTCAGGCTGGCAGCACCTATTGTTCTGCAGCATTTGAAGGGCATCCAAGTTTTGGCATCATTAGATTATTGCCATGGTGCTCGGGCTGCAGATCCTGTACAATAAAAGGGGTTTTGCTTTATGTTCAATCACTATTAGCTTTTATCTGCAGCTTTCATCTAGTCTCCATTAATGAAAGAACAAATAATTCCAGGGACTAAATAGATGTTTGACCATTCAAATATATGCAAAGTGATATGATTTATAAATGGGAGGAAGTTGTTTTGCAAGCCTAGAATTCCATTTGCTGTGGAATTTCCATTTAATAGTGTGAATCTAGTTAAATCCTGAAATACTACACTTAAGAGAGCATGTTTTGTCATACTTCAGCTCCCTTTCAGCTGAAGGCTCCTAATGGCTGATAGTTCTAAATCCCATTCCATTTTATTAGAGGGTGATTATCTATTAATAATATTAGCATTGCTGCAAAGAGGAAAACATCAAGCTATTCTTCATGATTTGGCTAACTGAAAGAGAAGGAACAGGCTTGAACTGCAGCAAGGAAGATTCAGGTAAGACACTGAGAAAACATCATGTGAGGAGTTGAGAGGTCTGAAGAAACTGGGCATCTCCACCACCAAAGAGTGTTTTCTATTTTTACAGCTGACAGAATATCCAAGACTTGCTGTTGCAGTCTCCTGGCAAGGGAAATGTTTTCCCTTCCACTGAGTCTGCACATGGTATTCTGCGAAGCGAGGGGTATAGAAGGCACAACAGGCAGAGCCAGGCCAGTGTTACTCCATGGTTGCCAGGGGATTGCACCACGGCCCAGCCTTCCAGCCCTTCCAGCCCTTCCAGCCCCGCAGCAGGCTGGAGCTCTTGGGGCTGCAGGCTCCCCTTTCCCTGGCAATGCCCCTCAGGCCAGAGTGGGAGGTTTTGCTCAGGGCCAGGAATGAGACTGCAGCTCAAGAATCCCCAACTCCGGGCTGCTGAGGTGTTTTGAGGTGAATCTGGAAGGGCTCAGTAGCTCTGACACCGGCACTGAACTCCTGCTGTACCAGCACAACTGTCCCCCATTTTCCCTCTTTCCTCCCAGACATATGCATTATTCTCTGTTTACCAAACCTGCCTTATTTACAGCTGCAGAGGCTTTGGCAGAGCTAAGTATGGGTTTTGTCACAGCTGGAGAGCAGCTGCAGAGCATCCGTATGAACTCTCCACCCTGAAAGCTGAGGCACCAAAGACTGAAGGTAAAAACAAGCCCAGATGTTGCCTGAGTGTTTGAATTCTCTCTCCTGCCATCACTCAGCTTTCAGTGGTGGGAAGCTGTCAGAATTGGTGACAAATTAGAGGGACAGTTAGCTTTAGTTCAAGTTGCTATGGAAAAACTGATGTTGGGGGAAAAAGTAACCTGCACCAAATAAACTTTCTGCGAGGCAAAGAAACTGCACTGCTAGTGAGGTTAGACATGCACTCAGCATGTGATTGGAGAAGGGGAAAAAAGCCCAGTGCATTTTGAGAGGGGCATTTTGAGGTATCAGGTGATGGCAGCAAGAAACAAGGACCTTTCCCTCCCTGCAGCCACTGCAATGAGCCTGGTCCTGGAGGGCTGGAGGGACCCTTAACTGATGGGTGGATTCCACAGAGGCTGTCAGAGGACTGAATACACCCTTGTCAATGACAGCCACCTAGCTAGAGAGTGAAAGGAAGGCAAATATGTATAACAGTCAAATGGTAATGATGGACATTTCCTTTTTAATGGAAGGAGGTATGAACATCAGGAATGAGATGAAAATGAGAAGCAAAACCTGGGCTACATGTAAATGGAAAAATCTTAACATTGGGATTATAGAATCGTCTCCTCAGGGTAGTAGTGGAAGGCTGTAGTTTAGGACTCGAACAACCAGCCAGAGGAGGAGCACGAGGCACCACCTTGCAGGGAACAGTCCTGCCTTTGGCACTTGGATGTCCTCACAGGGCTCCTTTGCCACCCTTCTCCTTGAGGACCTGAAGGAATGTTTAATGTGGACGGCTCAGCCAGACTGCAGCTTTGGGAATTCTTATCTATCCTCCAAGTCTTATCTTTTATTTCAGTTGTTTAGATTTGCTGACTTCCCGTCTACAGTGCTTATCCAAGTTTATTGTTCAGTTTTACTATTCCCTGCTTAACAATTGCTCCTTTGCTCTTGACGGTGCTTCTTGAGTGGTTTCTCTGTTTATCTTTACCACCTTGTTCAGGTGTTAGAAGTAACATGCTAACCTTGGAGCTATCTCAGCAATCCAAAGATGCAAATTTTCCCCACAAATTTGCTGGAGTTTTTTTACTTGTGTAGCAACATTTTTATTTGTAGCACAGTTCTGAACTAGATATGATTCTTGCATTTCTCTACTCATTTTATTCTAGTTTGGATAGCTTTGGGGTTTTTGGTTTTTGGTTTTTGGTTTTTTTTTTTGTTTTTGTTTTTTTTTTTTTTTTTTTTGTTTTTCCTTTTTTTTTTTTTTTTTTTTTTTTTTTTTTTTTTTTTAATATTTGTTTGTTTGTTTGTTTGCCTGTTTTGTTTTTTGGGGTTTTTTTAAAGTTTTATTTTTTTAAAGGAGGTGGTTTTAGATTTTTTGGTGGGTTTTTTTTTTTTTTTTTTGTTTGTTTGGTTTTTCCTTTTTTTTTTTTTGATTGGTTGGTTTTGTCAATGTTCCTTTCTAGGCAAAAAAGGGTTAATTAGTCTCAATAAAACATTGACAGTCACTGGGGACTGCTGCAACTGAGATGAAAAACAAGACTGCACCTGTATGCTGGCAATTTCAGATAGATTCTGGTCAACTATTTTTCTCTCCTGCTTTGTTCTGCCAGCTGCCTCAGTGCTTTGGATGCAGGTGGAAGAATGGACTTTGCTATCTATAAAAAAATTAAATGGTGAAGACCAACTTCCGTCTCACCTCCCTGGGGATCAAAGTGATTGCCACAGAACATGGCAAAGCAGGAAGCAGGCTGCACATGGTCTCCATGTGAAAGAAATAGGCTTAGAATTTTTTCCTGTTTTTCCTCCCTCCTTTCTTTCTCACCCTTGGTTTTTTGGTTTTTTTTTTTTTTTTTTTTTTTTTGGAAGAGACAGTGATGATGCCTTGGGTTTTAGCTTTTGTGTTTTTCAGAGTCTCTGCTGCTTGGTGTGTAACTCTGAAACTTCATGTTAGGTGTTAGTGAGTTCTCTTCACAGGATAGTTAGACAAAACAATCCCTTCCTAGCTAGGGAATCGGACATCCTTTACCCAAAAGCATAAAAAAAGGTGAGGGAAAGGAGGCAAGCCAGGGGGCTGAGACTTCATGGCCTGGGTCTGTGGTTGGACAATTGACCCCAATATAGATACTGATACTGTAGATATGTAGACATGTAGAACCAAAACTTATAAAATTGTGAAAACTTGTGACTGGGATCCATCTTTGATTTGACTTGGGTGAAGCCCTGGCCAGGCTCTTGCATTGCCCAAGATGTATCCTTTTCAATAAATACTTATTTTACTCCTTTTGCTCTGTCTAGTCTCTGTTCCAGGTCAGCCTTCCCAGGCATCAGTGAAAGCATGAAAGGATCCCAGGCTGATTGACCATAACCGAGGGAAGAAGCCACCACTGTATAGTACACACCCTGCAATATCACTACTGCAGTTCCTCGACAGAGGAGCTGTTGTAGCTCCTGCAATAAGCAAAAGAAAGGCAAAAAATTGCTTGGGAGCTCTGGCTGTATGTCTTGATGTGTGCCTGTGAAAGAAGTTCTCACAGAAACCGTGTAGATTTATTTCATAATATGCCTGTGTATGATGAAAATGAGTAGTCCCACCTGCCTGTGAAGGTGCCTTCACTGCCTGTTGTGAGCAGCAGAAAACACGTGGACTCTTTGAAGGTGCAAGATCTATTCTTACAACAATATTTTACTATTAAATAATTCTCCTAGCAGCAAATTTGCTTGACACAATAGGAACTTTCTGGGGTTGTGCTATGCTGTGTCTTAGATTCAGGCTCTCCTTAACATTTTTTGGCTGATGCTGTGATAGAAATGAACAACAGATAATGAGTATCTGAGTAAGATCTGAGATATTTAAATGTGTGTGGAACACAAGACTTGCAGGATAACAGTTTCCATGAAAGGGCTTTCAGCATGGGGAAAACCCCAAAATATCCATTGTAAAAGTTAAAGAGTTATGCACTGTTTGTGTGGGTTTGAAAATACTATCAGAAGGAAAAGACATCTGATTTTTCCCCTCTTTTTTTCAGTGATATGAACAGATGCTTAATTTAGGTTGTTTTCTCGGGTTGTTGTTTTACATCACTTCTCTACAAGCCCACGTCTTCAAAGCGCCATTTAAAAAAAAAAAGGAAGAAAACCAGAAGTTGCTAAATGAAGATCAGTGAATTACAGCAGCTGAAATTAACCCATGCATATTGCAATGAAGTGTATGGGGACTTTGGAGGAGGTAGCTGGGTTGGGTTTGTATAATTTTATTTTGAGCTGCCTGTGACCTTCTAATGCTAATCTGTCTAAACAGTGTATATGTAAGAAAGATTAACAAAACCTCACATGTCAGGGCATGCAGTGCTCCAAAAAGAGCATGTTTGCCTCTTCCCCAGCACTGAAGAAAAAGCTAACCTGGTCTGCAGATAGTTCTCACCTGTCCCTACAGCAACAGGTACCGCCACCCGTGGTGTGTGTGAGGCAAAACAGGAAAATAGCTGGATGGAGGGTCTTACCTGCTTTAGTACAGGCACAGAGTGCTGCTGTGCCTCGGTGCTGTTTGGCCTCTCTGCCCAGCGGTGTCAGTGCCACCCCTAACTTGGTGTAGGAGCTCTTGCCAGCGCTGGTTGTGCTCCACCACTTCCATGTGCAGTCATGGGACAACGCTCTGTTCCACGTGCCTCGAGCAATTAGAGTGCTCCTGTGCCTCTGATTGCCCCAGGGTGCAAGTGAAGTTATGCTTTCTGCTGCAGAGAAAATCAAAGTCTGTAATATCTTTGCATTAGCTCAGCCATTGATCTAAGAGGTTGTATCAGGCAGTCTAATAAAAATATTGCTCTCCTTGTAAACCTTGTCTGACTCTGTAGTAAATGAGTTACTTCTCCTGATAGCTGATGAGAGTTTGCTTGGTGCTTGAATGGGCTTCTGAACTTTCTATCCTCACTGTAAAGTTTTATCTTATGTTTGGCAGAATATTGGCATCATTAAGATAAATGACTCACTGTTTCTCTTTGGTAGGGAGAGTTACATAAAGCAGTTATGATCCTATTCATATTCCTCATTTTACATCCAGATGCATTAGTAAATAGTTAATTTTGTCTTACAGAGGATGAATTTAGGGTTATGTTTAGAGTCTGCATTTTTTACCAGTGGTTCTATTTGTCAATAGGTGATTTTATGCTGTTTTGAACTCATATTTGACATAATCTTCAAGTTATTTCAAATTGTTCTCCAATGCAGACACGTGTTCAGTATAAGTGCAGTAGTCTGTGTAAAATGGTGGAGCTGAAACCTGAAATACTCTAATCTGTCAGCAAATAGTGGTAACAGGAAAGTGAATGCTCATTGCTTGAACAAGTGAGCAAGATTTTACCTCAAATGGACTGAGCCTGAAAGTCAAGTGTGATTTCCTGAAGAGAACTTCTTTCTTCCTTTTTAGATCACGAACTTTAGATGGGCCCAGTTAGAGAAGGCTATGGATGCTATGTTGTTCTGCTGTTAGCCTTCCCCTTGGCAAAGCTTTGGGTTTAGCCCATGTTGATGGGTCTTGTGTGTGGGGATTGGCTGGGCATGGCACCTAAAGGCATGTGTTTTGTAGTGTGGATGCAGAAATGTTCTTGGCAGGCAGGTGGGACTGCACATGTCTGATGATGACGAAGGGTTTGATACTCCACCTACTGAGCACGTTAATGCATTCCCTAGGTCAGCCCTTTGTGCTTTACACATTTTAGTCTCTCCTCTGAAATATTAAGATTTTTTATTAGGCAGAAATCCTGGAGCTACTAGTGTCATCCTTGCCACACTGAAAAATGAAACCTGACCATTCAGTCTTGGATCCCTGCAGAAACTTACACGAGACTTTTTGTGTAATGAAATACCTAGTTACCATGCTGCAATAAAAACTGTTCAAGAAATAACCAAATCCATAGGAATGTTATGAATGCCACAATGCTGATTTTCAAAAGGAGAAATTATATAATGCATCTTGACATTGACTTAACAATAAGGCACTGCCATAGCTCTTTGAATCCTAAAATAAGATTAAATGAAGGTGTCATATCACTTTCTCTGCCAAAAGTTCGTTTTGACTGTCAGAAGACAGTAGTACACAACCATTACTTTTTTTTCTTTAACAGTACTCACCTCTGAGGCTTTCCTTCGTGTGGGAAAGGTATGTGTGTCTAAGTGATACGTGTTTTCTTTCAGTCCCAAAGTACAGAGGTTTCTGAAGCACTGAAAGTATAGAAGTGCTGAAACAGCATAGGTGTTTCTGAAGGGGTTTCAGAGATCTCATCCCTATCTTCGCTCTCGCTGCAATTCTCTTTTAATGCTATTGAACTATTTCACTAGCCTTAATATGATCAGATATGAATATGAGGAATAAATGCTGATCTTCATGATGAATTAAGCACCTAAAATATAAATAAGTGTGGTTAGAGAAGCTTTGCCTATATTAATATGTTTGTTCACTTTACCTGTGCTTAACGCAGAAGGACATTCTGCATATCTGTTCAGTAAAGGCATTTGCATCTTTTCAATTACTTTTCTTAAATGTAAACTATTGGTGTCAAATGTTTCCCATCTTTTGAATAATCAAGAGGTAAAAATTATCATTTAAAGTATAAATTAAAAGGTCATTAAGGCTTGGGAGTGCAGCACTTCAAAGTTAGGGGAATCAGAACTGAGGTTTGACGTGCAATTAATTCACCCTCCCCTCACTCCCCACTTTTCTGTATATTCATTACAATACTAATCTTAATTGCACAGTCCCATTTATGTGTGTGCACACACTCAGGCACATATTTACATCTGGCTCCTAGCCAGTAATTCCCATTGCTTCCAGCTTGGCTTTACACCCACCTTGCCCCGCGTCCCTCCGCGTTGGTGTTGGGTAACCTGGTCCTTCCCATGCAGCAGGCTCAGCGTGGAGCAGCAGGAGAGACCAAGGCAGCTCAGCTGAGCCTGGTGTGGCATTGCATCAACCCTAGAGCACGAGCAGGGATGACCAAGTGCAGCCCCTGGCCCTCAGAGTGATGGCATGTCCTGCCCAGGAGGGGAACTGCCAAAAAGAGGTGAGACCCTAGTGCTCCTGTGCTGAATGAAATGCTCAGGGGGCACGACTTGGTCAAATTTATATGAATCCTCATAGGAATAAGAGTCACAAATTACACTCCTGCCTAAAATTTTGAGTCCCTGACCCACAGCGTAAAGCCCAGAGAGTTTCTTAATTGAAACCATTATAAGAATATTTAAACTGGTTAATTTGGTTTGAGACCAAATGACAGTGGGGAGCCTAAATGGGTTTTTAATCACAGTATATGCAATGCAAAACAAAAAGTCAGTTAAAGTTCACAGACTCATGCTATGCTAACTAGGCCTACCAGGACAAGGAAAAACGAGTTTTCTTCAACCTCATTCTCAGAAAGGGCTGAACTGTTTTTGCTACGACTTTTTTTTTTCTTCGATATTTCTCTTTATTTGCTTTCCATTCTAGAGTGTGTGCTCTAGTCATTCTCCTACCTGTGGTTAGTGTTATTCAAAGAAGACACACTGTAAATGAAACTCTGAGTTCCCTCCAGCTAGTCCAGTACCACTCGACTGTCTGAGAATCCTGAAAATAGTTAAAAATAAACATGTTTTTCAAAGTGGACAAGGCTGCTTTTCTAAAATCAGAAAAAAAAAAATCTTAACCAAGAAAAGTTTTTGTTTTCATCAGAACCATGTACACCATCTTTCCAGGCATCAGACCAACTACTCTGAAATGTGGTGATAATGTATGTAAATGTTTTTCTACTAAAGAACATTCACCAGGTACAATTTTGGCTGAATATCAGCAATTTTGTGGTAGGGGTGCAAGGCATATGAAGATGCAAATTGTTCAGTCGTCCCTGTGTGCAGAAGAAACATCTGACTGGAGTGCAAGTTCTGATTTTTTAAAAACCTTAAGTAGTAACTTGCTCAAGCCTAAAATAATCAGGGCTCAGACTATTCATGTTTTGCAGTATTTTTAGCAGCCAATAAGTAATCGGTGTCTTTTTTTCACACAACCTCGATGAACAATTCTGAAAAATAAAGCTGTGTCATAGATTACAGCAGTCCCAATGAGAATGCAGCAGTTGTGCAGCCCTGAAAGCTGTGGATTCTCTGATACTCAAACCACGGTGGGAGGCCAGACATTCACAGGATGTCCTGGAGCCTATGATTTTTTCAGTCAAACTTTCTAAGTCCTCCTGAAGAAGATGGCTGCGACACAAGTTGACCAAGCATGTTGTCCAATCAGCATGGACAGCTGTGGCTTTAAACAATGACAGCCATTGTTAGGTCAATTTTAAAGTAGGTCCTTAAAGTTAATGTGATTATGCAAATGTTGCCCTAACTACCATGGCTGTCTTATATCCTTCACAAATGAGCGCATTGTCACTTTTCATTATGTGCACGCAGCCCCGGTGGTTTGGTGGTATCATTGTATCTCTTGGAAATGGACCATGTAAAGGCCATTCACTGTTGGCACTGCATTGTGCTTTTCCCCAAGCAGACCAACCTTGACCCACAAATGAGGGTGATAGAGATTTTCAGGCCGAAACCTGTGTGTGTTATTCACATGATTACTCCCATTGACTTGGCTGGGATTGCAGCATGCATGGAAGAATTAGGTTAAAATATGGTTGTGAATTTAAGTCTAGTCCACTCTAAACCACGATGTATCTGAGCAAACCTCTGATAACCTTACTTCTAAGATAAAAGGTTTTGTGTTAAATCACTTGCAGCATAAATTGAAAAATTAGCACATTATTCATTGGGGGAAAAAAACCTCAGACATGTCAGACAACTTCTGTGTATTGCTTTTTCCATGATGCCTTTATGATTATTATTATTATTAATTTGATTTTAATCATGAAATACCCTTTTACAGAAATCTGTGATCACAAATGAGGAAGCTGAGAAATCTCAGGATCTGTGTGATCTGGAAGGTGGCGGATTTCAGACGACTCATCAGTTGGGGGACATGACTGATTTCAGACTCTTGGTTGCATTGCTTTCAATGAAAACCAGTGACTTGCAGTTTCAGTTCTCATCACAGAAGATGTTCTCACAGCAATCTCTTGTTTGGATGGTTTTCTCTTTTTCTGAATGCAGAGTCTGAAGTTTGTCTGAGTTCTGTCCTTTGTGAGTTTTTGTTCTGGTGGACAAGGGTCTTCATAAAGCAAGCACATGATACACAGCCTATAGTAGATTCAGACTGCTGGCTGGGATTTAGGCCTGCTCAGTAAAATATCCTTCCTTTATTTGTGACAAAATACACTATATATAGATATATATAGATATATATATAGATATAATAGATAGAGAGAGAGAGATATTTGCATGCATTTACTTAACATGAGTAAAGGTAAGGGAAAATCATCACCTCCCAGGGAAGTCCTTTGCTGACTTGCAGAAGCTGCCTTATGAACACAAACTTCCTCAGCAGATTCAAGGACTTGGAAACTGCAAGGGCAGCACACTCTGTTGCTTGGTTGTGTTACTCTACATGCAACTTCTCAAAACATCCTCATCACTGCAGCACTTGAGCATCGCTCCAGAACTAGGGTGTCCTTGGCCAGCCTGTGTGTTCAGCCAGGAGAAATTTGGTCAGTCCAAACCTACACATGTAGCAGTTGGGCTCTCCTTCTTTCACAGAGCCTGGTTTTACTGGAAAGGTTGGATTAGGGTGTGGAAACCTGCTTTGGTGGAGCGAGGCTGAAGCTGCAGCTCCCTCAGCATGGTCTTCAAGAAAATACAGGGCTGCCTTTGGGACATTGAGCCTTCTGGAAAAGTTCCTGTGCTCTAGACAAAAGTGGATTTCTGTTATTGGAAATCCTTTGGAAAAAGTTAGTTATGGATGTTAAAAAGGAAAGAAGAGAGCTTGTATCACTGACATGAAGGCAAACAAAGGTATCAAATTAATTTCCACATTCACTCTGTTCAATCTGTCATATGAAAACCAAGTTGGTCCATGGATCAACTGCCAGAGAGGATGGCAATAAATATTTTCTGGATGTTGGACAGCACAGCAAAAGTTGGCAGTGACAAAAAGGGGGTGGGACTGCTGGAAAAATCCAGCATCTTATTTTAATCATCCTGCTTGCTGCGATGATTTCTGTGGCAAAATCGTGGTGCAGGTGTGTGTCGGGTTCAGTCCTCCCTGATAATGCTGGGTCTGGCTCTGAGATCCGAGCAGTTGCTGCTCCAGCTGGCTGCAACAAGGTTTGTGCTAGAAAGCCCTGGGTGTCAGAGCAGCGATGGAGGAGTGACTATCACATTGGTTCTGTAGCTTACACCATACAGACTGCATTTGTGCTTGTTATGGGATTTCTGTTAAAGGATGTGGCCACAAATCAGAGGTTGGCAAGAAAAGGATTACTCTAACCTCTTTGATTAAAGAAAGTTAAGGGTGTTTCTGTGTAAGTGATAGCTCAGGAGGGAAGCTGGTGAGTTGCTGCTCCCGGGCTGCCACAGCGGGACCTTCATGGGGCAGCAGGAGAACGCATCCCCTTCCTGGGCAGGTGGGAGGCTGCTGAGAGGGTGCCACAGCTGGGTGTAACATGGCTTGTCTTGCCTGTTCCTGGTGGGCCTTCCAGCCAGGAGCACATTGCCTCCAGTGAAAGGCTTTTGTGTACCTCCCTGCCTGGAGGGTGTTACTCCAGATACAATCAGAGCTCGCTTTTCAGTGAAGATGATCCTGAACCTGGGGTACCAAGAGAACCATTGTGAGTGTTTGGGGCCTCTGCTGAGTGGGAGTGGCAGAAGCACATCAGCCAGGGGCAGGGAAATGATCCATGTCTCTAGCCCTGGCCGGGCATGCGCTTGGGTTCACTGCTGTTAGGGAGACCAGAGACTTTTATCAACCCTTTTGTGACATTGTTTGGGTCTGATCCCCATCAGGGGCATGTGCCTTGGTGAAACAGAGGTGAAGTGCGTAGGGGATGGCCAGTATGAGCAGAGCAGAAAAGAAAAGCAAAGTATCATCTATTTTCTTTATTATTTCACTGAAGGGTCCTTTAGGCCTTTGACTACTGCAAAACAACTATTTCTTAGTTAATGTCTTTGGTGCAAGAAGGCTTGGCTGAGCAGGTAGGAGCTCTAACCTCTTGCAGATTTCCATTTCCCAGCCAGCAGCACCTTTATCTGTACAGGCAGGCTGAGCCAGCCCCTCAGAGGTCTCTGCCTTGAGCTGGTAGGAACCCAGATATCAAAAACCCATCACTGAAATAGTGATAGCCCCCGCGCACCCTCAGATAACTCCTGTGCTGATGCAGGCTGATGAGAGCGCTAATGAAACACGCGAGGCAGCGGCAGGAAAGCACACCTGCAGCAGCCCTTTCAAGGCTCTCTGCGGGCTGCCTGTGTCGGCAGGGCCAGGGCAGGCTCACAGCTGGGCTGGCAGGAACCGGGAGGTGCAGAGGTGGTCTCTATGGTTAGTGTAGAAACCTGGCTGGGGAGAGCTTCCTGAAACTTTCTTCTTCTCTTCTTGACAGATGTGTGCACAGAGCGCGTCTTGGAGCTCTGGTGACGAGTAGTGATTGAATCTAGGGGTAAATGTTGTTGTTTTCCCCACGAAACGAAATTTCCTTGGCTGTAAGAGAGCTAGGCTGTAGACGTGGATCTGAGCAGTGGAGGCTGTTTTACAAAACAGGTAAAAAGTCAGCAATTATTCTGCTACCCAAATGGATTGGAAAAATGCCTTCTAGAAATGTCATGTATCAAGAGGGATTGTAAAAAACCAAAACAAACTCAACAACCTGATCACCAATAATTTATGGAAAAATAATAGCAGAGTGAATACATTTTGCAGTCCTTAACAATGACCTGTTTAACCACTGCCAACTTGCAAACACAGCTGAAGGCAGAATTTGGACCTCTCTGGTCTATCTTCATTATCTCACCTCCATCAGTCGCTGAGAGCAAAAAAGTCACAAACAAGTTTATGCTGGTAGCAGGGTCTTCAGTGAAAACTGCTGAGACATCAAAGTCAAGTTCAAAGAAAAGAGGCAAACAAAGGGAGCAAGTGCATTTGGTCAGGAAACATGACTTCCATTTGAATTAAGACATTAAGAGATTGAGAGATGTGACCAGTGTCTTTCCTTGGCCACCCAGGCAGAACTCCACCACTGCTCCGGAGCAGTGTCTGCTCTCATGGCTGACTCCACCCGTGCTAGGAAACAAGGATACAGCAAAATGCAGACCAGAGCCTCAAAACCATCCTTTCCCAAACTGAAACATTTTTAACATGCTCCTTAAACACAAAACAAAACAACAACCAACAAAACAAAACAAAAAACAAAAAAATCACCCCCCCCCCCAAAAAAAAAAAACAACCAAAAAAATGTGCTCCAAAAAAACCAAAGAACATTCTAAATAAATTTCGAGGAACAAGCCTTTTGTTCTGTGCTTTGCCATCACACCTGTCTCTGCTCAGGAATGAGGCAGAAGTACAATTAAATACAATACTATATACAATACAATAATACAATTAAATGCAGCAGGAGTAAGAGGAGGTTATGATTATGATGTTCACAATGTTACAGAAACACCCTTTACCTATGTGCCTGCCTGTGTGGGCTTGAGGGAGGGCTGATTGCCATTGACTTAGCTGGCACGGATAAGGATCAAGATTACACATACAAAGAAAAAACCTTCTGGCTTTTTTGAAGGATCACTCTATGCTACAGAATATTCAGTGCTATGCTTGCTCTCTGTTTCACCTTCAGCAGATTTATTTTGGCTCCTAACTAAAATATGGCTCTTTCATTCAAGCTCTAATAATTTTTCCTAAAACCAGCTCTGGCCTTTTTTCAGTTCAGGCTTATACCTGTCACATGGGTCAGACCTGTGGGAATTGAATCCCCAGGATTCCCTGCTTACAAGGCTGAAGAATGACAGGGAATTGGCTGGGAAACACCTCACACTCTGGTACTTTTCTTTATTTTTTGCCCTGGCTCTTTGGCCTCTTCATTTTTAATTAGTGGCACATGCTGAAATGATAATTTAAATTCTTTTCAGAAATCAAAAGAATTCCCACTGACAACATTATTAAGTTATAATTACAGAGGATAAAAAGGTTAATAGGAATTTGAGCCAAATATCTACCCTCCATTAAATGAGAACCTGACTGAACCTGCTTTCCTTTCATTTTGCTAGGTTACTCTAGGTTTAAATGGTCCAGGGTGGCCATTCATCTGTGCAAAGAGCCACTGCTAGGTCAGGTTGCTGTCACCAAGACCATTCACATGGATCTGTCTCAGGACAGCTCTTCCTGACCGGCTCAAGATGGAATTTTGAGTCCCAGAGAGGGGAGACTCCTCTTGGGCCTCTGAAAGATGTGCATTTCAGACAGGGAGGGTCACACGGGGATATTTGTGTGAGAATGATGTGTAAGAGATGGCACTTTGCTGCAAAGGAAATGGAGCCACTATTGCTGGAGGGAAAATAATCAGCTTCCTGGGTCTAGCATTCAAAGAAAGCCTCTTCCTTCACCCATGCTGGCACCACATGCATGCAGAAACATACACAAACCTGAATCTACTGAGTGTTTTGCATTTTCAGTGAAATGAGAAACAGGGAAAAGAAACATTTTCCTCTGTATTAACTCTAAGTGTGCCCATCAAGAAGACAAGCACTGTAATAGTTATACATATTTGGATGTATAATTGAAATGGATTTGAAAGAAACTGAGGGTGTAGAGGAAAAAAAGCCCACTCCTTTTTCTGGGTACCTGCAGGCTGAGCTGCCATGGTTCCCAGCACTGGGATAATGGTGTGTTTAAGCTCAGCCAGGATTTGTACAATTACCACTGGAGCCATAAAGGCAGGAGTTTTGCCTTGAAGTCCTGTTGTAAGCTCAGAGTTTCTTTTTCCTTTTTTTTTCCTTTAAAAGCTGTAACACATTGCCTAAGCTGTGTGGCATGCCTCAAGGCAGGCCTTTCCCTCTTCCCACATTGCATGCACCGAGTCCTGCAGGGCTCTCACGTCTTGCACAAAGCATTTTTAGGGTGTGAGCCCAGCAGCTCTGGCACAGGCAGGGGCTCCCCCAGACTTCCCCTTCCCCATAATCCATGCCCTGCCTGTGGTAACCACTGAGAAGCTGCCTGGGCTGGCTCTCCCTAGTCCCCAGTGCTGGCTTGAGAGCCCAGACTACACAGGGGGGATGGATGTGAAGCACACAAAACAATTTGGAGGAGGCTGCTGCGAGCACAGGTCCCTTCTCACACTGAAAGCCAAAAGCACACCAGCAGGGACCTGTACTGAGGGTGAAAAAGGCCTTTTTGCTCCTTTTCTGTGCACTGCATGGTTTGAGGGCCAGCATGTGACTTCAGCTGGCAGGACTAGGCAGGTTCTGGTAAGGAGCAAAAAGGACCAAAAGGCACCTTTGGGGCTCAGCACATACTCCTTCATCATGGAGCTGAAGTCTCTCATAAATATCAGTATGACTTTGAAGCACCAACTTGCATTTCAGCAATTTATTTTCAAGCTACTCAATAAAATACTATTTTTTTCTTTATTCTGACAGGATGCCTTTATTTGTTTGTTTGTTTTGTCAGGAATTGCTTTTATCCTTCCTAGGGCTGAAAGTCCCTCAGCATGTCAGCTGTGCAAGGCTCTTGCAGGTCTGTCCAATTATTTGCTGCGAAGCACAATGCACCAGGGTTTCAAAGTATATTCTCACCTCTGTTTTCTTGAGACAAGCATGAAAAAAGCCTGTTCTACAGTTATAAGAACTCCAGAATATTTTTCTCTTATTCAATTGGTTCCTGACCTGATTGTCCCTAGATGAAAAAATAAATTAGCCAGCACTGTGGGATAAGGGCAGTTTTGCACAAAAGGTGGAGTGAGTCTCCCACTGACTGAAGCTGATCTGGACTTTGGTGTCAATAGAGAAATGCCCTGAGACCACAACATGCTCAGTACTCACTGTTTTGTGCTGTGTTCTTTCCACTTCCTTAACAATCAATGAGAACCGAGGATTTTTTGACTATGGTGTGCAAAACTCTATTCCTTGCTTATCTAAGTGTGCTGGAAAAACCTTCTTGGCTTGATTGTTGCCTTTAACACCACCGCCAAAGAAAACTGAAGACAAACAAGATTAGGAGGCCATGCAGGTTTAAGTAAAAAAGAACACACTTTATTTATCTACAAGGCAGTACATTGTTGTATAAAAAATTAAGTGCAGATAAAGCTGCACCAAATGCTATTAAGGCAGCAAAGTCAGAGGCTATTATAAAAACACAAAAAAATAAAAAAATAAAATAAAATCAAGTGTTTTGCCATATCAATAAAGATCTGATATGGCAGTACAAAGAACCATGTATTTCTAAGAACCTGATTCAGTACACAAGACCCAAGTTAGGGACCAACTAGCTAGACATGGAACAAAAGAGACAACATGAACGAGACAGTGTTCTCCCAAACATATGAAGGTGCAATGCATGCTCTTACAAACCAATGAGAAACAAAACAACACATCCACACAAATAAAAATCTCCCAAGAACAGTGTTCAAAAATATTGCTTATAAAAAAAAAGGGGAAAAATATAAATGATGTAAAAAAAATTAAAACAAAAATGTCTGAAATGCTAGTGCATAGTCAATTAGCTAACATCAACATTTGTTTTTTTCCATATAAAGCTCTACTGCTCCTTTTACACTAGCAGCATGTCTACACGCTAAGGTCTGTAGCAGCAAAACACAGTATTCATTTGGCATTTACAAAATTAAATTACTGAATAAAAATATAATTTTTTCTCATAAATCTATGTTTCATACAGTAATATTTTTTAAAGCAAGCTAATTACCCACCCCCCCCAACAGAAACACACAATGTATAATGGCCTAGAACCAAAACAGAAAGGAGTATTTCAAGAGGATGGATGTTTGAGCATTCACAATCTTAATCAGCTTTGCCATTTTGCACAGACAAGCGTTTGTAGTAATGCTTTTCACTTTACACCAATTCATTTTGTTCAGTGATTTAAAATACATCTGTTTGAGTACCTGCTCTTTTATTATTAAAAAACAAAATAAAAAACAAAACAAAACAAAAACTACACCCTACCCCTGGCTAGCGCATCACTGAAATAACAATACTGGTGTATTAAGTTTGTTTGATCTCAAAAAGTACAAAAAAAATTATCTTTATTATAAGACTGCACTTAAGATCATTAATTACCGATTCAAACTCAATACCTAATAATTTAGGCAAGTATCATTAAAAAAAACACAAACTCTTAAGTTGGGTGAAATCCAACAAGAATATATATGCTGAGTGACTAAATGCACTTTGTGCTGCTCCCAACTGTTGTACCACAACAAAGATAGGCTCTTCTCCCATTCGTGAAAAGTTCTCATGCAGAGGAACAGGAATTTCCCAGTGGAGGTGAAGTGTTCTCAAGACCATAATGCTTCTCTGTGCGTGGACCCTCTCACATCACCAGAGTCCGGGTGGGGAAGGTGGCCATGTATTTGCGTGCCTGATCCGTCAGAGCCATCTGATCCTCGATCTTCCCGCAGGACGCTGACTCCCAGGTGTTGCTCAGATGCTAAATTAGAAGAGAGAGAGAGAAATTTAGTTTGAATGCTGTGTGGTTTATCCATAGTCCCAGCCAAAGCTGGGCCTGCTCACAATTAACTGTTCCATTAACAGGCAGTGGGATGTTGTCCTGTGTCCCCAGAAACTGAAATCTCAACACAACAGGCAAAAAAATGTCACCCTGACTTCTCAGTCAGAGACCACAGGGTAGATAGACAAGATGATCTGCAGAGGGGACACCACAAACCATCCAAACTTTCTTGCTTCTCTCTCAGACAGTGCCTTTTCTATAAGGCCATATCTATAGCCTTGCCTTTAATCCTTCAGGAAGGTCTAAATGAGAAAGTACTTGGCAACCTTTATGGTCAACAGAGCACGGACAGGCTACATCCCACAGTTAAATATTCAGTGTTATGACCTTGCACAAATTCCTGCAGAACCTCCACTCCACAAATGCAGCTGCTCTGTCCCGGAGTTCCCTACAGGAACCTGACAGCCCCGACAGCCTGAGCGGGATTCCCGTGCTCAAAGCTGCTTTCACCTGTGTGCAGCGATCAGCACCCGCCCCAGAGCTCAGCTCCTCCGGCAAACGACAAGGGAGGGGGCTCGACTCTCAGCAGAAACAGCTTTTTAATTATCGTGTAAGCCATTTCACTTCTTGTGGTATTTATGGAGGTTGCAGACACCATTTAGTACAATGCTAAAATGAGATAAACCTATCTGCAGAGGGCTGTGTGTGCTGTATTTATTTACTCGCTACACATGTGAGACATTTCTCATTGCCTCGAGCTATAAACAGCAATGAAATTTCAAAGCTCCTGGAATTTACCAGGATACACACTCTTATTTTTTGCTATTGAACTCTCTCACTTACCCAGTGTGTCTGCCTTTCCACACTGAAATTTTCTCTAAGACCCAAATAATTAACCCCTATTATCACGTAGTTAGCTGTACAAATACTCTGCACTCCAAAAATGCACACAATTGTGCTTATCCTTCCACAAGGGGATCTCAGTACTGCTGAATACTGAGAAGATGTATGCTCAGGATCCATCAGAACAGACAAGTCAGGAGAAACCTTTCTCTGCTCTCCATTGCATTCAAAAAGGATCATCTTTGCAGTACAATAACCACATCGCTCAATGAGATGTCCAAAGCCTTCCCAACCTCTAGGACACTGGATGAATCATAATTAGTGGACTGCAAACCATCTGCTAAGACCAGAAGTGTCCTGGCATGCCCATGGCTCTTTCTGCCAACTTCTAGTTGCTAACTTCAGCTTTTAGTTGCTAACTTTGCAAGAGGATCCTTAAATTATTTGCTGGCCTAAATGTTTACAGAATGCTCTTCTGACTGTAAACAGTGTTATCTGAGACATATGGATAGTAAAAGGCTGGGCAGCTATGAAATGCAGATAATTTCACATAGCATGCCCTAATCAGGGCACCAGTACAAACACGGGGTTTGCACAAACCGAGGTTCCTGCCTTGGAGGGCTTACAGCCTAAAAGGGACAATCCCAATGAATAACTAAGCAAGCATGCTAAGTCCTCTGCAAACTTCTGCTGGGCTTCCCTAGACATGGCTTTCTCTTCTCTGTAGAGAAGTTCAAATACTGCCTCTTCTCCTGGATGCCATTTTTGAGCTTCAGTAGCAGTTCCCTTTCTGAAGGAGAACCAGGTCAGGCCTCAAATCATTAAGTTTCTGCAGTTTTTGTGGGAAAGCTGCATCTGAGAAGTGAACAGACATGCCATACACCTCTTTTCTAGAGCTGTGTACCTTGTGCTGTGGCTCAGCTGAGGGCACATGCCAGAAAGCAGGTGTGACACACTTTCTGCGTGCCACAGACCCGCATGCAGCACACCACAGCTCCTTTTATGTTTTGGTTAAACAACTTCCAGCCTAACTTTTTCAAAGGCACCTACACAAGCTGGGAACCTACAACTCCCTATTGATCCTCAGTGGGACTTAGGCACCTGTGCATATTTTCCCCTGCTGTTTTAGAGGTATTTGCATGAGGAACCAAATTAATGCCTGGTTGAATGCTGTTGGTTTTACTCAGAAGTTGGATTTGTTCTGTACGCCTCAAAAGCAGCTGATAGTTCCTGAATATAAATAATTTCCAAGGACAGAAATATGCATCTAACCACAATGTCCCTGTGATTCCCTAAAGCTTCAATGAGCCAGTCTAGAAATAAGAGATCAGCAGTCCCTTAAATAACTGAAAATATGAGAAGTCCATTTGTCACAGTATGGCAATTTCTGAAAAATATAAGTAACTTCAGGTAAGGAATGTCCATATTTCATAAATTAGGCTTAATTGTTAGTATCTACACAGAGCTCTTTGTATTAACAGCCATGTGCTTAGTAGAAAAAAAACAAATCTGTATCTTGATATCACTAACATCTCAGCAGGCTGTTACATGTCACTCATTCCATGGAAAGCCTGGTCTTCATCTTAACCTGATGTTAGTGTGGCAGAAGCTGCTCAGGCAGGCAGTAACCCTGTGCCCTCCCACTGGGCTTGGCTGCCCCGGGGAGCACTGGGCAGCAGACACAGCAAGCACAGGAGGACCAGCTCCACCCCTCACTTGAGCCTGCTTGAAATAACTTCAGCTTTGCTGTAGAGACAGAAAAGCTTTCATCCATGTATTATTTTTCCCAGAAGATTACACTACTTACACATTTTTTCCCCATCCCTATTGTGACAAACTTATGAAAAGAGGCTAACTTCGCATCTCGGAGATGATGGCGAGAGCTCAGCTCCAGTGAAGAAAGAAGAATTGGACCCAAACTAGTGTGTTTTCTGATGCACCATATTTACAAACACAGTTTTCCATTCTACCCTTAGGGAACTCAGATAACATTTAAGTGGGTATTTTCAATAAACACTTTCTGTCTGAAGCCCTGGCTCCCGGCAGCCAACACAAAACAAAGCACAATGCCTGTGCCGTGCCAGCCCTGCAGCGCAGTGCCAGAGGCACGTGTGAAAGTCATCCTGATGGGAGCAGCTTCCCTTCCCTTCCCTCCTTGGCAGGGAGTGCTGCGTCCTACAAGCCAGGCAGAGTGCCTTGCCCAGCCTGGTCACACACAGCTATGGGATCTCTTTGTAAAAAGGGATGCCACAATGCCTCCTTCCACACCAGCATCGCAGCAAGTACTGACAGGGCTCTGTTACAGAACAGTGGCAGTGCCCCACAGACAGCAGTACTCAGTATATCAAAAGAATAGAGACCCAGGCAGAAGGCTACAGGCATGCAGGAAAACAGCATAGAAACCCCAGCCAGAACACTCCTGTTGCAGAATGCTCATTGCATCCTCCTGACCACATTTACAGGTCTAACTCTGCAAATCAATGAATGGATGGAAACAATCTTTGCAAGCAGAAGCCAAAAGGCTTGACTCAAACCCCACCAAAATTGATGGACCTGTTTTCATTGATCCAGTGGATTCATTCCAGCTTAAATTCAGTCATCTAAGAGTGAGGTTCTCCTTTTGGCACCTAAATTCCTAGCCAGTGAGGAGTGAAAGGAATTTCCACAGTAAATTCTTTCCACATACACAATTTTTTCATTGCCTCACAGAGTAGGAAACTAGTTTAATTTTTCTATCAATTAAGAGAGTTTAAACCTTTTCAGCCAGTACTTCAACTATTTTTCTCTTCCAAACATGGCAGTTTCTAAGTTAAATCAGGGAGTGAGGGGGGAGAAGAAAGTATAGTACTACAAGTTCCTATAGGATTAAATTACAGATCCATGGTACAATTCCGGCTATGTCATTCTCCCCGTCCCTTTCCTTTTTCTCTCACTCTCTCTTTTTTTTAACCTCAATAATCCTACCAGTACATCCTTCTCCTGGCAGCAAAACTACCTTATTTATCCTGTAATATGCCTTCAGCTGCCCTCAGGCAAATGTGAACTGTAAACAAACTGTCAAAGCTGTAACTGGGATATCCAGTTAAAGCACTTTAAATAAAAACTTGGACCATCTAGAGAAAACAGACCAGAGTAAGGGAAGAAAACAATGTGGAAAGGTGCTTTTCTAACAGAACTAGTCCTTCTGCTCTTATAGCCCAGACTGCCTTTTCATGTGCTGTCTCTATAGCTTAAGAAAGCTCCTGTGTTACAACACCTTTTGTGTTAGAAGCCAATGCAAAAACCAAACACTGCTGCAGTCCTGCAGTGCTGAGCTCCCAAACTGATGAAAGCCTAGTAGAAATCCTTGGGCAAAGAACTGTGCTAGAAGATAGATTCTATATCTCTGCTCTGCTGGCAGGTAGCTTCAGCAACTCCAGTAAAGCTAGTGGTGTTACAAAGATTTCCACTAATTTATCCAAGCTTTGCTGGTATTTAAAAAGAATTTTTAAAAAAGCTAGTGTATTTAAAATATTTTAAACGCTCAGACTATTAGAAGGTCTCTTATGTTTCCCTGCTACAAAAAGCTGGATTTCTTGCCAGCTTTCCCTTAAATTACATGGTACAGATTGTCTGCAGAATGGGTCACTGAAAATAAGGCTTGCAATAGAAATGCAGCACTCTTGAAACAGTAAAACAATGCACTAAACAAAACAATTTCCTAGCAGAATACAATAGACAGCATATGAATAACATGGCTTTCTATTCTGTAAGGATGCAGAACTAGCAGAAACCCATTTACTTATCATGACCAGACAGTAAAGACTAATTAAAAACTAAAGTGACCATAAATGAATTTTTATCTCATTTGACAAGACAGACCACTATTTCTACCCCTATTGCTTTCCTCTGGGGCACAGGACAGACTTCTCCTAAGCTCTGGGGCTTTCTGAGTTGCTCAGAAATACAGCTTCCTAAATGTGAAAGAATAAGATGGTCCAACTTTCCAGCATTTGTTATAAGCATTATACCAGAGCTAGATAGATCTATTTGATGGCATTTTAAAGAGCTGTTATTGCTCAGATAAAACTGCTCAAGATGTGTGAGCTTTCCAAGCAAGATGAATGGATGAGATATGGAAGTGGGCTAAGCACCTGCAACTCATACTAGGGTATTATTCCCTTCTCCAGTTTTGTCCTTAAATTATGGGGTTTTTTTGGGGGTTTCCCCCCGCCAGAGATCAGAATACATTGCTGCAAATGTGACTAATAGTTAAGCAGTGACTTTTCTTCCTGAGAGACCATCACCAGCTCAGGGCAGCTTCCAATCTGTTTGCAACCCAAATTCTGCTGACTTGGGAGGAAAACATGCAGTGACTGGCCCATAACTTTGAACCTTCTCTAGCTCCCTCAGCTGTGGCAAGCATATCTCCTTCCTGTACACATCAGTCACTGGGGAGAGAAGGGGCAACACAAGTGAGGGAAACCCATGGGGCTACCTTCCCTTGCTGTGCAAATCTCAAACACAGCCCTCTCCCTTGTTTAAACAAAGAAAAGTATGAGATTTCAGGACCTTCTTCCCCAAAAAAGCCATGGAGGAAAAAGAGAGAAAGCCTGCTGTTGCAGGAGACCATGCTGCCTTCCTGGCCATTTTGTCTTACAACCAACTGCAAACAAAACATTTCACTTTTTTTAAACTGAGAAAATTAAGCTTCATGGCAGCTCAAACACTCAAAAAAAGGTTCACCAAGTAACTGTTTAAAAATCCTTTAAATTTACCCTTTGAAGAAAATGGCTACATAAACTGCTGAAAGTCAGGAAATTCGAGCTGAAATGTGTCAGTCTGTGGTTAAAAAATGGAAAGTGACAGGAGCTAGGGGTTGAAGAACATTCTCTTTAGCTTGCAGGGCTTCTACCTTGTGTTGTTTCCTTTGTTACTGGGGGAAGAAGATATCAAAGCAGTGCTATTTTCTTAAAAGGCTCCATTTCATGGTGTCTTTTGATAGCCTGCAGGGTTAGGTGGAAGGTCTGTGATTTAGCCTACTTTTCTATCTGTTAAAATGTCTATGTTAGGATAGTTTGTATTATGTACTGCTACTGCTACAGAACATAATGTGAAATAAAATTTAACTTTTACATAGGAAGGGCCAGAAACAGATGGGTTTTTATGTAACCCCTTACAAGGCAAAATTCAAATACATGCTTAGTACAGATCACCTTTTTGTCTTGGTATTGAAGTATCTTATCCCAAAATCTTAACCCTTGGAAAAGTTCCTAGTGAGACCAAAATTTCCCTGACATGCAACTAAGTGACAAAAATATAGGGCGCGAAAATACAGATTTTAACTAACCCAATGAATACAAAGCAGAAATATTTGGGATCCATGCAATGGAGAGTAAGCCTACCAAGGCAACATGTGGGTTTGGTGAGACATTCTTGTTCCTGCCAGTCTGGTAATACTCAATGCACAGCCATCAGATTTGTCACATAGGACAAAAGAGCTGGCTGAACCTCCACACCTTACCAGAAAGGTCTTACACAAAACTGCCTTTACATCCAATGTCTTAGGGAGACTTAACAGGGGATTGAATGGGGATAAAGCCCAAACTCTTCTTGGGTCTATGGAGGCTTCCTCTCCCTTTGCTCTATACAACAGTGACAGCACCAAACTCCAGTGGCTACCTGACCTCACATGCCAAATGATGCAACATGCTGCTCCTGCTAAGTGATGGTGAATCATGTTGTGCTATCTGATATGGTCATCAGCTGCTATTTACCAAATGGCAAATGATCAGTCATGTACCCAAAATGCAGTAAAAATATCATTAGAGATGTGTTTGAACGTTTGCTACTCTTGCCTTCTTCGGAATTTAACAGCAAAACAATAAGCAATCAAGGATTTTGATCAGTCTATCACTAGCCAAATATCTTTGTGCAAATGTAGTGCAAATTCTTAAAGCAATGGAAAACTCTGGGCTGGTAAATATACTGCCTCCCTCTTTTCTGAGTTCAAATTTAAAAGAAAGCAGTATTTTAAGAACCAAGCATATTGAAAAAGCGCCTAAGTTTAGTGCTGTCTTTGTTTCTCTCTTCCCTCTCCATGCACAGATCCTAAGGCACAGAGATTGCTGTAATTCTTTCTTGGACTGAAGTCAATGAGAATTTGCCTAAGTAAGAACAGTTGGATCAGGCCCAAAATATTAACAGCAGCAATGTCAACATACGCAGACACAATTAGATTTCTCCCACATGAGTTCCCTCATGCTTAATGTCTACTTTCATGGGATCAGTGGAGGCCAGTGGATCAGTCCAGGAAGGGTAGGACAATAACGTGCTAAAATCTGGGCATGTACAAAATGCAAACAGTAAAAACAACAACAAGCACAAACGCTAAGGTTTTCCATGGCTTTGCACCCTTAGGCATGCTGTGCCCCACTCATAGGAGTCCATTTACACTGGGGTGGAGGAGGGGAAGCATTAGGGACAGAGCAGCAGCAGTTTGTGGTGTGAAACAGAGCCAGACTACATGTGCTTTGTGAGCTGCACGGGGCCACACTCCTCCTCTCTGACATGAGACCAAGCAGCTTTACCACTACTTTTAACCATGACACCAAGTCCAAACCATAGTGCAGCCATTGGCAGACAATACTGCATTGTTATAAAAAGTCTGTATTTCATTCTGAAAAAGCTCTGTGCCACCATCACAGAAACCCCAAGCCTCATTCTTCATTTAAGATTGTATTTCAGCTGAAAAGCTCAATGTTTCATTGGCAGAGAGAACAACTTTACCTTCATACTAGTACACCAAGAAGCTGCATACTAACTATTCATTTTGGGGCTTTTTACAACTACTTTTTCTTTCAGTTCAACACACTTTAAACACTGAGAGGAGTTGGAAGTCCTTTTTAACTCAGTTCCTACTTAAGAAAGGGTCCTCTTTATCCAAACAATGAGCATACCTGACTTTTAACACTGTTTTCCTGAGCAAGGACTGAAGAATTGAATCCAGAATGATCCACAAATTGACTCACGTAAACTTCCTGAACAAAATCAGCATGAGTGAGGACAGAAGGTTAACCAAGCCCTTTCATTTACAGCAGCTTGTAAAGAAATTATTTTTAGATAGCAGGAAACATAACACCGGTACACTAAAGATCAAAAGATCCTATTTTACAGACCTCTCAGATCCTTCTTTTTTATTACAGCCGGAGTGCAGGCAACTACCACCAACAGGACAACACACAGCCCATGCTGCTTAGCTACCTGAAAATCTTGGCCTTAATGTGTGAAGGAGCCCAGAGTTTGGCTGGGGTCACGGTTCACAGACCGTGTGAGGGCACAGCAGCCTCCTCCCTTGCACCCACCAGGGACAGCAACCCAGCACAGCTGGAGACTCAGGCTCCTTTGCTGGGAGGGTCTGAATTCAGCCCCTGTGTACTGCCCTAGATCAGGGGCAGTGGATCTGCAAACCCTTCTCTTGGCTGTCTACCACACTGCAGCCAAGAACACAGTTATGAGGGAAGAGCAGATAAACAATACTGAGTGTGAGTCTTTGGCCCCTGCAGACATCCCCATGCCAAGGGGAGTCCCAGTCCCTGCTCTCCAAAGCTGTTTTTCATCAAATGATTCTGCAGCACAAAATACAAGCCTACTCCATGGCAAACTGTGCCAAATGGGGACATGTGTAAAATTTTACTATCTCCTTTTTTAATGCCTGGCTAGAAATGCTTAATCAAAACCAGCCTTCATTCATTCCTTCCTACTGTAAATAAGCCCTAATGTAAATTCTGGAAAGAGGGAGGAAAGAAAGGATTAGCCATGTGGACTATCTGTCTGAGAGTCGGGAACCATGGAGTTACAGTTTCCTTCCTGACAGTGACTCACTCTGGGGAATGAGACACTTTCCTTTATTTCTCCCATGTGGAGAAGGGCCACAAAATCACTTAGTCATCTACATCAGAAATACAGAAATTATGTTTTGTTTTCTGAATGACTTGCTGTGGGTTCCACCTAAAGTCCACAAGGGCTGCCAGACTGGCTGCTGATGACTTTGGTGGGCTTTGGATCAGCCCCTGTGTAACAGCTCTATTTTAAAGTACAGCAAATGTCTGTATTTGTTAACACTTAGCAAAAGCACAGACACATAAATCCCAGCCTCACATCTGACTTGCATTACAACAATTACACATTTAGCCTTCACTGGGGAAAGGCCATCCAGGTGCTGGCCTGGATGGGCAATACTGGCCACACTTGTGCCAGCCAGGCACTGCTAAAGTCCCTCCTCTCACCCCAAGGCCAGTCAAGTTCTGGCCACCACCACACCACTCAAATCTCCAAAACAGCAGTGCCACCTACAAGAAGTCCACAGGAAAAAAACCTCTGGTTCATATTTATTCTCAGTCCTACCAATTTCAAACTGCACCCAGCTGAGTTACAATACCCCACACACAGGGCTGTGCCCTCATGCTCCACAGGCTGAGATCCTCAGTCACATTCATCGAACATTTCATTCTTCCATACCCAAAACTTAAAATCAGTCTCTGAGGAAGCAGTATATATATATATATATATACAGATGCATATAAGTATTTTTATATACAGAGGATACTTTTATCAAAGAATGATTACCTGTAGAGGACTAGCTAGTGGCCTGTTTCTAGGAACTGCAACTGTTTTGTGAAAACTATCATCATCTTCAGACACAGGCATCTTTAAAATGGAACTGGTAAGAAGATTCTGAACAGGAAAAGAAAAAAGAAAAAGGTTTTCAGCAACTCACAAGAACGTGAATTAGAATTCATTGTAAGTAAACTCAGCCTGAGTGCAGAAGTTGCTACACTGGGCACAGGGACAGATGAGGAGCAGACCTCAGCCTGGTGTTCCTGGGACTTGGCTTTGCAGGAGCACTGCCCTGTGCAAAGGTTTTCCATCTAGTGAAAATTTCAAGTTCAAGAATAACAGTAACGCTTAATAGCCCATAAGTCCTGGCAATGCAGAGAGAGCTGTGCTCATGCAAGGTCTCCTTTGCAAAAGCCAAGAGAGAGTCTCTCTCTCTTTCACAAGCTTTTAACTCCATGATCTAGTTATTTCTACACACAGGTGCAGGCATCCTCCAAGTGTAGCTCTTCGAAGTCTGTGGGCTGCAAAATGACTGAAACTTCTGCAGCCTTCTATAGACATCAGAGTGAAAATTAAGAGTAGCATTTTGCTTTTTATGCAAAATGACATGGAAATAAGGAATAAAGCCTCCTCGTGAAGAAAATCAGAAAAAATATTATCTTTCTCTTGCATTTAAGAATCAAACAGGCATGTAAAACAAAGAATTCCTTTGATGGGGTGAAAACTTATACTTACTGGCACGTCTTCCATTGTAGACCCAGGTGTAAAGAGCTGAGTGTTCAGGTTTTCTCCTTCCCAGTGATTTGAGCAAAAAAAATTTCCAGCTTTATCTGTTGGGGACTCCACCTGAAAGCAGAAAAGGCATGATTCAACCAACACATAACTGACCAGGAGATTTCTGACAGTTGCTTAACAAGTTCAACAAATCTTCTTCACAGAGGTGCATAATGCATGTTTACAGTAACATCTTTTACAGCAGCCTTGCTCTTTGCAGGAGAAAAAAGTTCAAGGTTCTCCAAAAAAAATCCCCATCTAATAAAACTTTGAGTACTTGCACTCAGTGCTCTGTCAGTATTCAGGAGTTTAATCCCCTAGAAAGGATTGAGAATAAATGTATTTTTAGAACTTTAGTGACAAAGTAATATAATGCAATGTCCTCGAATGTTCAGGTTTCTAAGTCACTCCATGGAGCTTGGTCCCCATGGGGTTCTTCTATACTTTTCACCAATATTTGAAAGATTCAATCCAAATTCATGTCTAATTTTTCTTTTCTTTTTAAGTTTCAAACGAAAACTGCATTAGAACGGCCCAAGCAAACCCCTGCTGAAAACAGCAGAAAGACTTCTATGGAAATCAATGGGAGATGAATTAGACATGCCTAGTGTACTATATGGAACCGACACTAAGATCTTGGGGCTCACATGAAAGAAAAGCAGACACAGCTATTTAATAGAAAAGGCATTGCTATAAGTTTCTCAGCAAAGAGTTCTGAATTAAATTGCCTCAGGTAAGTTTGAGATTTACCTCTTGTTTGATTTTCTTCAGCAAAGGGGGTCCACTTTCATGTAGCCCAGCCACTATTGCAGATTCCTCCGACTCCTGCTTGATAACATCCTGCAGATCTTCTACAAGATGAGTTGGAGTTTGAGGCTGAAAGAAAGAAACGTTATATCCAAGTCCCAGAACATCCCTCTGCACTAATATCAAAGCAACTTTTATCATTGTTTCCTTCTTACCAGCATCTTCAAAGGACCGTATTTGATTTCCTGAGCTGCAAGTGCGTTTTTGAATGGAGTGGGTGTTCTTGGAGAGCTTTCTAATATCGACCTCTTGATTGCTGGAGTCCTGAAACTTTAAAAAGAAGAAGAGGAACTTTAAAGGAAGATGCTTGGAAATACTGCCTCTTTACAGAAATGCATGCATACAGGCAGTATTGTTGTAAGACTTTGGAAAATATTTCCCTGCGATCCTATAATCCATTTTGCTTTTACAGCAGAACATCTATTTAACTGTGATAAGGAGTAATGACTTTATTTTAAAAACTGTGAACCTATATGCGTGGTTTAATAACCTACCTCAATAGCCATAAAGTGGAAGTTTTACTCCCAGCTAAGAGAAATCTGAATGTGTGAGCAAACAACTCTGTAGGAAGCATAGAATCTTAGAATGCTTTAGGCTGGAACAGTCCTTAAACAGTCCTTGTATCTAATCCAAACCCACTCTCTCACAGCCTAAAGACTATGCTGACCCAGCAGTTCGGTTGCAAAGTGCTGAATGCAAATGTGAAGAAATGGACCCTCATGAGCTGGACAAGACAACAGACTTACACATGGTTTTCCTTCTGAGCTTTGAAAGCCTGGTCCCTGTGGAACGGGCTGGAAACTGCCATCTTATGACCACAGACCGGCGTGGAGGTAAGAGCAGGGTTGTCCAGGTTCAAGTTTTCGTGATTGGATGAGGTGTTTAAGAACTGCACGTGTGGAAAGAAAAAAATTAACAGGAATGTCCAGGTTACATGGCTGAACTCTTAAGCTGACATGATTGAACAAAAGAAAAACAAATTATTTTCTTCTTATTGACATGAGTCTCTCTCCTGACCCTATGATGCGAGTGTGGGTATGTGGGGCACCTGACTACATTGTGAAAAAATACTCAATGGTTTGGCTCAGGAAGCTAGAGAGGGAAATTCTAAAGGAAATGATACTCTGTTCCAATGAGAGACACTTTCCACCACTTTCAGAGCCTGATTTGGATTTTCTCCAAATAAATTTTAATTAAGACCAGTGTGCCCAAGAAACTGGGTGAAAATGAGCAAGGGATGTTTCAAAAACAAACCTGCAGGAAACAGGGTTAAATTCCACACATATTTATATGGGGCATCTAGGGGCTTTTAAGGCAGTAAATAAAACATTTATGAGAGGAAAATAAATTTCCTATCATCTCTCTCAAAAGAAAGTACTTCATTTTCAGAGTATAAAATGAAAGCTGCCACCTGTGATGGGTGCGTGGAATACTTTGGAATGGAAACAGCTGACTGGAAAAGAGGCAGCACTATTTGTCTGCAGAAAATTGCTCTTGCATGTGTTCTACCTAGTAACCGAAAATATTGCTTCTATTTCTAGTGTCTACAAATCTGTGAGCATAGTGGTATCCTTTATTCTGACAACAATTCAATGCATTCCCTTCTAGATTCAATCTGCCACTTTACAAAAATGTGGCATATAAGAAAATCTGGCTTTCACTGGAAAAATGACTTATGATTAAAATAACTAATAGGTAATGGGAAATACAGCAGGAAATCATTACATGAAATCTACTATCCTTCATGAAATAGTGTTTCTTTGACATCATGGACTAAAGTAAACCAACATAGACAAATAAAAAATCCAAAACACTTTTAAATAGTGCTACAGCTGTGAAACAAAGCAACCATCATCAGGAATTTGAAAGTGCATGCCAGGCCACTTTAACAGGCCATTTTCCACCTCATTCCTATTCCACTCCAACTCTCATGGCCTGGGCAGAGGATGGCAAGTGTGATTTGAATTTTCTGGTTGTTGTCAGTTTGTCTCACAACCTGAATGCTATTTAAATGCAGTTTGGGGTTTTCTAGGTCAATGAATCATACTGTAAGTGGACAGAGATGGAAAGTATCACAGATGATCAGAGATGTTAAACTCTAGTAGTTGAAGTTAGCAGCAAGAGCAAAGCAAGGAGTCACACTCCCCTACAAAAAAGATCCAAAAAGGCAAAAAAACAAAACACAAAAAACCAGGCCCCACAGATGAATTTAAAAGACAAGAATCAAGTTAGCTTGCTGATTAACTAAACTCAGTGGTGAAGACTAGGAGCAGCGAGAAGATTCAAACACGGAGCGAAATCAACAAGCACAACGGTAATTAGTCATTTGTTCCAAAGGATTAGTTTCTAAATTGTTAAGACTGGGGTGACTTTTGAGAATTAGTAACATCTGTGCAGAAGTCTTGATCTACCTGCGAGGGAGAGAAGGGCAGGCTTTTGACAGGGGAGCGCTTAGCAGGAGTTGAGCTGCTGGCGTCAGCTAGGACCAAGGTGCTACCGTGGCCACTGGCTAAGGGGCTGCAGTGCCCTCTCCTTCTGCGAAGAAGGACCCACGGAGCCACACTGCCCTGTGAGGCAGACAAGGTCTTTGGTGAGCCAGGAGAGCCCTGACTCGACATGACTCTGCTCAGATTTGTGGTGGGCTGTCCTTGAGGTCTACAAGCACTGGCCCCTCTTGGCTGAAGCTGCGCGACTGTGCCTGAGGGAGCTCTGCTAGCCGGAGTGTCTGTGTCTTCAAAGAATTCAAAACTGCTGAGATCACCCCATGATGAAGGATCCTGAAACAACGTGGGAGGCACGGAGCTATAAGACAGTGTATAGTGCCACCTCATGAAAATACAACGCTAGGATATGCCTGTAACCAACAACAACAACAACAACAAAGTCTTTCCCAGTTCAGTTCAGCCTGACCCTGTTCGTGGGACCAGCAACACTGTGAACACAATTTGTGCTTTCAGTACATACCTTGGTTTTATCAAACTGTCTGACATCCTAGTAGTGTTGCTGGCAACACTACTAGTGTTGCTGAGTCCCTAACAAACGAGTCAAATTATGTCCTTATTATTTGCTCACCCAGTGTTTTCTGCTTGGTATGATGATGGTGCCTTTCATTACAAAAAATATGTGCTGGAGACCAAGACTGGCCTTGTCCTAACATGTAATGCTGCTGTGGATGTGCTGAAAGGGAAATTATACTGTATGAAGCAGACACCTCTGCTTCTGGAGGAGGTTGCCACTAACAAACATAATGCAATGTGCTACTTCTTTACATGTAGCATCCCAGAGACTGCAATGAGAACAGGTCCATGTCAATGTCAGTCAGATACTTGACATTTAAATGTGTGCTTACAGTCCTTCACATATGCCAGGACAAGCTCCTTAAACTATTGAGGCTACAACTAAAAATTCTAAAAAATGATGCAGATACATGAGCGGCCACACACAAACCTATAGCACGTGTCCCTTCAAATATCAATAAATATAATCTCATTGTTTAAAATTTTTCATGGTATCTCTGATTTTATTTTAAGGAGACTTGAAATTGAGAGATTGTTTCAAGCTCCTACTGTGCCTCTTGCCAAAACTCACACTCCCATTCCAAGATGTAGCGGGAAAGGGAGACACCCACAAAAAGCATATGCATCCATGCTTGAGGGCTTCATTTACAAGCAGCCGCATTTTGTCACGTCAGAAGATAAGCTTCGGATCCTGGAGCAACTCGAAGTTACTCGGGAAAAAACCAACAACCACATTTAGGACAATCCCAGCTCCTCACCCCTTACTCCTTGACCATGCACAGATCCACCTGAGGCAGCAAGTCTACTTACGGAGTCTATTAACTGGAGTGTTTCAGCAAATTCTAAGAGATTCTTAACATTATCCAGGATGTTGCTCTGGTGAACAATCATGCACCGTGCAGGGGATGCACTTTCCTCAGGTAAGCAACCGTGATCCACCGGTGGAGAAGGAGTACAGTGGTGATGTTCCCCCAAACAGGAAACAGGTGCACTGTCACCACTGGTCCTGGTGCTGTCAGCAATTGTGGTGCTGTGCCAGCCGGGGTAGTTTGATGTGTGGTTCTGCGTCTGAAGGAAGAAGAAGAAAAAAAAAAGAAGAAAAGGGAGGGGGGAAAGGCAGAAGGAACTTAGCAATGAAATTGCACAAGGTGTCAGATGCCACTGGAGGAAAGATAAAAGTAGTTGCATCATCATCTAAAAGCTTATGCCTATGAAACAATTGTCAAGATGTTTCCTTTCCTCGGTGCAAGATCTTGTTTTAAGTAATACTGGCATTGTACTTGTTATCCCAAAGTTACCTCGTAATTTACTTCCAGGATTATAGGCATATGTCATTACTAGCACATAATCAATTCCCACTTTGTTACTCCAAGTGCTCAAAAAAGTGTCTGCAAGTCCTTCTCTGTAAGGAGCGAGAAATGGCAGGATTTCCCTACTGAGCGCTCAGCACCGTAGAGGGCTAAAAGTTTTTAGAGTTAGAGTTGCTTTTGTCTGCTTATCTCCTTTTCTTCTGCTATCCCTGTCTAATGCTACAGCTTACACCAATGCAATAAGAGGCTGTCAAATCAACGTGGTTAGGAAAGCAGAAGAACAAATTAACAGAAGTTTCTTTCCAGTGTGATCATGCAACAGAAGAAATTGCAAAACATTAACTAAAGTTAAAAAGTGGCCAAACTAACGTATCATGCATGCAGTTCTTTTACTATTAATTTAAATATTACCCAAAAAAAAAAAAGAAAAAAAAAAAAAGAATCTGCTGGCTATCACCTATCTTCAAAAATGATTTTGGGATTCTTGGCTTTTGTGACGGTGTTAAGTAGTTACACAAGGGTTTTCACACATTACTATCCAATGTCATATACAATGAAGTATGAGAATTCAGTAATAGCCAGCACTTGCTCCACACATGCAGTTATGAAGAATCTAACATTATTCGGAGGAGTAAAACAAATATTCAAACATGCACCAAGTCTGAAGCTTACGAAGCGTATAAAACACAGCTGAAGGAAAGAATGCAACAGAGAAGAAAAATCTAATGCACAGGCACTACATTTTCATCACATGAACCATTGCACACTTTCAGAAACAGATCTCATTATTGATTAAAAGTCTGTAGGATTTTCAGATTTTGTACAATCATCATGTTTCCAATATTACATCATGTTACAGAGCCCAATCCTGCTCCCACTTTGCAAAATAAGATACCTGCAAAAGTTTTGGATTTTTTTTCAATAAAAGAATTTACAAAGCAGATACAGATTATATATGTGCTATGTTTCATCCTTTTAAAACGGAAATATAGAGCCTTGATTAGTACTGAAGGCAGAGGGGGAGTAAAAAGTTAAAAAGACAAGCACTGGGGTAAGGCTGCTATCCCTCCATCCAAGCACACAGTGACAATCTTACTGGTAATGCCTGCTGCCCTTTCAGTTCATTCTCAGTCGACATTAGTAGCAACTCTAATTCCTTTATTCGCTTTTCTTTCTCAGGGTCTTCATCATTATAGTGTCTCTGAAATTAAGAGTTAAGGGAAAAGAAAAGATAAAGGTCTGATAGGATGTAGCAGCTAAAATGCTCATGGTTTGCTGACCTGTGGTTATAACAGCCAAATTAGATTCAAAGACGAAACAATTGTCAATTGTGTTTTCCACTACCAAAGCCTCTGCTGAATTTCAGTATAGATATTTGAAATGGAGAAAGTGAAAGCCATCACACCAGATGTCAACTACAGCATTTTAAATCCACTTCAGAAGGAGCAATTATTAGCCATGTTAGAACTCCCCAACCTTCCCCATTTCTCTTTTCACCAGATTTAATACATTAAAATGTTTCCTTAATGTACGATGTCTGCATTTTAGTTTAACAAATATTTAAGAAATTGACTCTTGAAATGAGGTTCAAGTTATCTACCTGGATAGCTGCAGCAGCTGGCTGAGGTACATTGACAATATTTACATGCAGTGCTACTGGATATGGGATCTGACCAGGAACCTAGGTCAAAAAGCAAAAATTGATTATTTCCATCATATTATCTGCTTGCATTGTCAATTCGTGTTAAACATACTTTGGTTTTAGGTACTTAATATTTTTAGTCCGTGGAGATGAAATAGCAAAAAAACTAAAAATGTTTACAAGAAAAGTAATCAGGTTTTTAGGAATATGACAGCAAGCATTAGAGAGGAAGAAAGAAAATTCATATATGAAATATTTACCCTTCCTGAATGAGAAAAGATTAATAATTTATAGACACATTTGTAAGGATTTTCTAAATAGAAGTGAAAAAGCAAAAGATGCAATTCATTATCATCTAAAACTCTATAACGCAACTGTCTGAAGCAGGAGCCTGTTTCATTATTAATCATTAATAAAGAAGAAATCTGATTAAAACCAATACTTGCTCACTTGGTTTTGACAGGCAACCCACAAACAGAATACTACTAAAGAGAACATGGGAGATTTTGACATGGGACGCAGAATTAACCAGATCCAACTGATATTCAAGAAATTTAATATTCACAACTCTAAGAAATATGTTAACTGCTCCCAAGGCATTAAACCTGCTCTACCCAGTTCTACCACCTGAATGCCACCAGATTGAAATGTACTTATTTTCACCACTGAACAAAGTCAAACAAATCCTCATCTGACATCAAACACATCCAAAGTCCACCAAGACGAAGCTGATCCTTCATGCTGGAACCAGGCCTGGCTGAACTGCCCCCATCCATTCAAGCACCCCTGTCACACTCCCATTTCCAGGCACTTACGTTCTGTGGCTCGGGGATGTGGTAGTAGGGGTAGTCACTGCTCAGCGGGGGCTGGCTGGCCACCGGCAGCTGGCCAGGTGGTGATGGGTTGTGAGCAAAGGCCATCAAGTGGTTGTTCTTCTGAAAGCCAGCAGCTGCTGAGGAGTGGCAGGCTTTGGAGGACTCCTGCAGGTAGCCCTCCTGCTCGACCTTTCGGCGCATGGTGGAGTTCCAGTGGTTCTTGATAGCATTATCAGTTCTGCAACAGAAATACAGATGTTCGAGGAGCTTCCAAAATGAGCATTTCCAATTCAGACAGGTCAGTGGGCAGGGAACTGCTGTTGGCATTTCTGGTAAAACCCTGAGCTCTTCTCTGACCTTCCTCCTACCCCTCACCACTACAAATTCTACTCCCAACTTCTCAGGAGAGATGCTTGGTATAAAGGTTAGGGAAAAAGAAAAATGGGCTATGGTTGTTCACATCCTTTTTAAAGCATTCTCTCATCCTCTATTCCTCTCGTTCTGTCATCTAACTGAGGACTTAGATCCTCAAATTGTAAGAAATTACTAACTTCATCTTCACCTCATTCCCATGAAGTGAGGAGACAACAAAGGCTAACATCCCTTTGAGATGATCCTAAAGAAACGCCAACATCATCTTGCTATATCTTAATATTTCAGTGGAGTCTTACTGTGTCTCATTGCTGGAAGGAAAGACTGTGAAGAACAGCTGTGAATAGACTAACTTCCAAGCAACTTTCCAGCTGGTCACCTAGACAACAACATCATGCTGTACACACAAACTCAGTAAACAAAACTGTTGGGATTTTTCTTAGATGCAGGAAAACTGAGATTCAAATCCTCACATATATGAGTCAGGAAAAACAAACTTACCAAGTTTGTGAGATTTTAAGAGTACACTTAAATCCAGCTCTGCTATTGGGAAAACATCACCACTGCATGATATCATTCAAAGTAATATCTGAGAGGTGTGGAAGCTACAGAAATATTTCCAAGGGCTAATTCCTCTCTTGTTATTTTCTAGAAGGTGAAAGCAGCCCAGGGAATAACTGCTTAAAAGGCTATCATGATCTTAGGCCTTATATTTAGGTCTTGAAGATCTTTTATCAAGTAGCAGGAAGAAAAGAAGGGAAACCTCTCCCTGCTTACATTATTTGCTTGCCCACATTTTGAGTCACTTTTAATCACAGCAAAAAAGACACTGAATCGTTGAGCTTATATACCAGCTGTACAGAAGCTTTCAGTGAGACAAGTATTTCCAGGACCAGGGTTTGAGGAAAAAGTTTCTCCTGTTTTGCACATGTTTTTTTAATGTGTCAAAATTATCTGGATGATTCAAGAACAATTACAAAAGTTGAAGAAACCTTCTTTTAAATAATTTTGAATAAACGGACTGGATTTCATGTTGAAGGCATACCCTTAGCTGAATGTAAATTAAGTTCCACTTGCAGAGCCTGATCCTTCCCTGTTAAATCGATTTAAATTTTGACAGTCATCACAGGCACAAATAAAACTGCACAGACATTTAGGAAACTCTTATGGTCTTGCTCCAGTTAGTGGCTTTTTTACCTATGGCAAACACTAAAAGCCTGTAAAAATAGCATACTGTTGCATGTACTGACCAAACAGTGAAGTTCCCCACAGAGAAAAATGCACATCGGTGTCACTGGCTTCTCAGGTTTTGATTCCAAAATTTTTTTGATTTTTACAGTGCAGCCTGAGGCAACTAAAACAGACTGCTCAGACCTGCAGCTTTTTTCTTTTTTGAGAGCTAAAAGCATATGTCATTACCGTCCAGGCAGCAACTTTGCAATCTCTGCCCATCTGTTTCCCAGCCTCTTGTGTGCCTGGTAAATAATTCTATCTTCCTCTTCTGTCCAGGAGGTTTTCTTCACTTCTGGATTCAAATGGTTGTGCCACCTCTCCCTGCACTGTTTTCCAATCCTTCCCTTCAAATGCTTAGCAATGACAGACCAGCGCTTTGGACCGTATTTCTGCACGAGCTCTATTACCTTCAAAGAAGGACATAAAAACTGCCTGTATTTAATGATGCATGATGAATCAATGAAATTTTTTTCCTGTGGTGAAGCAATATTTTAAACAACATTTCTCAAAACTGCCACAGTAAAACTAATAGCAATTAAGGTTCCCCACTTCCCATTCATATTTTTACCCAAAAGGAAAAATCTGGTAATAGTTAAGGCATTTCTAGTCTGCAATTCTACATTACAGTGCTGTAAAGCAACAGTAATTTATTTGCATAGCAAACTTAGAAAGCACTACACAAATACAATCTGCCTCTGGCCATAATAATGTTGAGACCACCAAAGTTTCCAGGAATTTTGCCCCAACACCTGAAATCTGCTAGTAAGGCATTAATCAGACAGAAAGAAAAACTGATTACCCTTTGATCTTCCTCTTTAGTCCACGGACCTTTAATAAGTTCTGGGTTTAGTACCTTCTGCCACCGGTGCTGGCACTGAACATCTGTCCGATTCTAGTGAAATGTGAAATACACAAAATAAATAATTCTTTAGACAAGATGAAAATAGAGTGAGAATGCTCCTCTTTACATACACTTGTTTTGATGTATTTCACTGCCAACTAAGACTACTAAACAACAGAGTGATACAGTAAGTCTGAGAAGAGGATGGTCAACTATCAGTTTGCTGACTGAACAGATAAGATTTCCATCACTTCTGCATTGAGGACTCCATCACCAAAACTACACAAACTTTATCTTCCCCATCTGCACAACAGCTGGCATGCTTTCACATGCAGTATTTCAGCAGCAGCCAAGCTGTTCACAAAGCAATTATCTTCAAAATCATACTTACAATTCACCAAAGTTGGGTTTTTTTCAGTGTGCTGAGACATTTTGTTTCATTGTCACATTGACCATCTACTGTGCAAGTCCCCACCATCCCCCATTTTTGCTTGTTTGATTTTTTCCAACCCTTTCTGAGAAGTGAAAGGAGAAAAATGTAAGGGTTTCCATAGTAATTTAACTAAATTTCTAAGGTCTCCATTTGTGGAAGCTTTATATCTCCCCTGAAAATGTAACTATAAAGCAACCACTCCCCTTCCCCTTTATCAGGGAAACCCCTCGATAAAGAGTTGCTACTAAGCCTGGAAACAAAAACCAATATCCACTTACAGGAAGGAAATTGGCAATAACTTTCCAGTCTTCTGTGCCATTCTGCTCCACAAGCTTCTTCAACTTCTCATCCTGAATCATAAAAAAGCCCCCCAGATATAATTAACATTGCAATCTCTTATAATACAGATGAAATATTTTTTAAAATTCATTCTTCTAGCTTCTTATGCATCTACTTCTGCTTTCTGAGTGTAAGGGAAGGTGGTCTGTACACTTCTCAGGTTTTTAATTGCCTAAAGCGAAATTTTTTCTAGTCCTTTGGATTTTGGTAGGTTCTTTACTGTGCTGTAGAAAGACTGACTTCTGTGCAGTTCTTTGACTCACAATATACATTCCCATTTCACTCATCAAAGCACTGTAACTTATTCTTGGACTGGATTTACAGGAGGAAATGGGTGTTTAGATGCCAAGCATCAGAATAACCTTGAAATTCAGTAACAGTCAGGCATTCAGCTACCTTGGGACCTCTGAAAATCACAGCCTTAAGCTTTTTATGTCTTGCAAGCAATGGGAGATCCAGTGATTTGCTCACGTCCTATCCACCTACAATAAATGCACAATAAAACTAACAGTTCTTTTTGCTCCTGTTCCCTGCAAGGGAGTTTTGGCCCAATCTTTTTAATGATAAGACCAGAAATATAGACCCTAAAGAGAAAATAAACCAATCTTATGTACTGGGAAGGACTGGGATAGTGTAAAACAAACCAGAAATGCCCCAAGAGATAAGAGGAGAAGAGCAGCCCTCTCCTTCCCCAGTTAGCACCTCCCAGTAGGCTCCCAGTTCATGCAACAGGACAACGGCCATTGGACCTCATGGCCATCTTTTCCTCCCTAGCCACATCACAACCACGTCCACCTTTGTAAGGGCAGACTATGATTTTAAATATGATTTTAAAATAAATAAATAAAAGGCTCGCAAGGGGTGACCTGCCATTGTTTTTACATCAATACACATTGTTAGAGAAGAGAAAGTCAAAACATAACTCAAGAACTGTATTCATGTATTCCACAACAAACTCAAACCAGTTAAATGGCCAAAGGAGATCCACCTGGCAAAGTACACCCAAGATACCACAATTTTCCCAGAAAGTCAGCACAAGGGTATCACGACTAAAACACATTCTGACCTTGAAAAGCAAAACACATCTTTGAATGCTCAGCTTTGGTACTGCTGGATTTCTCTCCCTCAGCTTTTACTTTATTTCCACTCGGAATCATAACACTGCAATTAAAGTGCAAAATTCCAACGGTACAGAAGGACTGCAGCAGTTTCTGCCACAGTTGTTTCCTGCTGTGGGACATTGAACACACTGAACCACCTAATGTGGTTCTCGCATAGCAACAGTTTCCAAACAGAAAGAGGCACGTAGCAACAGTGAAGCACTGCTACAGGTGATTTGGAATCTGCTTCTCCAACAGGGATTACACGGAGATTCACACATCAATTGCTGTAACTCAGAGCTCGGTGAAAATTAAAAAGTTGTGTTTATATGTTTTATTTAAAAGGTAAAAACTATGCTCAAAGCTAAATAAAACACTGAATGTAGCTAGCGGGTCAAAAAAGTTGTCCTCAGGTATGGGACTATCACTGAAGTAAATTTGCAGATTAACAATATAGCGAAGAACACGAAACAACTTGGAGAAGAATGTGATCCATGCTCTCTTATCTTTTTACATGCAGGAGAGGAATGAACTTGGATTTACCTCTTCACGGGTCCACCTGGTTTTTCCTAAGTGACGTTTTCCAGCCTTAGGAAGCAGACCATCATAATCGTGATCATACACCTCAACATCTTCTTCATCATCATCACTACTATATATGCTGCAAAAGGAAACAGAGCGAGACAGAGTGGAGCATGAGGACTTGAGCTTAATTCAAAACACAAACCCCCCCCCCCACTACAATCCTTACAAAGGTTACACAGATAAAAGTTTTAAAACTTGCACAACAAGATTTTGTTCTGCATTCTGTTGTTCTAGTATTCTGAACTGGTTCTGCTGTTTTTGGTATCCACAGATACAGGCAAAGGGCTGGCAACCTTCGTATTACTGTGCATGTTTAGACCTGCTCCTAATGTTAGATCAGTGGTGAATTACACATTTGGCAAACTTTCAACCAATGAAGGCTTCAAATTAAAATACAATGTTTGGGACAATAAAGACAACTAGAGGCTGTGTCCAGTACACGAGTACATGTTTAAGGTCTTTAACTCATGCCATACATTCTGAAAAATATTAGTGGTTTTGTATGTTTAACACATACAAAGCAGATTGTTATACTGTTCCAAAATAAAACAGACTGTGCAGCAAAACAAAAAGCCAAACAATAACCTTGCTTGAGAAAATGTTTATGGATCATACAGGAGGAGGCACAAGTTTTTACAATTAAGTAGACAGTAAGTGGCAGCATTAACATGCAATAAGCTCTAATATGAAATATGTCCTCCATTTATGGGTTTGGACAGATAAAGACTGAGGACAAGTTTGTTTAATATCCTGCAACCAACAAATGAATGACTGAACCCTTCTATACTCTCCATTTCTATAACTTTATTACCTCTAATCCATTTCTAAATCCCTCATACAGTTTTTGAAATACTCTGCTCACCTAATTCATGACTCAGGGATTTCCCCAGAGGCTATCTATGGGCAAAAAGGCCTCCATGACTCTTTTCACAAACAGCACTTGCTCTACCTAGTTAACTACATCTAAAAGAGACTGTTTTGCAACAAGACATGCCATTCTGGCAAACAGTATTTTACTCCTAACTTTTAAGGTACCAGCAGCAGTTCTGATAATTCAGCTAAGAGATGCTAGCCATGAGTGTTAGAAAGGAGTGAGTGTCATTAAGATTCAAAGTTGTGATATATCTGATGGTGTGGCATGCAGTGGTATGTTAAAAGTATGACTAAGACATTAAAATAAAGTTATTTTATAATAAAATTAACAGCCGCTGTTTATGCTGTTAACCTGTTTTTGGGAGATTACTTTAAATTAAGTCACAGTGAAGCATGGTGACTGTTAGTTAAGGTGCAAACACCTCCAAAAGGCAAGCTGCTGAACATACATTCTTTAAAAGTACTGGGCTAGTCAGATCCTACTTCTTTCACCCTGTTTTCTAGCCTGTGTCACGGGCCATGAAAGAACATGCTTACATGCTACATATAAAAAGTTTCCCACAGCCTGCTGCGATGTGCGTGGTCCCCCTGCAGCCTCTGCCGAGTGCCCCTGACTCACCCACCCAGCCCATCGCTGCCACCCTCACCTCGCACCACCGCGCTGCAGTCCTGCAGCCCCACGGCTCCCTCCCTATTCCCCAGACCGGGTAACCACCGTGAGCAAGCCCGGATGGAAGCTCCCGCTCCGCACGCACCCTCGCTGGCAGCTGGAGCCTCCTGTGCCTGAGCAAAAGCTCCCACGCTCCAGCTGCCACAAGCGCGGCTCCTTCCCCAGCCGCCGCTCGAAGCAGATTCACTTTTCTCAGTGACACACGCAGACAGCTGCGCCGCTGCCCATATGCCAAAGGAAGTTTTGCGGCACAGTTTCCAAGCATCATTTTGAAAAAGCGTTTTCCGTAGACTGCAACCCGCAGGGACGCATCCATCGGCGGCGCGGGCCGGGCACCGCAGGGAAACGCCGCTCTGCAGCAGCAGCAGCACAGCATCAGCGGCCAACACGTTAAAGGGCTTCAGTGCGGGGCAGTTCTGTAACAGGGTTATTTAAATGACCGGGGCCTCGCTGGCACCGCAGAACCGCGCAAGCTCTACTGTACTACCTGTGTCCTCCAACAGGAGGAAAGTGCCCTGGGATTCCAGGACGCTCGGTAGATTTTTTTTTTCAGTCAACCGGGCCCCTCAGCGGTGCTCTAAAACTTTACTTTGCACCTCCGGCCGCAGCCCTGAAGGCTCCCCCCGGGGCGGCTCGGCACGGCGCCCCGCCCGGCTGGGACAGCGGGATCCCCCGGCATCAGCGCTGTGCTGTTCGCCGAGGCAACAGGCTTGTGCAACGATACACGGGGGAAAAAAAAAAAAAAAAAAATTACAAAAAAAGGAGGTGTAGAGGAGATGACTCGCTGCTGTTACCGTGATTGAAGGAATTCGGGCATCAGCCCCGCGGGGCAGAGCCCGCGCCCGCTCCCGCCGCGCCTGCGGATCAGGCGGACACCGCACCGCGCTGCCCCGGCCTCCAGCCCCGAGCGCGGCCGGGTCCCTGCGGGAGGCGCCCGCGAGGCAGCGGCGGCTGTCCCTCTCTTTCGGGAGAGATGGCCCGGGTGATTCACCGCCAGCCCTAGCGACAGCCCCGCTCTGACACCGAAAGTACAGCCCGGCGCTCGCCCAGCGGCTCGCCGCCTCCTCCCGCACCGCAAGCCCCTGTTCCTTAGAATGATCCCACCAAGCCCCCAGTCCCACCGGACGGGGCCGGCGCCCGGGAAGCCGCAGGCAGGGCTGCGACCTTCTCCCCTGTCACAGGCAGCCAAAGGGGAGGGGAGGAGGGGAGGATGCCGGGCTGCAAAGAGAAAGAGAAAAAAGCCTCCACGTGTCCGACCCGCCGTGCCCGGCTAATTAGACAACAACCCCGCTCTGTGCGCCCGCCCGGCAGCGACGGCACGGACATGGCCACGCGGCGCTGCCACCCCGTCCCGTCCAGTCCGCCGCCTCCGGAGCACCGCCGCCCCCGGCCCCTGGCGCGGCGCGGCACGGATCGCTCCGGCGCGGGTGCGCGGCAGGCGGGCGGGCAGGGGTGACAGCTCGGGCAGAGCGCTCCGTCGGACCCACAGCTCCCCGCCCGCGCTGCCGCGCTCCGGCATGTGCCGAGCGGCGCGCACCGGGAAAAAGCTAAGCCCCGCAGGCGAGAGTCGCGCTTCCAAGGCCGAAAGGCATTAATAAAAAAAAAAAAGAAAAAAAAAGTAGAGGGAGCGAAGCGAGTCCCCGCACCCGCCGCCTCACCCGGCCGGGAATGAATGAATGAATGGGACGAGACGCGCTACCTGCCGCCGCCGAGCCCGCCAGACATTGTCCCGCCTGGCGGCTGCGGGGCGCGCAGCTCCGCCGGGCTCCGCGCTGGCTGCTGCGGGCGGCGAGCACGGGCCCCCCGCGGGCGAGCAGCGCGGGGCCCGAGCGTCCCGGTATCGCCGGCTCCGCAGCGCGTCCCGCCGGGCTGCAGCTCCCCCGGCGCCTCCGGAGCAGGGGAGCGCCTCGGCACCGGGGGCGGAGTAGCCTAGGTGCATGGAGGACGGGGGGCTGCCCGCCCGTCCGCCGGGCGAGCCGGTCTCCTGCTGCCGCTTTCCCTCTCTCCCGTCCCGCGCCCCGTGTGACAGGCGCGGAGCGCAGCTGGCCGTCCCCCGCCCGCGGACAGCGGGTTACCTGTGCCGGGGTCTCCGGGACATCCTCGCACCGGCCGCTGGGGGAGGAGGACGGGGGAGACCGAGCCCGCCGCCGCGCCCTGCTGCCGGGCTGCGCCTGGGCGCTCCGCCGCCGCGCACGGGAGTGCCGAGGAGCCGCGGGAGGAGGAGGAGGAAACAGGTTGAGATTAAAGAGTAAACTCTGTAAACAGAGATGCCATCAAACAAAGGGCCCTTGGACACTCCCCCTCCCGCCAAATCTGGCGCCCCTGCAGTGCGCAGGCGCCTGGCGGGCCCGTGCCGC
>JAOTQP010001546.1:55821112-55866213 GCA_026413545.1 Cichladusa arquata
GAGCTCCGCGCGCCAGCGCCGCCGCCGCTCCCGCCCGCGGGCCCTGGACAGCGCGGCCGCGGCCCCCCGCGCCCCGCGGCTGTCCCGGTGGAGCTGTCGGGGCGGGGGGTGCCCCTCTCCCCTGTGCGCGGCGGCCGGGGAAGGCGAGCCTGGCCACGGGGCGAGAACTCTCGGGCGAGACCCCTCGGCCGGCCCCCAGCCCGCGCAGGTGCCTCCCCGGTGCCGGCGGGGGGAGGGTGGGTCTGGGCCGGTGCACCTGCTCCGCTCCCTGCCTGGCGTGCGGGCTGCAGCCCTCGGGGGGCGAACAGCCCCCGCTGGTGGTAGAAAAGGAACTCGGAGGGGCCCGGGGCTGCCCGAGGCTCGGCTGCGGTTGCCTGGCCGCGGGGGATTTCTGCTATAGTTCCCCTTGCTGCTGCCCGGCGGTGGATGCTGGCTGCCGCCGTGGCGGCGGGAGGGGCGGCGGGTGTCCGATGAGCTCCACAGAACACGTTTTTTGATACAGAAATGAGTCAGGATGTGAAAAATGGCGAAACATGCAAAGTTCCCAGGCTGCGCTGCCGCTTGAAAAATCCTGGCTTTGCAGCAGTTTCGGCGCACTCGCCCTTTCCTCAAAGGCCCGCGGCTCATCAATGAGCTGCCGACGGGGCGGGCCGGCCCGGGGCGGGGCCGCTGCCGGAGGGCGCAGTGGGCTGCGAGCCGGGCCGGGCCGGGCCGGGCCGGGCCGGGTGCTGGGCACAGCCCGCGGCAGCCCCGCAGCGCCCGCTGCGCTCCCGAACGCGATGAGCCGCTCGGGCAGCGCGGACACCGACACCGACACCGACACCGACACCGACACGGACACGGACACGGACACGGACACGGACACGGACACGGACACCAGCCGGCTGTGGCTCCCCGAGCGGGCGCATCACTTCTGGGGATCGCACCTCGCGCTGAGCTAGCCGCAGGGTGCGCGGCGTTCCTGTTCTGCCCTACCCAAACCTCCGGTAGGAGGTGCCGTGCCTGCCAGCCGCTGTTTGCCTACCTGTCTGCTGCACCGGAGTCCTGTTTTAGTGCAGAGTGAAGGGGCTTTCTACACTGCCGTGTCTGTAAAGCATGTCGCTGCGAGGATGTGGGGGGGGTTTAATGCTAATTGAAGACTAATTTAGCTCCCTTCTACACTTTTGTACAAAATGCGTTTTGGCGTCAGCAGAGAACAAGGCTACTCGTATCCATTGGGTTTTAAAGTTATTTTGTATTTTTTTTTTCCCCAGTAAATATGTATTTGGGCAATGAAAGAAATCAGGAGGCCAGAGAAAATACAGAAAGATGTCTTAGTTTCCACAGTGTTGCCAGGTGTTGGGGTTATTACTGTTGCAAAATCAAAACTGATTAATAAGCCGCAGGAGTGTAAATTTTATGTGTGCAAAATGTTCCTGAGCCCTTTAGAGAAGGTTGTCTAGAAGTAAGAGAGTTTTCTGAGTACTGCTCCAAGGATGAGTGTTGCTTACTTACATACACAGAAGGCCCAGAGCTGGGCCTGTCATCAGTGCAGCTGTAAGGATATGACAGGATTCACTGGATATACTGTTAAGGATGTGTATTACTTCTCTGTGACTGAAAATGCATGTTTCACTGAAGCAGTGTCATTTTGCCTACAGTATCTCAGAGAGGTACAAACAAAACTGTGCAAGGTTATGTTTTCCTTCTTCTGCAGGAAACCCATTCCCTTATTGATTTTTGCAAATATTTTGGTGTTAACTGAGGTAAATCCAACATCTTCCAGATTTGGATGTAAATTTGCTGAATAAATGCAAAGAATGTCTATTACTGTTCTCAAGAGAGTTGTTAATATGCACAATTTTCTTCTGACAGCTTTTTTGCAAGACTGCATTTCTTTTACAGTGACTCTGAAGAAACACATTTTTTCGTCCCAGATTGAAAAAAGAACCCACTATGATTGGTTTGTAAAATTACATAAAATTGCAAATAAAACACGTCTTACTGTGTTCAAAACAGAGAGGGAAATGACACCTCTGCTCCAGGTTTAAAGGTCATCTTCCACAACTCACTCTGCATATATAAACCCCACTAAAATCAGTATGAGGTGTGCATGCACTCCACTGATGTTGCTTCATTATTAATGTTTAAAATTTAGCTAGAAACAAGCCACAACTTACTATTTTGCTTTATTTCCCAAGCATCTGTAGCCTGGGGGACTTTGATGTGTGAGGGTTCTTTATAATGTATTCTTGCCAAAGCCCAAAAGAAATCACCCTTCTACATCTCAACTTGGATATCATATGCCTTAAATGTGAAGTAGCAGACTTCTTCTTACATTACCCTTCCAACTTCATCAATTAGTGATGTCTCTGAGCCTATTTATAGTAATTGCATCAACTGACAGAGTAATTGTAAACAGTGTAACTGCATGTTCTGGAGATTTTTTTTTTTTTATCTTACACAAATTATATAGGCAATTTAATAAAAGTAATTATATAAATGGTAAATACAAGTTGCATTACTTGATTTCGTGCACCTCCACTGCAAGCATAAACCTCAAGATGAAGTTTAAAAGCATATGAAGAAAGTTTCAGGAATCCTGGTTAAACATCAAATCCGAGCTATGTTGTCTTCTTCCTTAGTGTTTTCCTGTTGTGATCTGCTGCTTAGCTGGCATGACTTGGGCTGAGTATTGTCAACATCAATTAACTAGGCATAACCAAGTAGAAAAGGAATCATGAAGGAAATTCAGCTGTGAGAAGAACAGTAAGCCTAAACACCAGGATTTTCCAAATGTACAGGAGATAGTTGTATACAGTTTTTGAGACTTTGGAAAATCTCAGCAGCAGTCTCTACCTATTTTTTCTGTGTTTGTCACAGAATCTGCAAGGAATACTGTGAAATCAGTGTCTAACAACTTGTATGATCACATGTGGTTTTTTTCCTATCAAAATTCTCATAAATTTCCACCTTTCCCTCTGGTGCAAATATACCTTAGAATTTGAGAAGCATTTTTATAAAATGCATGTTTATATGTGCTTTTTTGTTTACTTTCTGCATTTCTTTCAGCCTGTGTATCATAAAACAACAAGCAACTTTCACTTTTTTAGTTTCACTTTTAGACTGTAGTTACGGTAAAGTTTCAAATGCAGTTCTGGCATTTTTATAATTGAACATAAGGTGATTTTTGGTATTTTGGCCAGAAATGTTTTTAATAAGTATTGTTAACACATCTGAAGCAAAATAAAAATGGATGTTTTCCTTTGATGTAGACTTCCTTACAAGTTCCTCATAAAAGGAGATAAGAAGATTGATTAAAAGTTCAGGGGAAGGAGGCAGGAGACCAGGGTTTAATGCCTCTTTTGTAATGTACCAGGTCACTTAGAGACAGATATTTAGCCACATTTCCCTGCCTGTGGAATACAAGTTATGTTCAACGATTGCATTAACATTTTTGTTCCAGTAACCTGTTCAGTGTGTGAGGGCCAGGCTGGTGTCTTCCTGAGGGATACCTGCCTCAAAGGCAGCTGGATATGTTGCCACCCAGATTTGCATATGTGCCAGGACTCCAAGAACAGCAAACACTTCGGTGTGAGTGGCAACCATCTCCCCTGCTGAAAATGGACATAACCTGGTCCTGGGTAAGGCCAAAACAGATGGCAACAGATGTGAGCAGGAGATGCAGCTACCTCCACACATCATACTCACCTTTCCTTGCAGCCAGGCTGGAGAGCAAGAGAAAGGCTAGTCTGGAAACTTTTAGCATCTGAAAACAAGATTTTTCCTAGGATATGCACCCCTGTGCTTAGAGAAAGAAGAGGTGCTCTGCTGGCTCCTACTCCAGCAGTGTAGGTGGTGTAGTCTAGAGCTTTAGGTCTGTACCTCTGGTTTCTGCACATGCAGGTTTAGAACCCTCTAGACCACTGTTACCCTGATTATGGCAGAGCACCTACACTGAAAACCCAGTGTGTTCTGGTGTACAACAGAAATAAGATAGCAATGGTTCAGACTCACCAGTTGATTGCATTATATCTTTTTCTTTATTTATTTTGAAAGTATAGTTGACCTTAGGTCAGGTAGCAATAAGAATTCAATGATAAGGTGGAACTGAATCAATTGAAATTTTATAGAACTTGATGAAATTAGGATCTTGAGTGAGGGAGCAAAGGTAAACCTTACACTCTGCAGCAGAGGCTCTTTTTTGTGGTAAACCCTCTTTGTTTGTGTATGGCTTGGAAGGATAGTAATGCCTGAGGCCTTCCAACTGCAAAAATAGCTTACTATAGGAACTGAACATATGTTGTACAAAAGCTGTTTTTTTCATTTGTTCTGGAACAGCACGGTACAGTAGGTGCAAAAGGAGGCTTGGGGCAAGTGGTACCAGATATTTGGACACCAGCAGAACCTCACATCCAAACTGCCCAAGCAAGGTGGGCTCAGTGGTGCTCCCAGTGCAGGGCCTCCTCTGAAAACTAGCCTTTCCTTGTAATGTCCTGCATCATCACACAGAACAATCTAATTTCTTTTTAAAGCACAGTACTAACAATAAGAAGCATTAATGGCACATACTGCAACTTCATCTTTTTAACCTCCAGCAGAGCACTGGGATTCAAAGTAATAGGAAATTTGCGATATGGTGGGGTATTGACATTGTATGTTACCAGAATACCTGGAGTAATACAGCCTTTCCAACTACTTTCATCACACATGAGACCATGTGATTTCTTGACTTAATTTTGTTGCTAGCAACTACTACTTGAAAGGCCATCATTATGTTTATTTATTTATTTTTTATATAAAATACGATGTGATAAAAATATTAGACAAATTTGATTAGTAACAGAGGAGAGGACAAATTAAGTGTAAACATAGGCAAATAAGCTTATTTCCTTAAATGATTCCTTTAAGCATACTAATATGTCAAGGAACAGCAATATGCATTTCAAAATGATAAAGTAAACCCTATTCACAAAAGAAGTGATTTGTTCTATGTACATGTTTACCTCCAAGGGTGTGGTTACTATAATGTATGCCTGGCTGGCAAGCAGAGAGGCTTTTGTTCCGTGGTTGCTTTTAAAAGTCCTCTGAGGGAGGTGCACTTTTGCACGGGTTTAGCTGAAAATTCCGTCTGTTCCTTCTCTCCCATTTTTGCTCCTGTGAATGCAAAGCAACTCTGGTGATATTTCTTGAGGTTCTATAGATATACCTGGATATACTGAAAGCAGAGCTTAATCTATAAACCATAGCAGTGTAGCTGAGAGTAAACACATGTAAATGAGCTTGCACCCCTGTTTGTGCAATGCACAACATAGCAAGGTCCTACAGACACCAACTGCTTACATTTAGCCTTTTTTCACTGTCCAGCAGCTGGAAGGGCCTGGTTCCCCATTATAGCAGTCTTCCCTCTTGTTCTATTGACTTGATAAATTGGAAGGAAATACAAGGTGATTTACACCAGTTTAAGTGAAAGCATGGGCAGACTCTTGTCAAGTCCACTGTCTCTAAAATTCATTAATTTCTCCTGTTACTGGAAGATATGTAAAGGAGATTTGTCTCCTTCTGTGATTCTAACTCACTGGCTGCAGTAATTTCTTACATGTTTTCTTTTAGATGTTAACCCATTATTAATCTAATTTTTTAGATTTGTCAATGACACACTTCTCACACAAAGCCCTATTTCCCATGTAGTCTGTTATTATCTTATTAAAATATTTTGTATTTTATATGCTTATAACCTTGCCCCTTTCAGACCTTCTCCCATCATTTAACTGACTGAATATTGTGAAGTGGAACCAATCTCTTCTTTTTCCACTCTCCTACACACTTTACTGCTTTGATAGACTACTGCAGGCTAGCTACTAAAGCTTTTCATTTTCACCATATCTGTTTTACATCCTCAGACCCTATGTCACTCCATTCTGTATTAGTCAGTAGGAGGTGCCAAAATATTGGCAAGAAAAGTAAGTTTTTCAGGCCAAGACAGAATTAATCACCTCCATTTCTGTATCTTGCAAGCCTTGTTACTGCTGTTTAAGAGGTAGTCAAATTATGTTTGCAGTAAAACTGTGTATACAAATACAACAGTGCTCCTTCCTCTCTTCCTTGTGCCCATAAGGAAGGCCATTCCTGGTACTGCCATTTAATTCCATTAAATTACTCCTACATCACACTGTTAGCTTTGAAAGAAGCTTGCTGGATCTTAGTTAGAAGCAAGACCAAGTGGTTGAATAGGTGATTGTTATCACTTAGATAACTCTGAAGCAATCACTATGTTATTACTAAGCCTTTGTGCCCAACAAAGTTTGGTTGTAAACTTTGAAAATGTGTTCACCAAATATTTTTTAGCCATAATTCTTCAAATTGCATGTTTACAGGCACTGTTTTTTCAGCCCTGGCAATAACTTCTCTGACCTGCAAAAATATTTCCCAAGGTATCTTGTAAATGTCAATTGACAACACCAGGCAACTTGTGCTTTGAGAGCTCAACCAGAAAGGAAAAGGATAGACAAAAATATTGAAAAAGCTTGTGCTCAGCATCTTGAAGAGAGAAGTGCTGGGTGCTTAGTTTTCTTTAGGGAGCCTTTCTTTGAGCCTTTATAGGGTTTACATGGCAACATTAGCTGGAAAATTATCCTTGGTGGCCAATTATAAAATGGAGATGGTTTAGTGGACTCATAAAGAAAGTGAGTAGAACACCAGGTCTGTGGCCAGAGAGACTTTCTGGCAGTGCTTGGCTTTTTGCTGTGCAGTAACTACAAAGATAAATTGTGAAAATGAAATCAGCTTTGAAAGACAGGTGTCAAAGTGGAATTTTCTGTGCTTTCCTTCACTTCTCCCTTTAGTGAAGCCTGATGAGTTATATAGAAAATGATACTTGGAAGACTCTTTCATACGTTTCTTATTTAGATACCCTCTTCTTTTTCTGCGCACTCTCTCACACGTGTAAAAGAAGCCATTAACTTTCACATTCACCTTCCAGTGCTTTCATTACGTTCATTACAATGACTGCACTCTCTGGACATGATGGTGTTTGTATCCCTATTCTTTAATGTTTTATTACTTCTGTTTTGTGCTTCCCATATGTTTCCGTGGAGAATTCCCTTCTTTCTTTTACTTGTCTTGTTTCTGCTTGCTCTTTCTGTGTATGCCAATTAATAATGAAGGCTATGCCTGTGCTTCCCCTCCCTATGGCACAATGTGGTTTTCTCTAGCTCTCGCTTTTTGTGAAAAGTAGGCCATCTACTGTTGCTTTCTAGTATGGATTACAGATCCCCCAGCAAATGGCCATGCCATGCATATAGCTCCAAACTGGGCTTCACAAGTGCCTATTCTCCTGTTTATTGACACTTCTTATTATGCAGGCATATTGTGATGTAGTAGTTTCAATAGCAAACTGAAATCTTATTTCTTTTTTCCTTCTTTTGAATAGTAACCAATAAAATCGGCTCATGTTCATCTGCCATAAACCAAGTTTTTTATTTTGCAATCTAGATAGTATTCAGTGTTCTGATTTGCTAATCTAAAGCTTCTCCTCAAGTGAACATTTTTCATAGTTACACATCAAGTACCTTTCCTCTTTCCAATCCCCACTGAAGTTAGAGGGCAAGAGATGGCCTCCTATTGATTTAGGCATCTATTAGTGACAGTTTTTGTCAGTTTGGCACATCTTTGTTGGGGGGGGGGGGTGTTTTAGTTTGAGGGTTTTTTCTTTTCTTTTTTTTATTATTTTTTTATTTATTTATATACAGTGTGGTTTTGAGCAGAAAAATGACTTTAAAAATTGAATCTTGGTAGAACACATTCTCCTTATGTTTTCTGAGTCATATCTGGATAGTACACTGATGAAAACAAGCTGCAGTATTGTCAGCACTGTAAAACACAAAAGCCTTGAAAGGGGAGCTAGCTCATCATCTGCTTGTTGTACCACCAGGTCTGCAATTGGGTTCTGATTCCTCAGCTATTTTTGGAGATGCTACAGAAACTGAGCATTGACAGTGCTCAAGATCTTATCTAAGGTGAACTTGCTATGGGGGCAATTGTTTGGACTTCAGTTTGATGGGGATATTATTGCTAGATTAGAATCATATCAGCCAAATACAGCTTTTCTGGTCTGTATTTTTAGGTCAAAGTTGGATATTTCTTCCTTTCCTTCCGATGAAAACTGTCCGAGGGGCTTATACAACATTACTTTTGTGAAAAAAAATTCCTTTTTTTAGTGACCTATTAGTCTTAATTCTGCAATAAAATATTTACTGCTTGGTTCATTAAGAATAAAGCATGAGTATAATAATTTTATTATGCTCAGTTAGTTTTTTTACATATTATTTCTCAGTGCTCAGTCTCTCTTTTCACATGAAACTGTCATTAAATTTTTTTATTTCAGTTTTAGGTAAGTTGCAGTTTTCAGGGATGATCCCTTTTCTCAGTTAGAAATATAAGGGATTGCAGTTCCTCTGGAGAGTGATTTTTTAAAAAATACGTAAGCAAAATTACAGAACCATTTCATCTTCTCAAATATCTGACTCTAAACTGGTCACTAACAGGGAGGCAGTCTTACACTGGGTGCAATTGCTGTGCAAAAGAAAAGGAAAAATAAAGTAGGTAAAGGCACCTTTAGTAGCTCTGAGAATGATAAAATTACATAGATTCTTAGTGGGCAGAAATATAAGGCAAGTGGAGACAACTCACTTTTCTTAAACAAGACAATTAGGGAACCAGCTAAATTGCTGAGGGGTTCATATGAATAAATAAAGCATCTGTCCTTACTGATCTATCACTTGTCAGATGTTGTTTTAATTTGATGAAGAGGCCAATATCTGCTCATGGCCCTGCTCTCTGCTCAAATTTGACTGGAGAGCAGGACTCAGCTCTTAGGGTGAGGCACTAGAACTCAACAATGGCAACACACCAGCTAAGTGCCACTATGGAGCTGTGACAAATGGCATTTCGATAGACACTATTAGGAACTATCTGATTACACTGGAAGGGACATTAAAATTAACCTGAGATACCCTAAATCTCAGTGTGGTAAGCTAACACAAACTCACAAATTCTCTTCCCTGGAGCCAGTGCCTTCTAGAGGTAGAGAATGAAGCTGAAGGTATTTACTCTTGGATAGAAGAAATCTAAATCTAGAGGAGTTTGGACAGAACTGAGAAACATTTTTAATGTTTCCAATATAAATGATTAAGTATTCAATGGCAATGCCTAAATGGTCCATCTCTAGTTTTCAGACTTAGTCAAATTAATGTCATGAGGACATGTTATTATCACAGGACCTGCTTCTTCAGACTGCTTTAAACAGAGGCATAAATCCCATACCAGTTCATGCTGTTCAAATTAAACACATTTGACTGAAGAAAATATGTATGAAACCTATTTTTACACTATCAGAGGTTGCTTTGCTGTCAAATCGTGATTTTTTTTAACCTCAGATACCTCTTTGCAAGAAATACAGGCAATGTTGCTGTTCTGTTAAATATACAGTTTCAGGTACTCCTGATAATAACAGACTTCAGCATTTTTTGTAGAAAAGTACTCACAGGATTTTGAAGCAATTTGGTTTTGCTCCTCACCTAAATTCTCATCTAAATGTTTCAGAAACAGCTGGGCATTGTCAACACGGTCTGTACAGCCTCTGTCTTCTGTGAACAGGCAGGCAGATATATAGAGGTTCTTCTAGTGTCAGTCACTGAGATGGCAAGTGCTCCTCTGTGAAGTCTGTTTTATTTAGCTGACATAACAGGAGCTGATCTGTACATAACTGTGCCAAGGAAGGATCATCTTGTCTGCACATTTCTTCCAGTCTCTGCCTTTGCTTCAGGACATTGAGGGCTGGTGATAATGCAGTAGAAATTATATCTTGCCAAAAAAGCTTTGAAACCTTGCCCTATAAACCCTGGTCTTTTTTTTTTTTTTTTTTTTTTTTTTTTTTTCCCCTCAGTAATAGTTCCTCTGGAATTCCCCAGTAAGAAAACACAGTCTTAACCTTCCTAGCGACATTTTAGTCGTACTTGACAATCACACAGTTCATAAGTGTTTTGGCTAATATTCTAGCCCAGCTGGCTATTTCTCTCCCTCTAGCACACAAAGATTGATATCCATGCTTCTAGTCTCCCTCAGACAAAGCTGGTATTATCAGAAAATCACCTTTTTTTTTTTTACTGCCTTACTAAAGTGTCAGAATTCAGAGATCCTCATGCTTTTTTTACATGCTGTAGGCTACTCTAGAAATAGTGAGTTTTTCAGCAGTTTCTGAAGGCCTCAGGGCCATCCTGTCTTCTATTTTCAGCTTCCTCTCCAGGTTTTAGGGATTACCCTAAACCTACAAAAAAATAAGCTTTTTTTGCTTGTAGCTAGCAATTCACTACTGTTTGAAAGGGCAGGCATGACTGTTTACTCTGCTCTGTAAGGTACTGGTCAGGCAAATGTAGTTCTGTTGGTTTTGACTTTCACAGAGATCAATGGCCTGTAGAGTTCCCTGACCCTCTGGTGTCTGTGCTTTCTCCTACAGCATAAATACGTTAAGACTTTTGTTTCTGTAACTGGGTGACAGGTTGGGATATCCATTGTTACCAAATCTTTCCACAAGAAAAGCTTTGGAGTAATTTACTGCAATACTATATTAATAGAAATTTTTGTGTAAGAAACAAGTCACAAAAGCTTCACTTGTTTTCATAAAAGAGAAGAATGAAAAGAAAGAATGAATGAAAAGAAAGAATGAAAGAATGAAAGGAAGAAAGGAAGAAAGGAAGAAAGAAAGGAAGAAAGAAGGAAAGAAAGGAAAGAAAGAAAGAAGCAAACAAGCAGAAAGAAAGAGGACCATTTTAATTTTATGTGGAAAGGACCAATACCATTCTTTGTGTTAAAAGAAACATTTTCAGGCAATTTGGTACACTACACAATTTTTTTAAAATGAGTCTTGGAAGGGCCCTATCATTCTGTATTCCTTTCCTTTCTGATACAGATGAGCTGACTACACAGAATGACCTGAGCACTACTGCAGTCAGCAGTGAAACTCACAAATATTCATTTGTAGAATAAGTGTCTTGCACTGGTCTCATATCACAAAACAACACAAAACCCACCAGATACTTCCCTTTGTATGAGGAAAATGCTCTTCAGTTGCAGTGATCTTCTCCATGTTGAGAAATGAGAAATGAGCACTGCACCAGTGCTGCATCACTCTCCAGTTTTTTGTCCTTCTTGGCGCTTTCAAGAGATCCACATTCTTCAGATGTCCCCTTTACTTCTGTATCAGCTGCATTGTATGATGCTACATATTGGTATGATGTAAACCTCTGTCTGTCCTGTGCACAGGGCCAACAGCCCCAGTGTGTTGTCTGCTCTGTAAACTGCCCTTTGCCTTCCAGTTTTCCTGCTGAGCTACTGAAGGCAACACTGGCTTATTTTAGCCTGGATTGGTGATGCAGGAAGTTGTATACTAGCTCTGACAGTAGAAATACCAAGCCTGTTTTAAAGCTCCTGTGCTTGCCATGAAGTAGGAAAACTGCTTTCCAGGATTCATCACACTGAGCAACACAAGTAATAGAGCCTGAGAAGAATGGCTCTGCGTGCTCCTCCTGGGTGCCTTTTGTTCAGCACACAACCCAAAAATGACCCTTCCTCTGTCATTTCCTACATTTTGCATTTCTAGCACATCTGTGATCAAGATCATTCCTTAAGTACTGCCTATGGTTTTGATCACATGTGCTTGCTACGCTTTTCTATGTCCTTTCAGTAGCTGCAAATACTTTTGTAGCATCAGTCTCAAATACTTTGTTAAATGGCCAACTTCCTATTTCTTAGGATCATCTCAGTGGTGTTCCTTGATTGCCAGTGTCATGTGACTAGAAAGCCATCCACCAACCCTTTTCAGAAATAACAATTACTAGATTTGTCTCAAATTTAATTACTTTCACAGTTACATCCTAGCAAGCACTTTGCACTGTCCCTTTGGCTGTATTACCATCTCATAAAGCTTTATTTAGACATTAAGCTATGGCTAAGTTTCTTGGTAATTTCAAGACTCTAATATTTCCTTTTCTTTTTTTCCCTCACTCCTTGATTAGGAAAGCTATGATTGACAAACCAATATTCTCTTCCTATACAATTGTAAACTGATGGATTTCTCCCCCACATCTAACTGTCAGTATAAAATCTTGGTAGCTGCCTGTGAGATCTCCTTCTATTTTGGCTATTCTGTAACTTCATCAGTCTTTTAGTGCTTCATAGTACTAAGGCTAGACTTAGATTTTCATCTTTACCAAAGTTAAGGTTGTTTATCTTGAAATCACACTGGAAACTGAGTGAAAACAGTGTGAAACGTGGCATAAATTATATTCTTTTTGTTCAGCCTGATTCATATTAATTTAGCTCTAACTATCCATTTGGGGTAAAATTTGTATGAATGACACATTTCAATTATTTGTACTTCATCAGTTTAACTGAAAATGTTATTTTTAAATTGTATAGTTTTTCATACAGACAAGCTTTACACAAATAATACTATTTACTTTCATTTAAATTTCCTAGCTATATACACTTCTTGATGTAATGAGTTAGTAAAACCTACTGAAGCTATTGGAGAAGTTACTAGATAATTATTAGAGACAATACATGACTGACCTCAGTGTTTATTGATTAGCTGCTTCATTCCTGTGCTGAGGTTTGGGTATACAAACAACAGGTTTTGGCAAGCTCTCTTAGACTGGCAAAGATGGAAAGTGAGGGTAAGAAATAAGTGAGAAGAAGTAAAAGTGTATAGTAGTCTAAGGAACAGGTTGTTAGATATTGATAGAAAAAGATATGTACAAATATAAGTATATACATCAATTTAGACAGAATTCAGACTTAGATGCAGCCCTGAATTTGGTTCTTGAACAGGCTCTTTGCACATCACATTCCTGCTCCTGTTCATAGCAGAGTCAAAAGGATTTTTCTATTCATCTAAATGAGAAAAGGACAAAGCCCAGAACATAACACATGAAGGTCAGTCCCAGATGTAATGACTGCAAGAGCAATGGCCAGCAGAAAATCACACAGGTACAACTTCCTCAGGTGCTCGAGTGTAATCTTGGAGCTGCTGAGCTCACTTGCCAGAGCTTAAGAGAAAAAGACTGCATAACTGCATGCTGCAATTGATATGCTGCATGATCCAAAACATATCTATCTTCAGCAGGCCCACCTTAAGGACTCCTACAAGGATTAATAACATCTCCATTCTTTAGAGGACATTACAAAAGTTAATCCATTAAAGTTCATGACAGTCACTGAAATTATTGCGATGTAAATCAAATGAAAAGTTAACTGAAGCAAAAGAACTCTGAGAGATATTGCTCTTTTAAAACAGTTTTTTCTGTTCCACTTATTTCTTTTTTTCACACAATGGAAGTCAACAGAGACATTAATTTTTCTGATATCTACAGATTTTTATTACACAGTATTTAGGCAATTTTCCAAAAGGAAAGAAGTATTTATACCTTTTTTTAGAGTCTTCCACATCTCTGGCCTGAGAAAGTTCGGCCTGGGTTCTTCTGTTAGATGCTAAGGTCTGTTTCATTCTGGAACACAACACAACATTGAAAGGTAATGGTACCACTGTCACCCATGCAAGTGAGACCTGGCTAAATATGGTGGGACTTCTTTCATCTGGATCATTCCAAACTATTTTTTTCCTCTTACAGCTTAATCATCACAAATGCCTAAACTATTTGTGAGAAAAACTTCCTTGTTGGTTTTTAATATTCTTATCTTTCTATTGAGGCTTGAGAGATTTCAAAACATGGGGAGGACCTCTAACAAGGGCACATCTGATACATAAAAACAGCAAAGAAAACAAAGCAAACAAAAATTTGCATGAAAATAATGTTCTTTTGAAACAGGAGAGACTAACATGCCATGCCACAGTTGTTTCCTACTCTTAAAAACATCAGTGCTCAGAGCCTCCGTTACAAATGATAATGGCAATATTAATGTGGGTCCTTATCTGAGACCTGCTGAAGTCAGTTGAAGGCCTTCCATTGATTGCAGGAATATAGATCAGGCCCTTTCAGGACGTATTTTGGTCAACTCTTGCCCAACCGTTATTTCACATAGGAGAAATGGGGTTTATCTCCCTTCTGCACTCTGGGCTTCTATCAGCAGAGTGACATCCAAGTGAGGGATCCAAGCACGAGAAAAGTCCAGGCTGTCCTGGTGGTGAAGTACAGAGGGTGTGGAAGTTCTTAAAGAGTGTCAACATGATGACACATGAGAGAGAAAGGGAGAGTGAAACAAAATAAATCATACGGCAAGACTGGAAGGCAAAGATGTAGAAAAAGTATAAAAGCAGTTTTTTCTTCAGTTTTTCTACCAAAAATAGCCCAGTCATGTTAAGACGTGAACAGGTGGGAAAGTACAGCTTTGCAGCTTTAAAATTGTATATTGTTTTTCATCTGTAGCACAAAAGAGAGTTTGAAAAAAGTGAAAAATGTTCCAGCAGGTTTTGGAGCAGGAAGGAAATCATGCCAAATTATTGCTGATGTTCAGTCTTTACAGGTGTGCTTTCTCTTTCACCTTGATGGGAAATCCCCTCATTTAATCTCATACAATGTAGCAGAATGACTGTAAGCAACTTCCTACCTGCTGTCCTTTTCTTCTGCTTTTCAAACCACAGCGAGGCAATGAGAATTAAGACCCTGCAGCTTATGGCATGTGGATGAAATCACATCAGCTTGCACAGCATCTCTGGCAGTGGGGTTCTGGAGGGATGCTGGCAGCCCTGTGGGTTTAGCAGAGCAGGGGCCAGCTTGAGCTGTTTGCTATGGTTTGGTCTTCCTCTGAGTACTTGCTCCTATACTTTCCAACAAAATTTGCTTTCCTCTTATGGGGTGTTGCATTTCAGTAGGGAAGTGTTGACTGTAGCTATGATGATCATTTGTTTTATATTATTTCAAAATAAAGATGATTCATGGGGGAAAAGACCTTTGAAACCATATCCTATCATATCCTGTCACCGTTATGCAAACAGAACTAGATTTTTATACCATTGTTGCACATTTATTGTTCAAAAACCAAAATGATGAAAAAATAAAAGGACTAGCATGACCCAAATGTATAATTTCCCTAAGATCATCAGATTCTTTTAAAATATTGAAAAATTATCAGAAGACACTGCTAAAAAGCAAATATTGCGCAATATTGACTTCACTCAACTTTCAAGTAGTTTGAATCTTATGATCATTATCAGCTTTCATATGTTATTTTCTTTTTCTTGTGCTATTTAATTTTTTTTTATTTCAAAGTTTTTAAAACTTCTACATTAGTGCTACTATGATGTCTATATTCTGTTAAACATTAGAGAGAAAAATAACACTTTGTGCTTCTTAGATGACATTGTGTAGCACAACCATTTCAATGTATAGTCCTTTGATACAGTTGCTTTGCTGTTTTTCCAGAAACCTTTTGGGATTTATTTTTTTTTTAAATAAAGCATATTGCAATATTTTGACGCTTTGCTCCATATTTGGAAATGCAGTTTCTTCTTACCTGGCACTAGGCTGATCATCAGCCCCATTCTTTTCTCAGTTTTCATGGAGTGCATATGAAATCAGATATTCTTGTCCATGCTCATTCCCACCCTGATTGCAGAGCCATAAAATCAGTAGTAGTCCTCTTCCCTCTGCACTCACCCAACCACCTGGAGCTAGAGCTGAGACATTTTTCCCTTCCTGTATGAGCACACACTCTGGTACCCTGATAAACCTAGGGAATTGGAAAAAACCAGGGCCGCATCTTATTCCACATCTTTTTAGTAAGATGCTGTCTTTTTATTTTTTGGTGATTTATTAGTATAAAGGACAGAATGGGAGATGAATATATCTTGTATTAATTTTGCAAACATACCACAAGAAAATGTACACCTCAGAATATTTGATAACAATTCACATATGTATTACTACTTCTATATGTGCAACGAAAACATAAAGAATGGCACTATAGTTTAGAAAATGTGAATTGTTGAAGAGATTATTATACACAGAGAGAAATTTTCCATTAATTTTATTTTTAATCATTATTGGTTTTCACTGTTTTTTGCACTCAATAAAGTGTTATAAATTAAATATTTGACTAGAGGAAATTAAGCAACAAGTTAGAACAAGCCTTGAGAAAAAAAGTTTTTTTACTTTTGATCAATTTCCATCTCTTTAGATTTTTGGTACGATGAGAGATATAATTAAACGATTTTCAACAAAGGCCTGATCCATAACTTGTGAAAGGTAGCAGGTACCATCACAATTTCATTAAAATTAATTGGCAAGTCTCCTTCACTAGAAGGAGCAAGATTTTGCGCATGGTAACTTGCCTGAATTTTGAAAATTCAAGCTTTATGTTTTGAGATTAAAATTTCTGTTCATCCATGTACAGCCTGTAAAAAGTAATGAACGGAAAGTAGAGTGAAAATCTATGAGTGCTTGTTCAATTAAACAAGGAAAGAATAATGTGAATTATTGAATTTTGTAATACTTCGGCAAGAAATTACAAAAAAAGGTTGGTCATTTCAATTTTCACATTCTGTATACTGATACACTAAACTGATGTTCAGATTAAATATTAGAAAAATAATTTTTCACTGAAAGAGTGCTCAGGCACTGGAATAAATTGCTCAGGGAGGTGGTGGAGTCATTCTCTCTGCAAATGTTCAAGAGGTGTCAGGACATGGCACTTGGGGTTTAGGTGTGATTATGGTGGTGCTGGGTTGATGGTTGAACTAGATGATCTTGAATGTCTCTTCCAACTTTGAGCATTCTGTGATTCTGTAAACTGGCAGGGCATTCTGCACTTACTATTGCAACTTTTTCTATCATAGCATTAGCCTAAACCTCAAGGCCTAAAATAAATCTTGTCATATACTGAAAACAAAGTATTCTTCAGAATATAACAGAATGTTTCCGTTTGAAAAAAAAAAATCAAATACTTAACTTGTCCTGCTGATTTGTGATGAAATGAAGTGTTGGTATCTCAAAGATGCCCAGGGAGTGACACTGAGTTGCACACTGGTGGCTGCTTTCTGCAATTATATGCATGGTTTGCCACTCTTTTGTCTTGAAATCAGTGGAAATCTTGCCACTGAGAAAAATAGGATGACAGCTAAGATTTTTACTTTCTTTTGAATACATGTCTTTTGCAGCATTTCTCTTCACCTCAGTACCAGCTTTTTCCTCTTGCATCCCCACAACTATCTCTTATTTCATATGGCTGCAGCCGTTTCACCTCTGACAGACCACTGTGGGCTCAGTCCTGCTGGTTATGTGCTGCATGGACTTTTTGTGATCAAATTGTCTCTGTTTCAGAGAGACCTGTCTAATTGCAATGCCTCTCTGTGACCAAAATCTATTCTTCTTATGTGATTTCAAGCTGGTTCTGACAGCTGGGAGGAAGGAGAAAAGAGGAAGGACGTCGGTGTGGTTATGGTGTTAGCCAGAGCCTCTGGGGATGAAGGTGTATTTCCCTGTTCTGCCACAAATGGCTGTCGTGGCTTCAGGCAAATGACTCGAAGTAGTATACAGGTCCCTAAAGTGTTACTTAGGCAGCAGAATGATGCTTTAAAAGGCACAGGCCTGAAAACACTGATGGCTGTAACCTAAAATTCTGCTTCTCTCTACCTGTGTGAAAAATGCCTCAGTGAGGACATGGCTGAACATCTGGGGGCCTGGCTCATGCCTGAGCTTGCCCTGGCCAAAGAGCTTTGGTGCTTCTCCACCTGCTCCTCCTGCTGGGACAGGGCCAGGCTGGTGGGTGCCCTTGGTCCCATCCCATCTGACTGTGCCCCAGGTGAGGGGACACGCGGGGCTTTCACTGCACATCACTGTCACACCTTCCAAGGGAACGCCCTGCTCATCCTGCCCCGCTTGCCCTGTGCCCAGGGAATGCAAAGCCAGGGTGTTCTCTCAGGTGGAAGTAAGCTGGGAGTGCCTGGCAGGAGCTTTCAGCACCTGGTGCCAGACTCCAGCTGCTCACAAACTGAAACCTCACTGACATCCAGCGGGTGGACATTGGATCATCAGCATCAACGTGCCATGTAGTGCATCCGTGCCTGTTGGGCTGCCCTGCCTGCTCACACAGATGCAAGAGTGGGAATGAAGAGCAGAGATGCTCCATGGCACCCTTCTTGTACCTTACCTCCCAGGACTCTGCAGCACAGATTCCCCACCCAGAAGGGAGGATTTCACACTCGCTTTAAGTTGGGTATTATCTTGCTTGAGTAAAAATTTCATTAAAAATAATATATAAATAAATCCTCTCCTGGAATGAAAAATATTAGGCCAAATCCTGTGCTTAGTTGAATATATATAATAACCAAGAACTTGGGAATTTTCTTCCTCTGTCTTTGTAGAAGAGTCAGAGAACCTCTTAATCTGCCCCGATTTCCTTTACTAAAAGTCAGACAAATATTGTCCTCTATGATTTTAACAAAATGGATTGGGAAGGATGTGAGTTCAACAACCTATTTTCAGTGTCTTACAGACTTTTACATTTCCCTATTTTTTCTCAAGTGAACTCTTCCCCACACCTACTTTCTTACAGGTGTGAGAAACTGATGTACATTTGACCTCCTTTCTCCCCTCTGTTTGGACTCCACCAGTGTCAGGTGATTAGTCTGACTTCTGCAAAACTGTCTTTCTGTCTATATTGTTAAAATCTTTTATTTTCATATCCTGACTCTCCTGGTGGTAACTTGAAAAAAAAATAAAATACAGACTGTCTTTCATTAAGTAAAGGGATGCATGGAAGCCATGTTAATAAATCTTTGACAAAATCTTGAGGAAGACAAGAGAACTGCAGTTTTTAAGCCCCATTGGCCAGTGAGGAGAGGTGAATGATTTTACGAGAGCTGGAAACACACACAAAAACAGGCTAAAATATTTTGAGTTTTTAAATCTTGTGCAATCAGTCTTTGAAGGAGATGAAAACTGAAGTAGAAGTCTAGAATACTGCAACAGCTGGTATCTAAGGGACAATGATTTTTCAGAAAGTTCAAGAAAATTAATAACCTAGGTACAGTTTCAACGTACAAGTCAAAATAACATTCCTCGGACACTCTTGACTAGATGAGAAAGATTAAAGATTGAGTTTTTTCCTTGGTTTCAGGACTGTTGCATAGATCATGAATGAAATGGATCAAAACCAGCTCTCACTGTTTTTCCCTTCTTCATTTTAGAGAAGACAAGGTCTGTCTATGGAGCACATACCAGGTGCATACAAAAGCAATATATAGCTTCAGTATGAAAAGTATCACCTCTGTGCCTCAGAATCCTATAGCATATGCATCATACTTCTTAATCTGGTGTATGTTATGATTGCCACTTTCAGGAGCACAAGAGTAATACAAGCCAATTGTGTCCTTCAGTCAGTTTTGGCCCTTGGCTGTCCTTTCTGAATTGAGCACTAGCTCACTCAAAATCCTTGTACAAGCCACTTGGGGAAATATTTTCTAAAAAGTCCCCCACATTTTGAGTTCTTCTTTTTTTTTTTAAGATAGCCTAAATTAGACACCTGCTGGTAAGTCTTTAAAGCCAGACAACCGTAAACAGAGGCATGCAAAGTCAGTGAATACTTTTGAGCCCTCTCAGCCTTTACTCTGTATGGCTGAATAATTTCTGGTGTGATTTGGGAGGCCCCAGATGAGTTATATCAGGGCTTAATTGTGAAGTTTATGTTTTTATGTATAAAATTTGTTGGTTTTTTTTTTTTTTTGAGGCTTTTTGTTTGGTGTTTTGATTTGTTTTGTTTTGTTTTCCCCCCAAAAGCTGGTCAAGATCTTCACAGTGTAAAGACTGAAGGTGAGACCTCAGTCTACTTCCATACCTGTCCATGCAATAAGGCCTATTTGATAAGATGCATTTCTTGACCAAAGACAAAACCAATGTATATTCAGATTCCATAACTTTAGGCACTTAAGACTGAGCTGAACTTCTCACTCCAGTGTTATTGCCAACAAGAAGACATGATCTGCAACTTAGTTCAAAAATGCAAAGGAGGGTAGTATGAGGAGAAAACACATCTGGTGGTGACCTTTTTACTGCTAAACTTATCTCTGTCACAAGGAATTAAAAGGATAATCAATAAACAAAACATTGAAAACTGAGAAATCCACAAGAAAAAAAGAATATGACTCATGAAAGGTATGATCTTACTTTCCTTTATTGGTAAAAATGAATCACAACTGTGTGTCAGAGCTAAGTGAAAAAAAGATCAACTGTAAATACTGCTTTCTTTTTCCTTTCTTTTATCCTGTTCTTGTACCTATGAAAAGGGTTGCTATGAAAAAAAAATTACATTTTCTGAAGCAATATTCAGAGTCAGAGTCTTCACAAGACTCAGCCAGCTAACCTGGAAGTTAACCTAGGTTCACTTATTTTGTTCAGTTGCCCAAGCTTTTGGTCAAAACGAATGAGACCAGTTTTTATGGTTCAGCTCATCTGCGCTTGTACTTTAAGCCAGCATTTTTGCTTTTTTGGGAAGCTCCTGCAGTCAGCTAAGATGGCGAGGTGGCATTTTGTCTGAGCAGGCTTTTGAATCTTCGATTCTGAAACCTCATGCTTGTAATTTTAGTTTGCTATGTTTGATCAAACCTTCTTGTGTCTTGGTGCCTGTGAACAAGCCTGGCCTTTTTTCTGGGCAATCTGTGATCAAAAAATAAAGAAAAGAAGTAAGGGTGATTTGACTTTGAAGTTAACAAAAAGTATAGGTATGATTCAGTAACTGAAAGAAATCCTGTCCCTAAACTTGACCTTAGTGGTTATTGGCCTTTGATATAAAATCCTGAGTATATGATATATACCAATGTTCAGTAAAAACAAAAGTAAACCCAATTATATTGAATAATTGATTTTTTTTCTTTTACAATAAAAGATGCCATATAAACCAGAAATGCGTATATGTACATATATTTTTAAAATTCCTATAAATTCCCTTAATACTCCCAGGAACAATAATTCACATAACATGGATGGATATATTAACATTTGAACAGGTAGGGCGAGATCCATGATTTCTTATATATCAGACAAAGTTACTTTTTCCAAGTAGTGCTGCAGCCAATTTTCCCTCACTGAGGATCAGTACTACTGTAAATTAATGATGGAAATGTGGAGCTGCTCCTAGAAGACTACTGCCACTAAAGACTAAAGCAAGTGCAGTTGTGAGATTATTGTTCAACCTGATCTTTAAATACTTCAGTCATTCTTCTAGGGAAGTGAGTAAAGTCTTTCAGAATCTATCCAAAAGGCTTTTATCACCCATCTGCATACCACTACCACTTGCACTATCTGAAGTGGTCTCTGAGTCAAATCCATAGATCCATTTATCAACTTCACAGTACCATATGTCTCTTCAAAACTACGCAGCACAAGCAATATCCTTCCACCTCTGATTTAACAAGAGAACCAGAATGGATCCCAGGCTTGGCAAGAGGGCTGAGAAGCAGAATACATCTAAAATGCAATATAGATGTGACTAGAATGCTTTTGGGGGCCATAGTATTAGCACAGGTGGTGAAGGCACCATCAGAAATATCCCCAGCCCAGAATAAACCAGTATTCCCATTTTTTTCCCTAGCCATGTGGTATGTCATCTCTCTGCTGTACTGGACAATTTCTACTGTACTGTGCTAGTCACTATGGAAACATTAAATTCATCTGGATTCAGCAGACCCAAGGCAGAATCACATCCACTTGAGATGCTGTTTTTTTTGGTGGGAAGTCACTGATAAGCAGATTTGAAACCAATTCAGCCAACCCTATCTACCTGATGGTGACCCTATCAAGATTCTGCTTCCCACACACCACATGGACAAAGACAAGCCTTTACTGTGGCAGAAATACAGCCTTCTTCTGCTTCTTCCTTCTGTGCTTCTCATGTCTATTACCTGTCAAAGAAATGAATTAGTTTGGTGTAAAGTAGGCTGTTCTCAACACACCCCTGTTCCTTTTTCTTTAATTACTTTATTATCTTTAAGGCTGTTGACGTGGATTGTTCAGTAATTCATTACAGTATTTTTATAGACTGATTAGTTTATTATGCTTGCCATCTTCACATCTTTCTTTCCCCTCTGTAAAAGACTTCTGCCTTTTCTCATTTTCTAGAGCTTCCCTTGCCCTCTCCAGGTTCCCACATGCAATCACTAATATTTGGGAAAATATCTTGGTTAGTTCCAAAATCAGCTAGTTTGGCCACTTCAAACTTTCTCTCATTTTGTCTGCAGTAAATTTCATTTACCTCTTTTGGCTAAAACATGAACTTAAATTTGTTCTTTAACCTGCATTTTCTGTACTCTGTCTGGTACTCTGTCTTCTGTCCTTCTTAAAATATATTTTTTCCACATGTCTGATTGCAATGTATCTTTCATGTTTGTGTGTATGTGAAGCCATGCTTGCTTGCTTCCTACATTATGAAATGGAGCTAGACATTGTTTTCCTCCTCTTTCTAATACATTCATAGCTACTTTTTTATCTTGCATTTTATGCCTCATGATAATTTAAATATATTTTCCATCTGAGATTTTTCTGATTTTCCCCCACTTAATTATACTTGGAAATAATGCTCATAAAATAATATGCCTTTCAAGAGTGCTTGTTGTAGAAGTGGAAATCCTAATATAAATGCCAGGAAATACAAGTTTAAGTACTTAGCTTGCAAAATAAAGTTCCAAAAGAATGAGAATTAAAGAAACTGGGAAACAGGCAGCAGTCATTGTTCAAAAATAAAATTACTTCTTCCTTTCACTCAAAACTTAAAACCATTAGCTGCATATTATATGACACTAAGAACTAACTCGAATACATTGTATAAAATATTTGTAATATCAGGAAAATATGGAAAAAGGTGACTGATGTTATAAGGAAAATAGTGTAAGATTAGTCTATTTTTTTTTCTCCTGAAGATTATATTTTAGGTTTGACGTACAGATGCTGTAGCTGAATCATGAGATGTGTTGTGCTTATCATGTAACTGACCTAAAATCTTTGAAAAGTATCATATGTGCTTCACAATTCTGTGAGTACATATTGTCCCTTGTATGGTCATGCACCTTTCTCCCTTCTGTTTAGAAGCCTAGGCTTTTATAAAGAGTCTGTGTTTTCTTTTAAAAGCTGCTGTGATATGCCTTTGAGCATGTTTCATTTGCTGTTTTGACTGGCTTGACTTTTCAACAATGCAGCTGAATTACAAGTCTTGCATTAATTTTAATTCATCCTTTTGATAACATTAATAACAAAGAAGTCAGTCTTATCAGGAGTAAGAATCAAGAAGGATTAAGAAGCTGAAGCATGTGGGACAGAATAGTGCAAGAATCAGGTCTGGCAGATGGAAAATGAAATGATGAGGAGAGAAGAGGAGGGGGTAGCTCATGAAATAGAGAAGAATGAAATCGGTGAATTTTGTGGGAATTCACAAATTATGAGACTTGCCTTGAGACATCCCAACCTTTTCTGAGAGGCACTGTGAGTACAGGCACTGCAGTTCTGGTGTGGTTGACACACAGAAAGGTGGCTGTGCGTGTTCCTGTACTGCTTGAAACTGGGAGCAGGTCACACGTGGTTGCTATGGCGAGATCACATGCGATGAGATGAGCCTGTGCTGGGCTTGGAATGCCTACGTGTTCAGGGATGCCTAGAGTGGAAGGAGAGGAGGTTCATGACATAGCTCCAAACCCTTTCCCCTGCCATGGAGCAGTGGTGCTTCACCTGCCACCAGTCACCACATCCTCCTCAGGATCCCTCTGCCTGTTCTCTGGAGATACACGCCGACCTTCTTGGCCTTGGCCACCAGGAAATTTTTTTAAGTGGCCTGGAAGAAATAGAATTGGCTGAAGTAGATGGGTATCATTCAGTTGAGGGCAAAGACTAGCTATGAATTTCTGGGCGCTGTTCTGGCCACATTACCTTGAAATAGAGACTGAGTTTTTAGCATGTGTCTATTCATAGTGGAATTTTCAAAACATTGAAGGGGAGTTAGTGACTAGTCACCAGTGAACATCAGTGAGGACTAGACACTTAACTCAGCTGCATCTCCCTTCTGCATCCCTTGCAGGGCTGACAGAAAGCTAAATCAGGGAAGAGGTAGACTAAGGAGTTTTTCTGGGGTGAGTAGGAATAAGAAAGGGAGAACAGCAACAGCGGAACATATCCATGTCTTTGGGTTAGAGGACTGTTATATTGGCAGGGATTGGCAATCAGCCATGGAAAGTATGGATGCAAGAAAACACTTGTGGTTCTGTGGATAGAACTAATTTTTTAAACAAAAGAGTATTTCATGTAATTGCAGATTTCACGTATTGAAATCAGTTCTTGCTTCATTACAGTGTTTGCAGTGTGGCTAGTCAATTTACAGATATATAGATATATAGGTGTATACATATCTATATCTATATCTATATCTATATCTATATCTATATCTATATTTACAGCTATACATATATACATACATATATATATACATATACATATATAGATCTATACATATATAGATCTATAGATATCCTTGGAAATCCAAGCAGCTTTTCTCTGACTTCTAGGGTTATGTTTAAAATAGCACCATGGCTGTTGCTATAATACAGCTTTATCATGTGCACTATTTAAGTCTGCCAAAATAAATGGGGATATAAAGGAAAGAGAGGGATGGTGGCTGACTGAGTAATGTTCAAACTGTCAAATTTCTCATGAACAAATTAGCTGATCCTAATCTACTTGACATTGGGAAACCATCCAGGATTTTTTTTATTATTTGGGGTTTTTGATATAAGATGACTTTTTATTGGAACTGAAACAACTGCTTCCTTGGCTCTGATTACATCCTTCCTCACCACAGAGTGCTTGGTAGGGCAAGCAGAGAGAAGTTTTATTCTTATGCATCCTGCCTGTGCATCAAGACAAACGGTTTGAGGAATAGGATAAGAAAAAACTCTTTGCTGAAGGCAGCCTGGAGAAGAAAGCCTATGGTAGGCTGATGCAGATGTGAGAATGCTAAAGCTTTGCAAGAAGGTTTGGCTAAAGCTGGGCCATTCCATCATATAAAAACAGTCATAATTTTGTCATGATCCTTCTGAAACTGGGCCTTTTCCATCTATTTGGAATAATTATGTGCTCTTATTTTGTCCTTGAACATCCTGAAATCAAAACCCTGACAACAAATGCATAGAAGATAAGTCCTGATGTAAAAGACTTCTGTTGTTATGTAGGTGAGCTGTGCCAGTTTTAAATTGTCATGGGAAATCTCTGGCTGTGCATATGATATGCTTAAATGTGGTGTTTGGGAGAACTCTTCAGAAGTCTGCTCTTCGAGTTTTGTTCCTGTTCCAGTTCCAGCAGGCTGGTCCACCAGCTCGGCTTTCTGGTTGAAGAATGAACAATTTGTTACTTAAATACCTTTGGGTTACAGATTAAAAGTGAGGTTTGGCTAAGTATCACTGGATGGTTGCTGGATGCTGGGGAACTAAAAGACGACAACCAGAGGGAAAAGAAAGAATCTCATGTCTTCTGTTCAGAAACAAAGACAGAGAAAAAAGAAAACCCTTAAAGGGGGAAAATTAAGAGTTACAGCAACCACATATTAGAGCTAATTGCCCGGACACTTTACGAAATTTGATTTCAGTGTGGGGGAACTTAATTTGCTCTTGGCAACAGGGTAGAATGCTTAATTCAACTTAACAAAAATACGTTTTTTGAAAGAGGAAACAAGACTGACAGAATTTTGGCATGTCAACAAAAGGCAAGAATACAAAAAGAAAAGGATTAGTGAAAAGAAGATCAAGAAAGGATCAAAAATATATTGGCTAGAGTCCAGGAAACATTTGTTACATTTTATAAGCAAAGCTATTCTTCCAAAGTGTGTAGAACAGAGGAACTAGCTGATCTTTACCCAAAGCAATATTGGCCACCCTGTGTGCTAATGAACAGATGTCCCCATAGGAATCAGAAAAGCGTTGATCTCCGTACGGTAACCGAAATGGCATAAACTGCCAGGTCTACATGCATTTTCCTAAATGGAAAATTCAGTAGGGACTTGGACATTCAGACTGATCTATAAGTAAACAACACTGCCCATATATTTAATATAATACAATAAAATGATTTTACATTTAGTAAAATATTTCTTGGGTTTTACTTCTATTTCTTGCAACATAAGGACATGAGCCACTCCACAAAATGGTCAGGCCTAATAGAATGGAAACATTTTTTCCACGTTATGTCCAAGTATATTGTGTCAAAACCAGTGCCACAGGACAGCAAGGAAGTCAAAATGTAGATTAATTAAAATACACCAGTCAAATCCACACAGGATGGATTCATCAGGAGGTTTCAAACTGAGAGAACCCTCATTTGCTAGTGGCCAATGCAGACGAATACTGAGCTCACCTAGAGGTCTCACCTAGAACAAATATTTTTACAGTCTACTCTTGCACTCCTAAGACTTGATTTTGTATCTGCCATATTTTTCTAACAAACAACTTGGGAAAAACTTACTCTTAGCTGCTATTCCCAGGTGAGGCTTGGCAACTAAATAAATAAGCATTCTGTTATGAAGTCAAATAGATTAGACCAAGACTGGCTAAGATTTGTTCAGTTAGTAATTGGCCTCTTCAATATTGCACTGAAAGGGACCAAGAGTGTTCACAGGGACAGCAGTAATAAAAGCAACAAATAATCCCAAACCTGATGGTGTTTTTCAGGTGGTTGCAATCATTGATGTATGCCTTGAAGTAAAATAAAAATTCAGAGCAGAATTACTGAAGAATTGTCTGACTGTTGGTGCTGCCCACCTAAAATTTTCATGTTACCTGTGTGTAATAAGGTACAGAATGAACAGAGTAAAAAATTCTTCCTGAGGTAAAAACTAGGAAGGATAGAGTTTATTTTATTCAAATAATAATTTCTCTGCAAAGCAGATTAAACTTGAATCACTTTCCAAAATGATTCAAAGATATTACAAAACTGTATTATGTCAATTTTCAAAAGTGTAACCTGCAAAATTTGTCTGAATACTTTGATACTGCTTGGATACATTCTTACCTCGCCTAAATTCACATCAGCTAGGGGAAAAACATTTAGGACAGAAGACTGTGGGAACAGTGAAGAGGACTAGTAATTGTAGGCCAGCCTTTCACTGCTAAACATGGACACTGCTAAATGCATCAAATTACTTTGATTTAGCTAAACTCAAACGACTGACAACTGTCTCTTTCTGATATGAAAAAGGTTTTTTTTTGTTTTGTTTTCAGTTTGTATTACCTCATTTGGAAAGGGATTCATGGTTGACTCGGAAGAACCTTCTCATACTTGATAGAAAGTTCAAGCTATTTTTATCTGAGCAATGATACTGGCATAAGTGAGCGACTCAACCTTCCTGTGTAAGTAAGGCAGGAATCACAACTCAAAGGCCATGGAAGTAACCAAGAGTCATAATCTGGTGGCATTCTGGTGGTCTGCTGCCATGGATTCTGTTCCCAAGGTCCACTTCCTGAGAGATGACCATCATCACCAGAATTCCAAGTAACTTACAGTCTGAGATAGAGGAGGCAAGATCAATTCTCTGCACTAGAAATGGCCTTCCAAGATATGAGGAGCAAGTAATGTGAGCAATCTTACCCAGTAGAGCCCACTGGTATGGCTGTTTAGAGGCTTAAAAAGAAGAAGAAAACTTAATCACAAGTTTTTAATATGAAAAGTTACCCAAACTCACAAGAAAAAAAGTTTTTGAAACAACTAGAGATTGTTATGATTGTTATCAGACTTTTAAAAATGGCAGTGAATCATCAGAAGTCACTTGCAGTGACTCATACTGTGGTCAGAGCTTTCATACGTCAAACAGGTATTTTTCTCAAAGAATACCTTCTCACGTTTCTTTGTTTATATTCAGTTATTCAGGATATGTCTTTGTCTTTAGTCTTCTCCACGAGTCCATACTATGAACACATTTACTTCAGTCTGTCACACTAGCTAACTGTGCAACACTATGTTCTGTACCTCTTCTGGTTCAGCTACTGTAAGCTTTGGATAGTCAAAGACAGCTCAGCTTGCCTTTGGATTACAGTGTGTGGGTACACAAGAAGAACTCTCTTGCAGATTGCTGTGGGATAAGTTGTGTGGGCTTCTACCCAAGCACTGAGAGCAGATTCTCCACCTCCTGCAATCTGGCCCTAAATCCAGTGCCCACAGAAGCTCACTCGTGTTTGACTTCACTGAGCTCTGGACCTGGATACTCCTTTAGATTGTAGCAGCCATACTGTTATTTGACAGTGCCCTCAATAACATCATCAAGATGATTTTAGTTGTCTGGAGTGATGCTAAGACACTTTTAAGAAGAAGGATCAGTTGTGTTCCAGACTTCCTTGTTAGCTCCTGGCTTTACTAACTACCTGTGCAATGGCAGTTTTTAGAGGTTCAAAAGCAGCTAGGTGGGTAGGATTTTATTTTCCTCTAATGCACTCTTTAGTATGGTACTATGCTACTTCCTTCAGAATATACACCTGAAACCACTTCACCCCATTTTCAATAACACCTGTTAATTATTTGGTAAAATTTTTTATTTTGATGACTTTCTATTTGGCTTGAGTTTTAGAATACTTTTCTGTATTGTATATAACATGGCCATCTTCAGAATTTTTCCTTTTTTTTACTATTAGTGAAGAATTGTATCAAATAAATGTGATATATTAATGTTATTCCTTACAGCTACATTTAGAAGATGTGATGATATAATAAAATGAAAGGACCAGAGTTTCTCTGAATACTTCTGTAGAAATTAAAACCTTTTAAAAAAACATTTTTTAAAGCTTCTGGAGAAATTTTTAAAGAAATTAATTATTGGTTAATTTTAATGGTGTTCATAGTATGGATTCATGGAGAAGACTAAAGACAAAGAAATATCCTGAATAACTGAATATAAACAAAGAAACACAAGAAGGTATTCTTTGAGAAAAATACCTGTTTGGCGTATGAAAACTCCAACAGGTAATGAATTCTTTTTAGAGGAATTTACTGCTGGTTTGGTGATTTAGGGAAGAATATTCTTTACCAGCACGATACACTCTTTTACATAGAAGGCCTGATCCTTTAAAAAGCTTCAACTTAAAATAAAAGAAATTAAAGCTGTAATGTAGTTTTGCCAGTAGTCGCCCCCACACTTCTCTCTCCTGGCATTTTTGGAGAAATAGAGGGTTTGCCACAGGTAGAGTAAGCGTGTCTTGGAAACAGTTTGTGGGGCAGCACAGTGCTCCAGCTGGTCAGAGGAGTCAGGAGCACTGGCTCATCTACAGCAGTGACCAGGCTGGCTCCCATGGCCCTTGCTAATGCTAGTCTCATTTACAGTTTTGTCCTTTGTTCAACTTCCCAAAGCTGACATAGAGTAGCACTTGAAGAAGTGGCTGGATTTGGGGAAGCAGTCATTTTGAGACTCCTCTTCTGGTATGTTAGAACAAAACTGTGGAGACTTGTAACAGTATGGTCTATGGATGTGTTATCTCTGTTCTGTTGTTTGACAGGCTTTTGATGCTGTGATGACTCACAAAAAAAAAGAGTTGGCAGAGAAGCCACGATGGGCCATGTGCCCCACTGGTGATAGCAATGAAAAAACAATGTCTTGGACTAAAAGTTTGTCTCAGCCTTTGTTTCAGAAGATACCTTTTGTTATCACTCTTTGCTTTGAAACATATATTCATACAATTAATTATGCTCAATTTTGGTCTTGTACTAATACATTGCAATGCTTCTGTGACAGTTATTATTTTTTAATTGGACTTGAGATTTTTGTCAGTAGTCTAGGGAAAATTGATAATGCTAATCAAACGGAAATAATAATAAAATTTTCTGTGTGCCTATATTGCAAGTGCTGTAACTGTACATTGTATTAGTTTATGCAAGTAAACATTTGAATGTTTAGAACTGATGCATATACATATCAATATATTCCTTAGCTATTTTGTACACATACCTAATTGCATTTAAAGATGCATTTGGGGTATTTATTCATGCATATGCTTATTGAATATCTTACTGCATGCTGAATATTTCTGATTGTGAGGAGGTTTTGTATTTGTAATTAACAGGTGGCTCCATAAGCAAAGAAATTGACGGCTTCCTAGAGACTGGAATCTTTTATGCCTTAGCCATTTTGACCTGTCTCAACAATAATTTTTTCATGGATGACCTGGCAAGACTGATGTGCTCTGTGGTCAGCCACTATATGTAGGTTCATTGGACAATAAGGCAAATATTTATTGGAACTGCTGAGTTCTTCTTCCTTTTGCTCTTCTGCAGTATTAATGTACAATGGTATTCCACTAAGGAGTTCAATCCCGAGTAGCACTTAGGATCATAATTATCTTTGGGATACTTGCCACATTTTGAAATGTCCAGAAACTGGCTAGTGAAATCGGAAGGTACGGGGCAGGAGACATGCAAAGGAAGAGACAGACCTCTGGACACAATCGAATGCACAATCAAATTACCTCATTACCTTAGGAATTCAAGTTAAAAAAAGATGAGGAAAATTTTTGATGTTTGACTTACAATATCTCCTGTAACCTTTCAATATCTCTAGGACAGAGTTTGCCCCAGATCTACGGTTATCCTGGAATCCATGTCCTGAAACTAAGTTCAACTGAAAAAGCAACAACTAAAACAACAAAGTGTTGTATGGCATTACTGTTGCAAACAAAACCTTCCAAATAGAGAGCAGTAAATCAAAGGTTTTTTTCTACTTGATCCTAGAGAAAGCCGGATGTAAGAGTAGGGAAATCTTAAAATCACATAATGATATGGGCTATAAATACAGTACTCTCACACAGTAGTTCCTCTGATCTAGCCAGAATGACCTATAATTCTCTTTGCTTGGGTTGTTACTGCCTTGAAAAAATTTTCAAAATTTCTGGTACTTTTGTATCTCCTTGGCCTAACTTTAGTCTTTTTTTCACTTTTTTTCTCGTTTCTAGTATTAAAGGTCTCTTAGCACCTGTTGACTGTCTCATTTCCCACACTTTGTGTCATCATGTGATAACACCAGCTGAAGGGCTGCTTCTAAAACAACAACCACAAAGGCAGACTGTGGTTTTGAGAAGGGCACATTTTGCAGAGGGTGACATCCAACACTATCATGATGCCACCTGCATCTATATTTGAAGTACTCTCAAAAGTAATATGAATCATGTCTGACTTTGTATGAGAGTCAGAAGTCCAGTGTAGAAAATTGAAAATTAGCTGCTTTTGTAAAGGAGTTAGTTACTAGCACACCAAAAGAACACATTTTAAGCACTGAAGTCAATTACCTCCACTAGGATAATTTGAGGCCCTAACCTATCATCACATACCATGTCTCCTACTCCCTAGCTCTTTCCCAAATACAGCAGCCCCAAACTCTGTACCACATTCCCATCCTACCTTGTGATCCCAGTAGCAGCTGTACACAGAGAAGGTGTTTTTGCTTGGAGTTGCCCCTTATTCAAGTACTGTGAACATCTTCTTTCCTAAGACCTCATTCCCTGCCATCAGACACATTGAGTGAAGAAGGAAGTGACACCTGCTGCCTACCTGAGAAGAAAACTCACCACTCCCATGGAAGACTTATGATTAGGCAGCTCCCTCTTTCCTCCCCAAAGAGCCAGACAAAACTAGGATGGTATCAGTAGGTATCTTTCAATGTTCAAATACTTCAGGTAGAAGGTCTGGGTCTTTCACATCACTGCTTTCTCCTAGAGGATATGATACCTTTTGAACAAAAGGTACTGCCAAAAAGGCCCCCAAGCCATGAGAAATGAAAAAACAAATCTGACCAAAAGATGCATGGATGACTATTTAAAGAAATACTTTCTATTATCCCTTCACATGAATGGGAACAAGGAGTGGCTTCCTCTATCCATCTGAACCTGCAAAGACAATTCAATGTCATAAAAATTAACACTAATCTTGAATTCATACTGAACAGGCAGCTACATAGTAGGCCTTGATATGCCACCCCCTCACCTCACAGTTCAGAAATAAGTTTGCTTCTAATACAACTTCAGAAGACAACTGCATAGAGTTGTGACCAGAATAATTCAGATCAGAATAATTAATTCTCCAGTAAATGCTCAGGATTTTCAATTCTCAAAATGCTACTTTGTCATATTATTACAATTACAGTGATCCCATGATTAATTACACCAGTTGTGAATGTTTCCTTAGATGTTACTTTCCCTGGGATGGACAACACCTGTCCATTTCCTCAGCAACGACAGTCAGTCCAGCTAGCTGTTAGCCTGCTTTAAGGATAGCTACCACATCACATATTTACTTGGGAGAATTAACAGGAAACAAAATATGCAAGGAATGGGATGCAGGTTGAAAATGTAAGAATACACATCTTGGGGATCCTGAGGCTATGGTGTACAAGCTATTTATTAGATACTCAAGAGTCAAGACAAATAAATAGGAGGAGTGGAGTATCTGGAGAGTGAGTTTTGCATAAACGACAGAGAAGTAAACTGTAGATGAAGAAACCTAAGAGAGTGGCTGCAAGCTTAGATAAAGGTCACAGAGTTTTTTTTACATGTGCAAGTAAAACAGGGTCAGAGCTCACACTCATGCACCCTTCTGCAGTTCCTGGTATTTCTACAGTTTTAGCACACTTTGATCCTTGACAACTAGTACTGCTACCCCAGAAAATGTGTGGGTATCACTAAGTGGGCAGCATGTTACACAAACCTTTCCCATTAGTTCTGGATAAAATAAATCTGGTTGGGATGGGGTGGTGGGGATTTTTGGATCTCAATTCAAGCCATGGCATGTGTTTTCTGGGTTGATGCACAGTTTCCAGTCTGGTTTACCTATAAATGCAGTCCAAAAGACCTGCTGTAGAAAGGGAGCCAGAACAGAGTGGTCAGGGGTTGTTGGCTGCAGGTCTCGACGTTTTTTCTGTCTTTCAGGCATTTACGGAAGAGATCAGTATAAAATAATACATCTAAAAGCCATGAATCAATGCAAATAAGAACTTCTTCAGATAGTTTATGTAGAAAGCCAGGTTATGTGATAATATCAGACTCTTCTTCATTTATAATCTTTAAAATTATCTGTGTTTCTGGACAAGACAGAAAAGATTGTTTGTCAGAACAGAACAATTAACTCGCACAGAAACCAGGTAAGTGATTTGTGTGAAGATGAAACCTGTCTCAAGTTTAAAGGTAGTTCCATTATTACTGAATGCTGGAGCTAAGTTGTAAATCAGCAGGAACTTGTGTGTGGGTTATAAATGAACATAAAGTATTGTCTTCCAGCTCTCACTGCTGATACCAGGAAAAACCTTAGTCTTCACTGGCTGTTGAAAGAAGCATAATGAAATGCAATATTTCATGTTAAACAAATCACACATTATCCTTGGTAATTACTCATTGTCTTTTGCACACAGGCCGGAGGTTCCTTTCACCTTTTTTTGTAAATGTTTTCTTGTTTCGGCAGAGATCAATGTAACATTTTGTGATTTTTTTAAGGGGACACATTTTGATTTTTCAGAATCAGGTGGGGTTTTGAGAGCAGAGATGGAAATACTGAAATCAACTCATTTTTGTTTCCTAGTGGGAGGCCCACAGGAAAGAGCAAAAACAAGTTTCCTCAGCCCAGACAAGTTTAGCAAGATAGTGTGAGCTAAGAGCTCAGACATATACACTGATCATCTGCAGGCCATGTATTTGATGAGCATAGAGCCCTTATTGTTGATGGTGTACAAATCCCCCAGGAATTGCCACACTATATTGCACAACCAGCCACTTCATGCTCAGTAGAAAAAATTTACACTAATGAATGAAAGCACTCTTTGAGAAATATTGTTATGTGAATTCTCATGTCCATGAATCAAAAATGAAAAAAAATATTGCATACAGCTTAAGATTTTTTTTAATTTACTGATGGTGGCTCAGCTATACTCCTTTATCAGAAGGGACTGTCCTGATTGCACCATTAAGGTGATGGTGTTACACAGCTGCCTCAGATCACCCACACCGGTGTGTGTGTCCCTGACAGATACCTGAAGGCCACACTTGCTTCTTCCCGTGATCCCGTCTGCATCTCCTGTCACTGAGTCATGTCAACATTGTTCCACCTCCAACCACTTTGCCACTTGAAAGGCTAAGTGTGGGCTTCACTTCTTGCTTTTCCGGGCTAAGTTTAGTTCATGAGAGGCTGCTGAAGTACAAACAGGTACCATGGAACTGGAGCTCACTGCAGTTGTTAAGGGTGAAGCCAAGGTCACTGACAAACAGCAGGAAATTGACAGCTGAAGTCACAAACACCATTAATATAGGAGATTTGCAACATATGGGAATGTACCTGTGGCTGGTTATACTTGCAGAGGATGGATGGATGGATGGATGGATGGATGGATGGATGGATGGATGGGTGGATGGATTAATGTACAACACGATCCCCACAATAATCATGGCAGTACAGCTTCCTTTGCTGCTCATGCCTTCCCAGCTCATGCCTTCCCTAACTCCTACCATCAGAAAGCCTAATAAAGAAGAGTTACAATCTAGCATTTGCACACTCTGACAACCGAGATCTACATTTTTAAGCACAAGTTTATTTTTCTTTACTCATCTGCTGAACTGTTTTACAAGTTAATTTCATTAGACATTTATTCCTCAAGTAAAGAAGGGAAACAGAATAAACAGTAAACATCTATCTCTGTGCTGCATAGAACTGGTAGAAATGATTGGTTTTTTAAGTAATGATTTAATCAATTTGCTTTTAAAACATTTTTAAAGATTTGAATTCTTTATTATCACAATTGCCCCTCTTCCTTGAAGATCTAGTTGTGGGGAAAATGTGTATAGAAGAATCCATTATTCTCTTCTTGCCTGGGGCTGCAATTATAATGTTAGGCCAGATAGTACCTATTACCTGCCTGCTTCCTGTTATTTTTGGAATGATCTTAAACAAGGTGAAAGTGCTTATTCAGGGTGTGGGAATAGGAAGGTTTTATTTCACTTATCCAAATATAAACTTTGTATTTAGCCAGTATTTTACATGACAAGCTAAGGACCAAAATCAATTCATCTTTATGTGAATTTTACAATGATGTCAAATAAATTGGATGAGACCCTGAAATAACAAGAATTACACATCCTGTGGGAATCTGCAGATGTTGCATTGTCGTTCTCAGCAAACACTGTACACTATGTGGCAGTGCCTGCAAGCAGCTCTTTTTTCACTTTTTAACTCTCACAAAGTATTTACTGTTCACAAAGTCAAGTGTGTTATGTCTGTACTAGGCTCAGACTATAAATAGTCACATAGCTTATAACTGGAACAGATTGTTTGTTTGAGCATTCTCATGAAATAAAACTTTTTACATCAAATCAACACATTCATCCTTTCATCAGCTAAAACTTTCTCCTTAATTCTCCTGATGCAGAGATTACATTTAAACCATACTGAACGTCTGTCTGTGTTTAGCTTTTTTTTGCTGATGTAAAGTACTGTAAGAGACAAATTTAGCTTCCAGAGAGACAAGATAGCATAAAAATTAGCAATCTGTTTGATTAAAACTGAATGTAGACCTAGTTTTACAGATTTTGCCCTTGCTGAAGGAAATATATGCAATCATTTTGACTTTCCTCAATTATTATTTTCCTTTCTTCATGTATTTATCTTTATTATGGCTATATTTTTCCCTCCATTCTCAATTGATTGATTTCTCCCTGGTTGTTTACAATAGAAAAACACCTCAACAAGATTTCAAGAGCTCATTTTGTGCCTTGGAAGCTCGGAACCAGTGTGACTAACCATGGGTTCTTTAATTTACATTGGTAAGTAATACAGTTTTCTCCTATTTCACACATAGCTTAGGATTCTTTTCAGAAGGACACCATGACATAAAAGAGAAAAATCAGCTCCTCTGGGTCTATACTTGAACAGATTTTTTTCCAGAAAGGTATGGTACTTGCATACAGGTTATAAAGTGAAAGTTTTAGTCCTGTAAACTTAATGTGTAATCACATTAAAGGCGTCTGCAGAGTCAAGCAATGATGCTCATTTGGACAACATTAATTTATTTCAGGAGCCTACGGAAGTCATGTAATGGGTACAAAGGCAACTCTGCTGTAAGACTTACAAGTGGGCTTCCAATACGTGGACAGTATTTTCACTGATCATAAATATATGTGCTTATTTTCGTCTTTGAGATACCAATGTTTTACTGCTATTGCTCTTGTGTGTCATTTCTGGAGAAGAATAATGCCTTTCTCAGTAGGGTAAAAATACAGGAAAAAATACAGATAATCCTTTTTCCAAACAGCTTACAGCTTGAAACAAACTTTTTTTCCTGGTTGAAGAGTAGTGACTTTTCAACAAACAAGAAGTTTTCTTAAAAAATTCAAATAAATTGATCACAAAATACCTCTTTTTCCCTCTTTGTTTTGAGAGGTGTTTTTTCTTGATATGCACTCAAATATAATACGTCAAGTCTGCTTTAAAATACTGGAAATGGTCATGTCTTTATTGCAAGGTGAAGTGCTCATACAAGCACACAGTAGTTACCAAGTCCTTGTATTTTTGTAAACTGGCTTCCTCACCTGCCAAGGAACAAACCCCAGTACCATGCCCAGGCCTCTTTAGGGCCCTTCCCTCAGGCACAGTTCATACCCGAAATGCAAACCTACCAGGCAGCAAAACACAAGCCCAGTTGAGTTTCTCAGTCCTTAGCAGAACTCACTTGATGCCTTCCCCTTTGGTCAAATAAAGGCTCAGGACTGGCAGGTTCCAGTGCTACTCTCCCACCTCCTCAGGTTCAAAGGGGTCCTTGGTTATTTGCCTCCTCTTTACTATATTTCACTTTTTTTTTTTTAATACGATCTTGTGTTTCCACAGAGAAAATCCATTAACATTTTCTCACTGTCTGAGAACATAGATAAGAAATTTGTTATACCTATTATTATCTTTTGTTGCTCAACTCATGGTTTCTCTAGCAGTAATAGTAATTTTGTGCTTTTGTTCTACCAAAATCCTCTTATTTATATATTTTCTCGGTCTGGTTGGTGTGAAATTGATTCGTGAAAGCAAATGCAATTATCTCTACTGACTTCCTGAAGGTTTGGACCAGCCCCAAATGAATTTTTACAAAAAGATGACCAGTATCTTGTAGCTAGACAGTATTAATAGCATTCTGCTGTAGTTTTTATTTGGAATGAAATGTGGACTTCCTCATGACCACAGACAAACTGAAGTGAAGTAGGAATATTTTCTGTTACCATTACAAAGGATGCCCTTACTCTCCTGATAGTAACACTTCCAATCATTCTAAACTTTCCTTTAACAGAATTATGTGACCAATGCAGAGGGCTGGCATTGCATCATAGCTGTAAATCATAACCTCAAATTTTTGAAATCCAGCAAATTACTGATGAATCTATCTAATGCTTCACCAGAATAAGGTGAAAAGTAGACATTTTATTATTAAATTTACTGCTACAGGATTAAAATATATTCTTGATTAAATTTCACTTAATACACTATTATACCTTGCAAAGTAGATGATAGTGACTTAATTCACTCACTCTAAATTCTGCAGAGTGTCAGTTATTAAACACTGAATAGAAGTAATTTCAGTAAGTCCTATATTCATCCTACCATCAAGTGGATAGTTTTTGACGATTTGTATTAAATACTTCAGACTACAGGAATAGTTTATGTCAAACAAAAGAGTATTCCACACACAGAAGGGATGAAATGCGAATTCTTTTGCACTGTATCTGTTGTTCCCTAACTAATCTTCACAGCTGTAACCAGAATTGTCTCCATATCTCTGCGAATCATCACTGGGCCCACACTATGACTAATGTGAAACTCTGCATATACACAGAACATGTAACATTGTATGAGAGTGAACATGCATCAACATTCACTTTTTACATGTTTTTCCATCAGAGGGAGCACTAATTTGAGTCCCCCTCTTGCATCTTGCCACTGAATTGATGATGATTAAATATATGAAAATTGTTATTTTCATAAATTTTGCTTCTATAAAAGTTTGCACATCCCCCCCTCCCCTGTGCCAAAGCCTCCATAGAAATTACTAACATAGAAGGAGAATTAAATTCATTCTTTATTTCCATGAGTGCAGGGCCAAGAGAGACTTTTTTTGCTGCAGGGATCCCCTCCATTCAAAAATGATGTAGTTGATATTTTAAGTCAGAGGTGTTAGACAGGTATTGTCTGCAGGAATGATTGGTGCAAAATTACCAGTATGAAGTATTGTGGGAAAATATTTTATCCATAGCAGAGAGACAGAAAGAACCATTGTGTCCATGCATGGTTTGGGAAAAAAATACTTTAATGCTAACTGAATTTGGCTTACACTGCAATGCTGTTTTCTTTCAGGGAATTCATTCCATGGATACAAACAAAAAATACATGTGGACTTCAATACAAAGATGAAAGCTAACGACATCTGCAATCAGCCACAAAATCACATAAAATAATTATAATTTTAAGCACATTAAGCAAACATTTATACAGTTCACCTGCCTGTCCTCAGAGATGGCTTAGAAAGTGAGACAATATTCTTTTCTGATGGATGTTTTTGGACGTAGCATGATGTTTAATTAGAACAGCCACATTAGTTCCGCTTTGGACACCAGTATTAAAATATTGATTCATAAAGCCAAAGCCATGTTTGCTTTTATAAAGCAGAGATATGAAAATTGGGGAGATGAGTAAGATATCTCCAGTTAAACTAACTGAAAACATGCTGTCACTCATGAGGTAGCTGCTGCAGCACCCTAAGACCAGCAGCTTACATGCTGCTGTTCATAATATATGGTGTACGAACTTGGAAACTTTAGACTGGTAATTTTATTTTTTAATTGGTGTTTCTCCTTTGCACTTTGTGGCTAATGTTTTCCTATTATCGAGGTCTTGCATATTTTAAGCACCCACCCAATTCTGTGGTATTATGTATTTTTTTTAAGGTCTGAGTGACAAGTACATTGATATAAGTGAATCATCATTTTGCAGGCATAAATTTTTATCAGATTGGTTTTCTAATAGATTTATACATTTAAGACAGTGCATCTGCCATAAAAGATTAGCTCATAGAAGATAGGATGTTTTTCTAATAGCAAGTGATAGAATTTTACACTTTGAACATGTGAAACAAACTAGATAGTAAATGAGCATCTTGTTAAGTAGTTTCTGGTTATCAGATAAAAAGAAAAAAAATGGAACTAAAAGGATATTATTGTACGAGATTTCCATTCCCTGATGGAGTCACTGCCCTGTGCTGCAGGACTGCATTTGACTCTAGGATACACCAAATATAACCCAATGACAAAGCAAAAAACGCAAAATAAAAGAGCATCTGAGGTGCATTATATCATCTGATTGCAGGATGAATTAGCAATACCTTCTATGGGATTCTTCAGTGTGCAGTGAAGAATTGCTTGAGAGATGAAGTGAGACTTGATAATTTCTTGAAGAATCACCCTTTGAAAGTGAAATTTTTTTGGGGGAGAGGAAACAAAGACTTTAGTCAAAGACTGATGTATAGTATCAGTCTGAATGAAGCCACGTTTCCTATTCATCAAATGATGCTCCCTGACACACTCAATAACACCATATAAATATTTTCAACCTGAGGTATCCCAGTTTAAAGATTCAGTTCTGAGTCTCGTGTGGGAAGAAATGTGACTCAGAATAACCACGGAGGTAGTAGATTTCTGAGGGAGGCAAGTACAGGGGGTTTCCCTGACTCAGTGGCCCAGAATATGTAGATGGGTTTGTCAGAGGCAGGTCCCAAAAATGTAAAAGTGCAAAACACAGAAAACAAAATCAGAGTAATTCTAACATGATTCTTAGACTTTAACAAGCTGTCTTCCCAACAAGCTAAGTATTATTGTGTATCCCAGAAGCATACATGTGTCAGCATTTGTTTTTCATTTAAGGTCTATAAAAAGAGATCAGTAGTGCAATGTCCCAATCAGATCTGTGTCATTAAATACTCTATACAGAAAAGTGATGTATTTCTCAAACAGGTATATATACCCTGCTTTGATTTGCAGCTATGGATACTTGTGTAACATCTCTCAAAAGACATTTTCCTGGATGTAAGTTCCCTCTGTTTTTTTTTTTCTACAGATACAGTAGAAAAAAGGTCTCACTGCTGTTACTGAAAGCTTGATTGCATCTCTATGTCCAATCATTACAGACAAATTGATGAAGCCACAGTTCATGGCAGTAGCCAAGATTCATGACAAACTTTTAAAAGTGCTTGATAAATCCACAATGGAATGCTGCCTATATGCACTATAAATAAATATATGTGTCATTATAATCTGCTTTAGTGTGGACACATGCATCATACTCAACCGAGTCATAATGACAGCCTTCTGTTTTGCCTCTTCCTTAGGTCTGCAGCTCCCTGTATTTATCCTGTCAGTCACCTGTAAGAAGAAAAGTAGATGGAATATAATGTGAAAATTTTCATACCTTGCAGAATTTTATATAGACTTTAAATATTTACTGTGATCATGTTTAAGTATTCTTGTCATCTACACAAGGATCTAAACAGTTTGAATCTTGCTAATTTTTTTAGCCATGATAATTTATTTTTCTCATGAACTTTGTAGTCTAATTCTGTGCTGAATGAAAATTGTCTACTTTTATCAGTCTAAAATTTGTCTTCTTTCAGTTTAAAGGAAATTGAGAAAAGCTGTTACTATGAGGGAAAAAAACGCCAATGGTTATTTCTGAGCCACTCCTAGTATAAACTTTGATCATGTTCCATTTTATACATCTCTGTAAGACAAACTCTTAATCCTTTTCATCTTTCTTCATATAAGAAGTTTCCCATACCTCTGATCATTTTCATCTCTTATCTCTCTCTGTATCAACAATAAACTTCATAGATCAACTAGAAGTGAATGCCACATGTAATAAAATACTGTTTTTATTCAGGGGTAAAGGCAATAGATAATAGGTCTTCACTGAGCGCTTCACACTGGCCGCAGCTACCATGCTCTTGGCAACCATGCTCAAATTTGAACTCCTTCTTTCCCAGCTGTGTGGTTCAAGGCAGTTTCCCTCCTTGCAGAGACTGAACTTTTTCTGGGCCAATATTTGGGTCACTGCAGATGAGAAGCAGTCTGAGAGCCAGCAGGGAGGCAGCAGAGTGACAGAGGAATTGGGGATTGAAATCAAAGTGTTTCAGAAAGTATAGCTGTACCTAAAGCCACTGAAATATTTTATTCCTTATTGTAATAAGGAAGTTTACACACTTGTGAGGAAAACAAATGTGGTCAACTTGGCAGTGTTAGGTTTATGGTTGGATTGGACTCCATAATCGTAAAGATCTTTTCTAGTCTTAATGATTCTATGTTAAACTACACAAATAGGTCACTTTTCCAGATTGAATTGCCTTTACATTACCGTTTGTCATCAGCTGCCACCTAACTTAGCTGTTAATAGACCCTGTTGAAACTGTGTAAGGTCTTAACATAACTTATGCTTAACATAGCTTATGCTTAACATAAATCACTCATATGTGAAACTTGTTGTTCTGCACTGATCCATTCCCAAAGAAATAATAAATATATTTAACAAGCTCATTCATACTGTGGAACACTGGAGACAGTTGCTATTTACCATATGCACAAAATGATAATTTATTAATATTCTTTGTTTTCTAACTTTTAAATCAGCTTCCAACTACATGGCATCATTTTAGAAAAAAAAAAAAAAAAAAAAAGACATGTATTTAGTAGCTACAGTTCTTCTGAGCTAGTCAGATCATTTAGCAGCTGGAAATGTGTTTAGCGACATTGATAGTATCTGTATTTTAGAGCTTAACATCCACACCTGGTAGTGTGGTAAAACAGCTGTTTTTTTCCCAGACCAGTCCTTGCTTGACTTTGGTTTAAAAGGACAATACAATATTGAAATAGACTGAATATTGTGCAACTAAGACTACTAAACTAAAAAAGAGCTTGGCGGTTTCACTTTAAGAAGAAATAACATCATATGACAGACTTTCCACTTAGCTAAAATGATATTATTGAATATTTTATTAACTGATTCTTACAATTACAAAAAAAAAAAAAATTCATCGTTCTGGGGCTGGGAGTGCCCAGCAGATTGCTGAAAAAAAGAGGATTACCAGAAATGGTGCCACCTGGATTGAGACCGGTGATCTTAGTTCACTTCTTAAAGCACACACCTTAAAGTAATATATAATCTCAGTGGGCAGGAAGGAAATGAATGCCAGAAGTGACAGTGGTTAGTCATTCCTCAGTCAGAGCTGCTGGAGCCAGACTAACGAGGTTCTCTGATGGTGCTTTAATTGCTGCTGAAGGAATAATGTTTAGTTATAGACTGCTTTGCTATCAGATGAATACTTGTTATGAACCTTGGATTAACATACAGGTAGCACCATCTGAGGTACAGCTAGGGCTTGAGGAATAAAGCTTATTATTTCCTGAACACTTTCCCTAAGACATTTATATAGGTCTCAGAATTAAAAAAGGCAAGGAATAATCACAGTCTGACTATTTATGACTCTTTGAGATTATACTAGTATAATATGAAATAATTGTGCTCCTGTAAGAAATTGTTGTCTTTGGGTTCTTTTTCCTTAGGTCTTGTATGACATAACCTATTACACTTTAAATGAAGAAAAACAGCAACGTTTCAAGTTCACTGTTAATGCCATGGAAAGACTACATAGTGTATCATCTCCATTTGGCTTACCGTTATATTCACCTTTATATTTTTACAACTGTTACTTATTTTCCTGCTTTGAACTAATTTTGAAATCTTGAAAACAATGTTACATTTGACTATCAAGCAAATGAAATGAGCATCATATCTGCAGAGGTCACAGTCACTGAAAATCAAGAGACGTAATAAAAAAAATTCAAACATGAAAAATTTATTATTTGATAAGCAGCTGGTGACTTATGTAAAAAGCATCAATAAGAAGGATAAAAGAAAAATCTTCGCAACATAATGGTCAGGTGTGAGAAATAAGAACTGTCACTACCTGAAAGAAAAAAAAAGCTAAATTTACATTATTAATATTTACTGGAGTTTTTAATATTTGAAGAATGGGATGGAAGTAATTTCTGAGGCTGGAAAGTATGACTTTTCCAAAGTACAGCTGTTGGAGGCAGACTGGCAGGATGCTCTATAGTTGTAGTGATACAGTGTCTCAAGTTACTTCACTGAAGGCTCAGAAAGCAGATGCTGGAATCAGGTTCTGAATTTAGAAGTGTGCTACCCTGGCCATAGTAATAATGGAACATAGCAAGTCTTCATTTTTGCATCTTTGACTCATGTCAAGAGATAGGGACAGATATGGATTAGAAAAACTACTGTCAAACCTCTGCTGCAGAGAACATTTGGGACACTAATGGAGAACAGGATACCAGTATTACTCAGAAATCTTTGTTTCCAATTCTGCTTTAATCCTAGCACTGTATGAAAGTCATTATGAAGAGCCTAAGCCTGTTCAGCTGCATGTGCTTCTCTGTAGAAATTAGTTAGAAATATGCAAATAACATAAGGAAACAATCTGCACCTTTGTATACTACTTGTGTATGAACAAAATCTCCTAGCTTATGGTTAATACTCCCTACCTCTGGTGGTGACCAGGAAGGATGAGGAGTGGTAGTGACAATTTTGGCATGTGGGCAAGGACAAGACAATAGTTAGGTGGCAGGTACAGAAGCAGTGCATGTGTGTTCATAGAGATGTGTGGCTGTATGCTGGGGTATTGGAGGACACCTGAAGCATGCAGGTGGCTGGAGGGGGGCTCGATTTTTGGTACTGTCCAGACTGGATGAAAAGATGGTAAATCAATTATTGAAGGTCTCAAAGATGAAGACATCTGACTTCAGAAATATTAATGGCATCGTCTGCCTAGCAGGTCCCAAGCCCATAGACAAATGCAGGTATCTGGGGAACAACTGGGCTGGCAGGTATAGAAACAGATTCTGTCAGAGCTAGAGCTTGTGAACTGGGATCTCTGTCCCAATTCCCTTTCTCACCAGAGCTTAAGGTCTTGTCTGCTTGTTCTTCCCTGTCTGCTCCAGAAACTGGAATAGCTGCAGGGACATTCCTCAGTTATCTGAACCCTTGGCAGTGAAACTGCTGCTGCAGGCTGAAACTCGGCATTAGAAAGTGTCACAGTAATGTGCCAATGTAATCAGATCAAGGCTCCTTGGAGCATAATGCTTTGACATTTTGCTTCCTAACACTGCCAACAGCAATGCTAATTATTACAGCTTGCATTTACCTACAGCAGCTCATTTAAGCCTGGGCACTAGTCAGTCCCTGGATTGTAATGAACGAGTAATGGCTACTTGTCACCAAAAAGCAGGTCAGCTGGAGCTGTTTCAGATTCAGAACTGAGAAACGCCTTGTACTTAAAGCCTTTCACACCCTGTTCCTCTGGTGGTAGACATTTCACAGACATTTCAAGTGTGTTTAAATAAGCACACCCTCAGTGAAATTTAGGCCTATCCAGAATACTCCCTTTTCACCAGTGATGCAACTATTTTTGAATAAGCTTTAAAACACTTGCTTACATGTGTGCATGTAAAACTTCCTATTTTTGGCTTGAATCAAACTCACTATTGACAGAAAACGGGCATATCGTATCCAGCTTTTCCTTGTAACTCACATTACTAAACAGACCACTACTACAGATAGACTGTGTTACTAGACCCTGCAGAATCACAGCAGCATTTATCCAGGCTGGAAGAGATCACCGAGACTGAACACGGGCTGGTCCCCGCCACGACAGCCACACCTCGGCTCTAAGCGCCACCTCCGCGGCCGCCCTCCCGCCCCGTGCCCGGGGCCGGCGCTTCCCCCGCTCCCGCCGCCCCACGGCCGCCTCAGCCGGGCCCGGCGCGAGGGCGGGCCGCGCGCATGCCCAGCGCCGCACGAGCGCGGAAGCGGCGCCCCGCGCGCCTGCGCAAAGGGGATTCCGCCAGGCGCCGCCGGACTCCAACATGGCGACCTAGGCCGGCCGCGCCAGCGCCACCGCGGGCGGGCGAGCGAGGCCGCCGCCGTCATGTCGCGGCACAGGAACGTCCGAGGATATAACTACGATGAAGG
>JAOTQP010001546.1:55867175-55881367 GCA_026413545.1 Cichladusa arquata
GGGCCCGGGGGGCTGTCGGGGGCGGTGGGAGGGGACAAGCCGCCCCTCACCTCCCCTCGGCGGGGGTTGGCCGGGGCTCCGGGCCAGGCCTCTCCCCGCCCCGTTCCCGGCCCGTTTCCCGCCCGAGTGCGGAGGGTCGGGCACACGTGGCCGCTCCGCCAGCCCGGCCGTCCTCCTGCTGCCGGGGCTTCCCGGAGCTTCCGCGCGGGCACAGCGTGCCCTTGGCTCGTGGTCCGAGCCACAGCTGCCTTCTACCTGCGTTGCCTTGAGCTGCCCGAAGTGATGCTGCTTTTTACTAGCGACACTGACTTGAAAAAAAGCCTCAGTACGGTTGAATCCATCCATCTTTAGTCTTGAAAGATTTAAAAATTTGTATTCACGGCCAAACTCTAGCAAAGTGTTGCTGATGTTAACAGATAGGAGTCAGCAGCTGTTGCTTGAGGAAGAAACGTAATTCTTAAAGATGGAGTTGTGCATTTAGGGAATAATCTCTTTTTCAGGCACCTGTCTCATTTTACTTAAGCTTCTTGTGTGGAACGAAGAAGTTCTTCCATAAGAACTTGGCGTGTACCTACAGTAGTGCAGCTTTCTTTGTGCCCTGGCCCCATTAACTTCGGCAAACTGTAAATCAGTGTCTTTTTGTTCCCCCTCAAAGTCTTTATTTTTTTTGACTTGTGCTGTGGAGAAATGGACACACTTCAGTACACACCAATATTTTAAAGAACCCTTTAGTAAGAGAACAGCAATTTTGTTGCTTCACTTTGTCAGATTATTAAAAAATGCAAGAATGCCTAAGCCTGCTTCTGGTCTCCTGTTGAGTGAACAGGCTACATGGTTTTAATGTATTATAGTAGTGCAAATTGGGTTTTACACTGTGATCTTGGAATTTCTTGGTAGTTGTAAATTCATGTGAGTTGTGATGGCTGTGTGTTCCCACCTTGCAGTTTATGCTAGTGTAAATTTACCTACAGGAAAAATCTTGAACTAGATAGGGAATTTTACTGCTTGATTTTTCATCATCTGGAGACCATTTTTCACAACAGACTGGTTGAAATGTTGATTTCAGCTGAGTCTCTGGCTTTTGAGAAGTTGAGTGCGTGTCTATGGAGTTAATTTCAGTGTCTGTACGCTCATTAGTGTCTTCTAATGAGTTTGCTGAGATACCCAGTAATTTGCTGTAGTCATTAAGTTGCTATTGCTCTTGGAAACATGACTGTGAGATTACATGTCAGGTCTTTACCCTTGTACCATATGTTTCTTCTGTAGTCACACAGAATCATTTGTGACCCAAATGAAATAGACTTGGTGTCTTCTTCTCTAGTAAATGCAATATGTTCTTCTTATGCTGCATGTGATTCTGTAATGCTCAAATATGAGTTGCATTTCTAAACTAAATATTTGCAGTATTTTTTGGTTTCCTTTTATAGGAAGACTTCTGAGGCCTTAGATCTAGTCTTTATTTGATTATGTTTCATTTTTTTCCCCTCTCTTGTCTGAGATGTTATGATCATAACCAATTGTAATGTTCCATCTGCAAATATCTTGGAAATACAGCTGAAATGCTTTAGTAGCTTCTACTCCACTCTCTGTAATCTGTGAAATTTTTAAATACTAATTTTTATGGTCAGTGCATGCTGTGGTCTGTCTTTTCAAAATGATAAAGAGTAGATGTTACTTGTGAAACTGCCAAGTGTAGTAGTGTCTTTAAAAATAGTTTGTTACTTTTCTCATGTATTTCATTATTATTTAGTGAAAATTACGTTATTTTTAAATTTTGACATATAGTTTGACACAGTTTTTGGAGGGAAAGGTGAATAACTTACTTTTTGTATCTTGGTGCCTTTTTTTCATGATGAAAGAATATTTTTAAGTAACTGTATAAGATACTTTCTTTTTACCTGAAAAAATTTTGCATTTTCAAAGGGAATTGTGAATTGGTTTTTTTTTTTGCCTTGCTGAACTTCATTTGAAAGGTGGCTGGATGTGAGCATAAAATAGAGGACAAAGGTGAGAAGTGCACAGGAATGGAGTAGAAATGATCCTGAGTTATTGGAGTAGAAATTGTAATTGAACTGTCTGTTTGGTGTAAAGACTGAGAAGTCAAGAAAAAATATCAAGAGGAGTGCCAGGCAGGGGTAAAGATTTGTGGAATTGTAGAAAGTTGAATTTAGTCTGTGAAGGCAAAGGAGATGCTGATGGAGGAGGTGTGAAGTATGGTAGCTCTTAAAAAATTTCAGCCTAATGAATAGAGTGTTAAATGTTTAATTATATTACTGTAATGAAATTCTGTTACTGGAACTTAGAAGATTAGTTCTTACCTAGGTAAATAAACAGAACCTAACTGTACTCCTGGAATACAGGAAATGCATTGTTTCGTAAAACCTTGTGCAAAACCTGTGCTTTGAATTCTAATATTATTTAGAAATTGTGGGGATTAATCTTGTTCTTTTTGCTTCGTAGACTTTGAAGATGATGATATGTATGGCCAATCAGTAGAAGATGATTATTGCATTTCTCCTTCAACAGGTTTGTTCAAATAATTATCAAGTATTGTTCACTAATACCTGTTGTGATACTTATTTCTAAATTAAAACAACTTTAAGAGCCAGTGACACTTTTGAAAAGTGCCTAATGGACATAATCGTGTTACAGTCAGTTATGTAGTGTTAGGCATTGGACTTTTGAAAGTCCCATTAGACAGCTGACCACATCTTGAATCCTACACGTATATTATCCTAGATGGTTGGAATGTACTTGGTAATGTAAAAATCTGCTCTGTGGGAGTGTGTTGATAATCTTGAAACGTTTGGTCTCTTTTCATATGGTTAGTAGGATCTACCTGGCCTTAACAGTTGTTATTGTGCACCTGGTAGTTGATGTCTTTTATGAAACTTTGAGTAAATGTGGGGCAGGGAGTCTCATAGTGGGTTGCAGTGTTGGTCCTCATGCAAGATCATGTGGAGCTAATCAGCCTTCCAGCATCTGGAATGTTGCAAAGTAGGTTTAAAAATAGTGGTGGCTGTGTGCTCAGGTAAGGCATAATTGGAGTGGCTCAGCCCAGCTGGGTTCAGCCTGGCTGTAGAACCATTAGGTTGTGTTCTCCAGTCAAGTCTCTGGCAAGATTATCAGTTGAGGGTTTCCCCAGATTTGGTGGCAGTGTTTCTAGAGCTGAGTAGTCCCTGGAAATAGCACAGCTGGTGTTGACACGAAGCTGTGCTACTGCAGGTAACTGATTTGGATCCACTGTGACTGTGATGTAGTGTGTGACCTCTGGCCGCAGGAACTTGAGATAAATAGGTCTTTAAAACTCTGGTCCTCTCCCATGCTTTTGATTTCAGTGAGGAAAATGTGCAGTGTGTACTTTTGCTCAAGTATAGACTGATAAATGGCAAAATTAATTCCTGCCTGTACACAGTAATTTTCCTAAGAACTCTTTGAGTGGAAGCTTCTATTTTAAAATAATCTGATCAAGATTGTATAACAATCTTAATAGTTGCTTCAGTTACGGTGATTGAATATAAAATGTTATGTATGCATTTGGGAAACAGTTGCTAGAAGTTGGTACTTCTGCATATACACCTGCTTTCAGTGTGGATTTCAGAGGTGGGGAGAATATTACATCACGTAAGGCAGTTTGTTTACATTATGCTTTGCACATTTCTGAGAGAGTATAATAACTGGGGCTCTTGTTCAGCAAGGAGTTTTATCCGTACATGCCTTAATGTTGCGAAACCACGCACTTGTTTAAATTTTTGTGTGAATATGTATTTTTACTCATGGGCTGTATTTCTAATGAAATTCCAAGAAAGCAAGGATGTGTTGAACTCCATTAAATTCTTATCAGTAATTTAACATACTATAAAAGCAATGTTAATTTCATGCTAACTTTTTAAAATTCGAACTGAGTTTAAAAGTGGTTGTGTGAGGTTCTGAAAACATTAGGCCATAGATCTGTATAGAAAATACTGTTTTCCATACCTGGGGTATAATCTCTTTTGTAATGATGAACTTTGCAGAATTATTGTGTTCCATGAATAGAAAAATATTGTCCAGCCCGTAGTCTCACTGTGATGGCAACTTATTTATATTCTAGCATGAGCTGTTGTATGCTCTCTGCAGTCCTCAGGTAGTTATTACACAGTAGTGTCTCACCACCCCCTTGAAACCACTGCAACGATTCAGCATTCTAACTTACTTTACCTTTCGTTGTGTTTTACATTTAAAGGAGGAAAAAACACTTTACTTTTTCTTTTAATACTTTGTTTTTTACCTAATGCAGCAGCCCAATTTATTTACTCCAGACGAGACAAACCAGCCACGTTTGCTGAGCCATTAGAAGAAGAATATGGCTGTGAAGGTACCAATTCTGCTGCTGATTGTTTTACACCCGCTCATCAGTTGACTGAAGTTGATCGAGGTAATTATAGAAAACAACTATCAGAATAATCTCTTACATGAATTAAAGATTTACTAGAATAGTCTTAAATTGATTTTTATTACTTGACTGACATTGCTGACAATTTTGGAATCTTGTTATAAAACAGTACCCTTCAGGGAGCTACCTTCGGTGGTCATTCTTCAAGTTTGTAACAACCTTTTATGTAATTCTTGTAATTTGGATGCATACATTGAAATATGTTCTTAGTTTCTTACTAGAAATAATGAAATTTTATGTGGAGACATTAGAACAGCTGCACTGACAGCTCAAATCTTGACTCTGAATATTAAGAACTGAGTATTAGTATTAGAATGATTTCTTTTTGTTTTGCATTCCAAATGACAACAATTAGCAGTATTTAAGAGGTTTTCAAAGTCTTGCATTTCCTTGAAAGAGTAACCAATATTCTGTACAGTCTTTTTCTTACACTGTTTTGAGTTGACTTTTGTTTCCGTTCAGTCTTGCTGAGTTCTGAGCTGAATGGTTGGGGAAAAATACTTGCTTTTGTTTTTTAAACTTGCTGCCTAATCATCTAATTACTTGCTTTGTGAAAAAGATTCACAAGTCTCTTTCCTAAGTATGAATAGTTAATATAGTTTTTAATGCTTTGGAAATAATCAGGGTTATTTTTAAAATGTTGAAAAGATCAGACTAAAGTGTGTTGAAATTTGGTACTTTAAAAAGTTGCAGAAAATTTAGAACAGTGAATTAGAAAGAATTTTGATTCCATGTCAAGTAAATTGGTAGAAGTTAAGCTACTGCTTAGGGATATGGTTTAATATGGTACATTGGGGCATAATATACATGTTTTCACAGCAGGAAGTAAAGCTGTGGAGGGCAATTTGAATGAATGAGCCAGTATAATAGTACAGGTGATCTAGACAATGCAGTCCTCTGGCTTTGCAGAATGCTTTTGACAGACTCAATCAGTTAAGAACTGGTATTGGAGCAGGAAGGAAAGTAACATTTTGGACTGACAAAAAGAGGGAAAAGAAACCTCAAAATATCCACTTGTACTGTAAAAACAGCAGTGGTCTCACAAGTCCTCTTGTGTTTGATACAGTATGTAGTGTTGGCCATTAATACAAAATTATTGATATAGGCAAGGTGGCTGCAAAGAGTTTCATAAGGTTGTTCTGGTTGGGTATTAGTAAAACGGTAAGCAGCACATTAAGGCTTTGCACTAGTTTTGCAGGGCAAATGTCTAGGGAAGATTCACTTGCTATTTGAAATACAGGTAAAGGGTGCTAATACAAGTTACCTTGTGGAGGCTGGAATTCTGTAGTGTTGAATTCCCTTAAGCAAGCTTCTTTAAACATCTTCCAGGAAGTGTTTAAATAAAAATATGTAGCTGTCTTCCTGTTCATCAGTTCCTATTTTCTAAAATCGGAATCAGAAACTGGGATTTCAGGAAGATTTCCTTCTGCTCTTTAGTGTTTGTATGGCTTCCAGTGAGTGGCAGCCTGGTGAATTTTCAGTCTCTTGTTGTGCAGCAGGTATCTTGGTAAAGACTTACAGTAGTTGCAGAAATAATGCTCCAAAGAAAATGGGTTTTATCAGCCAAAAATACATTACAGTTTTAGAAAAGATAAAGATTACAGGTAGTTTGAAACCTGGCATGTTGATCCGGGTTTTCAGTTGTAAAGGCCTGAGGATCGTGAAAATGCTGTTTTACTTTGGGTGTTAATTGTACCATCTGTAAACACTTAAAATGTGCTCTTCAGTGGGGTTCTGCGTTGACTTACTATAATACTTTGGATAGGGTGGTTATTTATGTTTCTTCTCTGCAGTGAAGATAGTTATTTTACAACATCAAAATATTTCAGTACTGAGACTTTCTAGATTAATAAATAGTAATATGTTCTTTATTGTAATATCTGAAATAGGTGACATTCTGCAGAGTGTGGGAACAAAGTCTATCAGAGCAGTAAATGAGATTGAAATTAATTTCTAAAGGTTTTAACCCTTTATTGTAATATTTTTCTCTTCTGCTCGCTAATCAGAAGTGTGGTACTAATGGTTAGGCCATTGAAGACATATTTTTGGGCAGCTTGTAACTGTAATGTGTTTCTTTCAGCCCGTCTTAATTCATGCCTTGATCAAATGAGAGAAGTTTTGGCAGAGTCCATACCAGAACAAGCAATGGTGCAAGCAGTACTGGATACTGAATTTGATGTACAGAAGGCTTTGGATCTTGTGCTTTCACAAGGCAGTAAGCAAAATGTGAAGACCAAGAATAAGGATGCTGTGATTTTAGCAAAGACTACAAAAGGTATACTTATATTTGTTTACATTCAAGGTGATTAATTTCTATCTGTGGTTTAATTTGGGCTTTACAAACTTTGAAGACACTTATCATTGCTATAGTCATTTCTTGGAAAATGAAAGAAGACTGACTTATTATATGTCTATTCTAAAACATTTAAAGGAAAGAGCTTTTCTTGAGCTAGAAGTCAAAATAACACCTCAGTGTCAGTTTAAATTTAAGCTGCAACCATCTGCAGTTCATGATAGAGTTTTGATTTGTATTATATGACTTAACTGAATTAATGCATGTCCTTCAATTTGGAAAGCATCTTTACATTTTTGTGCTTCTTTTATTTATTTGGTAAACTGACATCTCCTATCCCTAGTAGCTCCCTTTTTGGTTGGTGTCTGTAGAGTAGCTTTCTTATTTTGATTTGTAGTCTTTACTGACATTCTTTACTGATTCTTAGAATTCTTTTTGTATTTCAGTATATACCTGTAATTTCATTGTAGAGCATTCCTTACCTTTGGATGACACTTAGTAATTAAATGCCTTTTCATGTTTCTTGATTTTTTTTTTTTGTTGCTGCTGTCATCTTTTAAAAAATGGGATATTTCATTGTGACTGGACTTCCATCTGAAAATTATTGGCTATTGTAAGGTAAGGAGACTTACTTTCTTGTCCAGAAATGTGTGTTGATACAGACAATTTCTCTTGTGCAGTAGACAATTTTGCTGACAACACCAACAAAACTGAGTTTGGAAACTTGACAGCCAAAAGTGATTCAGCTTTTCATTCTTTAACTGCAAATTTTGAAAAATCCAATATACCTTCATGTGAAAGGAAAGGATTGAAATCCTCTTCACTTGCTCTGTCATCTGCGTTCAGTGATGATTTGTGTAAGGGATCATTTTGTGAACTTGTGAACAAACAGGCAGAGCAGCAACTACCAGAAAGTGATAATGCAGTAAGTTTGGTTCCTGATGGTCAAGATGTTTACTCTAGCATAGGAAGTAACCCATTGAAATGCAAGAAAACACAGGACTTGCAATCCTTGCTGGTGCAGGATCTGGTTTGTGATTCTCTGAGTCCTGAACACAGCATTCCTCTTGTATCCTCAAAAACTTCTGATTGTAATAGTAATGCAAATTTTTATAGTCCTCCATGTTTAGCAAGTGCTTTAGGAAACTTGGCTCTTGATAATGAAGTCAGTCATAAAAAAAAGAATGAACTTCTTGAAAATTTTTCTTTACTTGCACAAAGTAGAGAGAAAGAAGGCCCCTCTTCAGTCATGGCTGCTTTGCCAGTGTTAAAATCGGGAAGTACATCATTGGCTGACTTGCTTCAGGAGCACCAGGAAAGCAGTGCTAGCCACTGTTACTCTTTGGCTGATCTTTACACCCAGTCAACAGCAAGTCTCACTGATAGGAAATTGAGAACTTCATCATTATCACATCTAGTAAGTCAACCCCAAGCTTCAGGTGGGATGCCAGAGTTAACAGGATCTTTGTCTTCTCTAGCCCTTTCTAAAGTTTCTCCAGTAAAGGAGGTTGAGAATTTATCACTCTCGGATTTAATAGCAGAGACTATTGAAATAGATAAAACTCAGGAAAGAACGGACTTGCCTTTGTGCGATGTAGTTGAATTGAGGCCCTCCCAAGGTACCAACATTGATTTAAGTGTCCTTGTAAAAAATGCAGATGTATCTACAGAGAAAAGTGTGGTAGGACAGTCAAGTATCTTCAGTCCTGAAACAAAACTTGTAAAAGAAAAACAAGGAAAATGTTCTGGTTTTGCCAAAACAAACAGAAAACCCAAAAAAGGGCATGGTCTTAAGAGGCAGGATTTGTCCTTTTCATGGATAAAGGCGCTGCGTGCAAGACCTTCAGCTTTTGCTTTAACCTTGTGCCTCCGTTATCCTCCAAAAGGGTATCAGCGGCACACAGTTGGGATACATAAAACTTTCCTATACAGTAGACAAGTGCAAGATGTAAAACCCAAGGAAACTGGTCCTACAATAGCCATAACTCCGTTTGACTTCAAATCAGCATCTCCTGATGATATTGTGAAAGCTAACCAAAGAAAAGCTTTTACAAGACAGTAATGAAGAAAAAAAAAAAGCATCAATGTTGATATTGCATTATATTAAAAAAAATTATATAGGACCTATTTATGATCCAGAAGTGATTTTTTTAAAAATTTTTTAAGTGGACATATTGCAGTTCTTGTTGATAGGTAATAATTTGTATGTGAACTTTTAAAGTGTTGCACTGAATATCTTAATTTTTGCATAGTTTTCACTGACAATTTAACATTTTTAACTTTTGGAAGGTCTTGAACTTAACTATACAGATACTATGTGTACAAAATTCTGTAAACACCATTAGACTTCTTGAACTGTTGCTCTGGTTGTTGAAGGTACAGTTCATTGGGAAGAACAGTGAATAATTATTTTGCAAAGTAATTTACTTTTGCTATATGGTGTATAGTTTGGGGAGCAGGAAACTCAGTTTATATTACAACTGTTTTATTAAATGTTCTTAAGGTTAGATTTTCTGATAAAGGTGTGTTATTAAACTGCCAGTCTTGTAATTGATGTTTCCAGTCAATGTCATTATTCTGTCTTTATACTGACCGCACTATTACAGCAGAAATGCCTTTAGTTTTTAAAAGCCTCAAGGACCTCAGGTTTTGGCAGTTCTGGTTGTGATAGTATATACTGTAGTTTTTGATAGGACCAAATTTGTAGGGGAGCAACCAATTTAATTGCTGTTGTGCCCCCCTGACTCCAATTAGCTGTCAAAATGTGGTATCCAGCATTTTAAACCAGCAATTTTATAGGTATGTACATTCTGCATGTATTTCATAAGAAGTTTCCCTAGGATTCTATTGTTTATTCTCAAGTCTTACAGAGAAGAAGTATCAGTTCTTTCAACTGTAGCATGAGAGTCTTTGCTCAATGGAAAAAAAATTCAGGCAAAGCCTAAGTGCTATTTGTGTCTGCCTCTTGTCTTTTTTGAAGAAAACTTTGTTTAGAAATGGAAATGCATTCTCTTCTGCTGTTTGCCCCCATTGCTGTTACTTTGAATCTTTAGATGAAAGATCCAAATCGGAAGATTCTGGACTTACTATGGTGCCCTGTTATTCAAATTAGTAGCTGCATGTATGTTTTAACTTTTCTTTTAGTATACATTATGACCTTTAATATATTTCCAGTGTCATTGTCAATATTTTAGATTCAGAACAGCAATAAGTTCAATAGAGATACTGCTGCAACTAGAAAAATGTATGTTCATACACCTATGCTGAACTTGGCAGCTAATATGAAACAGTAGGAATGACTTTCATCTAGTTTTACTCTAATTCTTGTTGATATTACATCAGAAAAAAGACAAAACCTTTGGGTTTATTCCTGACTTCAGGTTGCACTACGATTTTGTTTCTAAATAAAATAAAACAAAACATGTTCCAGTTCTCTCAGGTACAAATTTAATGGTCTGTATATTTTGCTTGTTTGTCTAGTTGATGCGTTTGTCATTCAGGACTAAGAGCAGTGTGATCTTTGACCTTGTGAATGAAATTAATGTTTCTTACCCTAATTAATAAAACTTTTATATAATGACAGTGCTGCAGTGTTTATATTCAGTTGTCGTGTTAATCTATCCTAACCTATTTGGAGTTCCTTTAAAGGATTAAATAATACAATCCACTGTACGTAGTATGATAAGTTCATTAGCAGGAGCATAATTGTTTTCCTGAGAAGACTTTCTATAGAAGTCTGATAGATACTGATTGTAATACTGATTGTTTTATTGATTAGTCATAATAGCAAATGCTACTGTGTCAAGGATATGAAATGCTTTTCAGTGATCTGTTTCTCTGCAGCTAGTCCAAGCTTTAACTTCTCCCTGCTTAAAAATCCAAGTCTGTTTTTCCTGCTGACCAAAGGGTCCTATTAGCAGAGTTTGTAATTAAAGTTCACTTTTTCCAAAATTGTGTGTATTTTTCTAGTAGAGAAATTCTAATTTTTAAACATTAAATATGAGTGCAAAGTTTGGCATTGTCATGCCTATTACATTTGTGGGTGTTTTTGCTTTCCTGTGTTTCAAATACTCCAGAGGACTTAATTAATGTCAGTATAGATTTCTAATATATGTGGATCTTTTAAAATTGAATAGCTTTGCTTTCCCATCTAAATCTTTTCTTGTATTCTCTTTGGTTTTGGTCTGTTTCCCTATTCCCCTGGCTTCCCTTATTTGCATAAAAACTTCTTAGCATTTATAATAATTTTAGAGCGTGAACTGGACACACAACTAAATATAAGTCCTGTGGATACCATTGGAACAAGTAGTAGGGAGTAATGTGTAATACTTGAAGCTCAGTTTTGGCATAGTTTCCATGCAGATTAAAGCTTAGACAAGTGACTGAAGCCAAAGAGCATCAGCATTGTGTGTTTATCATGGGTCTTTCTGTGGGATTGTTACCTCAGTAAACAACTTTGGATCTTGTTAGGTAGCTAGATTTTCATATATAATTACTTTTTCATTGGCATTTGACTGTGGTGTTAGTGGTCATGAAGGAGCAGTATATGCTGTTCAATGTGTAAACAGTAGGGGAGGGATTTTTCCTCAGTTTGCAATCCTGAATCCTGAATTAATACAGACCTGCAGGCTCAACATTGGAGAAGGTACCTAAGTGGTAGATAAACATGAATTCCAATTAATTTTCAGCAGAGATTTATTTTCATGCCTAGACAATTTTATAGTTTTGTTTTACTAAACAAAAAGTATCGTGTCACTATATTTGCTTTTTAAATTAAACAGGTATTTTAATACTTTCCTTAATTATTCCTTTAATTCTTTACTGATAATGAGGTTTACGGTATCAAGGGCATGTTTAATTGTGTTAGAATACTGCATGATACAGTATTTGGCATTTTTATGTAACAGCTTTGGCCTTTGCACTGAAGGGTTTGTGCCTAATGAATGTTAGAATTCTAGTAAACTAAATCTGCCTGTTTTATGCTTGACATGGTGAATTTATTTTCTTAATTTATGTATATAATTCCCCCCCCCCCCACCTCATTTTGCAGCTACTCTCTATCTTTGGGTAATATGGGTTAATTGTGTTACTTATTTTGGAATTCACATATTAACATTGCAAAATACTTGTCTATGTTTGCATATAAACAGAAAAACATAATATTAAACTGCATAGGCATACTACTACTGTATACTCCTAAGGCATTTAGTACATAAAATTTGTTTTGTGCATAATTCTTAAATGGCTGATGACTATTTTTAATACAAAGTTGACTTCTGGATGTTGCTTTATGTATGTAAATAAAATGCATATTATTAAAGGACTGAGTTAATTACAATTTCTTGTTAACTTACCTGATATAAATAGAGTTGAATGTTCTGTAATGTTTGTATCTGTTGTGGAAACAGACTCCAGTTCTTGTCTAGGTTTGCATGGGCATTCTTTGCACAGAAGATTCCTGTGGAGAAAGTAAATCTGTTTGGACAGTTTTCAAGATTTTAAGTTTCACATGCAGCACGCTGCTTGAATTTCTAGAACTGTTGCACAGTAGTATTTCAAAATGTTATTTCTTAGAGACTGATTGGTGCAGGGAGATAGTCTTTGCAGTCCCATGTTTTGCCCTGTTTCCTTATTGTGCCATTCAAAAACCTTTTTCTGTAATCAGCAATTTCTGAAAATCTGCACTTACGCAAAAAGTTGAACAGCAACAACTACTACTGCAAAAATGAATGTCTGGACAAAAAATTTGTATGAAGGTAGGATATGGCTTGACGTTTTATGAGGCAAATTTAGTTTATTACAGTGCCATTATACAAGAGCACTAGTTTACCTTTATATAAGAGCTGTAGGCGAGGGTTATACAATGGCATCTTTTTCAAATCTAAAGTACTCACCTGCTCAAATTTTTAAAATATTTCTGTGTTAGGGTTGATTATAGATCAATATTTCAAGCAAATATTTCATAACATTGTAATTCATGTAGTAAAGTCAGGGGTTTTTTTCTTATTTTTCTTCTTTTTTTTTATTTTTTAATTGAGTTGAATTTTTATGGATATCTTACATATTTGGATTTTTTTGTTTGTTTCATTTTGTTGAAATGTAGACAGCTGATAAACTTTATGTTCAATTTCCGGCATCCAGACTTCTAATTAGATGATAAAGAAATGTCATTAGTCCAAGTTACCTGTCTGCACTGGAGAACAATGTGAGGAAACAAAGAAACAATGGTGATTTGTTTTATTTATTTAAGTACACTGTTCTGAAATTGCTATCTCAATGCAGTTCAATGGGAATGAGTCTCTGTTTCAATATTGCTGTATTATGCAGCAGTTGCTCCTTTGTGTAGTCTATTCAAGTACACCATTTTACCAAAAAGTAAAAGCTGATTGCAGTTTGTGATTTTAGGTAATTCTTCAGATGAACAATCTGTATGAAATTGCTCATCAGCTTCTAGCATCATGGAAGTGTTCTTTATCTGGTTTGTGGATTCGTTACATTGCATACTTTAAAATGGCCCATTAGAAACAATTGTCAGTGACTTCTCAGGTATGTCAGTAGTTTGTTGCTCAAATAATTGATTATAATGCTTAGTGTTGGTAGGATTCCTTTAGAAAATAACCCTTAATAAGACCAGAAGATGACTAGAACCTGTAAAATGGTTGTAGTCTGTAGAGATTAAAATTATATTTGAAAGAGAATCTTTGAACCATTTCTTAAGAATTAGACTTATGAAAACATTGTGAAAATTATTTTACTCTTTTTATAATGCAGTTATGGAGATTTTAGACAAGACTTGCTTGTGAAGTATTTACTTGTCATCATTGAGGTCCCAGCTGACTGGAAGCTGGTGAGCATTGTAATGATTTTCAAGATGGGCATTATGGAGGACCCCAGAAATTACAGGCCTGTCAGTCTCACTTCAGTGTCTGATAGTTATGGAGGAGATTATTTGGGGAGGTATTGAAAAACATCTGAAAGACAACACTGTCAGCAGTCACAGCCAGTATGGCTTCATGAGAGGAAAGTCCTGTCTGATTTTGTTTTATGACAAGGTAACCCACCTAGTTGACCAAGGGAATCCAGTTGATGTAATCTTTTTGGATTTCAGTACAGTTTTCATTACTGTCTCTCACAAGATCCTTCCAGACAAAATGGCCATCACACAGCTGGATAAACGCATCATGAGATGAGCCCTGGCTCATGGATTGGGCACAGAGGTTTATAGTGAGTGTGATGACATCAGACATCTCTAGTGGGGCTCCATCTTTGGTCCTGTGCTCTTCCACATCTTCGTAAATGACTTGGATGCAGGACTGGAAGGAATACTGAGCAATTTCACAGATGATGGAAAACTGGGAGGAGCTGCTGACTCCCTTAAGGGCAGGGGGGCCCTGCAGAGAGGCCTCAATAAATTGGAGGGTTGAGCAGTCACCAACCAAGTGAAGGTCAACAAGGAAAGTGTCA
>JAOTQP010001546.1:55889418-55968559 GCA_026413545.1 Cichladusa arquata
CTGTAGCAGTTTTCTTTCTTTGTGAAAGCAGCACAATGTCCTGAAGCAATTCTTCTTGAGTTCAAATCTCCATTATGGACATGGACTGTGGAATTCAAGAGGCATTTAAGTATTCGTAGCAAAAATGTAATTTAGGTCTACTTTGAGTTCTGTATATGAACAAATGCTGAACACAGAGATGGTTTTGAACTGAGGCTCACCCTAGTTAGAGTGAAATGCTTTTTAGTGGGAGGGTTGTCTCTTGCCTAAGTAGAGAGCCCCTTGAAACATCAAGAGTCTGAACATTTACTGTGCTGTGGGTGATACCCATATCATCCACAGTTTCTATCAGTTAAAGTAAAGACTTTGTACTTAGTTTTGCCAGGTCCCAGAGAAGTACCCTAACTACTGACTTAGGAAGAAGTCTCCATCTATGTTGGGTAGAAGGTGGTTGGCATGGCAAGAATGATCAAGAAGTTTCATCAAACCAAAGCAAAAATCCTTGAAATACAAACTGTTCTCATAATGTACTTCCATTTTTCAGTTCCATTTCTGCTGGCAATCCTATACCTCCACTCCTACTGTCTTTACCTTTAATGAAATTCTAGTAAATACTGCCTCTTCCTTTATCTTCATTTTAGGTAAAGCTTTCAAATTGGGAATATTTGGCTGACTTTTTGTAAAATATGTAAGTAGAATATGTCTAATTTTTGTCTTTTTAAGGGAAAAAACACACGGACTGAAAGGGGACATCTGAGGATTTGCTGTTTGATTACCTTGCAAGCAGAAATACAAAAGTCAATATCAGTCAGTGAGTTTCTCCCTTGTACTCAATAACAACTCCTAGTTTTTTTTATTAAATGCATTTGTATTTCAATTTACAGTAAGGGATGGGTGTTTGTGTATACACAGTATTATGAGTAATTGTTGTACTGCTGGACCTTGATTTTTTTTTTTTTTAACCTATACTCAACCTGTTGAACACTTGCTTCTTTAAAATCACATCTTACATAAGCCCCTGAACTGCTTTTTTCAGTAACTGATAAATTTTTGATATGTGATTAGGATTTTGGCCTTCTGAAACCACCAGTCTTCCACTCTGAAATGTGCCTTGTGCTGTGGCATTGCCTTATGCTGTCTGCATTGCCATCCCTAAAGTCATGGAAAGGATCTAGTGTGATTGTAATGTCACCAGCAGAGAAGATTGAGGATTCACAGAACCTAAATTTACATAAGGCTTTAGCTAGTCTACCTGGAAGTTCTTACCACACAGATTTTTTGCAATTTTCTGGAACTTAAAAATGCTAGAAATATTTGCAGTTTTAACAGTCACATAGGGTTGAGAAAAACATTTTCTTCTGCAACTTTAAAGGGCTACCTTGTTAAGTTTCTGGAGAAAGTTTGCAGAAGGGTTGTGGAAAAGTTGAACAGATGTAAGATAATTTTACTCTTCAAATATTGTCAGTTTGCTTCTATGTTTTTCATATTTGCTGTTCTTAAACTTCTGTTTCATACTGAAGTAGTTTTGGTGCACAAATAAAAGTTGTGGATCAGGAAAGCTTTCTTTTGCAAAGTGCCTTGCAGTCCTTCAATACAATCAACAGGAATGTACTTGCATAAATAATGTTGACATGTATAGGGCATGATGTTTCTGAATTATCTGGATGATGTGCAGGCAAATAGCACCATCCTCTGGCCTTATAACATTAGTTATGAATTAAACCTGAAATTGCTATTTGTTATTTTTGGAAATTCGATATAATTCTAATAGAACGTACATATTGTACTTTCGGTTTTACATACTCATTTTGGGCCAAGGTTTAACAGAAATTCTGGTTATTTGCATGGGCTCTGAGTTCTGTTCAATTAAGTGACTGGCTAAAGGGAATATCTTTTTAGGGTTATCCTGCCCATAGTGCTGACTCTGCTCTTTGCATGACCATTTATGGTAGGAAGTTGGACTTCAGAAATACCAGACTGAGCTTTTTGTAAATCTCAGTGAAAGACAATTCACAGTCATTTAGGAAAAATTCGTTGAGTTAGAAAACACCACCAACGACTTACAGTTGTATATCTGGGGGAGAGCAAAGGTGCTGTTACAGAAAAACTGCAAATGTCTAATAAATTATTTTTATAGGAGAGCTTAGGTTCAGTTACGGATTGAGAACGGGTATCATTGGCATTGCTAGAGTGCAGAGCAATACACCTCCCACAAATTAGGTTTCAGTAGTTACAGGATGAGTTGTGCTGAGTTACAGTCGTGTGAAGGACTGAATTTTAGTCCATTGAACTATAAGCAGTAGGTATGAGAAATATCACAGGGACATCCTTTTGAAAAACTTGGTGGATGAGAAAGTTGCTGTTTGATTGCTGAGTTCCTATTGGACCTTTACGCATTTTCTGTATCGGAAACATCAAAAGGAGACAGCTGATGTTTGGGTACTCTCAAAAAGAAAACACGCACCACCCCCTAGTCCACCTTTCTGTACAGGAGATCTCTGCTCTTCTACAGGGGAGGTGTTGGCTTAGTGAAACTGGAAATCTTAAGAGTTTTGCTACAGCATCAGTGCCTGTCTTTCCCCTAACAGATTAACCATGAATGCAAACCAGACTAATTATCCATGTTGCTGGGAAGACTGTATCGATGGTTTACATATAGAACTGCTCTGTGTGTTGCTTAAACATAATACAACATTCCAACTTTTATGAAATTAAGCATCCAAATATTGAGACATACAAGTTTAAGTTGTGAAAATGCTGAATGCTCCCACTTGTAATAGACATGAGTAAAATCTTTTATGTAGAAATCTACACTGTTCTCTGAGACATGTTTCGGTGGCAAAATTTAGATACTCTAAATGAAATGTACATCATTCAGTGGAATGATTGCAGTAAGGAGTTGCTGGGAAAAGTAGTTTTAGTAGGTAACCTTAATTTTGTGCTGCTTGCAGGCTTGGCCATGTGTAATTTAAATAAGTCCTGATGGCTAGAAAATTCTCACAGGAAGATGTTTGTTTCAGGTGAGAAGAGCAAGACAATGCAGCTGTAACTGACTGCTGGATTCTGTATCATTTGGCTTCATTCAGGGAGGTAGTATTGATGACAAGAGACATGGTGAGACTCCAGAAATTTTGGCTGTGTTTCAGACAGGAAAGAAAATATGTTGTTGCCTTGCTCTAACACATTCCACTTCATCCACTTCAACCTGATTCAACATCTGTGTTTGTGTCCTTCTAATCCTCTAACTTATTCAGTTGTGTTCAGTTTTTTTGTTGAATTAGTCTTTGTGCCCTAAACACAGTATTCATTTCCTCATGTCATTCCAGATTTTTTATTGCAGTTCCATTTTTCTACTTCATAATTTCATACTCTTTTATCTAGCCATTTCCAGTTTCCTACCTATTTTTCCAATCATTGACTGTTATTATTTTCCATGTTTGCTCTTTTCCAGTCATAGCTGGCATTTGCTTTCAGTTCTGCTCATTTTCTGCTTCTTTTCTTCATGTTTATCTCTGCATGTAACTTGTCATTGTGTATGTGAACTCTTACTTTCTCCTTCTCCTTATACATGTTTTTTCCCCAAGTTAGGTTTTTAACTAATACTGTCTGTTTTTTTTTTTTTTTTTTTTTTTTTTTCCCTCCCATGGTCACTCTGTCTCTCATTTCATCTTCTCTGCTTGACTGATTTTCGTTCTTCTAGTCTTTGTCTGTCCTTGATAATCTGTGTGTCTTGCTGCTTGCCAGTTCTCCCTATATTGTTTTCTTCTCTTGCCCTCCAGTTTTGTTTGTTTTTATGATTTATCCAGTTTGTTGATGTGGAAACTATGGAGACCACGGGAGAGGTAGAATTTGAGTTCAGGTGACACAGTTGTGAGCACCCTGGACAAAGATGGTTGTAGCAGCTACATACTGAATGTTGATGAAGTGTTTCAGGGATTTAGTTTTTAAAACTTAAGCCATAAGAACATGTGCAAACTGTTTGCTGAGGCAAAATCAAGTGAGTTTTCAGAATGTGGAAAGATCACTTGAAGGATTTAGTTTATGCAAATAATACTTTCCTTAGGTGCCATTTAAAAAAAAAATCTTCCGCTGTATCTTTTATCTTCCAGTTTGTTTGTTCTCCCTGTTTGGAAGTTAAAAAAAAAGAAAGATCAGCCCCAAGCAGGACTCTCACTTGAACAAATTAAGTTTTGGACTAGAGATGTCAATTTGCTGGAAGCTGCAAACATTGAAAGTAGAGCCAGAGAGGTGAGGAGTGCCAGCTGGCTATAGCAGGCTGCCAGCCCTTCTGACAGTGGCTGCTGCACACCCAGTTGTTGCAGCTACATGTCGTGAAGCAAACTGTTCTGGAACTTCAGTCTTGGGGTAGCAAGTTGTGCTATTTGTGTGTTGTGGATCCCAGAAAACTGGCCCATGATGGAGAGACTCAGGAATATCACCACTCAAGAACCTGCTGTATCTCTCTTCTTTCTTGCTGTATCAAACCTTAAGAACAAACAAAAAAAATTCTTGTAGTTAGGTGCAAGTGAACATTTTTATTTTCAGCATTTTTCAGTGAAAATGCCTACTCCCAATTTAGTGAAAAAAAATCATATTCACCATCTGAAACTTTGCAGAGAAGGTAATAGTTATAACAATGAGACCAAGTTACCTGGAAAGCCCCCGATTGTGGTTTCTATTAGGAAATAACCTTTCTTTTAAAAAGAAAAAGTTCAGGGTTCTTGTTTGGAGAATTGTTTTCAGTAATATCTTTAGAATGGCTGTGTCTCATCACTGGGTGGTGACTTAGCAAGTTGCCTTTTCTGTTGTTTTGGGCTATTGCACTAGTTTTGGAAGTGCTGTGGATGTTCAGTAGCATCCACTTGTATATTATGGCTCATAGTAGCATAATGTCGTATGGTTTTCTAAAACTGGATATTTTGAACCAGTTTAAATACTGAAGTTTGCATATAGAAGGAATTCTGTAAGTTGAAGTTCTCACACATGCAGACTTTGCAGAAGTTTTTTGGGTGGGTTATGTGACATGATTTTTTAGATATTAATATAAACCTAGATATATGTGGGCAAACAGGTGATACATGCTTCTGAGCGTGGAATTGTGTGGTATCTACATGTGTTTGACTCACTCATGCGTAGTCAATATTTGAAATATTTTCACAATTATAGGGTCTTAAAAATAGTTTAAAATCATAGCACAGCATATAGGAAGGGAAGTATTATCTTGAGAGGAGCCTCGGTTATTAATTCTGCTTTTCAGACAAAACTGTGTCTTCTCATGGCATGTGCACCAAGCTCATGACATGGTGCACAAAACCAGTGCCCTGGTTTTTTTATGTAATTGGTGGCTGTTGCTGTATAATTAGCAGACAGAGGTATAAGTGGCTTGTTTGTGGTTATATAGAAAGTCTGTAGCAGAGGAAGGGATGCAAACTGTATCTTACAGATTAGAAAGCGTGGTGTTGCATGTGTGGTTTTTTTTCATGGCAGTGCTGGTTTAAGCAGCATTAGGAGGACCTGCTTAAGTGGCTTTATTCTGTCTCTCAAGTGTCAGTCAAATGTAAGATCCTCAGCCCCATTCAAAATTGAAATAGTATGCAGCTGCTTTCAAGTGCACATCTGTTTTTGAAAAGAGAAGATTCAGTATAACCAATAAAAATGTCAAAAGCATTCAATGCAAACTGCCTACAGTTAATTGGAACATAATTCCCTTGAAGGTGTGATTTTTTGCTAGGGCTTATATACCATTAGTAAGTTGGTTTGTAAGCCGTGGATTTATTTAAATGGGATTGCCATCTGAAAAAGCATAGGATCAAGGCATGCCTGAATTGACACTTGTCTGTTTCTCAAGCTGAATTCAGGCACATGAAATGTTCTGGTTCATTGTATCAGAAACAGGCTTCTCTGTGCAATGGGGTAGTTCAATGTAAAGTTTCAGTACCAGTTTAGAGTTTGTGTGAAAGACTACTTGGTAGGAGAAGCTTCTGTGTATAGGAATTGAAAGCAGTGGCATTTTGTTACTGCTGTTAGAAAGATATGGTCATCTCAACAAAGTCAGTGTGGATTCAAATACAAAGTGCTAGTGTGCATTTCTCCAAATATACCAATATCCATTTGGATCAGCATGTCCTTCTTGAGAGAATGGCTGTTTAACAGACTCCTCCTTTCATTTACCTCTAAACTACCTGGGAACAGACTAGACTGTCAGTCAATGCTTCCATTTACTGAAACCTTCCATACCTCCAGCAGAATTAGAGCAAAGCTTAATTTTTATGTTGCTTTCACTGTTAAGTATGTATATGAACCAAAAGTGAAAAAAGGACTTATCAAGCCTGTTATGTTTGATAATGTAGCAAGAGTAATCTTTTGATTTGTTTGTACAGATCTTCTACAGGTACTACTTACAACCAATTTTAGAAAAGAAATCCAGAGGGAGTTGCTCACAGTAAAGGGCGGTGGTTGACTAAATCTGTATACTTTTGCTATTCCATCTTGAACATCTAGAGAGACTGTGTTAATTTTTAAAGACAGTCCCAATGTTTTGCTTCATTCCTGCATTTGTATTTGTCTATGTCGTCATCATTATCATCATCTATGTATATCAACCTGCAGATACTTTATTGTGCCATCTGATTTTGGGATTGTACTGCTAACAATTTTGAAATTATATCAGGTGTCATTAGTAATACTTTTTGACTAAGTCAAATGTCTGTTAAGTCAGGAGACCAACTGGCAGGCACAGGAAAGGTAAAAACACGGCCAAGAATAATAGAAGAGTACTTTGCCAGGGTTGTATTGGAGTAATGGCAGTGCAGGTCTGTTCCCTTTGGTGTTTGGCTCATCCCAGTTTAATACTGGGACAAGGTTCATCAGCGCACTTTTAGTTTTGTAGTAGTGTTTGACTTGTAGCTGCAGTGTGCTTTAGCCTAGGTACTCTAATGTCACTGCAGTCTAAATACCAAATACGTCTCTGGAAGCTACATTCCTTAAAATAGGCTAGAAGGGTGGGGTTCTGAACATTCTGAATTGCGAGAACTATCGTGCTGATAAGCCTTTAAGGTTTTACGTTTTAATTTTCAGTTTTAATTTTTATAATTTATAAATGTATATTATATGTTTCTGTGGAAGGAAGATTTTTAAATTTTCCTGATATTAAGTCAATCAGTGCATTTACTTGTAGGGATACACACTTAGATTTACTTCTTGCAGTGTTTAGAGTAGTGAAATGTAATGAGGTATTGGGACTTCTTTTGGAGTTTGTGAGTGATATATCTGTTTTTATTTTATCTGTACTCTAGATTTAGGAAATGTATTGCTGTTGAATTACCTAGGTATGTGTTTGAGAATGTCCAAATGGCAGTAGGCATGGAGAACTTTATGAAGACCTTGGCAAAAATCTGTATATGCTTGTAATGCCTTCCCTTCAGAAGTTTATTTTCCACAGCTGCTCGTCATAATCAGATTGGGATTACTGTTTCCACATTTTTTCTGGGTTTGTACTACACTTCAGTTGCCATAGGGTACCCTGCTTGTAGATTAAGAAGTGTTTTAAGAATTGTATCAGCTTTGTGCATTGACTTCCTTTTAGTTCCAAGGTGCAACTTACGGATTTGCATGCAGTCTTTAAAGTGCCAAATAGCTTTTGCTTTGCCTGCTAGAGCAGATAAGAATTTATCATGTAGTTTTCTCCGGTTCCCTATAGATTAGATAGTAAAGTATACTCCTTTCCCAGCCTTCTGTCCTTTGTAATGAAGCCATAATTATTAATCTTTAATGGCGCCTGCAATGCATAAAAGACAGACTTGGTCCTTATCTCAAATGTGCTGCTTGATTTTATTGTACTTGGTTATAAAAACATTGAAGGCAGAAAATTGTATTTGATGCTTCTATCAGTAGTGTTACTAATAATTCTTGCCTTGCCTTTTCATCTGTTTGAATGTCGCCATTCTGGGATTACTTCTATGGTTTGATTTGTCTTTATATGATCCCAGTCTGCTTCCTTGCTCCACCTATGTTTTAGCATTTATTTATTTATATAATTATTGTTATTGCTATAAAACTAAAGTATATATATAAATAAAGACAAGAACCATCCAAACTGTCAGCTTTAATGGACTATTATTTCACTTTCTCCTGTTGTGATTTTAGTTTTGTATCTTTCAACTTGTAGTGGTTCCTAAATTCTAGTTTTAAGTTTTTTTTCTCTCTCAAATACTCCATGTGTTGAATGTATTTAGTCTCCTTGTACAATTTAACTTGGAGTCTGTGTCAAACACTGCAACATTATTTATACAGAGTAAAGCTTAATTTTGAAATTGATTAGAGAAGGTATATTTTGTAAAACCTTTGACTTTTGAACAAATAGATTGCAAGTTATTTTCAAGTCATATAATACTAATTTTTGTCTTTTCTTTCAACTAATCTCATTTCAATTTAATTGTGCTTTTAGTAATTATTAGTTCCTTGTAGCCAGATTTTGAACATGGTATTTTCTGAGAATTCAGCTTTGAAATGACATGTAAAGCATTCATGTTTACCTGTCAGTTGAAAATTATGTCTGCTTGAAAATGTTAGAATTGATGCAGAAAATATCATACCAATTTGGCAACAAAAGTAATGTAATTTTTACTGTAAATGAAGTGTTTACTTATTAAAAAATGCTATAGGTGATCTCTTTAAGAGCTTGAAGATGAAACACAATCTTTGTGCATCATTAATAGGCCCTGTCCAGTGAGAATTTTATATTCTGAATATTTATATTTGTTTGTTACATGATTTGAGATTCCTGTAAGCCATGCTTTCTGTTGTTGCCTTTATTTCTCTTACTATGGTTTCTTATTTGTATGCAACTATTAATAAACCACATACAGACTACTTCTTCCACAGATCTGCAGGTGGCATGTAAATAAATGAGTATCAGCAGATAAGACAAGTGAGGGAGATGAAGACCAAGTCATCAGATAAATGTCTCCATCTGTATTGTGATTGTTTGATTTTTTTTGTTTGCTGTTGTAGACATGTCTGTGGTATTCTGTTTCCTTGCCTGAAATCTTCAGCAGCCTTGACCGCAACCATTTATGTAACCTGCAAACCAATATGATCTTGTGGTTTAAAGGTGTAGCCGTTGTGCTTTAGAAGGAAATGCAGCATTAATGTAAATGAGTAGGGCCAAATGGCTCCAGCAGTTCATCCAAGTGTAGTATATCTGAAACACTTGAAAGAGTAACTTGGTATTCACTTGACTCTTGAATATCCAAATTGGTCTAATACTGGAAGTGTAGTGGCATTTTTCTAATTTTCAGATACACTTTTAGGTAAAGCGTGTTTAAAAATTGCAGCTTAATTCTGAATTTGGGCTATTGTTTTGCTTTGTCACGTGTAGCATCCTTCAGAACACAAAGTGCAGCAGCTGTCACAAATGCTGTAAAGCAGGAAGTCTTTTTCCTTGAAGGAAGAAGGGATCCTAACATAATAACAAGGGAACTGTGTAAAGAAAATGGCTAGTTTGCTTCTTTTATATAAACTCCTCCTCTGCAGAGTAAATAATATCTTTTTTTTACAGCTTGATAAGAAACTGATAGCACTGTAGTGCTATTAGTTGTGCAACTGTTTTCACAAAATTAAGAATGAACTTTAATTCTGTTTTAATTTAAGTTATGGTAAAAGTTAATGTGTTTTAAGTAATTAAGTTTCAAGGTACTTATTTCTAAATAACCTTCAAATTAGCTAGCTTTGGAGTTTTGCTTGGTTTCTTGAGTGTAAATCAGTATGAGAACTCTGTTTTCAGGTTTTAGGGAAGGCTTTGCAGCCCACACATAGCTGGTGCTGCTGCTAGCATTCCATGAGGTGGACATATTTTGTTGCTTTACAGTGTTAACAATGTTAAGGCAAAAGAAAAGCTCTGAAGAGGAATTAATCCAATCATCTAGTGAGCACCTACAAACTATTTCTTAATTTCACATTGCATGAAATGCTTCTGATGTCCTGCAGAGCTGCTTCTAGTAAAGCTCTAATAAATGCACAGTGTAGGTGTCATGTGACTGCTTGGAGATAGAGGTGATATTTTCACAATAGATCTAACTGTAGATTATTTTGATTAATTATGCAATAAGACACTGAAATGTGTGAGTTGGTCATGAAGGACTGGTATCGTTGGGTTGGAGAGAGGTAATGGGACTTGTTAAACTTTAACACCTGTTAGTCACAACCTTAAGTTCAAACTTACTTTTTGTCTATTACTAGGAAAAACAAGGGATTCCCAGTCAGCCAGAATGGAATCTGAAATTGTGCCAAAAATTACCAAAATGACAGTGTCTGGAAAGAAACAATCTATGGGATTTGAAGTTCCATGGTAAGCCAAGCCCTCATACATCAAGGTACATCAGCAGCTTTTCTTTCAGATTGATGCACCTGTAGCAAATTTTCTTATTTTTTCTATTTTTCATAGCAGTTTTAGTGTCACTCTTCAGAACTAACCATCTCAGCTTCTTGTTTGACTCAGAATTACTTTCAGAATATGGTACCTCACGTTTTGAGTTTAACAAATCCTTTCACTATGAATAGTGCATAGAGATATCAGGTAGTCAGATTCTTTAAACATCCGCTTCATAGAATACTGAACTTTCTTGGTGTTCGTTTATTTTAAATTTAGTTCTCTAAGTGGAATTATGAAATCAATAAATCTTAACTGTAATTGCTTGTTCTTCAAAGGAAGTTATATATTTAAGAATAGTTGATGGGGAAAACAATCACTTATGGCTAAACCTTGCCTTCCTCTGCAGCTTTTATTAACTTTAACAGGTGTGCAGGGTGCAACTGTTGTAGAGTTCGGTTCTACTTGTGCTCTATAACAAGAGTGGTTCTAATTTTATCCTGACTTGGAACTGTTGAGCAAGAAGACAGACATCTGAATCAGAGTCTACCTACCGCAATAGCCAGCATGGAATAGTTAATGAAATATATAAGGGCAGGGCATGTATGTCGGGAACATGGTCCATGAAATATCATTGTGTAGTGTTCTGTGGCTCCCCACAATTTTTATTTATTTATTGGTTTTGTCTATTTGTATTAAAAATGGTTAATGTACTTTACTTGCTTAGGCTCCCTTATTCTGTTTTTGAACCCAGTCCTATAATAGCCATCTAATGTGTGGCAAGAAATTCTGTAGTTCATCCTGAGGTCAAAAAATTCTCAAGTGTAAGTGTCAACATCCCATACTCATCTTGCAGTGTTAGTAGTTCTGATCTGGAAAGCATTTTGAGGAGTAAGGGGACAGCACAGTCTTTATCTTGCAGTATCTTGTGCATGTTTGATAACTGAGTAGAAAGCAGTTTTATCTACTTAAGCACATTTAATAAAAGATGTGAAGCTGATGTCATTATTCCTTTGTACTGCTGAATGTAATTGCTGATAGTTATCACCTTTATTCGCTCTCCTTAGATGCAATAAGCTCCAAATGACAAATTTCTGGGACTTTCAAAATATTTTGTCTGTACTGTTTGAGATTTGCAATATATAAAGGTTTTACAACTGTACTCATGTAGTTCCAGGCACCTTCATCTCTTATGTTCCTATTAAACTTCTTAGAAGTTGGGAGTTTTTCATGGGGACTTTTGTGTAGTAATTTAATTTGGAAAGAAGTTTAGAAAAAGAAAGGAATATTAAGTGAGTGAGGAAGATCTGCCAGCTAATTTTAAGTAGTTATAATTGATTTTTTTTTTTTAAGAAAATCTGTTATAATGGCTATTTAAAACATTTGTTTCTGAAAAAGACCAAATACAGAATATTGTATCTCGTACTTAGCATGTGTGCCTGTTCCTCAGGGAAGGAGGAGATAAGAAGAATGCTTCCTGTAGACTAAAGTAATTCTTGGATAGGCTAGTGATAACTCGGTCTCTGATGAAAGGTGGTTGTCTCCAACATGATTCTCAGCCATTCTGATTCTTTTCAGGGACACTGACATAGTTTGTATCATGCTTGCTTATGGTTCAGTGGCAAAAAAGCGATTAAGTCTTCAGGACCTGTGAGTAAATCCTGTAGATAAATCTTTAATATTGCTCTTGTGAGACCCCATCTGGAGTGCTGCATTCAGTTCTGGGGTTTTCAGCACAGGAAAGACATGGACCTGTTGGAGTGGGCCTAGAGGAGCCCACCAAGATTATTAGAGGGATGAAGCACCTCTTCTATGAAGACAGCCTGAGAAAGCTGAGGTTGCTCAACCTGAAGAAGGGAATGCTTTGGGGTGACCTTATTGCAGCTTTCCAGTACCTAAAAGGGGTATATAAGAAAGATGGGGACAGACATTTTAGGAGGGCTTGTTCAGACAGGACAAAGGGTGTAATGGTTTTAAACTGCAATAGAGTCTAGATCATATGTAAGGAAGAAGTTTTTTACAGTAAGGATGTTAAAATACTTGAACAGGTTCCCCAAAGAAGTGGTGGATGCCCCACCCATGGAAATTTCAAAATCAGGCTGGACCAGGCTCTGAACAACCTGATCTAGTTGAAGATGTCCCTGCTCATTGCAGGGGGTTTGGAGTAGATGGCCTTTAAAGACCCCTTCTAACCTAAACTATTCTGTCATTCTGTGATTGTGAAGATGGTTTTTATTCATCTCCCTTAGTGGTGCTGCTGAAATACTACTTGAAAAGAAACTTCTTTTTGCTGTAGAAATTGGATATACATTAGGTATATTAGCTTTAAGTGGGAGAAATAGGTAAGAAGTGGAATGATTTGTAAAAGAGCATGAGATTTGGAGCACAGCCAATCAATGGAAGAAGATCTGGAAGAAGATACAATTTAAATGGTAAAGTTACCTGCGTGTCTTAAAGACCCCTTCTTCAAGGTGTCTGATGAGGGCCTCCTTTCTTCTTTTGTCTAGCAGACTGCCATGGAGGCACTGCCAAGGCCTATGACCTTGACTTTATAGAAGCAGAGAATCATCTCTTTCTAAACTTGAAAAACAAAACATGAACCTCCACCTCAATTCAGTGAGTGTTAGGATTGCATTTTTTCTTCTGCAGTTACCTTCTGGATTAATGGCAGGATAAGGATAACCTGTTAAGGAACAAAAGGAATCTGTGTTTATTAACGGCTAAGAAAGACTTGCTCCTTTGACCCTTTTCATAACTTCTCTAGCTTCTTGTTTCATTGTTAATTTACTGCAGGGTGTTCATAGTAATACAGGTTTTTAAGTACATAGTTTATGTCACTGTAGAAACCAGTAGAAATTACTCAAAGCGTTCCAAATGGATTCTGAAACATCTGTAACTGTGCCCCCTACTTTTACGTCAAAATATTTGTATGGTGCTGGTGCAGATACCATTAGAAGGAAATTGTATAGTGCATATGAACTAGTTTTTGTTGTTGCACATATGGGGTCTTGGAGGTAATTTTTGGACCATGTTTTTAAAAGCAGCAGCCTTGCATTAGCAAAAAACCCCATTCTTTGACTAACTATACAGTCTATGATTCAGTCTTGTTACGAGGTATAACCTCATATTAATCAGTGAATCTTATTTGAAATGGATGGATTATTAGCAGTCTTTAATTGCTTTGAGCATTGATTGCCTTTATTGCTGGATATTCTTAGTAGGATTGTCAATGGAAAATGGAGTTTGCTGGTAAACTGATGCTCTAGCAAAACTGTTTACTGGGCTTTTTCTTTCTGTTAAGTAATAAAGGAAGCCAGAAGAAGTTGTGACCAAAAAAGGGTTGATTAGTTTAACTAGTCTGACCAATATTTTGTAATTAATAATTTTGAAAGGGGAAATAAATGTAGACATTTCTGTAATGACTGTAAGTACTCCGAAAGAGTCGGTTGTGTAAAAATAATTCACCCAGCATCCAGACTAGAAGATTGAAAATCATGTTTTAAAGCTAAATTCTGAAGAGTTAATATTGAGCAGATGAGCTTTCAGGTTCCTCTTTGAATGTGTGGTGGTTTGAACCTTTCAGTGCTTGTGGGAGATTGCCTTCTAACACATCTTATAGCAATATATGTTGTATTTATTAATATTCCCCAGAAAACAGTAATGTAACCATAACATTTTATTCAGTTTACTGTTATAGTCCTTGTTGGCAAGACAGCCTAGGAAGTTTCTGGCCTGACAGTTTTGACTAAATGTTGGTCCTTGCCAGGCTTTGGTTTGTCTGCTGATTTCCAAAGGAGCTGTGACAGGCTGTTTTGACATTTGTACCTGAATTGCTGAGGGTCAAGCTTTCTTGAGTACATCATCTCAGTGTGCATGCAAGGTTCTTGATAGTTTTGTCCTTTCAAATAAGTTGAGTTGCATAATCAGTCAATGGCTCCATGTTACCAGATAGCAGTGGTTGGCAAACTGAGACTGCTTTTAGTAGTTCCATCATGTTCTCAAGCAACAATGCAAGCAATATTTTAGGGAAGTGGTCTTCTTCCAATATAAGTTTTCCTTCATATGAGAGGTTGTCATGGCTCAGACTAAGCTGGAACTTTGCTACCAAAGATGCTTTCTAGTGCAGTTGACTTCAGCTTATATTCTCAACTGCCTGCACTAGTGACATACTAGCTACTGCCTTCTGACAGGAATTTTCAATTAAATAATTTTGAAAAACCTTGTGGGAAGAGGCTAGCTGAAGAGCATTTCCAATGTCATTCATTTTGTGAGAAATGGAGCTCCTTAGTATTTTTATGAGCCATTATCAAGCTTTCAATAAAATACTCATCTGGTTGCCATGAAGCATAACTAGGTTTCAGGGTCTCACTGTTGCATTTCTCTTCATGTGCCTCCATGAGACTGGAATTTAATCTACCCACTTTCCTGTTTAGGAACCTAGCAATAAACTTGCTCTCCCTTTCCCTGAAAAAGCTGAATTGTGTTATTAGGGATACTCTGTAAGTAGATCATTTGCTCTGTCCATTCTGATGTTTCGTCTCTGAAATGGCAAGTCTGGGTTTATTGTGGCACAAGTTGTTTCCAGGTTTCCAAAACACAGTAATATCTGAAAGTTTTAAACTCTAGCAATGTGCTGACTGTTCAAATACTGTACCCTTGAAAAAGTAGCAAGGCCTAATGATGACTGGAGCCTTGTTTCACTCATTTCATTTGTATCTAGCACTTTTCCTTTGCACCACCCAAAATAAAAGCTATTTGGCAGCCTTAAGCAGTGGTGGTTCCAATAAAAGCTGTGTAGAAGTGAGAGAGTACTTACTGCCTCTGGCAGTAACCATGGTTCTTTCAGGTGCTATAATCAGTTTGAGTTCCACCACACAAAATCCATCCTGTTTTGGGGAATCCTTACTGACATAGGGTTTGGCCTCCAGGAAGATCTTAGCATCTGGTATTGGAAAAATAATCATTACCTAGTTTAACAAAATAAGATTTAGAGGCTTACAAATAGCCTCTCTTTGAAAATACATTCTTGTCTGTTAATAGGCTGATGTGACAATGCCTGAATATATTTTGCAAAGCTATAGAAAAATATGAGAGTTGTGTTTTTGGGTCCCATTACTTTCAGCTTTATCTAAATAACTGCCTTTTAATTTTTTTTTCACTTCTGAAAATTTGATTTGGGAAGAAATGCAGACACTGAAAAGGGGAGAAAACTATTGTCAGCTGTAAAAGCTTCTTTGATAGGACTTCTTATACAAATAACTTTCTCCAGAACTTCAAATATTAGACTTTCAAGGAAGAAAACTTGATACCAATGTAAAATACCATATTTGCATTTCAGTGTGACCTTTACATATTGGCACTAGTCCCGGTACTTCAACGTGAGCATGCTAGATATTATGCTGAGACTGAACTGAAGTTTGCCTGAAAAAAGGGAAAAAGATGGAAGAGTCTTAATCCTGATGAAAATTGTCTAATGCAAATTAATTGTAAATATATGAGGCTCTCTTAAATGATTGATATAAATATAATATTTGATTAAATAACGAAAATTATTTGGTATACTTTACATCATTCAGATGATTTTAATACTTCATTAAAATATGTAGAAAACTTTAATACCACAATTCTCTGTATATTTACCCTCTATCGACTTGTTTCCAGTCTGTTTTCATGAAATAAAATTTCCCTGCAGAAACATTGGAGAAAATAATTGGTTTGCCATTCAAAAGTAGATTTTCAGCTAAAACTTAATGTACTATTTAGGGAATTTTAAAGGCAGAGGCTTCTGCTCAGACTTACAGAAATGCGCTTACCTTTTCCAGTAAAAAAAAGCATGAATAGTTGTAGTGACTTTTTTTCTCTGTGGAATAATTCAATGTGTAATCAACTTTCTTCATGGCTACATGTGAAGCAGTGATGACCAGCTATTGTTTTGGTTTAGAGAATCAAGTGTTATAAAGGTTATTCAGCCTGTCAAGCTGCAATGCTTTCTGTAACATTGGAGTGATAGTTGGTGATACAGAACAGTTGACTTTGCAGTGTGAATTCTAGAATATCAAGACTGTGTGACCCAAGGCAGTAGTTTGATAGAAACTTGTCCTTCTCCTACAAGTGGTTTAGAGTATTTTGATAGAATAACTTCTTTTTAGAAAAGACTTTAAAACAAAAATATAAATAAGACTTTATGCATCTATATTTTATTTAATATCAAATAGATTTTATACAGAATTGTCTATCCATTATGCAGAAGCACAGGTACCAGCTATACCCCTGCAACCATCACGGCTGGCACAAAGAAGGTTGTTTGCTTAGCTAATTTGGGAAGCATGCCTGGGTATCCAGCCTTGAGGCAAGAACCTGACCTTGGGTTTTTGGAACTGTAGCCAAAAAAATGAGTGTTGGAATTTCTGCTCTGGTCTCAACAATCAAGAGCAAAACTTGGCTCTGGCTTTATGAAAAGGTGTCAAAATCAATCAGTTTGCTGCAGTACTGATAACACAGGTGGGTTCTGAAACTTGGGGAAGAAGGGGAAGCCATAAAATGTCCCATGTTACTTAGTGCTGTAATGAGAGGCTTAAGTTTGCATTTGATCTGAACATTTCTAATGTTCAATTTTTTAGTTCATAACTCTTCAACAGCTTTATTTAGTAGACTAACGTTAAGACTATTGTTCCATGAGATCTGTGTAATGGAAAGGGACGAACGCAGTGCAAATACTCCTACACAGACAGAAAATGAGAAGTAATGTCAAGTAAAAGCTGAGATGTCACAATGTGGGATTCTGAAGTACCAAAACAAACAATTTTGTTTGTAGAAGTTGAAAAGATTAAAACTGGATAGTTAATTGTGACGTGTAAACAGAAAGTGGAAAGTGAAGATTTCACTGTGGATGCGGAAATAATTGACTCTGAGAGTCTGCATGAACCTGTTCCAGAGAAAGCAGTCTGCAGCATGATGGTACTGATCTTGTTTCTTATATTAATGCCTCACCATGCAGCTCTGTCAGGCAATGGGAAAATTTTTGCTCTCTTTAAAATGTTGCTTAGTGTTTGTTTTTAGTGATCATCTTTGCTATGACAGGTAAAGAATAGCATCATATAATCTCAGAAAACTTGTGTAAATCAGGAAAATGCATTCATTTCAAAATCCAAATAAAAAAAGAGCGCAAGAAAATAACGTATTTAGGATTATTTATCATTAGGATTAGTGTGGTGATTTGTGGGTTAACGGTGTTAGAAAAAAGGGAGTTTGAGAGTCCAGATCTCTTTAGTTCTGGGTGCCTTGTTTGATGCATGAAAGAAATTTTTCTTCAATATTGATAAATCTTAACTCATCTGTTATAGTTCTATATAAGCATTGCACTTTAAATTGCAGCTTACATGTGCTTAATATAAACTCTTTATGTTATATTGGTTTTCTCAGAATAAAACATTACTGTGTTCAACTGTAGTAATGGTACTGTACGTGGAAACTGTTTCAGGATCTGTGCTTCGAAGTTGACTTGGGCTCTTAGTTCAGAGGAAACCTGATCTGTGGTAGTTCTGCATAATTGTCCTTTCCTGTTAAAGGAGGGGTCTGTGGAAAGCTTGTTTATCTGTTCCATGTATTTTACAAGATTTCTTCTTATCTTGCTTTTGTAAACAGTGCTGCTTTTCAGACAAGATGTTCAGAGCTGGTATCTGTGCAGTTTTTATCCAGCTGCTTCCATCTTAATGGGCTTATCACATATTCCTTGGGGCTTACATGATAGTGAAGGGAAAACTTAATTTCTCTCCCTTCTTCCTGTGTCTTCTTTGCCATTTGCATTCTTTGTTTTCTTTTTTCCCCTAGTGCGATTGCTGAGGAAAATGGCCACACTAATACACCACAGAAAGGACTGTTACCTGAAGATGCCACTGTAGCTTCTGGGGTACTTGAGGCTGTCTCAAAATCTACTCTTTCACCCCAAGTGGTGCAGGTTTCAGAAGAGCAGAATATGGTGCCTACTCCAGCAAAAAAGTCAAACAAGGCAAAACCACAAATAGATGTGAAAGCAGAGTTGGAGAAGAGACAAGGAGGAAAGCAACTGCTGAATTTGGTGGTAATAGGTAATACTGTTAAATTACATTTCTGACAAACATAAAGACTGCCTTGATTGAATCTGGAAGTGATGTAGAAGCAAAACTGTCCTCAGTCTATGGAAGAGAAATCTCATACTGTTTTCAGTTGTATCTGCCTTTTTTGGAGGGATTGCATTCCGATGTCTTTGACTTGGACAGTGAGGTTGACTTTGCATCCCTTTGAGCATAGACAACATGTTTGGTTTGGTTTCATTGCTGCAGAGTGCACTTTTTAGCATGAATTTGGAATGCTCTGTGGCTGTTGTGCTAACTGGCTGTTACAATAAATTGTCTTCCTGTGTATCCGTCTCACTTATGAAGTTCTATGGGTTACAGAAGCATTATCAGTGCATGTGATGTTCATATGTTTAATATATTTCTTGTGCTATACCTAAATTGCATAAATGAATAAAATTGTTGTAATATTTATTTTCTTCCACAGGACATGTTGATGCAGGCAAAAGTACTTTAATGGGTCATTTGCTCTACCTTTTGGGAAATGTGAACAAAAGAACTATGCACAAATATGAACAGGAATCTAAAAAGGCTGGCAAAGCTTCATTTGCCTATGCATGGGTCTTGGATGAAACTGGTGAAGAAAGAGAAAGGTAGAAATACATTTTGATGGGAGTTACCTTTTTTTCTGTGTAAGAACAGCATTTGTTAGAAAATATTAGTCTGATAAACTAAGCATTGAAGTGTCAGTTCATCACGTGACTTACATTATTTTTAGAATAAAATCTACAAATTAATTAAATTAACAATTGTATTTGTATGCTTTATTAAAGGTCTTTATTAATTTGAAATATGAAATGTAAAATGAAATTTTTATATTGAAGTGAGCTTTCCGAATTACTATTTTTGATTGATTTTATTTTCTCTCTGCTCTGAGTTTTTTATTTAAAAAAAACACTTTCTGGAGTCATCTGTAAATGTTTGGGATTTTGGGGGGCTTTTTTTGTTGTTGGCATTTTTTGGTGATTAGAAGTAGCATACTAAAAGTATCTGCTACTACAAGATGTTTTGTCCCTTGAAAGTTCCTGTCTGTCTTGACTGTCAGTAAAGGGAGATGCAGATGACTAACCCAGATACAGACATATGTGTGGTAGGTGTTTGCATTTGATGAGATGGATCCTATCCTATGTGTCATACAGAACATGTGGATGTTAGTGAGATGTGGAACTGAGTCCCAGCGTGTAGCAATCCTTCCTTGGTAATCAGGAATTCTGCCTGCGGTTCTTTGCAAATGTGTAACTGTATCTCTAGTATCCTATACCGCCTATTTTTTTTAAACTTAGCTATGTTTCTCTGATACCTTTTTATGAAGAACTAAATACCAAAAGTATAATGAGTAGTGATTTAAATATGCAGTTCAGTTTTCATGTTCTTGCTGTGATTGTTGGGACACAGTCTATGGGTGCATGGTAGTACTGGAATTCTGGGTATTTTTCTTCAGCCCTGGATTTACTAAAAGGCAGCTCTAGAGGTCTTCTCTTCCAACATGCAGATATCCCTATGTTGAAGGCTTAATGTGAGAGATATGAAGTGTATAATTACATTATTGTCTTCTTAACAGCTTACTTTATATGTCTGAGAAGTTTTAAAGCAGTTTTAATGGTGCATTGCAAATATGCTTTGTTTAAGGGGAGTAACAATGGATGTGGGTATGACCAAATTCGAGACACCAACTAAAGTAATTACACTGATGGATGCTCCAGGCCACAAAGACTTCATTCCAAATATGATCACAGGAGCTGCACAGGTAAATATGGTCTAAAATGCTTTTTCCAGTATCAGTATTATTTTTAACTGCTTCTTAAATTGTTTTTTTTCTTTTAAAATCTAAGATTAACACCATTGATGGTGTTACCATATCTTTGCATTTTTTAAACTTAAAAAAGAATTTGTTTGATTAACATTAAAGGTAGATGCCTTTTTTTAATGCCAACATTTGGGAGGAGGGTTTTATTTTGCAAGTAATTTAATAATAAATTGCAGTTTGATAAAATCACATTTGAGCTTTGAAAGCTATTCAGTTGTGGTATGTGGCTACTCAATGAGTAGTTCTGTGAAAGTCTTGTTGTAGGTTGATCTGAAGTGATTTTGAGCTTAAAGAAAAAGGATTTATAGGTCAAGCAAAACACATTTTTCTGCTTTATAGTGTATTTTGTAGGGCATGAGAAGACAGATAAAGTTCATACAGAATGCATGCATATTGTCAAGAGGATATTTGCAGAGACTGCACGCCCCTTGTTTTAGGAACAGTAGGTGAAGTCAAAAGCATTGGACACTACCCATTGAATTCAGTATGGCACTTGCCACTCTCCTAAAGATAAGTTATTTGTGGAAACAATATCTCAGAGGTGGAGGAAAAATAACATGGTTACGTGATATAAAAAGAGTGATTTTTTTTTTCACTTAAAGGTACCCTTCTTTAAACAATTAAATTGGTTCTTCGAAGTAGAGATTTAATCAATTTTTTTCTCTGAAGCTAAGCTGTGGAGTGTGTCATAACTCTCTGAAATACGGGTTATATCTTAAGATCTTTGTTGAGTACTTGGATGAGTACTGCTAGTATGATCTTACTAGATAGAGAACTTCAATGTAGGAAGACTGGTTTGTTCTAAGTTCTGCTTTAGCTGTGAAGCAGAGCCTGGGTGAGAATTCAGACCTTGTGACCCAGTGGTTAGGCTGCAGAATAGTCAGAAGTTTGCAAATTATGGTGTAGTTCTTATACAGCCATCTATATGGCAGAATATGTGTTGTAGCAATTTTATGAGCTAAAATTAGAAGTGAATCTTTAGTTTCAGAGCAGTGGAAGATGTTGACTCAGATGTGCTATTTCTTTACAATTGTTGTTAAAATAGCTTTTTCTTTGGGGGGGAAAGGTAACCAGGCAGAAGTATTAAGAGAAGAGTTGCAGATCCCCCAGCAATTGTATCAGTTCAGCAGAAGACAAGGCTGACTGAATAAAGCTTGATATCTCTGTTCTAGCTCTCAGGGTGGATGGGCTGGTCTGTTCTGGAGCCTGTTAAGGAATCACTGAAACTTTGCAACTTTCTGTTGCCTATTAGAGTAGGCTCAGTGCTGAAGCAATGGCTGGAAATGGCTTTAGTGCCTTTTTATTGTGGAGAATGCTGTTAGGAGGTGAATCCACAACTGCTGTTATGCAAAATGCAAATCAACCTTATCAAGGCCAGCATCTGGCCTTTGATACACATTCAGTAAGTCCTGAGGTACTGTTTTTATAATTTATAATTTAGAAAATGCAGGGTGTCTTTTTTTTTAACGAGAAGTTCACTGCAATGCACTTCTCAGGCTGGGAGCTCTGAGGAGATTCATCAGTCATCCTTTTCCCATTCTCACACTCCTGCTGTCTCTGAGCTGTGGGGGTTTCATGCCTAAGATGGACTCTGTTCCTTTTCCTGGAATTCAGAAGCATAAGCATTTAAGGAAAGGAAGAAAGTGCCACTTTTTCTTCTCTCTTCCCATTATGCCCATCTCCTCAGTCCTCTGGAATTGTCTTACACCTGCCTGCTGACACCAGTACCTTTGTTGTTCACATCTGTTGCCATCACTTAGTACATGATGATGATCTAACTGGCAATTACTTACCAAAGCAGGAAAAGTACAAGAAATATTAGCAGCAATTGAGGCTAACAGCAAGATCTGTTTTTCCCAGTGCTTACATGCTGACTTTTGTGCAGTGCTGTAGACTATTTGCTCTTAGTGCTTTGGCAGAGGGTTTGTCTAGGTGATAAAGTAGGCGTCTTTGCCACCTTGTGATTTTGGCATGCTCTAGTGTCTTGAGTGGACTGTGAAGCATTCACATCCAGCATAGAGTCACCTGTACAGTACAACTGGTAGTCCCAGTTGTATAGTGTGGTGATTTGTTTGTAATTTTTGCAGCTTCTCACTAAGAAGGTGTACAGACTGAGGCAGGGAGAACTGGACATTGCGCTCCTACATTGTGTTCTAAAGCTTCTGAGCATAGGCTGCTTTTGTTTAGATCTGTGCAGCATCCACAGTGGGTAGATTGAAGGGGACAGGTTCCCCAAAACAGCAGCTATCCTGTGTTTAACCAGGAGGTGCTGGTTTATGACATAAGATGACATAGTGCCATAATACCTCACCAAAGTGGGTATGATACAGATAGGACTGAGCAGTTTCAATTACATTTGGAGCACGTCAGGATTCCTCCTGTGTAAAGTACATTTTGTGTGAAATGGTACTGATTGAGGTATTTACCCAGATTATTTCCAGCTCTTAACCTCTTTTGATTTTTTTTTTCTTTGTAATGTAGGCTGATGTGGCAATTTTGGTTGTGGATGCCAGCAGAGGAGAGTTTGAGGCAGGATTTGAGACAGGTGGACAAACTCGAGAGCATGGATTATTAGTGCGCTCTCTTGGAGTGACACAGTTGGCTGTTGCAGTCAATAAAATGGATCAGGTACACATTTAATTTCTTCATTTAAATGAAGGGCTACTGTCTAGATTTGTGGATATTAAGTTTAAGGATCAGTATTGTGAAACTAGTAAGAAAGCATTGTTTCTTTGCTTTCCTGTCCCTTATGTTTAGACTTTATGATGCCATTCTTTTTATAAATGGGTGTATTTTCAAAGCACACAGAAGATTAATTTTGGTGCTAAAATGAGCAGGGATCCCTTTTTTACTTGTGGAAATCTCATATAATAGTTGATCTCACTGGTATCTGTAAGATCATTTTCGTGGTCATTCAGGTCAAGACCTCAATAGTTTTATTTAAATGTGTAAAGTTTGTTAAAGGTTGCTATTTATATTTGAAGTTACTACTGTGTTGAGTATATCTTGCTGAATCTGAATTTTGTGTAAACTTAAAAAAAAAGCTACTGTTAAAATTAAAAGGACTTGCAATTTTAGTGGTGTGTTGTTTATGATCAGTAATTGCTAATGTGTATGCTCTTATATATTCAAGTATGAATGCACCTGGAAATCTCATGTTTATAAATACACATCTCTTTCTACTACAGAATTGATGGCATGCAGCTGTATGTTCAAGTCACAGTTAAAAATCTATCATTTTATTATCATATCATGATCTGTGCTTTATTTTAGGTGAATTGGCAGCAGGAACGATTTCAGGAAATTACGAGTAAGCTTGGCCAATTTCTCAAGCAAGCTGGCTTTAAGGTAATGTGTTTGTGAGGCCTTTGTTGCTTTGTTCAAGCATTTGGGTGGGATGAGCTTTTCCTACAGTCAGGTTATTTTGTGTCACTTTTCCTGCTACTGCTATGTGCACATAATGCAGCACATTTCCTTTCTTCCTGGTAGGGTGATACTGAGTCCTACAGTCAGTTCTTAAATACTCTTTGTATCATCATCTTTGTTTAGGTCTGCTGTATCTTTGAGATATTCAGACCACTTGTAGTTTCTTGGGATTGCTGTCTACAAAGCAGAAGAGACCAAGAATGGTCTATCTTAATGTTCAGGATTACATGAATGACAGTAATGAGTTCTATACTGGAGCAGGTGTCAGTGTGGATTATGAGCTCATGAGAACCCTCTTCTCATGTTTTCTCAGTTGCAACTACTATTCATTTGGACTGGCTGTGATCTTCCTGCAGTCCCTAAGTATAAAGCAGCAATTTAAACCAAAGTTTTGCCTGTCAAACACGGAGGAGTTTGTTACCTGAACTCAGTTTCTAGTTGTCAGCATTGATACCATCATATTTAAGTATCGCCAACTCTTTGTTGGAGCAGAGTGATCAGGCAAGAGGTCACCACAAAGGAAATGGATCCACTGAGTAACCTGCCTTCTCCAGGGGAAATACGAATGTGACAACTATTCTTTTAAAGTTTAGGTGCATAACATTGGAAAAATACACCTATTTCTTCTGCTAGGAGATCCTGTTGTTAATGTATGCTTCACATCTGTTTGTTTTATTAGGAATCAGATGTGGCTTATATCCCAACAAGTGGCCTTGGTGGTGAAAATCTAGTCACAAGGGGTCAGTCAAGTGACCTCACACAGTGGTATAAAGGAAACTGTTTGTTAGAGCAAATTGGTAAGTGCAGTTTTCTTCATTTAAAATAATACATCTTAGTCCTGTGTGTTAAAACTTTTATTTTGGGGAAAACATGAGACAAAGTCATTGGAATGCAACATAATTAATTTCTGAAACTGAGAAGTTGCTGAGATAGTTATTACATACAGACATTCTCAAAGATTTTACCAATTTATTTGCAGATTCTTTCAAGCCACCGCAGAGATCAGTGGATAAACCATTTAGACTGTGTGTTGCTGATGTTTTTAAAGGTTGGTTTTTTTTATAATATTTTTACCATCATTTCACTGATATTTAACACAAGTGTTAAAAAATGCTGTCAAAATAAGACTTAAAGTTGGAACTTCGTGTGTAGTCCTGGACCAGAATAGTACATTTTCAAGTACCTTGCCAAATTTTAAATAGTACTGCTGAAGGTGAGACTGGAAAAGAAATTGAGGAAGCTAATCTGCATGACCAGTTATTTGTCTGTGTAATGAATTCATGGTTCTGTGGGACAGAATGTGGGACTTTCCCAAACTGGTTCTGCTGGACTAAATCAATATTTCTCAAACTTTTTATGAATGTGGCTTTGGGCTCTTTTGCTTTCCAGTCCTAGATTTTAAACAAGTTTGTCTTGTTCCTTTTCTGTTCATTGTTATAGTTGTGAATAATGATACATTCCTTAATTTTTATAAAAATTTGGACAGATGAGGTGGAAGAAAATGGTGGTGGTGGTGAGACTATTACAACCAGCCAAGGATTTAAGGAAGTGAGCTATTCCCTAGCATCAATAAAGATAGGAACAGCAAGAACTATAACTAGTTCTTATTTTCATTGTCTGGTGAGAATAGACTGCCTTGAACCTGTAAGATTTTCATGGTAAACTTGATTTTTTTTTTCCATTTAGTCATTTACAATTGCAGGTAACTTAGAAGAAATAAAGCTTCTAGACTCATTCCATGTGAAACATTTTGTAGGCCCCTTGAGAAATGTTGCAAACTAAATGGCAGCATGATTTGAACTGTTGTAAATATTTGCAATCAAATATGATCATTAAAATTCATATTTTAAGAAATTCTGCTTTCTATTTAAGGTGTTTGTAGGGGAAGTACAAAAAACAAAACAGATCAAAATTCTGATTGTAAGTAGTATAAACCTGGAAATACCAGGTTTGTGCAATTTTCATGTGGGCCTTCGAGAAAACAGTAGATATTGTACATGCCCTTGGTTAGCTGATTTAACTGAAGCCATAACGTTAAATATTGAAAACTTGCATGGGAATATACCCTAGAGTGATACCAGTGGTTTTGTCATCTATGCCATCTCTGTATTTATTTTTTCTTTATTAATTTCATGAGCTGTGGGAAAGTGTGTTAGGATTATTGTTTGAGATCTTGTAAAATAATATCACAGCTTTTCAGCAGCAATAAAAATTTTTGGGTTGAGCAAAGTTTCACAGAATGAGCAATTTTGACTACATCTATTTTGCTAAAGTATGCAAAAAAATAATGACTTTGGAAGGGACTCAATTTACATATAGAGGGTTTATCACTAAATGTGGCCTTTTAGGTGTTTTTTTAGGCTATTTTTTCTTACGTTATGATCTCAAAACTTAATTAACTTTGATGCCACCAGAGGAAGTAGCTGCAGATACAAGTACACGAAACAACAGTTGTTCTCAGCTCTGTTCTAATACCTGTGCATGCTCAGGAGGAGCTGTCCATAGAAGTATGTGAAAAGTGAGAGTGCTGAGTGTACTCCTACATAGTTTGGAAAACCCCTTTCTCTATTAAGGCTGCTCACATATATGATTCAGCTGCCTCAGACAGCTTTTAGCTGTTATTCTCCACTGTCCTCCTAATACTCATTCTCTCCAGGCAAACTGTTTCCTGATCTGATCCTTTGCTGCTGCATCAGTCCCCAGTTACAATATTATAATTCTGTCCTAGTATGACTGATCTGACCCTAAAATGCCTTGTCTCCCAACCAAATCCTGAGGACAAAGAACATGTCCTGGCAGAACCCAAATACCAGATGCACAGAAATGGGGCCACTTTTTATGCCCTGATTCTGTCCCCCACTGTCCATTTTGCACTTGCACTGATTTCAGGGGGAACTGAAGGAACTTGACACTTTTAAGGAAGCAGTCAGCATGGGAGTTGAAGCTTCAAAGACCACATTGGTTTACCAAGCCAGACCTGGTGATGATGTGAACAAAAGATAAATGGCTTTATTGTACTTGGGAGTGGTTGAGAATCTGGAATCAGTTCATGTTTCTGGTTGCCACAAGTGCTTGCAAAGCCAACTTCAGGTTGTTTTTTGTGCTGTGTTCTGGTGGTGTCTGTAACGTGACTTGGGTATTCTTTTTCTAGCCAGTACCAGCTTTGACAGTTTCCTGTTTGACATTTGATGTCATCTGTTAATTGTGTGTGTTTCATCTCATTTGCTGGAATGAATAGAGGGAAATTAGCATGCAGGCATACTGCTAATATTTTTCCAGATAGAAAGGTGGAAGCATTCATTACACAGAAGCATTCATCAATAGCTGTGATGAATGCAAAGAGCAAGTCGGTAGTAAGTGACCTCAAGATTTGAGATCAACTTGTTATTTCAAATTCAGCTTTAAATTCAGCTTTTAATTTAATGTGAGACACAAAATACTAAGATGCTTGCTTATATCACTGAATTCTGATGTTCAGCAAAAGATTATTTGTTGTTTGTGTGGATACTGAAAATGACATTGTAGAATCAGTTCAGAGAGTTCTTTTTAAGCACACCTGAAAACACATGCTAGGAGGATGAGGTATTTGTTAAGGTGTATGTGCATGAATGTGCATGTGTAGCATATGTGGGAAAGTAACTGGCATATCATTCAAATGATGAACAGACTTTTAGGACATTGAAGACAAAAACTTTGCTGATCTTTTATACAGAAATAGTTAAATTATGTCCTGTTATAATAGTTTCTCATATTAAATAAAACTGAATAATTCTTTGACTTTTCCAGTAGTAAAAAGTAATGTGCAGACAGAGTCTTAAGATTCTGACTCAGTTAAATAGTAAATGGCATAGGAATTTGCACCTGTATGCATGAGAATTATTATGAGAGGTCTGTCATATTCCTTTTATCTGTAATTATAGTGAGAAAGTGCTGAATTAAATAATATTGCTAGAAATTAAGGGGCTTAGTCTAATACTGAAAAAAACTAAAAAATATTTCTTTATGTACCTACATTTGTTTAAAGAAGAGTATTTCTTCCTTAGTTGTGAAAAATAAAAGATCTAGAGGTTTTGAATTCAATGTTTCATTTTCATTATGATGCACAGCTGGCTAACTTGCAAGTACTGAACACTGCTGAGAAGGGAAAAAAATTTTCATTATATTAAAAACTTGTCTATGCATTGGTGAAGGACTAACTTCTGGTGGGAAACTGTGTGTATTATGAAGTTTTTTTAAATTGTTGCTGTGTTTATTACAGATCAAGGTTCAGGATTTTGTGTGACTGGTAAAATAGAAGCAGGCTATATTCAGGTTGGAGAACGACTTCTGGCAATGCCTCCCAATGAAACTTGCACTGCAAAAGGTACAGTCTTCAGAAGCATGTTTACTTTCAGGTCAATACTGGGCTAGAAACAGTTACTGAAATGGTAACAGACTGTCAAACTGATACTAACTGTCAAACATAAATTGTGAAAGCATAAAACGAATTTCTTTAGATGTGACTGTGTCTGTATAAATATGTCTGTGAGGAGTATGTGAAATCTTACATGCTTTTTTTACCATATCAGATAATCCAAAAGTTATAGCCTTGTGGCTTTTGACATTGCTTTGTGAAGAGCTGGTAAAAGCATTTGAGTTCCAGCAATGTCTATAAAGATATTCAGTACAGGAATCATTAGTATTCAGCTTTACTGTGGAGTGTTTCTGCTTTTAGGAAGTGTGAGGATGTTGAACAACCTTTAGAAATTAATCTTACGAATTGGTCTTGAAAAAGCTTGAGAATTAAGTCATTGCTCCTGTTTGATGTTGTAAGATTTGTAACTGATCCTTTCATAGTATCAAACTTTCAGGATATAGTTGTCTTGAGCAACTGGAAAAGAGAAGAAAATTGGATTTAAATTTCAATGTATTTGATTTCTGAAAAGGAATAGCTAGACATTAAGTACTTTGCTGTTTCCTGATTAAGCTTGCTGTCGTTGTACTGCAGACTTGGTTTTGTTTCATATGCAAATAGAAAGATAAAATTATGATTTTCTTACATTGGCCAGTAAATAAAAAATGGAGTCCTTGAGATATGAATAGCTTTTTGTATCTAAGTATTTAGCCTGAATTCAGCCATGTGTTGGTTTGGTTGTCTGTTCTATTCCAAACCCAGCTTGTTCAGTGCTAATTTGGGAAGCTCTTCAGTCTATCAACTTCTACAGTTCTATGCACATTATTCACATGCATAGGAATGTTACAGTAATGTGGATGAATTTGGGTAGCAGACCACTGTAGTCACTCCTCTGTGTGGAGGGTGGAGGAAGTGCCATGGAAAAAGATGTATTTTATCTGAGTATCTCCAGCAGCACAATTCTATGATTTTTCATTTGTGCTGCCCCTCCTATGACTGAAATGCATATGTAGGTTGGGCACATAAGTTCATTAAGCATATACAATTTATATTTAGTGTAAAGAAGTGGTAATTTAATTCAGCATACAGTATTTACTTAAGGCGGTGTGCACATTAGGATTCAAGTTGTTCATTTCAAGAGGCTAAATTTCTTTCCTTCTATGATAATGGCAGATATATCAGATAATTATCAGCACTGCTTAAAAATGGTACTTAACATGATTATAGTTGAATCATGCTTTCTGGCATGTTTTTGGCGAGTGGTTTTGGGAACAAATCTGCAAGTCAAGAGGTACAATTTGCAGCAAAAGAGAGCTAGATCCTATAAATACATGCAGTATTTCTAAAAAACCAGTTTTTTTCTTTCTCTCTTGGTGTCCACCAGAAACCTCAGGATGTTCAATCAGAGCTAACTAGTCTTGTCATCACCCATCAACCAGGTTGTCTTTTAAAGAAATTAAAATACATAAAAATCAGAATTAAATTGCTTTTAAAGGTGCTTTCTAATAGACGCGACGTTGCGTCTGAAAGGCTTCAGTTATGCTTTTTTATGAAAGAGTCAGCAAAGCCACTTAAGGTAAATGAAAGTTGACACAGTACCATTAAAGTATATGAAAGATGCGGTCTAGGGTGTGCGTGTGCCTCAAAGGATGGGTGGGGCAGATATGGAGATATTAGTACTACAGCGTTTTCAGGATTGCGTCATCTGCGCTGGTGACAAGGGCCAGGTCCCCTCCTCTGGCTTGAATAAGGCCATGTTATGGTGCAGGGTGCGGTGAGAGAGAATAGTGAATCCTCACCAAGGGGAAAAAAAAGCTTCCTCAGTCTTCTCAGTTAAAAAGCTTTTACTCTCAACCCATTCATACTGAAAATTGATGAGTAGTGGTTGATGAAGCACAAATGGCCCAAACAGAGCTGTTTGTTTGTAGCTCAGAACCTAGGTACTTCACTGTGAGGTTCTGTTCTTACTCATTTCCAGGAATCACACTGCACGATGAACCAGTTGATTGGGCTGCAGCAGGAGATCACGTTAGTCTCACTTTGACCGGCATGGATATCATCAAAATCAAGTGAGCAAAACTGGGTTTCAGTCTAAGTAACGGTTTGTTTTTAATGAAAAGCTGTATAACTCTTACACTGGGCTATATTACAGCGGTTTACTTGAAGAATGATGTGGCTACCAGGATATTTAAAACCAAAGTGATGCATATCACCTGGCTTGCATGTACAAACGTTGGAAACATCTGCAGCATGTGCAACGGCAGCCTCAGAAGAATACTGTCAGTTTTCATCCTTTGCCCTAGTGCTGACACCAGTAACCTTCCAAGCCCTTTGCTTTTAGACTACTCCTTGGACATTTCAGTTGCCAAATAAGTTCAACCCATGTTGCAAAATAAAACAGGACATTTTTAAAGAACTTCTCAAATTATCAATAATTCTAACAGGACACATGTAAACAACTGCCATTTTGTACTAATAAGTAAATCTGTACAAGTGAGATTGATGGAAACTGTTTATTCAACACATTTAGCTGCTTGTAAGATTTATTTTATTAAGTGTTTTGCTAAGGGGTGGTCTGATACTCTGATAGGGGTGCTGAGGCACAGCAAATCTCTTTGTGTCTTTTCCAGTCCATAGGATTCATGCTAAGCATTAGCCTCAAGCTTTTAAGTGTCAGTTGTTGTTCAAGCCAGATAATTGGATCCACAACTTGTTCACCTTTTTTACATTCCAGTTGGACTTCAGTCAGCAAACTTTCAAGCTACTCTTTGAAAATCTCCTTGCATTGATAGTTTTTCAAATCTATGCTCTGATTTAAGGGAAAAGTACAGGTATACTGTGTTGCTGTTTCATAGGGGGGTGGGATTCTCAGAGGTGAAAGGGTGAGGGAAGTCTCGTTCTAGTTGTTGAACGAAGTCTTGAGTCAATTTGTTACCTTGATATCATTCATCTTTGGAGATCTGTTAGAGTTGTCAAGAAAAGCTATGAATTTTCAAGTCCTCTTGATACTGATGAAATCTGATGTATACATATACATATACATATACATATACATAATGTTTTTTCTCTTTCATCATGTTTTCCTGTGTGGAAATAATTTTCCTTTAATAATTTAGCCATTTCAGATGGCTAAAACCAGCCCCTGTGAAAAAGCTGTGTCTAGTCTACTTACCAACTCGTAACAAGCAGCATTCTTGTGACTTCACGTAGAATTTTTTGGAAATGAGTATTGCTGGAAGCTCAGGTTTTGAGTCCTGATCATGATGTTCCCTTATTATCCAGAAAATATTTGAGCTACAGGCGGCAGTACTGCAATTTTGGGCACCCTGCAGTATTTTATGCTGTTGAACGGAAACCCTGAATCTCTGAATGAAAGTCTAATTCTTAAAAATATCTACACACAGGAAACAATGACATTTTCAGAAACTGATTAGCAGTGGACGTAATTGTTCACTGAACTAGACAGAGCCCTTCATGCATACACACAAAATAAGGTAGACATTGTCTAGGAACGCTTTTTGTTACAGGCTTTTATACAGTGTTCCTGGATGTCAATGCACCTACGCCCTCCCACAGCCCAGGTTATATTAAAGTGGTGTTGCTTTTCCTTTGCTTCTCCTAATCACTGCTTTGGGAAAGGATAATTATTTAACACTTCTATGTCAAGAGATATCCGTTTGTTTGATTTTTTTTTTTTTTTTTTTTTGTTCTCTTGTAGTGTGGGCTGTGTATTTTGTGATCCCAAGGAACCCATTAAAGTTTGCACTCGGTTCAGAGCTCGGGTTCTCATCTTCAATATTGAGGTTCCAATAACTAAAGGATTTCCTGTAAGTCTTTGTAAAAATTGTGTTCATGGCAGGTTACTCAGGGCTTTTCCTCCCACTGTTTGACCTCCTGAATACGAGACACATTCCGAAGCCAGAAGTGGTTCTGTCTCTTCAGAGGAAACAGATTCTTCTGTAATTTTTAAGTGGTTAGATGGGGCTACTGTGATTGTTTATGCATATTCTTACTGGCTTTTAATAGATAGCTGAACCATTTCAGAGAACATAAGTTCCTGCACAGCTAGGCTTTAGAAGCTCACATCTTGTGGAAATATCATGATTCATTTAAGTGTAAGATACCATTTAAAATAAATAAAATATCAGTTCATGCTACAGAACTGCACAGATGTGGCAAAACCAGAAGTTTTATAGCTATTTGTTTAAAAAAACCAGTCTTAATCTGCTGTTTTCAACTATTAACACCTAGAATTGCTGATTATTGTAGGATGTTTAATAACTGCAGAAAATATTTTCAGGTGCTTTTACACTATCAAACAGTAAGCGAACCTGCTACTATTACAAGACTGTTGAGTGTCCTGCACAAAAGCACTGGTGAAGTGACAAAGAAAAAACCTAAGTAAGTGTTATGAATAGTTAATAATTACTCAAGAAGTGGGTTGATGTTTAATACACACTATATCAAACAGGTTCTACTATGAATCAATTGTATGTTATAAGAATATGCTTTTATTGTTTTAGTTGGTTTCATGTTTGGATTTCAATGTGCTTTACAAACCGAAAAACCTCCTGCCCTCTTGATAAATGCAGAGCACCTGAGAAGTACAATGACTTGGCCTAAGGTCACTTGCAGAATTGGGAATGTATCCTAAATCAGCAGCCCTTCACTTAAAGGACTTTTTTCTCTCTCTCTTCCTTTTCTTTTTTTTTTAAAGTATTTCTTCTCTTACTGTTAAAGCATGGGATCCTTATATAATTCTGGAGATGGCTAACTGTCTAAAACACACTTGACTAGACAGTGTGTCAGTGCAAAAGAAATTTAGGGAGTCTTCCCATACAATTACAGTAACATCCCTCTAGTTACTTAAAGCTATATTTGGCTAGAAATGCTATTTGATACATACAACATTTTCAGAATAGTCCTTTTCCAGAAATTTCATGGCTGAAACTATTGCAGACTTCTGCAAAGTAGTGAATTGGCTCTTTAGTTGTGGGATTGAAACAAGACTTGATTTCCACTTGACAAAGTAAAAAAACAGGTATTAATGAGATAATTAGATTTAAAGCAATTTATTAAATACTGTGGTGAGTGCCAAGAAGTTTTTGAAGAAAACTTAGATGCCTTATTAAAATGTATACTCCAGGCAAATGAGTTTTCAGTCTCATGGCTTGGGTTATACTTCAAATCAAGCTTGATAATTATACTCTGGGCCTTCCAAAATGATTTTTTCCATTTATTCAGTGTTCTTTTCTTCATTTATCCATGCATACATTTCTAATAGAGTTTTCTGCTTTTTTACCGGCAGGTTCTTGGCTAAAGGCCAGAATGCTCTAATAGAACTACAGACTCAAAGACCTGTTGCTCTAGAGTTGTACAAAGATTTTAAAGAGCTGGGGAGGTTTATGTTACGCTACAGTGGCTCCACTATTGCTGCAGGAGTTGTTACAGAGGTATGGCATCTTCATAATAGACTATCTGTACTGGAGAGGAATGATGTTATAGTTAAGACCTGTTTTACACCCTCTAGCCCGAAAAGTGAATTTTTTCTGCTAAAAAAGAGACAGTGCTTCAGCAAGATGCAAAGAAAACTTGTGATTCTGTTTAATTTATTAGGAGTAAAAATCACCCTGTTTAGGATTTCGCCTCTTTCTCCTCGAGTTAACATAAATCAATCTTTTCAAAATCTGCCTGTGTGCATATACTGGAAGCAGTTTGTAAATAAGGAGTGCTGGCCGTTTTAACTGTCTAGGTTGGGTCCAATGTATTTTTCTGTTAAAATTAAAGACAATTGTACATTTGATTTTTCATGATGCCTAAAAACATTTTCTGGTCCTCTGTAAGAGGAAGCAAAGACTGTGGGGCTAAACATAAATGTTTTATCTTCTACTAGAAGCAAAAAATATGAATGTCCCTCTATCTGTCCCTTTAAAAAATCTTGCACATTAACCAAGTTCTAGTACTGAGAACTTAAGGCTGAGTCATTTAATGTCAAAACTTAGAATTAGAGCATGAGCATTTCTGGTTTCTCCATGTATGCATAGGAATGATGTCCTAGGTCAGCCAGAGGCCTTATGGATGTATAATACTCCTAGAAATCTGTCTGGTCTTAAATAAGATCCAGAAATAGGATGTATTGTACCCATTTTTCATTAAATTTAAATTGAGGTGAGTGGGGTTCTATTTAGATCTGCAATGTTTAGAGCTAAACTAATGTTTGTGGAATTGGGACGAAGTAACCTCTTTGGTATGTTACTTGGGAAGTGCTATTTTAGTATTATTTTCTTGTTCTGAGAATTTAAGTGGAAAAGGAATTATTTTTTCCACAACTATATAATACTGAAAAACACTGAGATCATTTTACACTTAGTACTTAATTTTTTACCATAGAGTTCTTTCTGTTTGCTTATATTTTTAGATTAAAGAATGACAGTGGTGACAGAATTTCCACCGTCCAAGCAAAACTCTATCAGATATCCAGACTTCTATTTAAGAATCCAGTAATTTCAGTTGAAGGAACAAGTGCAATTAACTGGGGAGAAGATGGTGGTGACAAAAGTCAAATTGTGTGAGACATCTGGGGATCCCTTCATCAGTCTCTCCTGCTGCAGAACAATATGCCAACTGACAAGGAACTGCGAGTGTTGCACTTCTTGATCTCACAAATCTCATGAGTTTCTCCATGTGGAATTTAGCCCTTAGAGAAGTTGATGGAAAAATATTAGAAAGTTGAATTAGAGGAAAAGATAATGAATTATCATGAAACAAACTCCTTACTTCCAGATATAAATTGTTTACATATTTTCTTTAATTGCTTTTTTGCTGCACATTAATTCAGTAAAGTAACTTTATTGGTCTAAAATATTTTTAGGTTTGAGTTGAATGCATATTCAGGGAGAAAAAAGAATTATTTACCTTGTTTTCAGGAGAATGGCTTGTAGTATTATCATGGGATTGTTTTCCCTGTCCCAAAATTTATTTAAGAAAAAAGAGATTTTCTTTTGCTGTGTAGTGGAAGCTGTGCCAACTTTGGCTAATTTTATTTTTAAACAGTAAGAATAATAAAATAAATTTGTCTGAGCATTTTTGTCTCCCTCATCTTTTGTTATTTAAACACTCCTAAATTGTGTTAAATCATTCTTCACTTACCATAACTGAGAAGTTTCAGAGTAAACTTATGAGTTAAAATGCGAAACTGGCATCCAGCTTGACTTTTTGAAGAAATAATTTCAGTTTTTCTCATGTCACTCAGTGCAGCCACTGCACATACACATCTCTTTCATCCATACTTAATGCTCTTTTGAACAAAGGCTGGCAGTTTAATCTTGTGGTGTCTGCTAAAGCCAAATTGTGCTGACTTACGCCTGTAACTCTTTCCTACTTTTCAGTAATGGGGCAGATTAAACCTCTCATCTGAAAGGAGGGTCCTTCTGCCACCTCCAGCCCAGGACAGACACACTTTACTATAACTTGGAAGTTTTTTCAGTAGGAATTTTGAGAGGACCTCAGGTATTTCAGGACCTGTGTGTGAGTGCAGAGTGGAGACAATTCACCTTTGCCCAGAGTTAGTAGTGGGAGGCAGGAACTGAAGCACTCTCTCCAGAGCATCGATCTATGGGGTTAACTGAAGTAAAGTTGTGTCCAGAGTAGTGAAGAACACAAAAATGCTCTGGTTGTTATTTAGTTCACAGTCCTGTATGGTCTATACCTACCCCTCCTACATGATTTCTTTTTTGTAGATAACTTTTTTTGCACTTAGGTGCTTTAGCTGCAGTTCAGCAGCTACCTGCACTTGACCATACAGGTGAATTGTACTGCTGACTGCATGGATATTTGTATGTGAACAATCCATGGACTGTGGAAATTACTTTTGTAAAAGCTTATGAATCTGAAATACTGAAAAACTGTTACTGTCAAGTTTTGAATTACCACTATTTCTTATGTCTTTTTATAGACCAAAAATTGCACTTAAATATTTGCCAGTTTCAACATGCCACTGTGAAGGTTTAGGTGCCCTTGTTGGATTCCAGAGGTTTATCCTGCCAAGCTCCTGCATTTAACCTGTTCCACTTGAGATTGCCTTCAAACTTTGAAAATTTTTAGGTTGCCCTTAAGTCAGGGGACAATTACGGTCTTCAGTTCTAGGACTTCCATAAATACCTTACTGTTTATGGACAGGGAAGTGTGATACAGAGTAAACCTCTGATAATTCTTCTCATTAATCTTTTCTGATTAAATTTTGAGGATCACTTTTCTGTGATGACAGAAAAGCTACTTGCATGCTTTCCCAGTTTGCAGCTTGGGAGAAGCAGAGTTATTACATAATCCAGTTTCAACGTGACTGTACTACCTTTCAACACAGATTTGAACTCTGCCCAGAGGTGCCACTTGGTTGAAGCATAAATGATCTGTTGTTGTGCAATAGAAGCATATCACCTTTCTTCAATCAAAATATGATTGCATGTTGATCCATGTGAAACTTGATGGCTTGGCAGCTGTCTAGGATGCAAAGCCTTCCTGAACTGCAGGTTGAAATATTCACAATCTCCTAGTGAGAACATACTGCTCTCTGGGTGTGTAGTGTTTTGAATATCTCTGGAGAACAAGGAGGTGACATGCACTGTTAAAGCAATCTGATTATCCTCAGCATTGTCTTGAAGAAAATGTCTTTTACACAGCTCTTACTGGGCAGTTCAGGTTCTTGGGAAGTTAATAGAAAACTTGCAGTAACAGCCTTCTCTGTATTAAGGTGGCTTCCTCTGGAATATCTATAGAAGGGAAAGCATGACAGCCAATGTCTTGCTTTTTTTTGGGTGGGGGGGGGAATCTGATGAATTTCTGTCAACGTGTAACAATGTACCAGGTAGGATTGTGCTCCTCAACTGTTTGAATTGAGGAGTCACTCAGCTGCTTGTATTGTTTGATGTTTATGGATAATGGTGGAAAAGTTTTTTAGTGCTTAAAATCGTTTGGTTTGATAGGTGCGTTGGTTTTGGGGATACAAGGAAAAGTATTGATAATGACAAAACAGTGAACATGAGCTGAGACATGCTGATCTTAAGTGTCTTTCCTTTTGTCTGCTGACACTTAGAAGCAGGTTCCTGGCTAGGTGTTTGAGTGTTCAATTATTTTGTTTAGTTGTTGCAAAATGTCTTCAAACTGTAACTTCAAAAACTGTTACAGGTAGAAATTCCCCTGTCAAACCATTCTTTTTCTCTCTTTTTTTTTTTTTTCAGTGCTTTATTTCCTACAGACAGAGAAAAGCTGGTTTCCAGCAACTGTGCTGTTCTTCCCTCCTTGCTTCAACTCCTAAAAAAGAGCCAAGTGTCAGAGAAATACTAATTATTTCCCCCTTTCCTCTTTCCTGCTGTTGTTGCCAGAATTTGTTCCCACTTGTAAACAAGTGGTGCAGGGAAGACGGAGAGACGGGGGAGGAGTTTGGACTCACTGTGCAAATACACAGAGACATACTAATCTAAATTGATGCCTCGTTGAAAAAAAATCACAGGTGAAGCAAGCAGCCAACAATGGCTCACTCAAAGGCCCTACTAGTGCTGGAAAACTTCATAGGTGGCAAATTTGTTCCTTGTTCCTCCTACATAGACTCCTATAATCCATCCACCGGAGATGTCTATTGCAGGGTTCCAGACAGTGGCAAAGAAGAGGTGAGTACTATCCACATGTACAAAGAAGTGAAAAAAGTTAAATGCATGTAACAATAACCTTTTGAGTGAGAGAGGCAGGAGGTGAGAGAACAGAAAAATGATCACTTCAATGCTTAAACAAGTAAATTCTTGGTTATATTGTAGTATTGTGTAATCCACTGCTGTGGCAGCAAATGCTATCATTTTTTTACATTTTGCTATTAGAAAGTTATGGCCTGGATTCTAAACGTGTGAATCAACAAAGCTTCAGTAACTTGCATGGAACAATAACACCCAGACAGGCTGTAAATATAAACAATCTGTAAGTGAGAACAGTGTTTATTGATCTCTTCTGTAAATAGATTTAGAGGCATCATATGCAACTGTGCTCTCCCTTAGTGTCTTGATGATTTGCAGTTTTCATTGAAATGGGTTTTTGGCTTGGTGTCTCTTCTTTGAGGATGGTAAAAAGCTTTCAGACCTCTCTGGTTTCAATATTAGCAGTTGGATAAATGAGTGGCTGTGATGAAGTGGCTGTGATAAATGGGTTTCCTTATAACATACCCTATCCTCTGCATCCATAGGGTTTCCTGGTCTTGTGCTCTCTGCTGGGGTGAATGTTTCCTGGAACCTTATACATATTCAGGTGTGGATGGGCAATGATGTTCATTAGGGGAGCTGCAGTTTCATTGGTGCTGCTTTATAGGGGACCTACACATCTGTGTCTAAAATAGTGTTTCAGACTTATTGAAGAGGGAAGTGACTGGAAAAGCTTGGATAGCACAGAGGGCTTGGAAAATATTGTCAAATAGTGGACAGCATGCTGAAAATGTTTTTTGAAACAAACTGCTACAGTGTGTAGCTGTTCCCTTCTCTTGCATTTCAGCCTTATTGACAGCTTTTGTCAGCAGAAACCTTTGCACTGTAATTTCATCTGGGTAAATATTTGTTAGATGCTGATGACCAAGGGTTAAAGAGTAACAGGTTGAATTTGTTGGAATACATCTGTGTAAGTTCATTCCAATCCTAATTATGCCTGAAAAGTTTGCTCTTTGATGTGCTGGTGTAAATCTTCCTGTCCATTCATTTGCAAAATCATTAAAACCAGAGAGATCTGAGAATGAGAGGCTGCTGGCCACTCCAGAGATACAGTTGAAATATCCTAAGAGCAATGCTTTTCTCTTTCAGCTTTCTGAGTCAGTGTTTGTGTGTAGTAATGGGAACCCAGTTTAAAGACCTGTAAATTTTGTGAATGCTTTAGTCCTGCCTTTAGACAACTGTACAAGAAGGTTGTGCTCTACAGAGCTGGCATCCACTGGTGACTGATGGAATATGCTGAAGAAAATGGAATCACATGCTACTTGAGGTTATCTAGAGATACCAAAGTAAGCATCTGGACCAGAGTTCAACAAAAGACTGGTTGGTTTCTAGCAAGGCTCAATGTCCAGGTGCATATTATCTTGGTTATTTTTACTGGGAAGTTAGAAGGTGAAACAAGGGGAGACAGTGGATCTGTTGCTGACCCTGCAGTTTAACACCAGGTCAGCTGCTGTGGCCATTTTAGCCACTTTCTGCCAAAAGCACTGAATGTATTTTTTCCTAGGGGTTATTTTGTTCCCCAGCTAGATATCTTAAGTTCTACATAGCGGTACCACAGCAAGAGGAGCAGGTGCCCTGTATATCCAAAAGACAGGCTGCTGAGGACTAATTAGTGCTGGTGAATATCTACTTTAAAAACACTTCTCTTTAAAGAGCCTGGCTCCTGATGTGATGGCACATCATCCCCTGCAAGAGCAGACATCTTGTCCTCAGGGCAGTTCAGCCTAGGGTATTTTGATAACAACCTTTTATGATAAGTCTGGATTGTGAGTTGCTTCTCTGTGTCTGTCTTGTGCAGAAGAGGAAAGCAGAAGGAAGTGTTTCAGACACAGGAGTTCATAGTTGAATTCTTATGCATGTTTTCTTTGTGGCTTGACTTTCTTTGCTGGTTTTTGCTAGTCAGAATAACTAACTGTTTAACCTTTGTAAGCTTAGTTCTTCTCTACAAATCTCTCTCCTTTTTTCTTCTTACTTTTTCTTAAATGAATCTACTGCCACTTAATTCCTTCATTTGCTAGTTTTCTCTTGTGCTATTTTGTGAAAAAAAGCCAGTATTTCTGTCCTCCTTCTAAACACACTGAAGGGTTAAAAATGCAGAGAGTATTAACTATCTCCTCTCCTGGCAGCACCTGGTGGAAAAGGCCACAGAGCAGAGGACAGATGAGCAGCAGCAGCTCCACAGGATGGGAGGGTGGAAGAACAAGTTAATTAGCAAGGGTGGTATGGTTTCACAGGGGGTGAACAGTTTCAGGGTATGGCTTCTGCCCTGGGCTCACTCAGGAAGCTGCAGTTCCCCTTTCCCAGGCCTGGTTTGGTCCTGCCTCAGTGGCTGACAGCCTGCTGCCATAGGCACTTGAGCAGGAGGTTGTTGAGCTACAGTTGAAAGAGAAGAGTCGAGGTTTCTGAGCTTGGCCAGTGATCCATGTGACGCTCTGCATGCTGGTTCATTTCCCACCTTGCCCCCTGCACTGGGGTTGTTCTGGCTTTCCAACTCTGGGTGTTATTTTTATGGGGCCCAAAAATTCTGATGTGTGTGGGAGGGGGAAGGAGAAGGGGTAGATAGATTTTATTTTTTTGCTTGCTTGAACTTTTGCGCTTTAATTAGTAAAATGTCTTTAGAGTACCTGTAAATTATTTTGTGATGGTGTTACAAGACTCATCACAATCTGAAGGAATAAATTTGGAATTGGTGGAAAGGAGACTTCAGTGACTTCGTGGGAACTAGCAATATGGCAACATTCAGAGAGGTCATAATGATCTGATTAATATTACATCAGTGTCCTCCTAGTTACTGATTTTGGCAGATTTCCAAAACTGAAGAAATTGTATGAGCAAAATTTTAGGAAGACAGCTTTGACTAAACCACCACTTTGATGCATATATTAGACATTGGGAGTATTAAGTAAGTGATACATAGGAAGCAAAAGCTGGGGAACAGGACAGTTAAAATATGGAAGGATATTGGTGACCATCTTTAGTTAGCGTGAGACTGGTAAACATGAAGTAGGAATTGCTTATAAATCAACAGATGAATCATGCAGGTAACTTCCATTTAAGAGTCCAGAGGAAATGACTGGTGGGACAGAACGCCTGCCAAATTTTAATCCTTTGAAGATGGATCTGCTTCAGAAAGATGCTGGTAATCTGCCACTGTTCAGAATTGTCAGGCTGAAGTACCATGCAGCAGTCATGTACATCTCAAACAAAATACTGATAGTAGTGGAGTGCATCTGTATAAATGTATATAATGATTCTTATCTATAGGCTTTGTTAGGTGTCTGGTAAAAGAACTGACAAAACCCCCAGTTTAAAAAGGAACTTCTTTTTTGTTTTGTTTTCTGTGAGGGCATTAATGACAATCTAGCTGTGATCAGGTCAGATAATTTTTTTCTCTGAGTGTCCATTCCCTAAATATATTCTCAGTCCTTGCTTGAACCAAATGGTGGAAATCCAGTCCATTTCTTCCCCATCCCCTTACTTTCACCATTACCTGATGTGGCTGAAGTCCTGTGTTGCAAGGGTTGTGCATGTTTAGACATGTGCATTTGCTCTGGGGAGATTCTTGCTCTTTCTGTCATGAGAAATGAGATTCTTTTTTGTTTTGGCCAGTGGCACCTGCTGGTGCCAGTTGATCAGTCCAGCATTTCTTCCAGGCCTGGAGGGTGGCCCACAAGTTGCTGTAATTTGGAGATAAACAAGAGTTCCAGTGGAAATTTCTTTTCTAGGTACTCTGTTTCAATAACACTACTTGAGCTATTGGGGTAGTGTTTTGATAACAATGGAGAAGCTCTAAGGAGTTATCATCTTCCCAGCAATGTGGTCTGGATTATTAGTCTCTGAAATATGAATTCAAATGCTGAGTGTTTAATATTTTCTTAAGCCTTTCATTAGCATTCACCATCCCTCTTCTGCTTTTTTAGGTGGAAGCTGCTGTCAAAGCTGCCAAAGAAGCCTTCCCAATCTGGTCCTCAAAAAGTCCATTGGAAAGATCTCAGATACTGAACAAATTGGCAGACCTGATTGAACATGACCTGGAAGCATTTGCACAAGCAGAGTCAAAGGATCAGGGTATGAACTGGAACTGTTGATCTCAAATACAGTGTGCCTTGCTGAATATTGAAATGGAGGATTTGGATTAAATCTTTTGTATGGTATGAACTGTTGGAGCAAACTGGAGTTGATGTGCATGAGCCTTGAGGAGGTTTTGGATTTGGGATTCCTGGGGCATTCTTGCTTTTCAAAATTGCTGACTTTGACTTCAGTTGTCAGATATTTGGAATGCATTACTAGAGGGGAGCTGTTGTCTTTGACTATGGCTGCACTGTGCTGGGGATTACTTGGGCACAGAACAAAAGACATTTCCCAAAAGACAGCAAATCAACTTTCAGAGAAGACTATAAAGCACTGTTTCTTTCCATGATGACAGCAGCATGTTTGTTTTTGTTTCAGGAAAAACTATTACGTTTGCCAGAACAGTGGACATCCCTCGGGCCGTGCACAACTTTCGATTCTTTGCCTCTTCCATCCTTCATCATGTCACAGAGTGCACCGAAATGCCAACCATGGGCTGTGTGCACTACACCTCCAGGGCACCTGTGGGAGTTGGTATGATGATCCTCACATCCTGAAAAGCTTTTCAGAGTGTCTGCCTCACTAGGGGCTCAGCAAAGAAAAGATTGTGTGCCTAAAAGGCTTAATCTATTGCTCTCACCTTCCCAGTCTCTCTTGTGTTTTTTCTGTGTGTGTCTGTGGGTGAGCATTACAGCTGTGGATCAGTGAGATGTGCAGAGAACTGAGCTCCTGCTGCAGGGGCAAGAGCAGGATCCTCCTCTCCTTTGGGAAAACAGTAGTAGCCTGTGACCCGAGTGCACATGGGTGAATAAACCACTCTGGCTGGGGAATTGCTGAACTAGGCCACTAGATGCTGCTGCTGCTGCTGCTGCTGCTGCTTCAGAAAATAAAGTGGTTGTCCTGAGCTGACAAGTAACGGTGTTGTAATTTCATTATTAGGTTGTGTTATATAATATATAATATAATATATATATAATGTAAATAACATATAACATTAAATATATGTGAGCTCTCCACATTTACGCTTGAATTACTTAAAACATTAAAATGGCTAACTTAAAGGATGCCTTTAAAGCTTTTCTTGAGCAGTGGAGAGCATGACTTTTTCTGGTAAAATTATTCTCATAAGGAAAAGTCCCTTGCTGAACCTGCTCCATCAAACAGAAAGCAATTCCGTGGCTTTTGTAAGGAGTCACTTGCAACAATTACAGATTTTTAATTTTCATAATTTTCTATTAATATGTAAAGTGAAAATATTCCTACAGGCAATTATTGAAAATAATTCTGGTCATTCAGCAATTCATGGGAACAACAGTTTATACAGTCATAAATTTTGGCGCTCATAAGATAGACTAAAATTTATCTGGAAAATGTGTACTGTATGTTATACAGAATTTGTTTAATCTTAAAATTGAAAAATAAAAAACAGCTTTAAAAAGCAAGGGAAAGCAGGAATGTGATCTGAGCTGGCACATTCAGCCTGGAGAAGAGAAAGCTCTTGGGAGACCTAGAAGAGAGCTTCAGAGGGACTTTTTACAAGGACATGTAGTGATAGGACAAGGGGTGATGGCTTCAAACTGAATGAGGGGAGGTTTAGATTAAATGTTAGGAAGAAATTATTTAGTGTGAGGGTGATGAGGCGCTGGTATAAGTTGCCTGAAGAAATGGACAATGCCCCAACCCTGGCAGTGTTCAAGGCCAGGTTGGATGGGGCTTTGAGCAACCTGGTCTAGTGAAAGGTGTCCCTGGGGGTTTGGAACCAGATGATCTTTAAGGACCCTCTCAACCCAAACCATTCCATAATTGCTTTCACTTGCTTTTTGCTAACACGAAGTATTTCCACAGACCAGTTGGAAATTATTGTTACGGCTAACCTTGCACTAATGTTCCTGCGAAACACTAAAAAACTTCCTGAAAATATAAGATTCTGCCCTGAAGAAGCAGCAAAACTTATTCTGAGAGTTCAGCTGATCAGTGTTAGAATCATTTGCACAGATGTTTTAAGAGGTTAATATTGTCAGAATTGCTGCGAATTTCTTGTACATTTGTCTGGAAATAAAAGCCATGGCTGAATTCCGTTCATAGATCTGAATTGGTGTGGAACTGCTTGAGGTCAGAGAAATGAGTTTTGTATCCCAGTAGACTGACCTCTTGTCTTTGTGGTTTTGCTTTGTAGCTGGTTTAATCAGTCCTTGGAATTTGCCACTGTATTTGTTGACCTGGAAAATAGCTCCTGCCATTGCATGTGGAAATACTGTGGTTGCCAAGCCAAGTGAGATGACATCTGTCACAGCCTGGATGATGTGCAAGCTCTTGGAGAAAGCAGGTAAGTCCTGTAGCATGCTATGGAGCAGGAGCAGAGTGGAAATGCTTGTCTGTGCATCAGGTTTTATTCAGCTGCAGAAATGAGAAGGTGCTCAAAGGCTTTGAGAAAGACTGCTGTAGCAGAATGTTACACTGGAGAGCAAAAGGCTTTCTCTGCCCTCATACTATCCTGTCTCCCCAGTCCAGCTATTGCTCATTTTTTTTCCACCATCTTCTGATGAAGTTTTGCCGTTCCTGTACTCTACTTATGGATTGCTTAAGTCTGTGGTGCAGGCAAAGGAGCCGTGAGAGAATAAAGGAGTGAGAATGGGCTCTTGGTAACTGTGTCACAGCTGTATTTGGTGCACTGTTAATTAAAACTGGGAGAACAGTTTCTTGTTCCCTGAATGACTGACTGTACACTGCATCTCTGATGATGCATGTCAGACAAGCTTGATTAGTGGAACTGGTTTTATCATTTAACCCGTGTCCCATAGAGCTGGGTAACATTGTGGATTTCCACTTCTACTGAAGTTAAGGGTTTAGTATTTTTCACCCTGGAGCTGCTGGTAACTTTCTAACTTCAGGGACAAGACAAAGTGAAGTGACACCCTCCGGGTGACAGGAGGGTGCAATGACTGCGTGCCTTTTTTCCCATCAGGGGTGCCTCCTGGGGTGGTGAATGTCGTGTTTGGAACGGGTGCCAAGGCAGGAGAGGCCCTGGTGTGCCACCCCGACGTGCCTCTGATCTCCTTCACGGGCAGCACGCTGACAGCCCAGCGCATCACGGAGAAAAGCGCTCCGCACTGTAAGCGCCTCTCGCTGGAGCTGGGAGGCAAAAACCCTGCCATCATCTTCGATGATGCCGACCTGAGCCAGTGCATTCCCACCACCGTGAGGTCCAGCTTTGCCAACCAGGTGCCTCCCACCCCTGTAACACAAACCCCACTGGCAGCAGGAGGGACACAAGTTTGAGGGCATGGGTGCATGCGTGCACCTACCTTTGGATCTGAATCTCAAGCTATCCAGGTCTATTTCAAGATCCTGTTGAGAAAACCCTAAGCAGAAAAATATGAAAGAAGTTTCTTTATTCCCCAAGGAGGGAAACAAAGTAATAAAATGCTCTTCTTTGCGCACTCCATCAGAAGATAACAAGGTGTTATTACTCCTCTCAAAATAGATACATTTCTTATCTCTCAGTCGCACTGCACAAATAAGTGGGAAGCTTGTTGATTTGTTAGAATTAAATTAGGGGACTTCCCCCAAAATTTTACCAAGATTATTCTACCCTCATCACCACCCTCAGGAGAGAGCACTAAAGCCAGAAAATTGTATCTGGGCAAATAAAAAAATAGCTTGGTATCAAAGAGAGCTTATCAGGAAATGAAGAGAGAGAAATGTTGGAGAAGAAAACATGTAAAATAAAATTTACTTATGATAGTGATTGCATGACACTGATACTGTTTTGCCTTTTCCTTCTCCTTTTGTTTTTTATCTGGAAAAAAATCCCACTTTGCAGTGCTGGTTAATGTAGTTTACATTCCCAAGGATGCAGGGACACAAGTGAACTGGGTTGTAATTCCTAGTACATGTCGATAGTGCAATGTAATATGAACCAGTATTGTTGATTTCTTGCTTTTTTGTTTCTTTTTGGTAGGGCGAGATCTGTCTCTGCACCTCCAGGATCTTTGTTCAGAGGGGAATATACAGTGAGTTTTTGAAGAGGTTTGTGGAAGAGACCAAGAAGTGGAAGACTGGAAATCCCTCAGATCCTACAATAAATGTGGGAGCACTAATAAGTAAAGAGCATCTAGAAAAGGTGATGTTACATAGAGTTTATGTGATTTCATCTCATCTTTTAGAGGGCTACAAAAGGTAGTTTCAGGAGTATGTGGGAAAGGATCTTATCATCTCCAGTATAAGCTCTCAGGGATGATAACTCAAAGCCATTATAAGGTATCTTTTTAATGAGGTTTCTGTTGCCTGTGGCTTGGGGTCATGTGATTAGTCTGAAAAAAAATCAAACTCCCTGGGATAAATAATTTAAAATGACAAAAGAATATGTCCTCCTGTTTGAATGAGAAAATTCTAATAATTCTAAGTCCTGAAATTATACTCACAAATCTTAGAGTTCAACAACATTTTCTTGGATTTTAATAGTGCATTTGCTAACATCACTAATTTGCCTAATAAGTTAGTTGACAAGGTAAAATTTTTATTTTTGTATCACTCTGGAAAATTCTGGCTTGTACAAAACAGTTTCCTAGGACTGCTTGCAGTAATTTGTAATGGTCTGTGTGTGGAGAGCAGCTGAGATGGTGCACAGTTAGACACAGCCTGCTTTAGTGGCTTATATGAAATGAAAGTTGTGGTGTCAGAGTTCAGGGGGAGCAGATGCTCATATCCCAGAACTCTGTGACGCAAGAAGCAGACCGAAAAACCACAGAGTGAGAGAAAGCCAGACCTTTGATATGCTTCCTGATGCCTCAGAAGGTTCTCCAGCTTCTCTTGTTCTGAAGTTAAGTGGTAGAAACACCCACTTCCTGAGATCCTTAGTCTGTAGCACCACAGAGAACTTCCAAGTTTTACCTACCAAGGTGGCTAAAAGGAGAAAAAGATAAGGAAGTCCTGTGGTATCTCTGTGGTCTTTCTGTAAGGAGAGAAACCAGGCAACAATTGCAGAACAGCAGAAGCAGATCAACAGTACCTCCTATGTGTTCAAGGTAGCAAGCATATGGTAGCTGCAGCTATGGAAACATCTTTAATCATTTATTGATGAGATTTTCTGTAGCATTCATGGCTTCATCAGCCTAGTGGCATGTAAACATTTTAAAAGCCTTGCCTGCAAGGCAGGAAAATACTACTGATGCCTTGGAGTAAATGAGTGAACCATGGCATGAGATACATGGCAAACTGCCCAGGCTCCTGGGAGAAGGGACGGAGGCTCTGGGACCACTTGTGTTTGCATCAAGGGCCCTACTTTTTTGACAATACTTAGTGGGAAGGGCCAGAAGTGTTGTCTGCTAGGCTAGTAAGTATTAGGAAAGAGAAAACAATTGCTTTTTTCAGCAAGAAGCGTACAGCTTTGCATACAAAGAAACCTAACACCAAAAGTTGGGGAATGCTGCCCTCTGTTGTAGGAGGGCAGCATGTTCCAGCTGGAGATGTTCAGGGGCTCTTGCTGGTGTGTGAACCCTTGGGATTTGATGTCCTTTAGCAATGGTGTTCTTCTGCTGCTTCCCTAGGTAAGGAACTATGTGAAGAAAGCCCAGGCAGAAGGAGCCAGAGTCCTCTGCGGAGAGGGAGTGGATCCTTTGGCCCTCCCACCTGGCAACCAGAAAGGCTATTTCATGTTGCCCACAGTTATTGCTGAAGTCAAGGATGAATCCTGTTGCATGCAAGAAGAGATCTTTGGTCCTATGACGTGTGTGGTACCATTTGATACAGAAGAAGAGGTGATCAGAAGAGCCAACGGTGTGAAATATGGCTTGGCAGCCACCGTGTGGTCCAGCAACGTGGGACGGGTTCACAGGGTGGCACACAGGCTGCAGTCTGGGTTAGTGTGGACCAACTGCTGGCTTGTGAGAGACCTGAACTTGCCATTTGGTGGGATGAAAGCCTCAGGCATAGGCAGGGAGGGAGCAAAGGATTCCTACGAGTTCTTCACCGAGGTCAAAACCATCACAATAAAGCACTGACGTTTGTCAACTGAAGTATTTTAGAGTGAAATAAATGACAACAATTTGAGCAATTTGAAAAATGGCTCCTTAGAACACAGACTACTAGTGTGGCCATTCCTTTCTTGGACTTTGGTCAAGTAATATTGATGACAGCTGAAAATTATCATCCCAAATGCTAATGTTAAAGTCAGTTTTCATGTTGAATGAGAAGATCAGTGTGGACTTCTCAGTCAACCCATCCCAAGCCAGATGACTTGCCTGTCTTACAGATCCTAAGTATTTTTGATATTTTTGATATTCCTGCCTCAAAAATCTGTCCCTTTAAGGCAGATTGAAGAAGGAGTAATATATGACAGTTGCTCTGGTTGGTGGATTACCTTGAAGGACAAAGTAGCAAGCATGTGGTGAGACTGATATTGTAAAGGGGAATCAGCTCATTTCCACTCTAAACAGTGTGTTCCACACATCTGCCCATATTGCACTTCAATGATAGTGGCCAAGGGTTGATACTACACTACACTGAAAGCCTGAGGAACTACCTTTAACCTTCTAAGTGGTTTTAAACCATGGGGTCATTACATTCTCTTGGTATTCACTGAGATAATAAATGTTTTAATTATAACCTTCTTTATGGCAAAGAGCTGAATCATCCTAATACCTGTTCTCTGACTATTTTGAAATTAAAGCCTTCTGTCACTTTGAGACCTCGGTGATGGGGGTTTTTACATCCCTGCACAAAAATATGGCTGCATCACAGACAGTGTCACTCTTCATTAATAAAACCTAGAATTTATTCCTGAGAGAACAAATTGTTGCAAATTTCTATCACCAAAATATTAAACCACTTCCAACTATTCCTCATTTATTTGCAGAGATTTTTTAATTGGGTATCTCACAAACATTTTTGCTTTCAGAAAAAAGAGAAATAGAGCTGGATACACCTCCACATCTCTGGATCCCACCTGGTTGCAGGGCAGACCTAGCAGTCGGGTTGGAACTATGGGCATTTGATGGATTTATTTGGTACAAGAACCCCCACTTTAAGGCGTGTTAAGAAAATACATTAAAAAATGATAGGCTTAGTGAATTGATGTATTCTGAAGAAGCATGAACATTTTATTTTAAAAATGCCTAAATCATTCATGACCATGTGGTGGCAGCAGAACACCTGCTTTGGTGTTTTTAATCCTCAGTCACTCAGCTGGGAGGGGAATAAACAGCCATATCAGTGCATGTTTCATTCTTACATTTTCTGTTCTATTTACACATCCTGTTTGGAAGAGCACAAGAACCCAAAAGCTGTGAAACAGTTCATTAGTTGCAGGGTGATGGGCGATGTGGGGAGACAGACATTTTCAGCAACAGCAAACGGAATATTGCACAATTAATAGAAATCGATGGCTACCTTCCCCCACCTGGATCTGGTCTAGGTTCGGGTTTAATGAGATGAATTTGCTTTCAGGGGTTGGTTTTATCTTTGCATTAGATGTGATGGGAGATTTCTAGATGTATTTCACATGCTGGAGACAGAGGTCTGTGTGTCATCTGTGCGATTCTGGCCCAAGACATCAGAGGTGGAGTAGTGGGTGGGGTGGGGACAGACCTCTGCAGGACCCCCAGGTGTGGAGTATGGAGGTGGCAGCTCTGTGTCCAGCATGGCTATGAGGGTTTCTCAGAGTTGAGCTGCTGGGGAGCCCCATTCCATCATCCCTGTGTCCAGCATCTCAGAGTGGTAAGGGAGGTCTGCTGGTGCTAGTGATGCTGCTGACTTTTGGGCAGGAGGGAGAGCCCACGTGAAGATACAAAATATTGTCCCTTTCTGCATTTTCCATCTCTTATGGGTGGACTCCTTCCTTCTCTGGTTAATGTGCAGTTCAAGTAACTTGCTTAATCTGTTATCTCTTGCCCTTTTAGGTTACTAGACATTCACACATGTACATGTACAGATGTGAGGGTGTTTCTCAGTGGGGAAATTTCCTGCTGGGGTAATGGGTAATTCTTGCATTTCCCATGCCTGCCTCCAGCCTCAGGTCCTAGCCCCAAAGGGAACTGCTGGTGCTTGTGGCAGTGAACCAGGTGCCATGGGACAAGTTACCTGCTTGTGCCAGGAGCTCTCTGTGGGCACACAGAATTTTCCTATATACTAAGAGCTATGAGCTTTCCATGTTTTTTATTCAGTGTAGCAATATGTATGGATAACTTTCTCCTCTTACAGAGCAAGCAGCCCAAGGAGTTCCTACAGATAATGACGCTGTCTATTACAGCTGCTTTATTTCTGAGTTTTCTGCTCTCACTCTAAGTGGACAGTGAAGAGGATATCCTGGAGGATGAGGCAGGCTGATCCAAGTTATGGGGCTGACAGCTCTTGCAGAGCTCTTCAGGCTGCACCTTCTGGAATTTTCCAACATGACAGTAAAGCGTTTTTTTTTTGCAGACTGCCCTGGCTTGTGCATGGAATCATGTGGCCATTGTGAGGATTTGTTTAATTACTGTTACGTAAATCTCAAAGAGTTCCTCCATCTGTTAATTCTTACTGATGGAGCGAGTACAGTTCTGTTTAACACTAGAAGATTATCTCACTGGTGTGAGATGATTACATGGGGAGGTATTAATATATTTGCCATCCTTTGCAGCTCTCAATTAGCATAGGGATATTTTTGTTCTATTTCCGATCTTTTCTCAGCCTATTTATGTCTGTACCCTGTTACTGTATAATGCCTGAAAGCAGCTTTGCTTAGGGAGACTCTGCATGTAGTTTGGAGCAGGGACACATCAGCTCTAATGTTTATACTCAAATCAAGCATTGTCCATGTTCCCACAGTGTTTGTAACTTAGGCAAAGCAAGACATATTTGTAAAACTCTTAGGGATGAAAACAGACTTGACTTTTGGGTCAGAGAAAGTTTTGTGCCTAACTTAAATGTGCAGAACAAGAATGTAAGCTAGGCTGGTTTTAAAACTCAAGCTTTGAATTTTCAAACTTCAGAAAGCTATACCTTAATATTCAACTTCACAGGTAGAGTCAGATACTTAAGACTTTCCTCTTAATGACAACAACAGAAAAAGGAAAAAGGAAAAAAAAACGACAGTGGGATTGTGAGGGAGGAAATTGTGAGGAGTTTCTTTCCAGGCTTGTCTTCAGGCCTGAGGTTTAAGTTTTTGCTGAGACTTGAAGCTTGAGCTCAACACCTATCTCAGCTCTAGAAGGGATGCTGGCTGAAGTGTCCAAGTACTTGTCCTCAAGCTTCTTATTAAATCCATGGATTTTCTGTGTGGTGGGAGAGTGAAAAATGAAAATGGAATGAAATATTCTTAGTCTTAGAGTAAGAACAGGGTCTCACTTTCCACCCTAGATGGTAATTAAATATGCTACAGAAAGCTAAGTATAATGAATAAAGGAAACCAACAACAGTTGCAGGAAATTCTGGGACATTTTCTTCATTGAATTCTGTTCCACTCCTTTCCAAGCATTTGTTTTTGTGCCTGGAGGGTGATGTTTGTACTTAAGGGATAACAATGCACAAGGTTTTTTTTCTCGAATACATAAAATCTCTGTTGGTAACAGTGTAATTTAGGTGAAGATCAGGGTATAACGAGAAAAAGAGGGTAGCCTTGCAGTGTTATAACTGGTTAAACAGGATGCATCTTAATGCAGCTGAGGGCTAGTTATGCAGCCAGAAGCTATGTGTGTGGTGCCTCCTGAGAATGAGCAGCTGAAATGGATTTGGAGATTATGAGGGAAAGCTCAATCAGTGTGACAATAACAGTTCAGCCAAAGCAGCCCAACAGTGTAGAGCTCAGCCTGAGCTTTGCTACATCATCGCAATTAGCAGGAGAGCCCGCATGATCCTGGAGAGAATAAGCAGAACTATGCTAAATCTGCAAATAATTTTTACCTTTGTATGTAATATTACTGTCATATTGTGCATCTATTTCTGTTTTCTTTAACATAGATATTTGGAGGAAGGAAAATTAGTCCGAATTCTGAAAAAAGTCCTTCTAGTATGGGACATGGATGATGTGTTGCAACACCTTTTGGCTTCACAAATGCCTGTTTTGCCAAGACAACTGGTGTGTGTGTGTGTGTGTGTGTGTTCATGTTCATACGCAGGGAAGCAGTTGCAAGGTTCAGTGATGAGTCCAGAGGGGCAGATGCACACTCTTGGGTTGCTGTGTTGAAAAGCAAGTTTTGTCTCTTAAAACACAGGAGGTGGTGGAGCACACCTGACAGGTGTGTTCTCTGGTGGGTGATGAGTTAACCACAACACAGCCTGCCTTGTGGAGTTTCTCTCTGGCACCAGGTGTCCTTAATAATATCCTAGAAACTGCAGATGATCCCACTGAAGGGAGCACAAGGGTTCTGGATGGGCAGTTGTTTAAGGTGGAAAGAGGAAGATGGAGTTGTGACCTGTCAGGTAGATCAGGCCAAGGTTTCTCACCGGGATGTTACCACTCTGTTTTTGTCCTGAGCTTTGGGAAGATGTGCTGAACCTTGCAGCTTGGCTCAAGTGAAGGCAGTGCCTGGTCCAAGGAGCGCACTGGGACATGAGGAGGTGACAGACAGATGCTGGCCTGCAGTGGAGGCAGAGGCAAAAGCACTTGTGCAGCTTCCCCTGTGTAGGCATGTGGGGCCTTTGTAGAGTTACATGAAAAATGAAATAGGAACATTTCCCTGGGTGTAAGAGCTTCCGTGGAGCCCAGATATGATAATGATGGGGTTTGCAATATTACCCAAACCTGCAAAAGGCTTTTTCCAGGGTATTGCTAATGAGAGCTATCTCCTGGTTTCACAGAAATGGAAGCAATTACAGACTGTTTTTTGTGAAGTGAGGACACACATTCATTCACAGGGTGCTAAACTTGTCCAATTAACTCTGAGCTCCTGAAATAATAATGAAAAGATTATGCTACCATTTCAGTAATTGGATTTTCTCTTCCTTTGGGAACAAGGCCTATTAAAGTAATGGTCTATCCTTGGTTACAGAGAAATTTCATGTTTTTCTTCAAGTTTGGCTGATCCAACAAAAAAGTCAGGCAAAGTTACATTTTCTGCAGCTGTAAAATGACATTTTCAAGGGTTGACTTATAAAAAAATGTAACAAATAAATGAAAAGGAAGATTTTCTAATGTTGCCTTAATTTTTAAAAACTGATTTGTTTACACTTACTTGGCTGCACTGCAGTGAATTGACAGTGTTTAACAGATGAAGATACGTGCTTTTGTCCACAGGATGAATGCCAAAATGTTTGTTGGTGGAAACAGCAGAATATCTGGCTGGGACTCTCTCTGGGATTCTTGTGGTGAAATATCCATATTTTCACATGAGCACTTATTTGCTGAAGGTGGGTGATTTCAGTCCTGCTGAACGGCTGTATTTCAGTCACCCTTTTCCAAGGAGACACTGTAGCCAGTTTTCCAAGTAAAGGACATTGAGTAGGTATGATAAGATAGCCTTAGAAGTTTGATTAGGAAATTACCTCCTTCCTGTGCTGGTTTGCTTCCAGAACTGCACTAAGCTTTTTGAGGATGGAAAGGATACTTTTGTAACCCATAATTATATTCCTACAGTTAATCATTTTTTCCCAGAGTTGTCAGTTTTGCCTATTCAAATGCATAGTGTGGAGAGATTTTTTTGGAAGGTCAAATGTGTCTCTGGCCTTTGTGGCTTTGAGTCATATGGGACAGGGGTGAAAACCAGCATCCTGCAAGAGCCACATGCACCAGAGTTTGTTGGTGATTCAGAGAGAAATTTGCTGTTACAGCACTGTGAGATTCTTCTAATCAGTTGACCCCTGCAAGGAGCTTCAGGCTGCTTCCTCTGTTGGTGATATGTTTTGAAATCTTTGCTTTATGTTTAAAAAATAAGTATGTGTATGTGCATAACTATTCAGATATGCAGTTTCCATAGTGTGGTGCTTCAGTTAGAAGGGCAAGCTGAGGTATTGGTCCAAGAGCTTCCAAAGAAAATCTCACTCTGGTGTGAGACTTTACTTTCCTGTTCAGTTTATTTCCATGAGCAGCCAGAAAGAAAACAAGTTTTTTAGATTCCTGAGCTCTTTATGGCACAACATGCTATGTATTTGTAGGGCTTAACACCATCCACTTATCTAAATAATAGAACTACATTATTTTGGGAACAAGGGTTCATGGGAGGTCACATTCCTCTCAGCTGATACAAATCAATGTCTGCTTTTCATAGTCAACTGATGGTTTGGTTCTGGTTTTGCTGTCATCCTGCCTAAGACTTATTTTTCTTCCCAGGGTCTGACCAATACCTCTTTCCCACAGTGGAATTAGAACTTTTGTTTGCCAAAGCAAATTGTGCTTCTTTGCCTCAGAAATGTAGCTGTTCACCATTGGGGGAGGAAAGTAATTCCTCCTATTGTTCTCCCTGAGGTTTGGCTAAGTTATTGCAGTTCATGAAGTTTGGATGTAAGGATGATAATGTTCTGTCTAAGGACAAAATGCAGCAAGAGGTACATTTTAGTTTGATTTTTAAATATGCTCATTCTTTCCTTCCTAGTTAATATTTAGAAATGTGCTGTCATGTACTCAGATTCATTCACTTGTTGTTTTGCTACTACATACCACTTCTCACTGGTGTTAGTCAGTGATCTGAATTATTTAATGGGCATACTGTGCTGCAGAAACAGCATTTTTAGCTGAGCTGTTGTGTACTTGGACAGATACAGGAAAAAAATTACTTTTTGAGGGAGCTGTCAGAAATCTGCTTTTTAAACATCAAAACTATGAGCCCTGAATGCTGAAGGAAATATCATAATGTTCCAGCCAGATTTACTCTAATGTCGCATTTGGGTTACCTGTCAAAAAGAGGTAGTGAAATCACAGCTCTGACTGAAATACCACTGGGAAATAGCAGTTTCTAAGCAACACCTTAGGCTCTAAGTAAAACTTAGATGAATAGTCCTACATTTGGACAATTTCTCTGTTGTACATGTTCTGTGGACCATCAATCTGCTTTTTATGGGGTTGGAAAAGATGGATTCTGGTTATCTGTTCTTAACGCTTCCTTTAGAGGTGTTTCCACCTTCAAAGCAGTATATGAAATTTATTTAATTAACCTTCTTTGCACTTCTTACATCTGGAAATGTGAAGCATTTTTCCTCTTGCTGCTGAGGCAATTTAAGGACAGACTATACTGTAATGCCTGCAAGACGTTTCTTCAAAGTGAGTTGAGTGTAGTCTTTTCCCTCGACTTTCCCTCCATGTTCTGAATGGTTTGACTAATCTCACCAGAGAGGAAAATTGCTGTGTAAGGGAGAGGCAGAATGTTCCTGGCTGAAATTTTCTTGCTTGTTCCTTTCTTTGTCGGTAATAGGATTTATGTTCTTTTCAGGCATCCTGGAAAACTAACTGCTGGAACTCAAAGAAAAAGGTGTCAGCTGGTGTGTACTCTGGGTGCTGGGTGTCTGGTAGGGATGACTTAGAGCAGAGCTGAAGTAGGAAGAGTGAAAGATTTCAGTGTGCATCACTGGGAGGTCAGAATCTTTAATTTGGGAAGTCTGGTTAGTTCTTGTTTCACTATAGGTGAGTCTTGCAAATCAATTTATATACCTCTAAATAATAAAGATACTTAAAGTAATAGCAGATGTAAAGAAGCAGAGTATAAGTGAGGACTGGACCCAGGTGAAGCTCAGAAAAAAAAAAGTCAAATAACTTCTATAGGAGGTGTTGGCTTTTGCCTTTGAGGTCATTCCAATCATGTACAAAGAGAAAAAGCAATTGCTGACACTAATCTGTGCACAGGAAAATAATAAATCTACAGCAATTTATTATTCTGAACAATACAAAATTTTCTTTTGGATTTCACTGCCATGAAGTAGTATAGGAACTTAACTTGGTTTTTATGAAACAACCATTAAGGGCTGGAGTTTTACTCCATGGAGTTGTCACTGGGATGCTGTCAGATTTTGAGTGCTCTTGAAAGAGCTCTGTTCCTTGAAGCTAAGTCAGGTAATTTTTATGATTAATTCACAGCACTCTTTCTCTTTACACATGTGGCTACTTGGCTATCCTCTGAGTTAAACTTAAGAAATGTGAACACTCAAAGCAGCGATTGTGCAGGGACTGAGCCGGGCATGATCAGAGCAGCAGGTGCATTAGGCATGCCAAATCAGAGTTGTCTTAACTAAACAGGAAGCTGCCTGGGGTTTCACAAACCTCATGTGAAATTTGGTTTGTTTTTTTCTCTGTGGCCCTGAGCAATTTGCCATGCTTTGAATAGATATGATTTGTGGTCCTGTAGATCTCCATGCAGAACACTTGGTATCTGAAGCATCGGAATGGTAATAACTCTTATTTCTCTGTAGGGCAGACTGATGCATATTTTGTTGATGGAAGAATGTGAATGAGGAAAGTGCTCTCTAGTCCTAGGGAAGTTGTTGAATGCAGCATTTTGTTCTTCCAACATCAATGGATGCCTTTTTACCATTAGGGACAGTTTTACTCTGGATGGGTAAGCATGGGGGTGAGCTCAGACCAGCCCTGCAGAGCTGGGAGGACTTAGCTTATTCTCATTATTTGGCTTCTGGTCATCACAATAGAAGTTTGGCCAAGCACAGCTCCAGCTCTTAACTTTCCACTTAGAGCTGCAATTCTCCCTGGAGTGGGATGGAGCAACGGTAAAGGGACAGTCATTAGGCTGTGTGGCCAAAGTATTGTTTAAAGGTGACTGTATATCTCAGTCTCGTTTTCCCCCTTTCCCTCCAGAAGGTTAATACAGTTCATGTCTCAGACAGCAGTCACACAGAGTGGCACTGCACCCTTTCCTCAGGATGCATCCCATGCAGTCCAGTCTTTGTAAAGACCAGAGCCTGAACTGAGAGGTGAGGGTCATGTTGCCACACCTGGAAATGAGAAACCTTTTCTTACAGTTCTTGTAAATGTCAAGACTAAGTGATGAGCCCTGGGAAAAGGTGAGGGGAATCTCCCCACCCTATCCATGGACCTTTTGGCTCTGCATTGTGCGTTGTGAGACCCTGGGTGATAAAAGGAGTGCTGCTATTTCTGTATTTTGGCACTGCTGGCTCCCTGCTGCAGGTTCACAGTGATAAACTGGCTGTGAGCTGCTCCTGCAGAGCAGTTGTGGTGGCAGCTGTGCTTTGTCCCTTGGTGGTAATGCAGAGCTTGCCATGTGGGAATGAGAAGCTCGGGTTGGTAACAAGGATTCGTGACACGTCCCCAACTACTCGTGAGGATAATTATGGGCAGGGTCACACACTCTTTCCTCAACACCCTTGTTACCTTGAAATGACACTTTCCAAAGGGGCATTGCTTTTGCCCCGTGTAATTTTAAATGATGGCTCTGTGCCATTTTTAGGGTGGTGCTTTCTACTGTAAAATATTTATATTGTGGTTATTTAGAGTTGTTTCCTCCACCACCCCTAATTCTGAGAAAACCATAGGTGAAATACAGAGAAATGTTGGTAGAATATAAAGCCCAAGAGACTGACATTCATTCCTCCCCAAACGGAGACAGATCAAGCAATGTCTTCTGCAGTAGTGCCTCAGCTCTGCCCTGTTAGGACTAAGAAGAAGAAACTCATTCTGTGTTCCCAGAAACTGCCAGCAAAAGTGCTGGCAGCCGTGTTAATGCCAAGGCTTGGATCAAACTCATTCACTTGGTGCTGCTCCTCAAAGAGGCACTGGGCAGCACAGGCTTTGAGCTACAGCACTAACTTGAATCAGGACTGCAGTGATAGCCCAGCTAACAAAAAGCTCTGTGATTTATAGCTTCTCTAAGGTCCCTGGGAACGTTCAAGGCCAGGCTGAAAGGGGTTTTGAGCAACCTGATCTAAATGCAGGTGTCCCTGCTCATGACAGGGGGATTGGACTAGATGACCTCTAAAGGTTCCTTCCAATTCTAACTGCTCTATGATTCTTGGATTCTGTTATCTGGGAAAGTGAATAAAAATATTGTTGCTGTGAGCAGAAGGAGGTGTGTGCACACACTCACCACCCTCCTCCTTGTCCTGCACAGCAGGATTGCACCAGGGTCTTGTAGCCTCCCTTCTAATTATGAATCTGTTTTAACTCTTGAGGTGGAAGCGTGTCTTTTGCTTGATAAAGTGGTTAACTGCCGAGGGATGTGTATAAACATGTTTACTCTTCAGTAAATCCCATTATCTGGCAATTCTTCACAGTAGCTGGGACCTCATTTCATGCTGCTTTTGCTCCTATTAGAAGTCAGAGAGAGTGACTGAGCATGTAAATAAACTCCCCAACAATTTTACACCCTGCTGTGGACCACCCTGAGAGCACAAGCCTGCCATCGAGCACTCTTTTCTTGTAAGGCAGCTGAAAAGCAGTAAATATCCCAGTTCCCTCCCTATAAACTCATCACAGTTTTTTTGCTCTTCCCTGTACACCTCCAGTCATGTGTGCCTGCAAGTTCTTGTGCAGTCGAGTAGACTTACAGAGCCAGCTTTGAATAGACAAGGCAAGACACTGAGTAAATTTTGCTGCAATTTCCCAGGTCCCTGCTTAGCCACCCTATAAACTTGCCATCCTCTGTGCATTTAGTATCTGAATGTTCCAGGGTTCTCAATCTTTTCATGTGAGTGTCTAGAAGCTTATGACTTCCATCTCATGCCTCACCTGCAGCTGACAGGGAGGGGGCATGGAAGTCCCTGATAAAGATTTATTTTTCGTACATTCCCTAATGGTAAACTGTCACAGTGGGAGAGCTTCCAGTACAGCATGTCCAACTTATTTAATGAAACACAAAACCACTTTTTAATAGAAGTGCCTCTAGTTGGTGGAGTAATAACCTAGAATGATTCTTCCCTGGAGCTGTTGGTCACGTTCACCTTCTCTGGTGAACTAGTATCTATACCTAGCACTTTCTTTTGAACCCTAAAACTTGGAATTATTATGTCTAGATTGCATTGAGGTTGTGACTTTTCACATGGCTTCTTGGATGTTTTTAAAAGGTTAAAGCTGAGGGAGAAAATGGTGTCCCTATCGAGGGAAAGGAAGGTCACACTTTTCCTATCGCTCTGTATCTGATTGCCTGCTCTCTCCTTCCTCTGCCCTTCCCAGACTATGAATAGGGAGTTCGGGGGTGTTTCCTGCAGGCCAGCTGTGGAATCATTGCTGGAAAGTCTCAGCTACAAGTGAAGAGCACGGGCTGGATGAGAAGTGATGACTTACTGGTGACTGATCTCAGCTGATGGGGAAAAAATGACTCCTTGGTGAACTAGGCTTGTTCCTAAAAAAGAAATCCATCACTTTGCAAAAGAGATGAATGGAGTCCATCCAGCAGCTCTGCTGGCCCCTGGACAGCAGCTTGCTGAAGCCACCGGATGAGGCATTTCGTTGTGTCATCATGCGATTATTTATATCTTCCCTTGACTAGCACAGTTGTTTCCCCAAAGCAGAGTGAGTGTATGATTTGCTATTTTTTATTCTTTATTAAGTTCTAAATATAAACCAGCCCTGAAGGGTGTGTAGAGCTGTCCTGCTGATTGATTTGGATGGGATGGGAGGAGGCTGAGGAACTACCCTGCCCACAGAGGTCTTCTCTCCTTCTCAGCATTCACAAACTTCTGAGCCAAGAAAGGAATTTTCCTTTTTGCCTGGTGGCTCTTTTTTGGAGGAATGGTTTGATTTATTCTGGAGAATTAAGGTGTTTTTATATCTCTTACCTTAAGCACAACAAGAATTTTATGAAAATAATAATTTGCAGGGAGTGGTGGTATATGTATTTTCATGATTCTTGCTTGAGCAAAACCTGACAGTTGTAAGCTTCTGTGGAAATACATAGTGAGGAGGACTAAGTTTAGGGGCATTTTAATAGTGCTGAACTGCAAATGAAATCTTGAAGCAAATTTGTTGATAGGTGTAGAAACCTTATCTGACTGATCATATATATTAGGAGAGGAAAGTATTCTCAGGTCTTTTCCTCCTGCTTTTGTTATTTTTTTTTTCAAGTTCTGTATGAAACTACACTTCAGGTTTGTAGTAATTTAAATTTTATAAGGGCAAAGTGATTTTTTATGTATTTACAAATCTAATATTTATATAAATTGAAAAGAGAATGAATGAAACTGCTCTACTATTTCTGCAAAAGCTGGTTAATGTTTAAACAAAAGGAACATCAAGTTCTCATACTAGGTCACTCATTTCAAACTGTGGAAGGTGTATGGCTGGAGGGCCTCCCTACTTTTGAGTGAGAGACCCATTTGTGAAGAACATTTTCACAGGGCTTTCCTATGTGCCTGTCACAGATGACTTCCCAGCAAGTTGTTCTCAGACATTTCTCTGGACAAGGAGAAGATATTGGTTTCCATCTCAAAGCTTATTTGTCTTTATCACTGGGGTCAGTGTCCAGTATTAAAGACAGTGAAAGACTTAAACATATTTCAAAATCATAAATAAGCATTTTTAAAAAATTAGTCACTAAAGCTCATCAACTTCTAAAAATTAAATTGTGCTCTGATTATTAAAAACTCCTTTGCTCTCATCTTTTTACAGTGATGTTTTTCTTGACTGCTTTACTTTTGCCTCTCCAATTTTGAAGAACAACATATCAAAAAGACAAAGCACTGAAAAGGTAGAAGAAAAGTTGTTCCTGTGATGAACCCATGTGCCTAAGGTTTCAGATTCAGGTACTAGATTAGATCCAGATGTGATACACTTTGAAATATCAAATTTTTGGATATTTGCCTGAAACTGGTGTCAGCCTGTGCCTGTGAAAAGGTCCAGCCACTTCTAGTGGCAGATTCTGTTGGGTTTTCTTTCAGATTCCACTTTCTATGTTGAGACTTTAAACTAGTAGCTTTTAAATGGAAGGGTGTAGGACATTTAGAGTTGTGTAAGACCTGACTAACATTATGAAATGGATCATAGACATCACGCTTTATAAGACAGGGTTTGGCTGAGGTAAGGCAAGCTCAGTTACTGTGCATGAAAAAGCACAGTGGTATGAAAGCATATAGGGAGAAGCAACATGTATTTTATCAGCTGAAAACTAGAAAAATCTAGGTGATATGTTTTTGACAAGTCCAAAAATAGGTAGCAGAGGCAAAAAAATTTCCACTGGTGTGTTTCCATTTCAGAGTTAAGCAGAGATAAAGTAGCTTTTCAGATCCATTGCAAAGTCGCTCTTACTAACACTGTTCAGTCTTTTTACTTATTTACTTTCTTATATTAACATGTGATGATTCTTTTAAATGAAAACTGTCAGAATAAATACAGATTCTCTAGGAAAATGCTATGGAAAGTACCTGCCTTCCCCCCGCCTTCTCCCAGCTATAGTCTCAAAGGCTTAGTGTGTGTTTCTTGCTATCAGAGAACTATTTGCAATGAATTTCAGGGATGTTGTGTGTGCTTTACTTTTGAAAGAGAGCATCAGAGCCTGCTGAATCCCAGGACACCCTTGGGACCTCAGTGTGGATGTTGTCTTCTGTAGCAGCTTGTATTCATATTGCATATAAAGGCCATGCACCTTTGTGGAAGGTGGTAGCAAGACACTGGGTCCTTGGTTATCCTACAGTGACCTCAAGGAAAGATATCTGGCTTCTTTATTCTGGGCATGGTGGCTGAAAGGGCAGAGGGAATAGCTGGAAGTTGCAAAAACCCAACTGTGCTTCAGCTGAGTCATGAGGACACTGTTGAGGAACTGAGTTTTCCTCCTGAAATTCCCAAGAAGTTGTTCAGGACCAGCCTTGAGAGCACTTTCTAAAAGCAGGTGTTTTAAGAGGTCTCAGGTTTTTCAGCATACAAATAGTTTCAGAAATTGTTAGGAAGTTGCCTGTGTGTAACCTCAAGGCTAAACAGCACTTTCTGTCTTTCTGTTCTGTCTGCTTTAACACCTTTTCATTTATTCTTTCCCACGTATCTGTTTTTCCGTCTAACTAGCTGGGGATACTTTTCTGATCTTGGTGGACAAGTTGATGCTATATTTGTTCTTTGCTCCATGAAACTCTGATAAAAATTGAATATACTCTGCACACACAAGAAGACTATAGATTTATGATCATGAATTGGATATCCCTTCTTATAACTGCTTTGATCATGATTAGCATTTGCGTAATAGAGTCAATCAGGTGTTCTTTATAGAGGAAGTTAATTAAAAGATTTCCTTACCTAGTAAAAGGAAGTTTCCTTGTAGATTACACACCTGTTCTGTAGTAACATCTTTGGGATGTTTGTTTGTACAGGGAATGAATGCCTTGTTAATTCTTCAGTGCTGAGTGGCCTTTCAGAGCAAGCTGGACAATCATTGTCTTGGTGCTGCTTATCAGAGGTTATGTAGACTCACTGCAGTCTGTTGAGCCAGCAGGAGGAACAGCAGCAGCTAGTAAAAGAATTTCATTCTAAAGGTGTGAATCTTCACATGACAATCAAAACATTCTGCCTTTCACCCCAAGTGCTCTGCTACTGATCATTGCCATAGAAACTATGTTGTATTGAGTGAAAGAAGAAAAAGTCTGTAGTGAGTTAAACACAAATTTACTTTTAAACAGAATTCAGGCTGACATCAGAGGACAACTTGCATGCTTAAATTTAAATATATATGTAAATGCTTACTAGAGCTTAGCAGCTCCCAGAGATATTATTATGTCTGAAGACAAAATCTTGCATTTGCTGGGTGGAGATGCCTCTTTAAAAGTCTGTTGTGGTAATAAATAATGGAAATCATAATCTGGCATTCAAAGTTAATAACACAAAGTTAAGGCTTCCTTATTTCAGAATTATATGTGGAAACAGTGGAAACTAAGGAGCTTTGCTAGAGCAAAACTATAGGACACAATTATCAAATAATGTGAGAAATAGCAAAGATACTGCAGTGCTTAAGCAAGAGCATTGCTGTAGTGTTCAGTGGAAGCTGTCCTTGCTTGGTACCCTCTCAGCTGTGGGGAAGTGAACAGCTTCACCCATGACAAGCTGTCTGAGGTCAATGGCATCAAGAGTTGAAAGTGAGGACATTTTGTCCCAGATACCCTTGGCAAGGTAGTGGCCATTGCCTCACATTTCCAAATACCTATTTCCTGGTTTGCTGGCTACTCTTGTATGGTCAAATGTTTTAAAGTGATTTGTTCATGTCTGGAACCTGGGCTTTTGATATCCACAGCTTCAGGTGTGTCTTTTTGTGCTGAGTCTGATAAACTTGGCTTTATCAGCTCCTGGCACATGAGTGTCTTAGTTTACTCACACTCAACATTTATCTTCAGAAGTGGATTAAATGTGAAAATGCACTTGTTGCTCCCATGATAAGAGTGTCCACACATGGGGAGTTAAATGTTATCACAACTACAAGGGATGATGCTCTTCATGCAGCCAGCCATGAAGAACATCTCCTTTACCCCAAAGAGAACTTATTTCACTGCAGCAATAGGTGATATTAGGCTGATCCTTGTCAATGAGTAAATTACCTCAAAACCAAAGTTGTACTGACTGCTTGCTCTTCATGCTAAATAGAAAGGACATTTAAATACTCTCGTGTGCAATAAAAGCTGTCTATCCAGGTACAAAGGGGTGGACCAGCTTTTTGGGGGGTGCTAGAAAGGCAGATTCATTGGGAGAGGATGCAAATGCAGAAGTAGAGGTACCTCTTGGAGGGTGCTCGTTGTGTCAGTAAGATGTCAGGCTTCCTATAGAAAAAGTGGGGAAATTATGAGCTGACCTAATTTCCACTGAAGCTGCTGAGAGATTTATTTGCTGGGCTCAGTGTGGGCAGTCACACTGGCTGACTGTATATCTTGGAAAAAAACCCACAGATCTTCCAGTCATTTTCTGAATTCTATCAAAATTCCAGTAAAGGGGAATTAATTTCTGATGTAGTGTTTGCATTATCTGCTGTCATCTATTTAAAAAACTTGGGAATATGCAAACCACCCTACAAATCTTAATGAATCATACAGCAAATGTCGGGAGTGAGAAAACTTCGATCTCTCTGTTACACATGAGCAGCTGGGCCACAGAGAAAATCAAGGATTTAGTTAAGCCCTTTGGTTCATTTTTTAATTAAGGCTTTTCCTGTTCAAAATTAACTGGCTAGAAAAGAAAGTTGTGTGAAACTGTTAGCCACAGAGGCAGGGAATCTGGTTCACTAAGTAGAGTTTAATAGAAAGAATGTATTAATTTCCATTCTTCTATTGATGGGTTTAAAATATGATGCAGGGGCATGAAATCAACTTATCTTTCTCCTGGCTAATATTTTTTTTCACCTGTTACCCTACCTAGGGCAATGAGGTGATGATATCATTATTGCTATAAAACCCAGAATAGAACATAACAAAGAAACCAGAATAGCTACAAAAATTCTAGAAATTGCCTTTTGTTACAGTAAAACCCACTAGCTTAATGATCTTAAAGGCCATCTTTTTGGGCTTTACAGCAGTATAATTCCACTGCCCGTAGTTTAGTACCTCCTGATTTACACCAGTATGTGTGAAATCAGGCTGTACTTGTATTTTGACCCTGTGATAGTGGTTGGAAGGAAGCTCATTTTTTTTACTAGGCTAGAATTTTAATATCAGAGGTTCATGGAGCAAGGAGGGTTTGAAGAACCTCATGAACTTGTCTAGGCTTTGCATTTGGCCAGGGTAATTATACCTGTATTTTTATTAAGGTTGTCAGCAAGGACCTGTGGTCAAAGGTAGTGCACAGCCCGTCAGACACCCTACTCCCTTTTCTCTACCTCTGCTGCTGAAGTGCTTTTTGCTAGAATGCAACCTGCTTTCACATTCCTAACTGTGAATGAAGGCCATTGCATTTTCCTCCTATCTGTGATGGGCAGGAAGATTTTATTACTTCTCTTTTCAGTAGCTTTTGATATATTTTTAGGTGATGTTACCTCATGCAAGCCTTTCTTGCATGCCATGCTGTCTGGATCTCTTGTTGTTCACTGCTTTCTACTGGATGTCTTCACACACATTGTGAAGGTGGCACCAAATTCTGGCTATTCTACCCAAGTAAGAGCTTGTCAGGGCAAAATAGGGCAAAAGGACTACTTCCTACATGCCATGTAAGTTGGAAATTACATGTTAGAGGTGAATATAGATCAGCTTTGAACTATTAAAGCTCTCAGGATCTGTTCTTCTACTATTCTAGAAGCCTGCTCAGCAATGTTTTTAATACACCATCTCAGACTCTGTATGTTCATCGTGTTGTTATGGCCCAATATGCAAACAATAGTTTTCAGGATAGTATTTCGAGTTGAAGGGGAAAAAAAAAATATTTTGGAGGAAAGGTAAACGCTGCACCAGTGCATAAAAACTTGTTCCATCAAAAACGTGCAAAAGTTTCCCTTTGGTTTTGCATTAGCAATTGCTCCTTCTTACTGGAAGAAAATGGAAAAAAACCCATCTGTGGGAAGCTATGGGCTGTATTTGGCACTTCTAAATCCCAGGCTTGTTGTCTGGTCTTCTCTCAGTTAGGAATAAAGAAGATAAAACATAGATTTGCTGGTGAGGGAAAGGTAGCAGTCCCATATAGCACTTACTTGAGCAGTGGACACACATGGTGGTCACATGCCAAAGTCCTGACCATGCAGCTGCATCCCATTCCTCACCTTTATGTGCAGCCTGCAGCTGTCTCCTGGCCAAGGGCAGCTACACAGCATTACAAAGGAATGGGTTTCTTGAGGCCAAATGGGAGCAGAAATGAAATATGTGTAATCTCCCAGCGAGTAGCCCAGCACTTAGCTCATGGGAATGTGTGGATTCTGGAAGGCACCTGCACCTGAACCTCAACTCACAGGATGGGCATAAATCAGATTTAGAGTAACTGCCAGCATCCAGAGATCCCTGTATGCCATGAATGAGAAATCCGTGATGAGAAATCCTGGGCTTATTTTCTTTAAAAAAAAAAAAAAGTTTCTTTCCCATTTTTGTGGTTTTTCACACCTGTGAAATAAATACTTTGGGCTTAGCTGTAGTTAACTATGGGGAGTCGAGACAGGCAAGCTGCAGTGCTGCAAACCTCCCGGTAAGAGTCAGGACAGCTGTCATTTGGCACTGCAGCCACTGATTACATCTGCCCTACCACGAGGGGCAATTTAGGTTGGTTTTGTGTTTTTTTTTTTTTTGTTTGTTTGTTTTTTTTTTTAACATGAAGGTATAATTTAGTGTGGTTTTCTTTTTCCCCTTTTTTTCCCTCAAGAAAGGAATCAGTAGAGGGCACTGTGTTACCGTGGGACAAGCCAGCTCCTCTGTTTCTAAGATGGATGAAAGATATTGCCTACCTCTGAGTTTTCAGCTGTCTGCTTTAATCTTTACCAGGAAATAAAATGAAAAAATACCAAACCCAAACCCCCACAAACCCACAGCTCGAGTCTGTGTCACTCAAATGTGCTTTAGCACAGTTTCCCCTCCTCTGTCTTCAGGGTTGCTAGCCCTGAATCATTTCCCGTGGGACATTCTGGTTAGAATAACAGACTTTATATGCCTTGATTTTTGTACTCTGTTCTTTTAGCTCGTTTTTCTCTCCCTTCTACCACAAATGTAAAATAATCAGAAGGCCCAGTGAAAAAAAGTGGGATCAGATCTCTAATATAAGACTAATCTCCTCCAAATGTGGTTGATGCTTGGGAATGCTGATCCCCAGCTAGGCTTCTAAGTTCTTTAAACAAATGAAAATAAAAACTAATGAATGTGCTTAACTACATGTGCTTAAATGGCTAATCAAGGGCCATCCACTGACACGTGAGTGTAGATAACATTGTTCACTGAGCCGTAGTTTCAATAAATGTGCTGCAAACAACCTTAACCAGAGGCTTGGCCAAAATTACCTTCAACCACCAAGCTTGCAAAATTGAGCTGTCTCATGATTGCAGAGTTGCTTGCAACAGCTTAACATTTTTATACATCCTTGAAATTCATAAACTCACAGTTTAGAGGAAAAAGAGAATAAACTAATGAAAAAATCATTAAGATGTATAAAATGTTTACTGAAGCCTAAATGAAATATTTTTGGTCATTTCCTATCAACTCAATGTACCTTTATATAGCGGTGTTTCTTTCTTTAAGAAACCTTGCTGAGTAGTAGCACTTGGAATCAGGTCTTCTTTGCAATCAGAGAATCTGTCACACTGTGCTGTTCTCTTTAGTAGCTGCTGTAGCTGCAACACAATTATAGAGGGAAGAAATCTAATTGTTGGGAGGGAGACCAACCTATTCATGGAATTTGCAAGAAATTGCACTGCATATAAAAGTGTGATTCCTGGCTTAATGCTGCTTTAATCCATTTTTGTGTTACAAGACCATTAAAATGAAAAGTATTTGAGTTTTGAATGTGAAAGTCTTGAAAGAGTGGTACCACAACTGTGCCCAATTTCATCTCTTGTTAAGAGGGTTGGTTAGGCTAGAGCTGCAGCCTGCTGACAACAAAGGATGATAGATTAGCTTTGTCAAATAATGCATGTTTGTCTGCAGTCACCAGATACAGATTTTCATAATTATTTTATTGTATTTCCCCTTTAAATTCACAAATAGATATTTATTTCCATGAGAACTCATTGCAGTTGGAGGAGTGATGATTCTATACTGTTCATTCTCTCCATGGCAACTGTAAATGGGTCAAGCACGGGTGCAGCCTGGCACTCAGCAGCTGTGGGAAGGCAGCTGCAGTAGTCTGCCCTCACAATGCCCTGCATTATCCTCACCTGCAGCTCCCATGGATGGCACTTCCTAGGGCTGCAGCCAATAATTATCATGGAAGAGGGCTTTTTCAGTGGCCACTAAGCCTTGAGCATGCCCTGGAGCTGCTGCAGGTCGTGTTGGACACCTGGTGCTGCAGAAACCTGTGCTTTGTGTCTGTGTGATTGCTGCAGGTGCATTATGGTGCTTTCCCTTTCCAGTGCAGAGCCTGTCCCAAGCTGTCCCAGACCCACAACCAAGAGAATCTGGGCTAAGGCAGTCTGGGGAAGTATTCAGGGGAAAAATGGATGATGATAAGACTGTCATGTTGAGCACAAGAAAGGAAGGAGAGATATGGGCACAAGGACTTCAAGCTTTGCTCAATTGCAAAGTATAGTAATATTGAGCACATTGGGATGCAGGGAGAGCTCAGGATAGAGGCACACAGAGAAGCAGCAGCAATGAAGGGTGTCCTAGTACTTTGGTGCAGGGGTACCTTGGCATTAGGCAGCCCTATTTGGAGGCTACTTACCTTCCATGTGGATAAGCATGGTCTGCAGCTGGCATGATTCAGTGCTGCAGCTGAAACGGACAGGATGGAACAGGAATCAGAAATGACCAAACTCTGCACTATTGCAAGAGTAATTCTAGTCTGACTGTTGAGGGAGAAAACCCAGACATGTTAGCTATAAAATTATAGTAGCGCTAGACAGATGAGACGGAGACATCCATTAGAATTTTGTAATAGGAACACTGAGAACTACTCCCGAGGCTGAAATGCAACCCACATTTCTGAGCATCTGCCTGTGCAAACTGGGATGGGTAACTCAAACCTGGTCTCTTGTCCTTGCAAGTTTTGATATCTTTTAATTCTCACAGCAGCCTTGATCATTCAGTAGTTTGAGTCTTGAAGGAGAAGTCATTGATGTAGCCACTTATTGTCTCCATTACAGACTGGGGCAAATATGGTGCATGGGTGGATGGAGAAGAGCTTTTGGATGAGTTTCTTGCTTGGATAATCTAGCTTGAATATGCTAAAACCACACTGCAAATCCAACTGACAGATGGTGAATTAGGACAGTCAAGGTTTCACTTGAACACTGAACCAAAAGGGCAACATTGGCACAACCCAGTGACCACAGGAACAGTGGGTTGTGAGGGTCAGATGCTTCTGGTGTCTAAATGGAGATGCTTTTGTTCTCAAGTCATTAAAAACTCAGCTGGGCAGTAGTTCTTTTGTCTGCAAATGTCTAAATGATCACTTAGCTCACCATAGCAGTTAATATTTTTTCTTACTAAAATACATGACATGACACAATGGTTAGATCATTTGCCCTCAGGATACTCTTCATACCATTTTTCTAACCTGTTAATTTAAAACCCCTTCTCTTCTGAGTCTCAAAATACATACATGAACTTACCTGAGTCATACACACTCTTGTTTTTCAGCAGCATGCAATGCTTAGAATTATCCATTGATTATTTGACCATTATTTCAAATGCTTCCAATTCCCTTCAGGTGCAGAAGCTGAGACATATAGAAGCTGATTTTGGAGGAGAGAGGAGCAGTCACAACTGCATCTACCCCAGTGCCTGCAATAACAAGCAGGAGGATCTGGAGGCCACCGTGCAGCAGGAAAGCCGTGATGTTGTCACCATTAGGGAATGTGGTGGGGTGGCTGTCATGACTGGGGTGCCCCTCTTCAGAGGGGACAGGCAAGGAAGAAGAGGCAGAGTGCCCACAAAGCTATAGTACTTTTTGGTTCTTGATGGATTGAGGAAGTGGTCAACAAAACCTCTACATTGGATTTGTTGATTTTGGCCTGTTCAGGACACTGGTTCAGAGAGTCCCGTAGGAAACAGTTCTTAATAATGAAGTGGTTTAGGAAGGCCAGGCATATTTTAAGAGGGAAATCTTAGAGGTGCAGAGGCAGCCCATCCCTATGTGCTGAAAGAGAAGACACCAGGGAAGATTGCAGTGGTTGAACAGGGAGTTTTCACAGGAACTCAGGGGAAAAAAAGAGAGTTTTTGACCTTTAGAAGAAAGGGCGGGCAACTCAGAAAGAGTACAAAGGCGTTGTTGGATCACAGAGCCACTCTATGAAAGACAATAAAAATGCTTTTATAAACACATTAACAACAAAAGGAGGGCCAAGGAAAACTTCCACCCTTTATTGGATGCAGGGGGTGGGACATTGTCTCCATGGATGAGGAAAAGACTAAAGTGCTTAATGCCTTCTTTGCCTCAGTTTTTAACAGAAAGACCAGTTATCCTCAGGGCAACTGGCCCCTGAGCAGGTAGGCAGAGATGGAGAACGGAGTGGACCTCCTGTGATCCAGGAGGAGATAGTCAGTGACCTGCTGGGCCACTCAGGCACTCAAAAGTCTCCAGGGCTGGATGGGATCCATGTGGGGGTATTGAGGAAAGTGGTGGAAGAGTTTGCCAAGTCACTGTCCATCATTTATCATCAGTTCTGGCTAACCAGGGAGACCCAGATGACTGGAATCTGGCCAGTGTGACACCTATCCACAAGAAAGGCTGGAAGGAGGATCCAAGGAATTACAGGATGTGACCCTGACCTTGGTGCTGGGGAAGGTTATGGAACAGGCTGAGTGCTCTCATGTAGCACATACAGGATGACCAGAGGATCAGACCCAGCCAGCACTAGTTTAGGAAAGCAGGTCCTTCTTTACCAACCTGATCTTTTATGAGCAGGTGACCCACCTGGTGAAAGAAGGAAAGGCTGTGGATGTTGTCTACCTGGAATTCAGTACTGTCACCCACAGCACTCTGCTAGAGAGGCTGTTAGCCCGTGGCTTGGACAGGAACACTCTTTCCTGGGTTAGGAACTGGCTGGATGGCTGGGCCCAGAGAGTGGTGGTCAGTGGGGCTGCATCCAGCTGGGGACTGATCACCAGTGTGGGTTCCCCAAGGCTCAGTACTTGGCCCAGCCCTGTTTAACATCTTTACTGATGGTCTGGATGAGGGGATCAAGTACAGCCTCAGCCAGTTCACAGAGAAAAATTATCAGTTTAGTCTGGTTGATATGTAGTTGCCAATGACAAGTTGCACTTCATTCAGGTTTGGTTTCACTCCTCCATCTTTTAGAGACAGATTCCAGAACCTGTACCTTGATAAAACAAATGCGGTGAGGTTCATAAGATTGTTAGAGGAAGAAATTTGTACTGGAGGGTAGTAATGAATTCAAGGATGATATTGTTGCATCAGATCTGTGGAATATGATTCAGCTGATAAGCTGTAGGGACATTCTGGATTTTTTTTTTTTTTTTTTTGCCCAGTATTATAAGCAATAATATTTTATCAAATTAAAAGTTTTTTAAGCCTGGAACTTAGCTTCCTAATCCTTTGGTAATGGGATTGTTTCTAAGAAGGAGGAGTGTGGTTTCCATCTAGAAGGAGTTTGGAGTGTAGAATATGTAGAGTTTGTGAGTGTAGGAGAACACAAAACCTTCCTGTAACTTCTCTACACTTATTTTCATTGCACATAAAAGGCTTTGAAATAGATATCAAGAAAACGTAATATCTATTGTCTGCTTGGGGAAATTTAACATAAAAGCATCTGTAAGAAGGAAATTACATAAAAGTGCGATGGCAGAAGTAAAGGAAATCTAAATGAGAAGAAATCATTATGAGATAAGAAGATTGCTTATCTGGCTGTGTATTAGAATAGAGTTCATCTATGAGATTTCTGTTGGCGAATCAAGATAATGGAATAAACATAATTTTCTTGCTTTTGGAGCTGGTAATTTTTATCCTTAGTGGGTTTATTGTTCATGTGTTTCTAAACGTTATGCATATCACAAATAATACAAATATGGAATTCAGTAAACATGATTGATGTAAACATTAAAAAATCAAAGTACTTTTAAATCACTTTAATGAATCACATCTTGACAAAAAAGAAAGCAGACTACCAGGACAACTGGGAGTCAGAAAAGCAAATCTTCAACAATATTTTGTTGAAATTATCTATTCTGAGATGCACAATTTACCAGCTAAATAGATGGGATATACTAAAATAGAGTCTTGAATATGATTCTCTAGCAATGTTATCAATTGTACTGGGAAAAGCTGACTATAAGGTCTCATCCTGCAGATGTTTATGGGTGGGTTTAACTTTAATCACTGATTTCTGTTGAAGTCAGGGCTAAGAACAGCCTGCTTAACTAGGCCAAATTACATCTAAAAATTTGTGGGAGAGTTTTTCTTCAGTGTTATAAAATTTTTGTAATGTGCATTAGTGGTCAATGAAAAAAAAGGAAAAAAATTGAGGACTACCATTCCCTGCCATTATTTCTAGTGTACACATTTTGTGAGTTTGGGTTTTTGGTTTTTTTTTTTGGTTGGTTGGTTTTTTTACTGCAAATGGTATCTCTGCTGTCATACACCTGGAAGTTGCTCCACAGTACTTTCTTAGTAGTTCAGTCTCATTGGAAAAGCCTCATGTCAGCAGCAACAAACCTAAGAGGGAATATGGGATAGATATCCTGCCCAGAGGTGTTCTGGCTCCCTGGAGTCCTGTGGGTGCACTTTGGGATGTTGGTTCTGACACTAGTTGGACTGGGAGTGGAGCCATGTTTCCAAAGCTGAGCCCTTCTCTTGATCCCTCCTCCTATAAAAGAGAAGGGATGGGAGAATGGGCAGGGAGTTTTCTGCCATGAATCTTTTGTCCCGAAATTCACTTCCTACTCTGTCTGGGAAGCACTACTCCAGGTAGTCCTAGCTTTCAGGGCAAGTTGCATGTCCCTGCTTGCTTTCCAAAACAGGACTTCACTCCCACCCTTAAGCAGCAGTTCACTCTCTGGCTTCTTCCTTCCCTTCTTTTCCTGTCTGCCAAAATGAGGAATCCGATCCTATCATTCTTCTTTCTTAATTGCTCTTCTTCTTTCACCTCAGGGATCAATATGATCTAGCCTTCCTTCCATCCCAATCCAATGATCCCTACCTCATTCTACCAAGTTCTTGGCATTTGCATTGTCATTAAAGGCATGGTTGTGCTGGTTGCCAATTGTTTCAACTCCCAGTTGCTCTGTGAGAAACATGGGGGATTTATCCAGCAGCTCCTGGGGAAACATCTGTGCAGACAGTGTCAAGAACTGTTGCTGCTACCTGCCCCAAACTCACCATGGAAGAGTTTTCAATACCACTTGTTGCATGAAGACCATGGATGGCAAAGCTCAGACCTTGACATCTGTTATGTGGGAGTGCCAGGAATACTGAAGGATTGGGGCTTTAACTGGACAGGTACATGCTGTGGAGTGTCTGCATATGCTGAAAAAGAATATATGCTTGGTTAGAGAGATGAGAAGGAGGGTTTGTACATAAGTTGCAGGAATGTGAACTGGGCATCCGTAGTATTGTACTTCTGCCTCTCAATTTCCAGCATTATATTAACTTTATGTACGATGCATGATTCTACATTTAAAACTAACTGTCTGGGACCACAAAAAACCAAAAAAACCCAAAAAACCAAAAAACAAAAAAAAACACCCCCCAAGAACACAAAAAAGTCACCACAACCCAAAAACAACAACAACAAAAACCAAACAAAACCATTGTAATCTTTTATAGGTGCATGAATCTGTAGTTTAAAATGATCCCTTTCAGCATCAATATTTACAATATCTACCCTCCAACCTTCATAATGCACTTGTTTTTTCCTTTCTGACATATTTGAAGAAAAGCATTGTTTCTAAAGGATACCAACTAGCTGGCTCCTCATTCCAGTGGCAATTGCACCTTTAACTTAGACTGGTTTGAGAAAGTCAAATGCACTGGAGAAAAACACCCCAAAGGAGAAAGTGTCTAGATGTTTAGTAGAGTCTCATTCACATCTGGAAAACTCCACGTGCTTTGTGTTTAGGCTGTGCTTAGAATGGCTCAAGTGAACCATCAGAGGACATTTACATAATTAGTTCATGGATTGTGAGATCCCTGTTGACTCTGTTCCATTAGTGTGCACTTTATAGCCACTGCCTGTGCTTGCACGGAAAGTTTACTGCAAATGTTCTTTTCTGGCTCAGGAGGCGCACTTGTCTTATCAGTCAAGCTTTTACAAAGCAAGCAGTGTGTGTTATGTAGAAACCTGATGGAAACCTGGGGCCTGTTGTGCTCTTCCTACTCTTGGCTCTCCTTTGTCATGTTTGTTAGCTTTGTTTCCACTGTAACATCTTGGGACAGAGATTCAGGTCCAATCCATCAATATTACCTAAAATCTCAAATGACTTTCACAGGGGCAGATGTTCTGTTCATCCACCATATCTTTTTAGACTGAACATGAAGGGAATCTAACTTAGATGACAGTCAGTAACAGTCAATATTCAAGTTTGCTGTAGGTGGATAGTCAGTTTCCATATGTGGGCTCTCTAAGGACATCTGTAACTTAAAAGATCTCTATGCCTAGAAGCATAAAGCATTTACTTCCTATAATATATGCTAGCTTGAATTTGTTTTAGACTTTACTGCTGATTAAAGATCTTAGACCATATAAATAAATTTATTCAAAAGACATCTCGGTGTAGACTTAGGCAACCAACTCTAGATGACCCTGTTTAAACAGAGGGCTTGGATAAAATCACTTCCAGAGTGATTGACCAGCCCGTGGTTCTGTGAAATACAACAGAAACCAGAGAATAGAATTAAGAAGGAGGGAAACAAATCTGTAGCATTGTGGTGGGATAGACAGAAGTGCTTGCTTCAATGTAAATGCAGAAGCCTGTGGGGTTTATGCTGACTGAGCTGTGAAATGTGGCAAAGTAGCAAATAGGGATGGCTACAGCCCATTTTGCCTTTAGGTGGAAAAGATGCAGGCAGCAATTTGGGCCTTTAGTATATTGGTCCAGAGGTCAAATCCCTTCATCTCTGCCATACACTTGTCCTTTATTTATGCCCTTTTTGAGCCAGATACTGAAACTCAGACAGCACTCTTTTACTCTATCAATACACACCTTATTGGGAGTTGTAAGTGAAAACAGGGTTTTTTGCAATTTTTAGTCTCATATTAATCTAGTATAAAAATTGACAGTACTTAACCATCACCATATATAATAATTTCCACTCCTTCAGATTAACTTACCCAGTTAACTTCCTTACTTAATTTTTATGTCTTCCAAATGCTTACAGTTACCTTGATCTTAGAAGTTTTTTGGTCAAGTTAACCGTGCTTAATGATTTTATTCTTTCTGCATAAATCATACTCACATAGCTGTATACTCCAAGTATCAGTTGGAGGAGGTGAAGGAAAATAATATCATGGATTAACGTTCCCACCCCATGTGTGCTCATCTTGTTGACAGATGGTCAAGAGATTTTTAATGTATTCCTGGATAAAGATAGTCCTGGTTGGTCAGGGAAGGAATGTTTCTTATCTCCTTTCAAAAATCTATATGGACCAGCAGTGAGGATAGTAAAGAGGCTGGAACACCAGAATTCACAAGTGAAGTCAGGAATGCATAAATTTATATCTCTGCTTCATTTTCAACCACCTTTTTCCTATTACTATTGGCAGACTACTCAGTGGTGCTGTACTCAGGTTTTGTCCTCAGTGCTGCAAGATCTGACTCCTTCAGGGCCACTCCAAGCACAGAGTTGAAAGTGCAGGTTTCCTATGCTGTGTGCCAGGAGAAGCTCCTGAGTAGAGTTAACAATGCGCAAAATACACTGGAAGGTTTTTTGGCACCAACACAGGGGATCTCGTCAGAAGTGGATGCTCACTTGACAGAATTCCTATCTGTTCACACCTTTTCCAGAAGTGGTCTCATTGCCCAAATATGGTACCAAACAATATGCATGAATAGCTGTTGGACTACATTGAAAATATCCAAGATGAGAAAGAGAAGAATTCAGTTCTTTGAGTAACTTGGAGTAAAGACTCAAAGTCTTCCTCATCTAGTGGGGTATCTTAGCCATGGATAAAATCTCCTGCCACTTTGCTGGAAGGATATTGCTCTGCCCTTGGACTTTGGTCTGCCCATGGTGAGTTCACAAAGGACTGGATTCCCTTCATCAGCTCACCTGGCAGATGGGGATAACAGTGCTTTGCTGTCTCTTAGGGGTGCCCTAAGGATAAATAGATTAAAAGATTTTGTAGTGCTCAGAGATGTGTGAGGGGGGCTATGGAAGAAGTTAGGATCAGTAAACTGGCAGCAGAACAATAAAAGGTCTCCTCCTGTTAAGAACTGCAATATTGATGATGTCGTGAAAAGAGTGATACCTCTTCCTAACAGAAATACCAAAATAACTTTCATTTTTGGAAAACAAGCACTTCTCTCTAGCTGAAACTGTTGGGTTTTTTTCCTTTTTTTTTTTTTTTTTTTTTTAAATGGCAGACTTATGTTAAAAGGCTGGGATTTTAAAACTTTAATTTCTCTCTTTTTGGGGATGCACACGCACACACAAAGAGAGGTCTGAATTGGTCAGTATTTGAAAAAAAATCCAATGTTGAGCTTTTCCACACTGATATTCCCTTAGAATATGGGGAAATAATTTGAAGTGTTGATTGTTTATTTGATGCTACCTGACAAATTAATAGGAGCCTCCTTAAGAGCTTTGGCTTGTGTGTTTCAGCTTCACATCTTAACAACTTACATGAGGAGAATTACAATCCTCAGAAGATTTACCAAGAGGCTTGTAGTCACTCTGTTTTATACAGTGATGCTATTAACAAGCAATTGATTTTTACCGTGCCATAGTTGTATGTGTAGTAAAATGTGGTGACAGTTGGAGTCAACTTTCTTGACTCCAGGATGATAACTTTGATTTCCTATTCTTCTCTTTCAGTTTTATATCGACACCTGAAAACAGGAATAAAACTAATAATAATAATAGTAATAATAATAATAATAATAATAATAATAATAATAATAATGCAAAGTACATAGTTGGGTAAAGTTGTCAATTTTTTCTTGAGAATTTTTTCTTGAGATCAAAACTCAGACTTCTTTTTTTCCCCTGTTGCAATCTAAATAAAGTGAAGAATGCTGAAGCCCTACTTGTTTTTCCCCTTGTGCCCTTGATTTATTCTAATTCTCAGGGCATCAAACACCTGTGCTTGTCCTCTGTCACTCACTGGTATGGGTTGGATTAGAATCTGCAGGCTTTCTCTATTTGAGAACACAATGTTTTCTTCCCCGGATTTGTCAAGCTTATGAAAGTGTTGATTTATTCTAATGTCATATGTTGAAGTAGATGAATGATGAACATCACTTCTCTCTTTTCAGATTAATGATTAATTACACAGACATAATTAATCTGCTCTACATTTTTTTTGTTTCTCCTGTAGTGCCCAAACATAGCATGGGTTTCATTTACTGACTGTCTGCTGCTAGGGATCTAGGTAGAGTACTTTTCATGGTACAAGTCAAATTCAATTCAGCTTTCTCTTTTTAGCCCTTAGGGAATGTTTTAAAACACTTCTAATTCTCATTCTAGTTCTTTCAACAGCATGCCTAACAAGCAGAGCTCATTTGCCTTTAGAGTGCTTAATATGGCTGTGTGGTTTCATTTTGGCCATCAGGTTTTAATGTTCATCTTGAGAAGAGGAAATTGTTTCTTCAGGTATTTGCAACAAAGATTACACTGGCATAAAGTGAAATGAGAAGCGTTCTCAATTTTTGTCCTTCAGTGTCTTGGGAGGTAACTTGCTCTGAAGTAGAAAGCTCCTTGCTTTATTCAAATTGTAGTGTCTCTGTTATTTTAGCAGCATAGGTTGTTCCTAAAACTAAAATGCAGACCTGAAAAAGTGAAATGCAATGTGAAATAAGTGAAGCTGATCATCTGGGATAGCTTTTTTATAGGACTATGCAAGGGAAACAGACAGAGGAAGAAAAATTGATAGAGATCTGGTAATTGAGGCTCTTATAATCCAAAATCGATTCAAGGAGACTGAAAGCTTGAGACCTGGTGGGTGAAGTAATGCTGGTTATGGCAAAATGCTCAGGAAGCTGAGATACTGGAACTTTTGATAACATTAGATGCCCCAAAGGAAAAGTGGCAGACAAATTCTGGACAAGCTTCTGTCTTTCACTACAATTTGTCTAAAATGTCTTGATTTTGTCTGGTCAATAGTCTCCAAAAAAATCTGTTTTGTTAGGAAATTCCCCAGCAATTGTAATAATACTCACATGGAATTATTGACATGATAGCATATGAATGAGTAATGCTACTCATTGCTCAAGTGGATGAAGGGACTGAGAACATCTAGAAAAGGCTACATTGAACTTTGCCATTCACTGGACACGCAGCCTGAAGAGTGAGAGTGCTGTTATCAAAGACTTGCTGAGTCTGTCAAATGCACTCCTGTTGAACAGTTTTGCCTAAATATCTTCATAGTCCTTCCTGCTGCTTTTTTGTTTTTATTTACGCAGATTCTGCATGAAGACAGAATAGGTTTTGACCATGAATTCCTCTACTTCTCTGTTTGGTCACTGTCTGAACTCAGCTCTTGTAACAGCACTGTATTCCTTACTTCTGTTGTCATATACGTTAGAGTATCTTTTATTTATCTTTTATTTGGATCACACAGGTGGAAGAACACTACAGTCCCCTTGCAGAATCTGCTTTCTAAATTAAGTGACCTCCTGATTAGCTCTGGAGCCCACGGAAATAAATCCCAGCTGGGTACCAGTCAGAGCAGTAGCTGTAGTCATTGTTACAAATCCTATCAGTTAATAATGTGAGGGGCTAAACAAACCTCACCTATCTGTGCATAAACATCCTTCACAATTTGGTGAGCCAGGTGGGGAGAAATCAGACAACAGGCAAGACTAACCCTGAAATAAATGCCCTGAAAATCAGGGCACCAGAGATGTAAAGCTAAAGGTGAGGATTTTTTTTTCTAACAAAGTTGAAAAGAATTTATGTGCAAGAAATGAGCTTGGCTTTCATGTCCTACATGTAGATATTATGTACATCATATGGATATGTAGGTAGAAGAGGTTCCTGTTCAAACATTACAGGTACTGTGTAGTCTAACTGTTAAAAAGAGGGAGATTCAAAGGATTTAATATGGAATTTATTTCTTTCTAGTTTCTTCCTTTCCTGATAAGCAGGAAATAAGAGATGTTGTTTTAAGGAATATTACAAAGATAATATAAGCAGTCCTTCTCATAATATTTTAGTTTTTGTAGTAAAGCCCCAGGGACTTGCAGAGTCCTGCAAGACATGATAAGAAGCTCCTTAGTTCCTGCAAGGGAGAGACATGGAGCTGCCTAAGGAACTCTCCAGCAAGGTAGCTATGTAAAAAACCCAGAGAAAAATACAAGACAGGATAAGCCAGCTTATTGCAGCTTTTATTTTTTTCCCCTCGTGGTATCTCTTCTGGGACCATAAGAGATTAAAAAGGAAGCATGAACTTAAACCCTGACTAGATCTATATCGTTCCAAGGAGCATATGGACATGGCTTTGCCTCCTCTTTCCTTTTCACCAAATGGAATTTGAGGCTTGGGAAATATTTGGGGATGTTGCAGTTTAGAACAAAAGACCTATAATGTGAATTTCAGTTGTGTAACACTGAAAGAGAAGAGATTTTAGGGTATTTCCAAGACAGATCACAAGGCAGGAGCTGTGTTACCACAGCTGTAGAGCAATGGGTGATTTGGAAGCCACTAGTATGAAAGAACCTAGATTCAAG
>JAOTQP010001546.1:55968659-55994095 GCA_026413545.1 Cichladusa arquata
GGCAGGAGCTGTGTTACCACAGCTGTAGAGCAATGGGTGATTTGGAAGCCACTAGTATGAAAGAACCTAGATTCAAGAACCTCTTGAATCATGCAACATATGGTATTCAGAAGAGCTTAAGAGCTGCCCAAATCAAATATTCAGTGCTCAGTAGCCCTGGAGCACACTATCTGTAAATACTGTGGGGTTTATAGACACGCCAAGGAGGCAAAGGGGATGAAATGTACTTCTGCCTCTGGAAGGGGAATTCATGTAATAGCATTCATTCCTTTTATAGATAATACTGCTATTTAGGAAGTCCTAAAGTACTTGATGTCTTTGCTGATTAAATTTCCTGTGTAAGCAAAATGTTCATAAAGTTACATAACTGCATTTTTCTTACCTCTTTGCTGGCTGCAGCTGTCTGGGTTTCTGGAGAGCAGTGACCCTTGGTTTCCCTCAGTTTCTTGGGGAGAAAAGAGTGGAGGCAGAGCAGAGAAATTGAGAGAGAAAAAGTGTTGCACTAAATTCTTCTTTCTGTCTATCTAGCTAACTCAAATCCTTTATTCCGTATGTGTAACTTATACATACTTCCCACATCCTTTAAGTGGTCTAGACTCTGTGGCCTGATGGTTCCCACCTGAGGTGGTTGAATGCAATATTAATGGACTAAGGAGCTGAAGTAATTTCTCTTTTTATCCCTGCTGAGCTGAGCTGAAAAACCAAGACCACCTGTTCTAGTGGGCTTGAGCTTGCTAGAGAGTTGTTTCCCTCCCACTTATGCCACAAACTCTCTTTTTCCGCACTGTGAGACTGCTTTCCCATAATACAACTTTCACTGTATTGGTGAGTCACCTGTCAAGTTGTGAGACAGATGTTTTTGCCAGAGAGTGTCAGACAGGCATCCTCTGCATCATCTTCTGCAAGCAGTTCAACAGAAAAAATTGTGGTGGGGAGCACTCTTGGCATGCCCTTAAGAGAAAAATTGAGGGGGTAGTTTTGCTGTCTCTGGACTGGCTTATCTGACTTTTATATCCCCTTGTTGGAGAGCAGACCTTTCCCCTGAGCTTTCAGCCAATTTAAAGAGTGAGTCAAGGAAAGAGGAGTCTGTTTAAAAGGTTCCATATTAATTATTATGGGTCAAAGTAAAAATGAATTTAAGATTAGTTGTTTTTCCTAAGTCCTCTTGCTGACCTTCTAAAGGTAAAACTTCTTCAAGATTAGGTTTAAAAATGTACCAAGACACTTCTGCTGTTCATGTATTTGTTTATTGTAATTCTTTTGTAATTCAGTTTCCTTTTCTACCAACAGCCTTTTAATGCAGAGGAGTAAACTGTGGATCAAATTAAATGAAAGAAAAGAAGATTTTTAAAGAAAATGGTGCCAGCTCAGCCGTGGAGTGTATACAAAATCAAAGTTTTGCTGTGTGTGGTTTTGCAGTACAATTCCCTCTTAACAGATGGATCATTTGCCTGCTGTTTACAGAGAGTCAGTGTCCTCAGGGCTGACTCTTTAAGGGCTCTAGTGCACTTAGATATGAGAGCTTAAAACATCCTGTGTACGGTTTAAAAAAGTCAAGACCAAAAGCTGTTAGCACCAGAGAACTTCCAATCTGGAAATTAGGAAAGGAAAAAAAAGATATATGAGGAGAGGAGACACTTAAAAGACTCTAAAATTCCCTTGTTTTTTTACCAATATTCTGTAATGATTATATTGCTTTTTTGAGTCCCACAGCTGAGAGTAAAGTGAATCTGCGGCACAGCTAGAGGAGCAGCTGGGAGTAACAAGCTCAGCACACTCTGGCCTTTCATTCTAAGTGAAGGGTAGAGATACAAACTGTGCTGCAAGCCCATTGGCCCAAGAATCAGGAAAACCTGCTCTTTTGTTTTGCCTCTTCACAAGCAGCAGCAGCCTCCTTTCAGACAGTGCATGATGGAAGGGTCAATCACCTCCTCTTCAGTCTAAGATTTTCTCTGTAGTGCCATTTGTCTCATTTTTGACAGCGATCAGCAGTTTTGCTCAGTGTATGTGGGACATTGCTGCAGACAATTTACAAACATCAAGGGAAAGAAGGGAGTTGGTGGTGTTTTTGAATTCGCATAAGCTCTTCATTTTTTGTTGTTTATAACGAGTAGCTGGAAAACAAAATGGGTGTTTTGTTTCCTGATGTGCACAAATATTTGTTCAAAATAACTTAAATTGTTTACTGAAGTTACTCCATTTGAACATTTCTTTTTTAGGCATCATGTGAAAGCTTTTATTTCTTCCACGATGGATATTTGTCATCAACTCATGTGAATGTTTTGGCAAATCAAAGGATGGATTGTTCTGTTTTGCTTGCTTGGATTGTGAAATAGGAATATCCATAACATGACAGGGCATAAAATGAATTAAAGCTGTACTTTAATGAATGAGCCTTTAATTTAGTGGATTCCTTAGAAACAAGTGTGGTAAATCCACTTTCAGTAAATCCAAATGATGGTTGACACCCACGTTTTGTATGGGTGGGCACTGGCAGACAAGAGCTGATGATTCATCATTCCAGATGGACTGTTTTTCAGCAGATGAGTGTTCTAGCTATCATATTTCAATTGTGAGAACTGCTCTGGTGTAGAGCCAATAAAATATGATTATCTCAGCTCAAAACCTGGACAGATGAAAACATTCTCAAGCTGGATACTTGAAGTCATCCAACCAACAACTATCTCTGAGTCTTCACTGTAAAGCAGGCAGGTTTCTAGCTGCTAAGTTTTTTGCTCAGTTGGGCTGAATGAAAATAAGTCAATGGGTATTCCATGATGAGCATGGAAGAGCTGAGCAGGTGAAACAACTGAAACGTGGCATACAAGTGAAACATGTGATAATACTTAGTGCTTCATTCAAAGCTGTGCGTTAATTCAGATGGAGAACCCCTTGTGCAAATGTTGCACTTGAGTGTTTTTAAAATTTTAAACCATAAACAAATATAACACCTACCATCCATTCTTAAAAGTAGAGAGATCTGTATCCAATTGTGTGTATGATGAAAAATGTTGTGACTGTGCATCTGTACTAAGTATTTAAAAACATTGAATTTTGCCAAGACAACTGTGCCAAAAAATGTGGGTCTTTAGAAAGCAAGACCTGCAAGGGAGCACAGGAAATAAGTTGGATCATTTTGCTTCCCCAATCTTTTCAGGAAGTACAGGATAAACGTACTATTTGTTCCTTAAGGGTTTAGTAACCCACTGGCAGAACCTGATGTGCCTCCAGCCATCTAACGTCTCATTATGATGCAGACTTGCATCACTTTTTGCTTTCAGGGAGCACCACCATGTCCATATGCCAGTTGCACAGGAAGAGTTCAAGGCAACTGACATTCTTCGTGTGCTCCCATTCAGAGAGCACTTCAGAGAATACTGGAGCTGAGCCCTGTAATGACAACCCCAGATAAGCATCTGGGAGTCCTGATTGCCAGCAGGTCCCTCAGAAAGCCATCCAGTGCTAGTCTGGAGAAATGTTTTTGTGGGATATGTGACAAGAGCGCACTTAAGGATATTTGTGCCCTTTTCCTGCAGCAACTTTTTGTTGTTGAAGGTGCTAGCATGACTTTTAGTCCTTGGTGATCCCTTTGTGTTAGATTTTGTATTAACCTGCTATTAGGCTTGTAGTTCCAGCTATAGACACTGACTCATCACTGTAGAAAGGCGTCCTACTGCTCAGTGAGGCAATGTACTGTGAACAAACTTACCGTCATCAACCAAAATTATTTCACAAACTTGTTCCTGGCTTTTGTCGACCCTGTGTTTTCAGAGCTGAGAATGCAAAAATGCAAACTCAGTAGCTCAGGACTGAAAGTTTGGATTGGATAAGAGACACTGTTCGTTTGCACTCAAGTGTGAGTATCATTGCAAACAGATCTCTGGTGTGATGACTTTGTGAGGTAAAAATGTAAAACCCTTGCATGTGTAAGCATAAGCTCCATCTCTGCAGATGTTGTAACCTAATTTAATAGGTGGTTTTCTGCTTCCAGTAAGAATGCACGAGGAGATGCATTGAAAGACACCAGCCAGTGTATCACATACATTAGAGTGTTAGTGACACAATTAGTGGCACAATTTGTGTGCAGTAAACGAATGTCTGGAACTGGTAACTCTACCATGGAAACATTCCCATCTCCCCAGCTATGTTAATTCTGACTCTTTCCATATTTATTTACACATTATTAATATGTGTTAGTTGAGGGATGGAAGATACAGACCTCAGCAAGGGGTTAATATGGAAATTAGATGCCAGGGTAGATATGATACAGCTCTTTATCACATATCCGTTCTAATCTGGCCATGATGTACACTGGCCCCAAACTGGAGGTTAGTGACCTGACATTGTTTGCATCTGACGTTGCTGCTTTTGAAAACAAATGGGCTCTGGTGCTATGAGCTCATAGGGCTGCCAGTTTCTCAGCAGATTAGCATTGGCTGACCTTCTTTTTCAGACAAGCTTGTGCAAAGATCCCCTAATCATTCCCAAAGATCACGTAAGTGGAGTGAAATGGACTGATGGAGGTAGTGAAGTTTGGTAGGAGGTAGGAATATTGAAATCTTGCACTGGTCCCTCTGGTTGAGCAGGATGTGATGAGTACTTGCACGTGCACTAGGTAGGCAACTGCCTGCTCCTTTCAGTCTAGGAGAGAGGAAGGCTTTTGTAGACATGCTGTGAGGCACAGGGCTTTGAGGAGCACACATCTGACTCCTTCTTGACTTTAAATTTTGGATGCCTAGATACTGTCAAACAGTCTTTCCCCCTAAGCAATGGCCTGTAGTGATGGTAGAAACCATGCAAAGACAATTTGCTCTGTAACCACAGGTGGCACTTCCAGTTCCTCTCTTGCCATGTGTCTGGGATTGCTGCAGCCAGTGGCAGGCAGGGAAGATGAAGGCATTGCTCCTTTCTACAGCCACAGTCAACCCATTGCATTCTGAGCTGAGCAGTCCTGGAAGCCTGAAATGCAATGGTCTTGAAATATGATATTTCTGCTTAGAAACAGAGCCAGCTGAGCTTTGGTTTTTCTAAGACCTTGATCTGCTTTACACCTGATGTAATAGGGGTAACCTTACATAAGCAAGGCATAGCTGATTGTTATTGGAAAGCAAACAGTCATATTGAAAATGTCCTCTTGTAATGCTGTAAAAATCTGGGGAGGTTTACTAGGGGTCACTATGGACTGGCTGCTTGGTTAAACTGCCAGGTGACCCTAATTGAACCCCAACCTTTCTGAAGTGCTGTAATTCTTCTTATGCTATGCATATTTTTGTGAACTGTTTGGGAAGTGCCACATGTGTCTGTTCTCATGTGCTTTGTTTTCCTCTCTTCTTTACTTTTTTCCCCTATCCCACCCTCTTCCTTCCTTACGGTCAAAACAATGACAGCTTATGTTTTGCAAAATGGACAAAATTTTAGCAAAATTTAATATGGAAAAAAATTGTGACTGTCCAAATGTGTGTTCTGCGCTGCCTAGTTCAGGGGCAAAAATTACTTCCACCTTTTTTCTCTCCGCTGCCTCTTGCCCATAATCTATTAATATATTCCTGACAGTTAAAAAAACTCTTTATTTTTCAAATGCACAAGCAATGTCCTTTCCTCACCCTCCATTCTCCCCTGTACCAAAACAAAGCACAGGCCAGTGGACTGGAGTATGTGAATTCCACTGGCTCCCTCATCAGCCATTCACCCCCATCCCTCCCACTGGCAGGTGAACACTGTCCACACATCACTTGAGACAAGAACAATATAACACAATCTGTTTCCTAATTTTCTAAATATTTCCCAAATTCCATTGCGTGCTCTTGTCTCCGCACTGTAAATTTTTGCCAAGAACTCCCCAACTGCATTCTCCTCTGCCTTCCCAAATCACTTGGAGAGCAAACAAACCTTTCCCTGAGTCATTGAGTTTTGCAAGAAAGCATTTTCATTTGTTCAAAATGAAGGGAGAATGGCTAGAATGCACAATTTATGATTCATAGCTCTTCAGTGAAAGCCATAAACAACACAGCGATGCTTTCACTTCTGTATATTTCCACCTGTGATCAGGATTTGGAATAAAAAAAATTTAAGCTATCTAGCACCTAATCATTAAGTTGGACCATAGACATTTTCAGTATACATCATTAGAAGTACTTAAAATTATTTCAATAAGAGCTAATATTTGTCTGTGAGGTCCTATACTCATGGGGTTCTATACTTGTAATGGAAGCAAAAGGGTGCCTTGCCCTGTATGGGTGCATTTTTACCTGGACATGACTGCATTTTGAGCAGCCATAATCCTTGATTGTCTTCATTTATTTTGCCACTGTTCTAGCAGTGTAGCCCATTTGTATTTCTATTTTATCATTTGGCTCAAATCACCATTGCTTTCTACTTTTTTTAAAGAGCTGTTGGAGAAAACGTCCTACCATTTGGTGTTTGTGTTTCAGCCCTCCCACTCTTCACTGAGAGAGCACGATCCAGTGACTAAAGCAAAGAAACAAGCTTAAAAGAAAGTGGTTCTGTTTCTCAATAGGACATCAGTAGATGTCACATAAAACAAGCAAACAACTTTTTCAGTTAATTGAGCCATGATGTAGAAGAATACATCTGCCCTGGGAAGCAACTCAGTCTGCAGGTGCACAGCATCAGGCAAATAGAGTGAGTTTCCTTTCATTCCATTCCAAAGCTTGTGTACCTGAAAGACTGTCTGATCTTTTGTCCCTGGCTGTATCACCTGGTTTAAAACACAGAGGTCAGTATTCTTTCTGAGGTGTGGAGAACTTGTATTTTCCACAGGTCGGAAACCAACTTGCCACTGCCTGAAACCTGAAAATCTGTGTCAATATATCCTAAATTTGGCACCCAGATTATAAGGCATCTGATAATTCTGACAGTTGGTCCAATTACCTAGCAGCAATAGACTACCACAAAGCTTGATCTCTCATCCTTACAGAACTGTGTCAGGGTGCCTGTATATAGCTGATGTATTGGTACGAAACATCATCTCTATCACTGTGGAATAGTTGTTTTGCAAAATTGTCCATTACAAAATTAAATAGCTGAGCTTTGTGTGTTTGTTTGTTGGCTGGTTGTTTGCTTGATCCAGCTTGAAGCAGAATAGTATTTCTGCCTGCTTTGGATAGAACTTGGGAGAAAGGCTGACAGAGCCTGAATGTGCATCTGCATTGGGAAAATCTGGTTTGAGCTGGAGATGCTTCTTCATCCTGAAGTTCTCTGTCACTGTCCATGGCACGTGTTTCACTCCAGTAAGGCCTATTTCTAATGTTCATTTACAAGAAAATTCGACTGTGACTATCTGCAAAGGTGTGTGAAGAGTGATAGGAAATGCTGTTATTTTACCTCAGCGAACCCTGAAGACCACCAAGTAGGCAAGTAAAACAAGACTTGGCAGGAGAAGCAAAACCTGTCTTTAATAACTTCTGGATGTGTGACCAAGGATCCATTCACCACCTCTGCACAACTTGATATCTATCCCTGTCTTTGGAGATCCAGAGCACCAAGTATGCTGGAGATATGTTGCAGTCGTGAGTCTGCTTGTTTAGGCAGTCTGGATGATCAGAGGCAGGTCCAGGATTCACCACAGGTCTCCCAGAAGCCATGGCAATCATTTCCAGATGTCATTTGCTTTCTTGGACTCAGGAGATGCTGCCATCTCTGAAGTGTTTGAACTCAGGCTGTGAGTTGCAGGTGCATGGCTTGGGAAGATTTGGGTCAAACAAAGCCTAAAATGTGGGCAAAATATCCCCATTTCCACTTACCAGTGTGTGATGGCCTTTTAGCAGCATTCCCTTCAGATTTCTCCCTCAGTATGAGCTAAAACAGGGCTGCTGGTTCTCTGGGCCATGAAGACAATTCCTTTTGAGGCAGTGTACTGCTAAACCTGCTCAATAGCTCTCAAGAGGAGTGTGAAGACTGTTTTTACAGCTGAATATGGTGCACAGGTTGAAATGCAGACCTTTCATCTTAGAGGTTCCCTACCACATGTTTTTGTTATGAAGAACAAGGTCAAGTCTTCTAAAGTTTAATGCTACATAGCTAAACGTTTGCATAGGGCTTTAGAAAAACAAAGGAGTCTACATTATTATAAAAAGAGAACACATACTTTTATATAATGAGCTAAAGCAAATATATTGCAGTTTAACAGCTGATTTGAGAAGTCCTTTTCACAGTTTCTGTAGTCTCAAAGCCCAAACCCTGGGAGTATGAAGATTTTTTGAAGAAAATAAACAGGTCTAACCATGGTGGACAATTTCATGCAGATGATGAACTGACAGTTTAGAATAGTTCCTGTGTTGCAGGAGTATTTTGCTTCTCTGTTTTCTATCTCCCTCAAGCAAACTGCCTGTGCAGAGCTGGGACAGTCCTGTCAGGGAGTTATCAATATGCTGCCACATACCATCTGCAATTCTGGAATTTGCTTCTCCCACCCACATCATGGTGGTTTCACAATGTGCTTTCTTGTGCTGCAGCAGAGACAGCCTCCTCAGGACGTGTTTTTCTTAGTCACATGGATTTGTCAGCCTTTTTTCTTAATCAAATGAGCTTTTCATTGTGTAGTCAGCATTGGATAAGCACAAGGGCTCGCAGATGACTCTTCAAGGAGACTTTCAGAGTGTTTAATTTACTGCTCGTAATTTCTTTCCTTGAAGCATATCTTACTTCCCCATTTACACTGAGCAGTAGTTCCCTGGCACCTGTCCTGGGTGAAAATGACAGTGTGATCCTTTATCAGCAGTGAGCAGTATTTCATGTGAATATTTATGCTGCAAAACTGCACTGTCAAAGGACTGTGCAGGGGTGGACAGACTGGGAAAATCTGTGGGACAGCATGAGGAATTAACATGTGGGCAGTGGGGCCCACTTATTTGTTGTAGAGACCTGACAGGATCTGGTCCTGTCAGACAGAGCCTGAGCTTACACGGACCAGTAGAGCTCTTCTACATTCAGTGGCACTACAGCAGTTTATGAATCATGACTTGTTTTTCTTTTTTAGTATCCTGCTCCCTGGTGACCACTCTGACTCGCCAATCCTTTCCCTGAGGGTACATTTCCTAGCTGTTAAATGACAAATTATCAAGATTTTTAAAAACTGCCAGTAAGGCTTTGGTTTGCATTGCTGTTTGTAGTTAATGAGCAGTGGTATGTGGCTGCATCATCCTCAGTGGCTTCATCTCCTCATCATGTTAATGGTCAGAGACCACTAACACAGAGACCCACTGAGTGGAGAATATTCCTTCTTGAAAAACTGATCTCTCCTCTATAACAAAGGATCTGTCTAAGAAGAGAGGCATTTTGTAAGGCTGGTTGAATTCTTCAAAAGATCTTGAATTTTGGGAGGACTATAACACAGCACGTTTACCTCGTTGGTGTCATGTGGGGACAGTACCCATGCTCTGGGGACTGCCAGGCTTGTGGTATCACTATGGACAGCTTCAGGCTGTGAGCAACCATCTTGCTGCTGTTATTGTGGCCCACTACTGGTGAGCCTGACCTCTCCAGAGTGGGAGCAAGAAGTGCAGCACAGTCTGCTTGTTGGGCTGCCTGAGGGAGCTTGTTCAAAGCTGGAGGCATTCACTGCTATGCTATGCTCTGTAGCCTGGGCATGTGCTAAAGCTAGAATAATCCTCAGAAGAGGGAAACCGAGGTAACAAGAAGACAATACTGGTGAGATACACTGTTTTTAACCAGTTTCAGTCAGTTTTTCCCACTTTTCCACTAAAATTCTCTTTGTGAAAAAAAAAAGAAAAAAAGCAGCACTCCAAACCTTTCTAAAGTTCTCCTTCTGTTTCTGTGATTAAAAATAAAAATGTAAGCATGTATGTGGTCCTCTTGAATCATATTTTCTTCTCAGCTCTATTGAATTGGGTTCTTCCAAACACAACATAATCTTTCCAGAAATGTCTTTTTCCACTGATGTTTCCCATCAGACTTCTGCAGGCATTCAAAGAGTGAGTGTGTAAGTAAAGGAGACAAATGACAATGCCAAACAATGCTGAATTGCTGGAGGCCATAGGTTAAAAAGATAAAGGTTTTGACAGCTAATTGAAATCTAAGTGTTATCTTTCTATTATGCTACTTCCCCATTTGTTCTCTCTTCATTAGTATTTAACAAGCCTTTATTGATTACTGTGGCAGATTCGTACTGCAAATGGAATTGGAGGGTTACTTTTCTGGCCCATCATCACTGGCTATATATACCTCATATCTATCTATCTTACATATTTCACAAATCATATATCCCAAGCCCAAATCCCATTATGTGGGAAAATCATGTCCTGATATAGTTGTCTGTAAAGGTGAAATAGCATGAGTTATTTTTAAAATAACGAATTTCTACATCAAAGTAAATTCTTCACTGTGATATGCAGAAAGTCTCTGTTACTGCTTCATGACCAGCATGCCTGAATTTAGAGATGAACTCAGCTTCATGAGTATTATAATTTCCCTCTGAGCCTGCAGTCAGGTCAGCCGTTTCTGCCCTTCTAAAGTGGGAGTATTTCAAGTCTTATCTGTGGAAGTCTCTTTCAGATTCAGCTGGCAGCTGCAGGTCTCTTCTGGCTTGGACTTCTCAGATTCCCATCTCCAGGGAGCACCACAAGGTCCCGTGTATCCTCTTGATCCCCTGTCCCAGTCCCACATGGGGCTGTTTCCTCTGGGGTTTGTGCATTGAAAAGCTCATTTTCCAACTGTGCACACGCCTCTAAGACTTTTGCTTATTAGCTAAGGTCGTTAGTCCAAAGGGGAGGATTTATGAACCCGATAAAATCTGACAATGCCTGTATCTTCCCCACAGTTCATTTCTTATCACCCACAGTTCATTTCTGATCAACCAAACAATTCCTATAAAGAACTGTTAATTTGCAATTTTCGGCATATTTCCCTCCTCCTTTTTCCCTTCTAATGCTGTTCCCAGATCTTCTTGTGTCAGTCTGAACTTTGGCATCAAAGGCCATTTCCATACTCCATGATACTCTTAATTTTATAACCATATGAAACATCACATCCATACCATAAAGAGTGGCAGGCTCCCATTCTGGTCCTTAGCCTCCAAATGGAATCTGCAAGCCAGTTCCACAGGGCATGTAAAATCACCTCTGTGTCATTCCCTGTCTGATGTGCTGTTGCCTGTGGGGCTGGAGGGCTACAGGTGCATTTCCTTCATCACAAGTTTGCACTTCTCTTGATTTTTCCAGAATTTTCTATACCAGCGCTGTAACTTATCAAACAGAAGTGAAATCTCACTGGAATGTGGGATCAGGCTTGTTTTTCCACTCCAATCTTGTTAGTCATAAACTCCTGGCCTAGTTTGCCATAATTCTGCCTGAAACTGATGTCAGCTATAGCTCAATGAATTACCTCAGGTTTTACTTTAGTGAAAAGTAAAACAGACATGCATCTAAAGTTTTCAGAATCCTGGAAATTTCTCAACAGCTAACACCTCATCCATCACTTTTGGCACTCCTTGGTATAAATTGTCTTGATCTACTCATCCATTTCTCTCCAATTAAAGTTCTATAATATTCTTCCTACTTGGCTGCAAATTAACTGGAAGTATTTCATCATCATCAGTCAGGTTGCTCTTGATTTTCCTCAAATTAGCTATTTGAAAACAGAAGTGTGAACGCTGTTGACTGGGACTTTCTCTGATTTCCTTTGGTTTGGTCATGATTTCTGCTTATGAAGCAAGGGTAAGTTGTAGAGGGGGAGATGAGCTGGTCATCCATATGTTGTACCCAGGAAATGGTTACTCTCTGGATTCAGTACTCATTATACCCGTATTGTTATAATAAGGTCAATAGCCATCTGTATTCAGGTTGTTAGAAAGCTGTCATCTAAGGTTTTAGAAAAATAGATTTATATTTCACTAATGGCTGCATGCTATTCAATAACATACTCTGAATTTTCAGATTAATTTCATTATAGGCTGACACATAAGGAGTGACTTCTTGTTTTGGCTTGTCTTAGCACACAGAACCCTGCCTGAGCCCCATACATCAGAGTGTTGTTAAACACTCATGGTTTGAGACTTGCCTGAAATGTATCTGTGTGTGTGTTTGAGTGCTAAGAACAACCAGTAATGGTAAAAGTAAGGAATATGGTACCACATGAGGTGATGTTTCTCAGCTGATATTCAGCTCTTCACATTGCCCCTCATCTCCTAGTGCCTTTTTCCCAGATTCTGAGCCTCCCTTATACACTTTCCCTCTGCTTTTTTCTGCTTTATCAGTGTCATACAGTGCTGGGCATAGTAGAGTGTGGTCATGGAGCTCACCTCTGCTGGGAGCACTTGCTGCCCCAGTCCACGTGAGTGCCCTAAACTCGTAGGAAGTACTGCACTGCCCAGCAGCCCAGGGCCACACATAGGCTGCAGTGGGCAACCTGGACATTTAACACCGGGATCAAATAACATCTGCAAGTGGGAAATGTAAAACATGTTGGTGTTCATTCCTCAGCTATAAGTAATAAAAAATTCCTTCAAAAACTGAGTATATCCTCTCTGTCATTGTTCTTTATTTCCGCTGCAAATAACTCGCAACAATAAAAATGAAGGGATGCCAAATTTGTGTGGCTCTTCAAAGTAAATTCTTTACTTGAAATGAAGTTCAGTGGAAAAGCCTGACCCCCTTCCCAACAGTTTTGCAGGCCAGATGGGTTACTGCTGTCCTTCAGCATGGAGCCATCCTTAGGGTGTGATGCTCCTTTTTTCTCATGAATCTGAAAGAAAGGGATGAGAAACTTTATGTCTCCCTCCTGTCTTGCAGAAACTTTCCCTGCTATCTCCTCTGGGTGGAGTCCCTTAAGGCCATATACATAATGATCCGTTCACTGTTGTTGGCTAATATCCTCCTCTCCAGAGCCATTCAGTCATTACTGACTTTCCTTACAGTTCTGTCCTCAGGCTCCTCAGACTTTTCTTCTTTTCTCACTAACAAGCGTTCATTATTTTTCCCTTAAGCTCCTCAGTATCCCACGGTGGATTTTTGCAACTTTTAATTTCCCAGGAGGGATATGAAAGGTCTACAAGTAAAACGCTTTGCTTGCTCTTATCTGGGAGATTACAGAGGGGAATCGGATAAAAGCAGGAGTTGAATACTGAATGCTTTGCCATTGTCAGCAGTAATGCACTTTTGGTAGAAAATGCCATTATCCTTATGCAGGAGGGTCTTAAAAACTTTTAAAAGGCATAAAAAAATTGAGGAATCAAATTCTTTGGGCATTACTCTCTGCTGCCCTGAAGTTCCTTTTCATTGCACTGGAGGCAGAGGAAGGAAATAGAGCGACTGGATCCCTCCACTCCCATAAAATATTCAACAAAGAGGGAACATCCTTATTGCATACCTGCTTCCCCCTGTTTGTGAGAGTGGGAGGGGGATGTGGAGGACAGGACTCCCCATCAGCAGCATAATGAGGTGAGCAGGCTGGCTTGGTCTGCTGCTGCTCCAGTGCTGTGCAGCAGGAAGATGGGATTCACACTGGTGTCTCAGCTCCTCTGGCCTTTTTAAAATTGATAATTGTGAACATCATCCACACTAATTATTTTTGAGAATTTGCAATGAGCATCCTTGTAAGAATGTTGGACTGTGTTCACAAATTAAGGGCTGCCTAGAGGATAAATATGGCTTTTTCTTTTGCAGCAACACTGATTGAACTCTGACAAAGCACTCTTTTCCTTGTTTCTCTTGATGTTCCCTTATGCTGTGACATGAATAAATTACACAGTGGGAAGTAAATGAGAAGATTTCATACTGATAACCATGCATGTGCTTTAGTTTTCCTTGTTTTGCTTCACCAAATGAATATGTGCAGTTACACATCTCTATTCTCTCATAGTATAAAATGGCCCTTCTTTTCCAGAGGAAATTTTCTTGTCCCATAAAGCTGCTCTTCATTCTTCCTTTTGGAAAGGCCTTGACAAATGCAGAATTATGCTTAGAAATCTAGAGATGGTAGATCAAATAATGTTAAACATCTGTCTCAAGTCCCTATACTTGTATCCAGAGCTAAAAAGTTAGAACTTGAGCTCAGAATTTCACTGCCAGCCCTTTTACATACTTGCACAATTTCCTCTATTAGATGTTACTAATTCCAGGTTGCACTTCATAATAACCCTTAACCAGGGGCTGAACTGGGTGTGTGTGGTAACCAGCTCTGTGCCCCTGCTGGTAACAAGAATGTGCTGGTGGCAGGCCAGGTTGCTTAAATTGCTGTGAGGATCCTGCACTCCTTCCTCAAGAGCCACGAGGAGGACCAGGCTGTGCTCAGTAATGGATTGACTCTGTGCCTGGTGTGCCCTTGCTGCCACCAGACAGCCACAGCTGAGCTTTGCTGTTTATTTCCAGCTGGTGAGGGAAGGAGAAGCCAGAGCCAGAGGAAGGAGGGTATTGCCATTTGAGAGACAGGTATATTAGTATAAGATATAATATATTAGTATAAGATGTAGTCTGAAGCCTTGTGGCATTTTTCATTTTACTACTTCTCATGTTAGATGGGAAGGGAAGACTCAGATTGAACCTCTGCATGTAACATACATGCCAAGGATTCTGTTTCTAGCCTGACAGAGTCTCTCTGCTGCTGTTGCAAGGTCCTGCTACTCCTTTGTGCTGGTGTACAGAGCATGACACGGTGTCTTCAGCAGGAGCTGGGACTAATGACTGCAAAGGCATGGCAAGGCTTCACTCACTCATTTGGAAATGGCTTTGCTTATCTCTCAAGGAAAAAATAATGACTAAATACTCTTAACAGTCAAAACAGGCACCCACCTTTATAACCCAATTAATAAACAAGTGTTTTAGTTTAATTACCCAATACTGCATGTTAGAGGCATATGCATCTTACTGATAGTTTAACCGGGTTACCCCCAAAAAACCTTCTGTGACCACAGTTAATTGCATAAATATTTAAAATTTGCAAAATCAGCTTTTGAGATTAAAAGACAAAACTGTCACTCCTGACTCTGAGGACTACTTTTTTTTTTTTTTCTGTATCTGTGGCTTGAAGGATTTTAAAAGCTTATTTTCTTACTTAGTTTGATTAGTGGACCTGATGGTCGTTTTGATTTTTTGTCTTATTCTTGATTATTTCTAAACTCCCAGAAGCTTCCAGGAAAGCAAGTTTCCTTGAAACAATGTGTAACAATATTTTATCATAGGAAACTGTAGAAAGCTTGTGGGTTTGAAGCAAAGCTGATTTTCGTTTCAGTCCTCTTACAGCCAAACATCACACATAAAAAATTGAATCTATGAAATTTCAGTTCTTCATGGGACTGGAATTTTAACTAAAGGAAAAACATTTCTATAGTACCTGCTCAATTGTAACACAGTTCAGTGACCCACTTATGATCAGGATAAATATCCTTATGCTTCCTTATCTCTTTCAAGGACAATCTTGTATGAAAGTCAGCCCTGCACTGAAAGCTGGCAGCTTTTTCACTCCTAGGAGGGGGAACCAGGCTCTAACAACACTGCCTGCCAGCTGCCAGCCAGAGGCACAGCATCCCATACAGCATCACCCACAGAAATGCATATCCACACGCACACACATACATATGCAAATATATAAATAGATGCATATACATGTATCTCATAGGATTCCTTTTGTAAGGCTCCTTCTCTGAGGCTGTGCCTTTTGATAGAAATTCATCTCAGTCTGGTTGCATGTCTGGTTACCAGAGTGATGCTGTGGGTGACATTGCTGTGTGAGCATCATTTTGCTTTCTCCACCCCTCCAGCACCCCTCTGACGTGATACACTTGTCAGGCAAGGAAGGTGTAATGCTCTGGAAGATCCCTGCAAACACAAGCCTGATACATAGAGGCCTCCCACAGAGAAACCAAAATATCTCTGTTACCTCATTGCTGGGGATCGCACTTGCAGTAACAACTTCAAAATGAGAATCAGAAGCAGCCCAGTGAGTGGATTTCTCCTGACAGTGTGTGCTCAGGAAGTGGCAGTGGTAGAAAAATGCTGCAGCATTACATTTTATTGTGCACCTTTGTCTTACAAGCTCACTAAGAGAGCTGTTCTATGACATAGTTGTAAAGACTTTCTGTTGTCTGCATTATCACAGATTTGCTGCTTATATCAGTAGGTATATGAAAATCTCATAATTTGTCATAGCTGGCATTCACCATACAATGATGTAGTAAAGTCATAAGAATACTAGCATCTGGACTTACTCTCTTCTCCTCTCATGAGGCATATCCTCATTTAGTAAGGGTCTCTGCCATAGTGTTGGTGGATCATGCCTCCTCAAAGGCTAAAGATTGATCACCCCTAATACAAAGGCTGAACACTGAGAGCTGCAGAGTTTTTCTGATGCCAGATGACTTTATGAAAACTGTAGAAGATGGCAGCACTCAGGAGAAGACTCAGGCACAACTATGTTTGCAATACATATTTTAACAACTAAAGAAGCCATGGATATCTCTGGCTTCCTTTTGCAATGCAGAGGGATTCTGTGGTGTAAGGGAGAGGTGTCACAACCAGCCCTTTTGGCACTGAGCTAGGACACAAATGGGGAAAGCACATGGTCCCATCCTGGGACCTGCTCATTCATCCCATGTGTCTTATATAGATTAGCCCTAAAACTTTTGTCTGAGCTATATTATTTACTCTCTTGTTCATGATAAATTATACCTAGAGTACATTCTGATATAGCTTCTATTAGAATGTGTGCAAACATGCTGCCATTCATTCATTGGTCTGGCTGACAGGCCTGGGTCTAAGGCAAATAGAGGAGCTTCCATAGTAACTCAGACAAAGCCAGCAGCAGCCACGACTCATCTGTGTACAGTTTAATGCTGTGGCAGAAGACTGTGTTGGAGATGTGGTTTTAGGAAGGTTATCTGCAGCCTTATGGGCACTGTTAACAGTTGGGAACCAAAATTTAATCCTGCCTCCAGAGTCTGGAAATTTCTCAAAGTTTTCAACATCTGATTCACATTTTGGTTAGCCATCTATTTTTAGATATGTCTCTTCTCGCTTGAAATTATGTGGATCAAGTATTTTTCTCTCATTATTGGGAGTACACTTTCATCAAAAACTAAGCATTTCATAATTTCCTGGTAGCTCTGGGGGCTGCCAGTGTGGTGGGAAAAGCAATAGTCAGGATGGTTGTAATGTTCTTCAGAGAATGTGCCCTTCTTAGGCAAGGAGTGCTGTATGGGTGGTAAGACACTTTCTGCTGTGGTATTTGGTGGAGTCATGTCAGTCTCATGTGCTCCTGAACATATAGGGAGGCTCAGTAAGATCCTCTGAGGACTGCTGCTGTGAAAATTACCAGTGTGTGGAAGTAGAATCAGTTGGACTTTGAACCCTGCTTCATACTGCCCTGTGTCTGGCAGATTGTGTAAGTACATGAAAGGCTTTTTGTCCATCTATAACTATAGTCATTAACCAAGGGATGGGCAATTACAGTAAACCACATAATAATCTTAAATTCCAGAGATGATTGTGTAGAGAAACAGTGGATTATTCAGTGCTTGTCTAGTAGAAAACAGACCACTGAGAAATCAGGTAGCAGTGAAAGCCAAAAGGAAACCTTTATGCAAAACCAGCTGTTCTGTTTCATGCAAACCTAGGCAGCAGTGGCCCTCTTACCCATGTTTCTCATGGCTGCTCTTGGTTTCATATATTCCACAGACTGCACACAATGGAATTGGCCATTTCCCTTAGGCATACGTGTCTGCTTTCCATCATTAAGAACTCTTTGTTTTTAAAAGAAGAGAGCAGAAGCTGCTCTGATTTTTTCTTTGAATTAACACGCTTTCATCAAAACTACTTTATAATAGCCCAGATAACAAGTTAGAAGTTGATTCCTCTGCAAAGTGCTTTTATGAAGTGCTTGTATCAGTGCAGCTCTCTGCTAGGAAGACAGACTTCCAAGGAGAACTGTAACACAGGAGGATTGGAGGAAAAAACAGTGATGGAAATATTTCTTAATTGAATTCAGTTTCTCAAGGCACTGCAATCATTTGTTATTTATGAAAGGATGAAATGCACTTCTCTGCTATTTGCATATACATTTGGCCATCCTTTCTTCTAGGATAGGAGAATATATATAATCTCTCTCCTTTATTAGAGGCTGACATCTGCTACAATGTCACCTAGACCCACTAAGCAGGCTCAAAGCTGGCACCAGGGAATGACAGTGCTGGCAGCAACTGCTGAGTGTGAGGGTAAGACGTGAAGCTGGCTCAGAATGAAGAGGTTTCTATATGTGGGAAGGGGGTCACAGGACTCGAGCAAGGGAACATCTGGACCTAACTGTGATGTGTTAATGGAACATCACAATTACTCAGCACAATTTAAATGAGCCATTAAAGCCAGCACTGAAATAAAAGGTGAAAGTGCTGTGTGGGAAAATGAAAATTTTGCACCATTTGTCTGGTTGGTCTCAATGCTGCTTGGTTCATTAGAATAGTTTGCCAGCCAGGGCTGTGCTGCCTGTCAGCCCTATGAGGTGGCTTGGGTAGCTCTTGGGGAAGGGGCAGGTGAGGCAGCACAGAGCTCTCTGATCTGCTGTTCAAGAAGTGAGATTAGTGACTGCAGTGTAGGCATAGCACTGTTTTAATTGGCAAAGGTAGGAGATGTTCACAAATGCTCTGAAAAACCTTCGATCAGCTTTGGTATAGAAAAATTTTTCCATTCACTATACTTCAGTGAAAATCTTGCCTCCTTAGTTTAAAGTTTAAACTTCCCTGCACCAAGTTGCCAAAGTGGTATTTTCCATCTGTAATGTATGGACCAGCAGAAGACATCAGAGGAATTTTAGGGCAAGTGAATGTTATGCCAGCTGAAGTAATCTTGCTTTTTTTTTTTTAAGAGAGAGGGTTGCGTCTTAGCAGGATGAATAATATGATGAATCTCTTGGCTTGTTACCAATCAGAACAGTGAAATTTCATAATCTATCACTATTTTGGAAGGTGAATGACAGCACCAGATGTACAACATTGGTGACTCAGATCTTAGGAAAGTAATGAATAATGGTAGCTTAACAATTAAAACCTGGTGTTAAGAGATGCTCAAAAGACAATAGCATAATTGTTCACACAGAGGCTCAAAGAATTGCAATAGCTATTGACAGATGAACTCTGCTCCACGGGCCTCTTGAAAATCTCTGTATCAAATGGTGGGCCCCATAGTAAAACTTCTAGGAAATACAAGACTATGTTGGACAGATAACATTGTTCAAGACTTTGGCTCAATTGCAAGTACTGGAGCATTACAAATAACACCCAGATTCATTCCTTTTGTCATGAAGTGTGTAGCTCAGGAAGTTCAGCAGTATGAAACTAAAGAATTCTATTGATAGACTTGACTGAATAGAACCTCCAGTTACTGTAATAACTGGTTATTAAAATTACCTGATGGCTACTTCCCCAAACTATGAATGTCAGCCTTGTACTGTCAGAAGAGAATTAGGAGAGCAGGCAACCCAGAAATTCTGTTTGAAAAGAAGTGCCATCCTATGCCACTGCATAGGACCAGCAGCTGAAAAAGTTTGGCCAGGCTACAGAAGGGGTGTCTACAACCTCCTGTGTCTAAGAGGTACATCCTCAAAGTCAGTGGCATTGGCCACCAAGGCAAGAAGATGCACTTAAAGAGCTCATACTTTAGGTGAGACAAGAAATGCTGTTAACTTCAAAGTGCAGGTACAAGTTATGTCAGAAACCTTCCCATTGAAGACATGAGAATTCAGATACATCTGAAATTAAAATTGGTAATTAAATCTCCAGAAATTAAAGCTTCTGGCAACTTCTCAGCTTTTTGCCTCTGGGAAAAAGAAGGCAGCCTTGATATTGAAGAGCTGATTATTTTAAAGGACTTTCAGTTGAATGAAGCCTTTATGGACTGAGCTAGTCTGTGCAGCCAGGAGCAGAGCTGGGTATACAGAGCCATATTCCCAGAGCAGAATTGAGCCTGAGCACAGATAAAGGATTGATGTAAGTCCTCAGATCAGTGAAAGCATGCAGAACTTTCTGAATTAAAAAAAAAAAAAAAAGAAGCAGGAAAAAAAATTTGGGTCAATGAAAAAAAAGTTATTTAGGCTAGGAGAAGGGATAAGCACAGGGAATTAGACAAGCAGGGAAGCTCCACACGTGTGACCCAATCATGTGTGACAAACTCTGCAGCTGCTATTATTGGAAATGAGCTTTCAGTGTAATAAATGCCATGAGCCAGGTGAGGAAGGTGCATTTTTGAAAAAAAAATTTTCAACAACATTTTGCACAGATTTTTTTGTTGGCTGTATTTTTTGATGTGTCCATTTGCAGTTTCTAATTCACCCCTCCCTTGCATTTAGAATTTCAGCAAGACTATGAAGGCACCTGCAGTCTCTCACCACACTGTTAAGCAGGTGTTAAGAGGTGGTGGCATGTGAAGTATGCAACACAAAGATGAACAGAGATAAAACCTCAGTAAGTTTCTCTAAAATGCAGTTAGAGAAAGATCTGTGAGAAACAGCATTACGTGAAAAAGTAGAGCATAGAGAAAACAATCTATAATATCCTTAAAATAACTTTTTACTTCTCTACTGCTTACCTACCAGATGCTCTCTTGCTTGAAAGAATATTTATAGTGCCATTTAATACATTTAGTTGGTGGTTGTATGGCCTATAATTGTCTCAGAGAAGGTGTTTGCACAGGTTTCATAATAATAGTTTAAGGTAAAACCAAAGTAGTTTTATGATTTGGTTTTTAGTTTTGTCTTCTTTTTTGGGGGGTAGGGGGAGAAAGGAGGTGTGAGTTGGATGTAATCTAATGAGTAATCCAATGAGTGTCTAATATTAAATAGGTAGTAATTTCTGTTGTACTGCCCTATGGTCTGTAATGGTGCTGATGTGCTGTGACCACTGATTGCTATGACTGACTTAAGTGTTTCTATTCACAAATAGTATTTATCACTAAGTTCAATATAATAGCGTGTATGTAAGAAAAAACATGGCAAAGTCACAAAAGGTTAGAATTATGTCACCCATTGAGAGCACATCACCGCCCTCTGGAAGTTATGCCTATGGCAGTTATTATACACACTTACAAGGTCTTGTCACCAGACAATCAGAACATACCCTACCTGGTTTATCTTAGGAGCAAATATTATTTTCCTCAGCAGGACTTATTGTTTGTTAGAATGTCCTTGCTGTTATTCTTGTTTGCCTTAACTCAGCAGGTATAAGGTAATGCCTCTGAAAAAAATAATGTAAATCTCTTAACCACTTCTGGAAAACATTCAAAGGAATGTCTTTATGTCTTTACGTTAACCTTATATTTGCCAGATACTTTCTAGCAGATGAATGCATCAGATTTTCTAATGCAAACTGTACATACAAATTCTAAATAAGCATAGAGACTGATACATAAGACTGTCCCTTTATGTACTTGAGGTGGGAATTAGCTGTAACTTAGCTGAAAAGACAGCTTAAGCAATCCTGCCCTCCAACTCAACCTTGAATTTGATCATCTTTGTTTAGAAGAGCACGGCTCCTTCCCTGAGTATCTGAGCCCAGACATATGGGGATAAGTGCCCTGATCTGGGAAGCCAGGCATTTTGTGCTCACCTAAATATTGCCATGACTCACATTTGAGGCAGGGAAATGCCAGCATTGGATATGGCAACCTAAGATACGCAGGATAACTTACCTGGGAGTGCATGCCCACCATGTGTGCCTTGAGCACGCTGACAGACAGGATGAGCAGCCCCATGATTGCCCTGCCTGGAGACCCCCACACCCTTCCTGTCCAGAGCCTGCTCCATGCATGATGCTCGGAGCAGGGAGTGGGGCTCAAGTTGCCCTCTTAGGCTGCATGTGATGCAAAGTGAAATAGAAACCATTTCACATCCCCTAGAAGCTGAATCACTCTCTTAGTTGTGAGTGTAAAGCCCTCAGTGAGATGGTGAGTGGGTAGTTGAGAGCCAAAGTCAGTAGGTCAGACAGCACAGGGACACTTGTAGTCAGCAACAACCTGAATAATGTGGGCACAGAGCTTAAATATGGTTTCATATTGGTCACAGAGAAAGAAGGAAACTGCAGAGAAGGTTTTAAATTAGAGGGTTTAGCAGAGGAAGAGGGGATCAGTGTTAGTGATGCTATGGCCCAGATGAAGTTTGAAGGTGAGGCCGTGAAAAAGATTAGCAAAACAACTCAACAAACTGGGGGCTGTTGAGTTTTGAAATCTCTTGCTGTAATTGGAGTTAGCTGGAAACCTTCTGGCAAAGCACTTTAGAACCAAAGCACAAAGAACCAAAACATCTCTTATCTCTGAAACTACAGTGTGTTGTTGGAAAGGTTTTGGATTGAACAAATTTCCACAGGGCAAAGCTCTGGGTCCTCTCGGGTCTTTCTGGAGATGTGGCAGTCAGGAGCCCTGTCCCTGCTGTGTGCAGTGGGATTTGTTCTGAGGCAAGGAGCTGAGAGGAGGTTTCAGGCAGCAGGCATCTTCCCTTGCACCTCGCGCACCTCTGTGTCCAGTGTCACAGGTTTTTCTGGTCTTGCAGGGGGCACCATGGCTGTTTCCATGTTGGCCTGGTGGCCACTCTAAGTCTGAGCTCTGAGCTGCCTCTCCAGGGCTGGCACATCTGCCAGTCCAACTGGAAGGTGCAGCTGTGCTCACACTCATATACTCTGTACCTTGGGAGTTTGTCTCAATGCAGGGACATTGTTTCTTTTGTAGAGGAAGCAAAGCAGTACTTTAATGAAGGATTTGGATCAATGAACATTTTATACACTTACTCAAAGATGTAAGTTTACCAAGATGCTTTCCAATCCCTCTCACAGCAACCTTAATTTATATTGGTCACTTCTATTTTTCAGAAAAGAAAGTATATGTTTCCTTTTATGTCATGTACACATTTAGCAAGAGGAAGGGTGGGAAGTGATGTCCTTGTGTCTAATGGGGCTCAGCCTTCTCCCTCGATGCTTTAGAAGCAGTCCTCAACAAGTCTAACGCTTACCCTTAGGTAATAAAAGACCCTTTAAGGGCACTGTCATGACCTTCAGCTGGGTAAGATTTTACTGACACCAAAACCCCTTGCTGGAGCAGACCCTCAAGCCCTTACACAGAAAGCCCATCACCCATCTTGAGTGTATGCTAAGGAAAAGTTGTGTTCAAAGTCAGCAGGAACTTTTCCATTGCTCTCTGGGACCTCTGGACAAGGGCCAAGGGTAAGCCTTTCTTCTTGCTCCACAGCCCCAAGAATACTGACAACAGCTTTTGAAGTAAGCATGAGATGTATGTATCCCACAGAAACACCCTGGATGCTATGTGGAAGGCAGAGCAGTGCTGTTAAAGTGTCAGGCTACAAGTTACAGGAACATTCACAGTTTTCCTGTGCATTCCTGAAAGAGCTCTATCCCTGCTGCCTCATTTCTCAGACTCTTATTTCTATGTTCTGGATATATCCAGTGGTACCAATTAAATGCTTACAGATTATTAATTAATGAAGCAGCCTGTGAGGATTTGTGCTGCAAGGCTCCCTCAGCACTAGGATGGCTGTTCCAAACTCCCTAGCTCCTCTGAGATTTTTGTTCAAAAAGACCCCTTCATGTGTATGCTGAGATGGGTTTAGAATTTGTTATGTAGCTCAAAATAGCGGTGATAAATAAATGAAAATATTTTAAGAGGTGGATAGCTGTAGAATTGACATTTGCAGGGGGAAGGAAAAGCCAGGGGGAAGTCTGGTGTTGAGGGAGAGCCACCCTCACGTGTCACGGGCGAGTGTTCCACAGGCTGCAGCCAAGTGCTCCTGCCTCACGTGTGTGAGCACAGGAGCAGCCAGCTCCTTCCATGTGACTGGGCAGGAATGTTGAGCACAGCTCTCCGTGTGCCTTAATGCATGCCTGCAAAGTAAATTTCTACAGCTGTTGTATAGTCGAGTGGATTTCTTTTACGAAGTGCTTGTAAGATGTCATTTAACAGGGTTGATATTGAAAAACAACTCATGTTCTTTCTCTTCTTTTACGTCAGCAGGGGTTTTGGAGCAGGTAAGTTTTTTCAGGGTACAACTTGTGGGTTTTTTAAAGGTCATTTCCTAACTAGGTCTTGAGTGCTTTTCTCTCATAAGAGGTCTCAAGTCCAGGCTGCTTTGGAAGTTTGACATTTCCATATTTTCAACAAAGGAATATAGGAAAAAAGCTGAAATCCTCTAGACAGAAAATATCCTAAGTGTACACATTTGTCTGACTGCTCCTTGTCACCAGCTGCCTTTATCTTCAACTGCAGTCCTCTGAGAAATGCTGGAGTTAGCAAGAGCAAGTAACTGGTTCCACTGCACAGTCTAGACATGTAAGGGTTTGAATTTCTTTCCAAGGTCAAGTCTTCAGAAGCAAATTTTCTAACAATTTAATCTTTATTAAAAAAAAAAAAAAAGGCAGCATACCTGAAGAAATGCCAAAGGGATTTCAAACTGAATTTAGAGATACATTTACTGTAACAATCAGAAGTTTCCTTTGCCACTGTACGTGGTTGTGGGATTTAATGTTACACTTGGCAGTGCAAAGCTCTTATTCTAGAATAATTATGAACTCTTACAGTGAAAGCTTTGCAAAGGGACTGAAGGGGGATGTCCCACAGCCAGACATCAGCTGCTGGTGCATGACAGCCAACCTGGGTGGGTGGCTGGGGTGACAGCTTCACAGCATGGGCTGGGTGGGCTCTCCATTTGGCTGGGACAGGAGCAGCCCAGGTCTCCTACCCCCAGCTCAGGGCTTCTCCAAACCAAGGCAAAACCTTTGCTTTCCTAAAGAAGAAGGAATGGGGCTGAGTTGGAGGTGTAGAAGGTGGATTTTAGGCAGGAGATGAGAGAGGATATCCCTGAAGAACAGGAGGTATCATGGGTTGCTGCAGGACAATGGAATGGGAGAGAGGGAACATAGGCCTTGACCCTCTTTACACATCAGTAGAAGAAAAGCCTGGTTTTCTTGGGCCCTGATATAAGAAAACAAGAATACAGTTTCTTGCCTTGGCATAATAGTGAGTGGGACAGCTAATAAGGCTTATGGATAGTCCTGAAGCTCATCCATGCCACTAATCTAACATTTTGCATCATTAGCAAATGTCACAGTTATGCCTGATGAGTTTCTTTCCCATGTCCTTTATATCCTTCTGTCTTTGGAGGCTTTTAATGCAACAAACAAACTAACAAATTTCCTGGTGTGCAAGTGCATTCTGTGTTGTCACTTCTGGCTGCTGGAAACAGGGTTGAAACCACTGCCCTGCTTTACACATGATATTAAACACTAGCTAAAAGAGATTAGTCATTATTATCTCGAGGCTAGTGTTTAATTAGTGACCTAGCAGCAAAACCTTCCTTCCTGATCATTCCAGCAGCTCTGAGAGCTGTCCTGGAGACTTATTACAGGCATACTTTGCTGTGTAAGAGTCATTGGCATGCAGACAGTATGCACACCAACTGGGAAAAATGAAGTGGTGTCG
>JAOTQP010001546.1:55994195-56013092 GCA_026413545.1 Cichladusa arquata
CAGGCATACTTTGCTGTGTAAGAGTCATTGGCATGCAGACAGTATGCACACCAACTGGGAAAAATGAAGTGGTGTCGAGAATGCTTTGGCTATATTAATCCTGAGTATGTCCTTGCTACTCTGAGATTTGGGGTTTAAACATAATATTGTTTGAAAGTGCTTTGTAGCTTTGAATATCATATTCCAGAAAGAGGAAAGGTTTATATCATGCTGAAAACCCATGGTTGTGCTTTGAAAGAAGGTGTTTTGTCTGTTTAGTTTGAAGACATAATTCAAGGAAATTTGGATTTTATTCCTGAATCCTGAAGATCATCACAAAGATCTTTATCAATGCACTGACTGATTTATGAGCAAATCCAGTCAGCTGGCTGCTAAATATCAAGATTTTGGTCATGTTTTCATATTGATTCACCTGGTGAAGATCACAGATGCAGCAAAGAGCACAGTCTGTTCCAGCTGCTGAATTTATCTGACCCTGACATGGACTGAGTTCTTCACCTCTGCATTTTAGAGAAATGTTCTTTTCCCCTGCTAAAAGTTTCAATGTTTCTCCTCCCTGATTAGAGAAAGTACCATTCAGGATACCAAGCTGCTTTGTCTTGTGCGTGGTCTTTGCTGCAGAACTGTCCCATCACCACAGCAACAAATTTGGCACTATTTTATTTGACACAGATCTAGGTGCCTTGTTTCAGAGATGGAGCTGAAGTCTTCTGAAGAGCACTCTCTGCAAAGAAAATATCCTTAGATTGAAAGGGTGGTCATTCATTGTTGGATGAACAACGTGAAATCTTGGTGCAATAGGAGGAGAAATATTTAACTGAAAGGCCTTTCATTTACCTGATGCTCCTCAGTTGTTTGCATTTATACATATTTGTTTTTTGCATGTTCAAGTTAAAAAAGAAATTTTTGGACAGAAAATTCTTCTGCGTTAAGAATGTTCTATTTATATTCTTCCAAATGACAAAGCTGTCTTTGATAAATATGGCTTATAGCTAGCATTGCATGCTTTGATTCTAAAATCCAGGACATTGTTGGTCCAATTAAATACTCATCTTTTGATGGCTAAGATGATTATTCCAGCTCCCAGTTCTTAAGAAACCTCAGGAGAACTCCTTGCCTTGAGGTCTCAGTTGTGTCTTCATCCCTTCTGAGTAAGGAATAGTGTAAATCTGACTGGAAAGGCATTTTCCACTTGTTTTGTCAATTCCATTAGGAGTATTATCCCCCTAGAGGGTATCTTTCCTCAAATTAACTGAAGATTTATGAATCCCCAAAGGGATAACTTGAGACTGTATCATGGTCCAGTGGATTTTGATTTTCACTGAGAAAATTTGCTCCTCTAAATTTCATACTTCATTTTCTTTTTAAAAAAATATAGAAAATCCAAATGGTTTTCATCCTTTTTCAAAAGGCCTGCCCCTGCCCCTGGTCTTCCCCTTTTCCCCACTCCCCCTGCTTCCTACATGGAGTGTAAAGAAAATTTTAAAAAACAAACAAACGAACAAATGGATTTAGATTATTTTATTTCAAAATCTGGGTTAAATGTGCAAGTGGTCTCTAACATCTGGTGTAAAGCCAGCAAACAACCCGCTGGCATCAAGGATGAGTCTAATGAGCAGGACAGGTTCTCATCTGGGGTAAAACAGTACTACCCTAGCAAGGTAGACTAAGCTCAGCAGAGCTGAATTTTTTGCACTATACAATCCAGCCTGCTTCATCTCAGTGCACTTAAAGAAGGCTGAGGAGTGATCATGTAACTTCCAGGCCCAGGAGTCTTTAAATGAGTCAACCTTCTGCCATCCACGTTCCCTGGCCAGATCCTCAATCCTCTCTTATTTTAATTTCTGTTTCCTTTTAAGAGCATGTTAATCCTGCTGTTATTGCTGCCTTTCTGTCCCTGCTGCTTTTCCATTCTTTGGGGAAGTTCTTGAGGACACAGTACTTTCATTAACTTTTCTTCATACAATGAACTCCTGCAGAAGCCTTTGTTTATCAATTTTTTTGTATTTATTTACATAATATGATTTTGATCACAAGGAATTTATTTAGAGTTTGATGAGACTTCCGCAGCTAATTACTATCACATGTTGTAATTCATTCTCACTGAATGAGCCTTTCAAATAAAGCAAGGCAGAAATAACCGATGGGACCCTGCTGGGACTACTTGGTTTGGCAAAGCTGGAATTCAAAGACTTGAGAATAGGAAAATACTTTCCAGCCAATTAAAGCTGCACAAAAGACACTGACCCTTCTTGCATGAGGTTGTTAAGATGAGATGCTCTGCAGTTTGACTGTTCCAGAAACAGGAAGCAAGGAGTGGTAAAGCATTGAGGTTTTGTTGCCCTGTGCACTGCTGCCAGTTTTCAGCCTGGAAAATCCTCCCTGAAAATTTGAAGACTGATAATTATGGTTAACTGGACAGAACTGATGACTATGGTTATTATTACTATTATTAATAAGGCATTTTACAGACAGTTGTGAAATTATTATCTTGAAACCTGCTGGCACCTGCACCGCATTCAAAGAAAGAGAGTATTGAACACTTACTGCTTCTGCTCTGTGCTCTGCTTACTCCAGTCGCAACCCCAAGAATATCTGTTCTCTGCAACTCGTTTGGCCAATTAGCAGTTTTTTCAGGAGAAGAGCTATGGTTTATAGGCATCTTCAGAGAAGTGCATGTTCAAGAGTGAATGACAGTGTGCCCATCAGCAAAGAATGTTGCCAGCAATTATGGACAGAGAATTAAAAAAGACAGGACAAAAGTACTGGGAAAAGCACAGCAAAGTAGTTTGTTGAGAAATATGGCTGGGAAGAAGGGGGGCTTAAGAAATGAAAGCAGGGGATGTGGGGAGGACCACAAAAGTGAACAGAAAGAAATATGCAATAAAGGAAGCCAGATGAAGGATCCAGAGATATCAAGGGAAGAAAAGGAGTCAAGGAATCCTGCATCTACAGGATATTACTATCAGTAGGTGAAACAGGTTGAAGGTTTGAGTCTGAAGATCCCAGATGAATAGGAGTTGGCAAACAGATTACAGAAGAAAAAAATAAAAATTTTGATATGTTGCTGCTTATCATGGGACCATTGTGTGCCATCAGTATGTGGGGAGTCATGGGCTTTAGTTTTAGAGATTTATGTAAAACAGTTGAGTCTTTATTGGCATCTGACAAACTTTGATGTAACTTGCTTTTTGAATTGTTATGACTACTGTTGGAAGCTTTGAGAAATTTTTGGTAATTGTGTGGAAATGAGCACACTGAAAATGAACAGGAAATGCGCAACAAGAGCAAAGATTTAAATGGTCTTGTGTTTTCCTGTTATGCTGTTGTAGTTACAGCTGCTTGGTTCTTTCAGCTGGAAAGAACGAAAACAATGCCAAACTGTCAGTTTCTTTTTAACTGTTTCCTAAGAGACATACACGTTGACCTGGATTCCTCCTAACCATATCTGGGCAAATAATCAAGGTTACCCTCTCACTGACTGGCAGCTCCTTCCAAAGAAAGGGGAGATCGATACCTGCAGAGTCTGACTCAGATCTTACTTCAGGGATGTACTACATAAAAGCTATTACTATTCTTTAATTACAATGCTAAGAGTAGCCTGAATGGGGATTTGGTAAGCTAATGAACTGTTGCTGTTTATGAGGACATTAATTTCTGCTTTCCTGAGGAAGAGCTTGTGAAAGTTTGCAGCTCAGGAAAACTCACTGAAGGTTTAAGCTTCCTTAAAAGCTGTCCCTGTTTACTTCTAATCCAGAGGAATAAACAGGTGAAGTTTGTTCTACTTGCAGCCATTATAACTTTACCTCTGATAACTGTGCAGGTCATACCCCACAGTGGGAAACCACCAAAAAAGCTACATCATGGAGCAAATGTATCTGACACAGGCAACTTAATGCTGGAAACATTAGAGACTCCTCATCCTTGGAGATTTTGAAAACATAGCTTGAGGAGGCCTTGAGTAGAGTCACTCATGCTGTGAGTGACAGATTCGACCAGATGTCCTCTAGAGATTCCCTCCAACCCAAATTTTCCTACGTTTTTAGTAAAAAATTTATTTGCTGAATAGTGCCAGTAACTACCATGCCTCTTTCTGATTTTGAAACCTGCAGGGGAATAGCTAAAGCTTTTAATTAAAATTGGTTTAATGTTATTTAGTCTAAATTCCCTGGGATAAAATTGTGCTGATTAAAAAAAAAAAAAAAAGGAAACATCTGTGATTAAAACCAAAGTAAAATGGAAAAAGTTAATCAACATTTTGTGGTTTGATTCAACACAGAATGCTTCAGTGCTTCAGTTTAAAACTGGATACATTTTTTCTTACTTTCATTTGAAGGAAATGGGAATAAATATTGTCAATTTTTTTAATATTTCAAAAAAATTGTTCTCATTCTATAAGAGAATGCTTGTTTTTTGAGCATCCATCTTGCAGAACATTTACTGTAAATGCCTTTCTAGAGGTAAGATTTCTTGAACTGTTCCCATTCCCAAACACAGGAACCTGATGTGGGCTGTGAATAAGGCAGCAGACTGTTGTTAGTCATCAGAGCTTGTCCCAACAAGGTTCTGAACCTTTGAAGTACCAGACACAAACTAGCATCTTTTCTTGGGAAATAAATCACAAGAGTGCTATGAGGATAACTGGCTGAGTGATGTACTTTGTACTGGTTGAATCATCTGCCTGAAAAGAGAGAGGACTTTGAAGACCCTTCCCCCTTTTTTCTGTATGTGTGTTCTAAAGCAGCACCTTTGGGCAGCTGCTCTCAAGGCACCCATACTGCACCATACAGAAACTACACCAGGTAAATTGGCAGATGTGATGTGGACACAGGTCCTGTCCCAAGGAGGATGACACTAGTTCTGTTCTGTTTGCCTTCTTCATCTCCTCAGTGCTTCTCTCAGGTAGGAATGCTCAGTGCCCAAGACTGATTCTTCAGTGGTGTCCCTGCTGTGTAATTCCTGCTCACGCTGCAGTCACTAGAAGAATTTGTGAGCCAGCACAGAATCACAGAACTGTTTAGGTTAGAAAAGACTTTAGGATCATTGAGTCCCACTGTTAACCCAGCACTGCCAAACCCACCTGTAAATCATGCTCCAAGAACTACATGTGCATGTCTTAAATACTTTTAGAGACAGTGAATCCTTGCTGGGCAGCCTGTTCCAATGCTTGGCAACTCTTTTGGTGTATAATTTTTTCCTGATATCCAGTATAAACCTCTCCTGGAACAACTTGAGGCTGTTCACTCTTGTCCTTTCCTGTGTTACTTGGGAAAAGAGACCAACCCTCACCATCTACCTCCTTTCAGGGAGTTGTAGAGTGTGATGAGGTCTCCCCTTGAGCGTGCTTTTCTTCCTTGCATTATTGTGGTTATTCTTCCTGTGCCACAGGAACTGCTGAGCTAAGCTTATTTGAGTAAATCTCAGATGATTCTTCTTTTTTTTGACCTTCAAATACTCATTACAAAAGTTTGAAAGCATGGAAATACTGAATTTATTCATATGTTAATAGGGACTCTGTTCAGGAGTGTAGGTAACATTTCTAAACACTTAGCACATGTAGTGTTTCTAGTAGTTGAGTCATGAGGAGAGGTGTCTTTTGGTAATAATTGTTGATATTACAAGTCACAGAAGTAGGTGCAGGAAAGTAGCTGCTGCCATAGAAATGGATTGCCAAAGCAATTGTAAGTTTCACGTTGCAAGTTTTGTATTGAGTCATTTCCACTTGGTTGTACAGAACTGTGAACCTTTTGCCTTGCCAGCCTAGCTGTGAGGGAAGCTCTGTGACTGCTGCTGGATTCCCTTTCCACTGCTCAGCACTGACTGAGTCTGACCTACATAAGTCAATCAAACAACCAAATAGATAGGCTTAACTTCACTGGTTATGAAGCATCTGATGTTCACTGTTTGGTATATCTTCCCTCTTCATTTTGGGATGCTGAGTTTACATCTCTTAAACCCAGTATGAACTAAAAGCACCCAGTAATTGGTGCTCTCCTGTCTCAATTGCTCCTCTGGCAGCTCTCACTGCCACAGAGTATAATTTTTTTTTAAAAAAAGAAAAGCTGTACTATCAAACAAAACCAGAAGAAAACATCCCCAGTGCTTTTTGATAGCTTGTGATAAAATCTCCACTGCAAGTCTCCACCAAGAAGACACTCTGAGCTGATTTGCTCTCCAGGGGGAGGTACAGCGTAACCAGGATCTTATTACACTGTCTATACAACACCTTGAACAGTTTGTCAATAGCTTCTCTTTCTTCCTTTATAAATTAGAGTGTCTGAACAAAACAATAAAATGGTAATTTGGAGAAACTTGGGACAGTAAAATCAGACAGCGTTATTGCTTTGAAGCACAACTGTATGAATTATGACCTCACTTAGATAAGTTTTATGGCAGAAAGGTCATTAGAAGGTTTGTCATCTCTAGCTTTTCCAACCGAGTGTGTGAAGCTACCAGGAAATATGTACAAATTATTTTCAAAAGATGCTAATTTTCTTCCTCCTATTGCTATAATTTTCTCAGATTCTCATGGGGTGTAAGTCAGTCTTTTCCCTTTTGGAGGAAAACAGACCACTGTTGGGATACTAAGCTAGTTTGCCTTCTGATTTTTTATCAGAAACCACAGAATTCATGTGCCTCAATAACTGGCCTCTGTTTGTTTTGTTAACACTAAGGCTTATCCCAGTCACATCTGCCTAAAATAAAAATTTCTCAGGAATTCTGCCATGTGCAGCAATACCTTAGAGTGACCCAGACTTGAGCGCATGACAAAGGAGTCCAAAATCAGGTCTGCTCGACTTCTTGATAAGCACCTTTAGAAATCTGTCCACATCAGTGTTACCTTGCATTTCACAATGATGCTGTTATGAGCTTCAGGGGGCCACTCTCTCCTCATTCTCCACATTCCATTTTCTGTGGTTCTTCTCCTTCATTGTTTTGGGTCTTCTTAGACTGAGGGGGAGCTCAGAGCTGGGCAGAGGTGAGCCTTGAGAGAAGCACCTGGATTTTGAAATCTGCTCCCTGGAAGAAAGGCACTTCATTGGCCACTGACTTCTTAGTGACAGATGGTTCATACCAAATGCTGGCCCATGACACTGGATTGCTGTCACTAGTTAATCTGGACTGTGGGTCAGTGGCAGAGAAATGGTATCTTGGAAGCCCCTATCAGACTGATGAAGAGCTTCCCCCAAAGCTGGACAAGACAAAAGTGATCAGCATACAGGGACTGGCTGATAGTGGTGGGACATTTTTCACCCCCTGCATTCCTTCAAAGTTGTGACTCTACATTGGCATTTTTCACTAATTTTGTGCTCATGCAAATTACTTCCTGAGGGGTACAGAAACAAGTTCCTATTCCTTCAAAATAAATCCTTCCTTTATTTGAAGATTTTCTTCCCTTGACAAGGACCATCTCACATGCTGGGAAAAGGAAATCAAGATTCATGTAATATGTTCAAGAAATTTGGTGGATACCTGACTCCTCCTCCCCATCATGCTGGTGCTACTCAGGACAGGTGCTAGCAGCAAGGGATTTTGTAGGACATGTGTGCTCAGGAACAGGCTTCTGGATTCTCTTTCCTTCATATTGTTTTGTGGAAACATGAGTGATTGGCTTTGTGGATCTGATTGCTGAGAGTGATGATTTATTTCATATGAACCATTGAACTCCACTCATCTGGAAACAACTCTGACTGCTACTGACCTTAAGCTGAGTCAGTGACTGAGAACAAAATGTTCTGGTTCTCCTTCCTCTTCCCTAGGACCTTTGCATTCCTCTCTTTGTGTAATGTGAGACTATGCACAGGAGTAAGCACTTTTACAAAAAATAACATTTGCACACCAAATATCAGTGAAAACAGGCCTGCTGGAAGTGTAAATGTATGCATTTAATATCCGAAGCACATTTGATAGCATATAATTAAAATGTTGTATCAATATTGTTTCAATATGAAAGTGCACGGGATTTTAAGTAGTTACTTTCACTGGAGCTTTTTATACAGTCTCTTGTCTCTCCAGTAAATTTTCTCTTCAGGGGTTTTACAGTAGTTGAGGGGGACTCACTTGATCTTGGAAAAATGTCTTGGCTTTTATTTGCATTAGAGCAGGATCCAGTGGCAAATTAATCAGACCTGTGATGGATCTATCCATATAGAGGAATGTTTTTTGCTTAACCTGGCCCTGAAATCTAATATGGTACCATGGTGTAGGAACATGGCAGAAAAATCCAAGATACACAGAATAGAAATCAGCATTAGAAATGAATAGTCTGTTCACAAGTCTCTGATTTCTTCTTTACTTCTATGCACTAACTCTTCTCCCTTCTAGAGTACTCTAATTAAAGACTATCATACTTGAAAGGAAAACAAAGGAAGCTCAGTCTACAGGAGAAGCATCACCCTGCTGCCTCCCAGTGTGCCCTGCCTCCCCTCTCTGAAGGGCATGGACTCTTGACCTCAGGACAGATGATGAGCAGCAACCTAAAAATAATTTGCTTCTGCTGGCTACTCAGCATCTGGCACCAATGACGGGTAGCTGAAATGCTTTTTTTAATATCTCTTCCACATGTTTCCTGAGTATTTTCCCAAAGCAGCTTAGCTCTGTGCAATGAACTCTCATTTCCTAATGCCAGTGACTGGAAGTGTATACCAGGGGATAATTGCAAATCCATGTTACTTCATCCAGTCACATCATCTGTGCCCACTCCCTGTAAATCCTTGAGAATGACTGATGCAAAATAGTGACTTAGGAGCATTGGATGATTCATAATGCATGTTAAATAAAACACAGTGTTGCAGGGGGAACAGGCGGTCCTTTTACAACAAGACTTAGCTTTTTAGATCGTGAGTTTGCACAAGGTTCTGGTCAGACTAGGCATTTGCAGAAAGCTGAATAAAAGAACAGATTGTAATAAGGCTGGCGGACCCCCTTAGCTTTAATTTAGCAACTGTGGGTAGCATTGAAAATTACTGGATGGATAAAAAGCGACTTAATCTCCTGGATCTCTGGCATACTACAACTCCAAAATTCCTGTTGTCGTATCTTAACAGCTACTGTTCACTGTGAATAAGGGGTTGGAGCTACTGGAATGATGTCTACCTGTACTTCTAACACACCTTCATTTGCTATACAGGAATGATTTTGACTGTTTCTCAGACATTGAGATATAGGTCAGGGATTTGTCTTGTGGCTCTACAGAGCACCTGCTTGGGGAAGAGCTTCTGGGCAGAACTATAACTACATATTCCTGGTTAGAGCTGAGACATAAACAGCAAAGTCACATCTGTGCAGCCACTTTGGAGTGTGAAATCTCACTACTTTTTCCCTTTTAACATTGAAGACATTTAGCATTCTGACTTCCCCGACCTGTCTTTGCTCAAAGCCTGTAAACATGAAAATATAAATATATACAAGTTCTTTAGGAGAGGAGAAAAAAAAAGCCAATAAAGTCTGTTTTCAGATAGGTCTTGTGATAGCTCAGCTGGAAGGGCTCCTCCTTGGACCACTCTACTAGTTATTTATGAACAATGAAAAGTCGACAAGGGGTCAGTGTTGCACCTTGCCTTGCTACTAACTTATCTCTTGCTGTCCTAAATGTCAAATCTTTTTGTTTGGGATATGGAGCTTTTCATCTCTGGTGAGAGAGCAAGAGAGAGGGCTGGGAAGAAATTCATCATCCTTTTGAAATACTCCATTTCCTGATAATGAAGACAGGGCCGAACACCAAACGGAATAAAGACATTTCTTTCATGATTAATCCACTGCTTTCTTCCAAAAGTTTAAAAATTATTGTTAAAACTGGATTTTTTTCTGAGTGAAAACTTCACAAACATTTGAGGTAAAGGGAGAGGTTTGGCAGAGGAAGCTGAAAAGTGGGTGAGATATTCATGACTTGTATTAGTAGCTTCTTTTTTGTACAGAGAAATGAGTATCAGACACTGATAAGCTGATAATTAACCTATTATAGTTTCCAATGTTTACAATATATCCCTTGCAATTGTCTCATCGTACCTTTTTTTTCTCTTAAGCTGAAATTTGTGAAAGACTCCATGCTTCTTCACTGGATGGATTCACTCTCCCCTGACAGACTGCAATACTTAAAAACTTGCTTTATTGGACACATTATCTGCACAGGAAAGAGAGTGGCTTAATACTTAAAACTTAATACTGGCCAAGGAACGGGTTGCTTTGACTTGGGTTTTGGATTTCCTTCGGCACATAAGCAAAGGCTTTATTCTGCTGGCACATAAGCAAAGGCTTTATTCTGCTGCCTGCAAAATTATTTCTGAGCTGTTCATGATATTTTTCACCTCAGTTTCACAATTTGTAGATCTTAAAGGTGTTATGGTGGGTTTTTTTCCCCTTTTGAGGTTTTTCCTGTGTTAAAACACTTTGCTCAGGCTTGACTAGCATTGCTTTGTGAGAGGGTCTTTGGAGGTGCCTGGCTGCAAGGAGAGGGCATTTAGAGGGGCAAGAAAAAAAATGGGAATGCCTTTAGCCTCCTCTCTTGCTGTCTTTTGTAGTTCAGAGTTGGCCAGCATATTGCAGTCCCAGGGAACTGTGTATGTCATATTCTGAACCAGGAAATTGAAAATTCATGCAGTAATTGAGATTTTTAATTTTGTAAGAGAAGTAAGGCTTTGCTAAGTCTATGTCAGTGAAAACATGTCCCTTGTTTAAGACACTACTACTTTCTATGTTTTTGGTAGAGCTATATGGCTTGCTAACTCTGTGAAGTAGTACTCTACCACATAATCAGAAAGAAAAAGACTTCATTACTCAAAGACGAAGTTGAAAAAAAATTATATGTATATATATATTATATATATATATGCACACAAAACTAAAATCTATAGAATTATATAGTAATCAAATAAATGGCAGGTTATGTAAAAGCAAAAAAAAAATTTTAGGGAAACAAAAGAAAAAAGAGAAAAAACAAGTTCCATGAAAAATAAGAGCATAAATACCTCAGTGATAAAGTACATTCTGAAAATTAAGTGGCACGTTACTAGGTGGATATTTGGAAAGGGGGGAAAAATGCCCCATTAAATATAACTCTGTGTGCCTGTAAAAAAGAATAATTCATTTTCAGCTGGTGGAGATTCTCACAGACCTTTACTATCTGTGAAGGATAATGGCAGATATCTATGGCAAATCTTTTAAAGCCAGTAGGCATAGTTAACTTGTACTAATATAGCATGGAAAAGTTGGCTAAAGACATGACTGATGCACATCAGTGTGATCAGTGACTGTCGAAATGCTTTGTCAGCACTGCTGTATTCTGATTTATATTTTAGTACTGTTTTGTACAGAAGCAGTGTCATAAGTGAAAATCAAGGTAAATGAAAAATCCTACAATTCTTTGCAAATGAGAAGCCCTCACAGATTCAGCAAAATATTGTCAAGACAGTCACAAGACTGAAACTAGTGCTTATTTTTAGCAACAGTCTAAGCTTATTACTGAGAAAATATGGAGATAATACAGGAATTAGCAGACTGTTAAATAGAGAGACAGCAACAATGTGATAAGCAAGGCTGTTCAGCCATTTTCTAATGACAATATGTAATGCTGGAGCAAAGAATGCTGGACACGACTGCAGAACATGGGCTTTGGACCTGGAGAGGTGCCTGTGCAGAGATTTCAGCAACAACCCTCTGCAGAGAGTGGCAACTAAGGCTATGCTGGGCTGGGCTGTTCAAAACAACAGGACCAGGGAGACAGCTTCTCCCTCTGCGATGGTGCTGCTCAGCTTTGGCAGTCAACACAGAGGCTGTTTGGGAGACAGAAGTGTGAGAAACTGAAGACAGCAGAATAGATGCATGCAAGTGATCTGAAGGCTGAAGAATACACCCTGCAGGTGCATATAGAAGTGTCTGGGAGGTGGTTTGATTGAAATCTGTCTTCCTAGGAAGCACATGCTAGCTATAAAAAGGCACAGAGGAGGAAGGCAGCAAAGTGAATGCTAGCAGCTGATCCTGTACAAATTTCAAGGAGGAACAACTCATAAGTGAAGTACATAAGCCTTCAGGACAAGCTAGGAAGTGGATTTGCTGCCCTTTAAATTCTTCAAATCAAAATCCAATGCCTTTTTTTTTGGCAGGTTCATGAATTTAGCACGGGGACAATTGGATGAAACTTATTGACATGTGATGTACTAGAGGGAACAACAAATAACCTAGTAGTCCCTTTAGGCCTTAAATTATATGAATAGACTATGTGGAATTTTCTCACTAGCTGGCAGCAGTGGAAGAGGAATGATCATATCTAATAGTGTGTTTTGAGAAGTCTTTACTCATTATTTCATATCACCTGAGATATTAATTTAAATAGTGATGGCAAATGGAGTCCTGGGGACCTGTGCTGCTCCTGGTTCCAACTGTGAATTTTTACCATCTTGTTTTACATTGATTACACTAAGGGACTGGTACAGCCACCTCTCTCTGCATATATTTTTTTAAGAATTCACAATTCATAAGGATATCTCAAGTTTTAGAAAGCTGCTATTGTTAATTCTGTATGTTTGTTTTCACAAGAGTAAAAAAGCACTTTGTAAGTCAGCAACCAACTAGTATTATATCTTGTAATTTCTGGCCTCACCTGGGAAACCAGTCAGCAGGACCAGTTCTAAGACAGACTATATCAATTGTGATAGAAAAATATTATTGGAACTTATTATTTGGTAAGTTACTTTTTGTTAATATATTGAGAACTGCAATGATTTGTGGAATTGGAGGCAATTAATCAAAATGACAATGTAAGAAGAAAGAAACCAAAAAGAAATTATATTTCTGCAGATAGCTGAAACAAGCACTGAGGTCTATTAAGCAATGCCTCTTCTTGAACATATTCAACTCTGAGTCCTGAACTCAGCTCTGAGGTTTTTGCATGGTAAAGGTACCCTATTTTCCTACAATTTTTTGGAAAAATGCAACAAAGATTGCAAGATTTAGAAGGGCTTCTTGGTGCAGATAATTATAAGGACAGCTGAAGAATCACATTAATGCTGTTAAACATTGACCTGAGCCTGAAAATTTCTGCATGTGATTCCATTTAAGTGCATTGCCATAACATTTAATCTATTCAAGACTTGCATGACTTGTTTTATACACGTTTGCATGTATACAGTACATACACACATATCTGCAATGTGCTCCAGCCAAAGAGGAAAAATTGATAAGAATCAAGTACCTATCAAAATGTACAGGATAACATTAGTTTTCAGCATGGCAGTGGGGTTCTGTAGGTCATTTGTAGATGAATATGGAATTTATCTGCAGTGCTGTTGTGGACATAGATAAAGCCTGTAACCACTAAGGGTTTCCCTGCATTATTTGGGGAGGTGTTTATGTGGACAGATATGAAATGGTCACCTGAAAGACTGACAGCAGAAGTATAAAAACATGTTTTTCAAAAATGTCAGGAATGTTTTGTGGCCTGATATTCTGGTACATTCCATGCTACTGCTTCAAAGAAATGCAAACAAACAAGAACCCCCCTCATGCAATTACTTACCTAGGTAAGGTTAAAGGGTTTCTGAGATGCTTCCATGCTAATACAGAGGAATTCATAAGGGTTTTTTTGAAGGTAATTGTCAAAACAGTAAAATAGATATACATATGTGTGTCTGTTACATCATCTATGGTGTAGCTTTATACATTGTACGTGAGCACTTCACTATGATATTGCATGGCAGAACTATAGCTTCTATGTGAACTTTTTCTATTTTCCATTTGGTTTTCTATGCCAGAAATGTCAGGTCCTGGTTTATCTTTACTGTCCTTGGCAGCTTTTGCAGAAAACATTCGAGATAACATCACTTGTACCCAAACCTTGTGATACACTTTTCTTATCATTCTCAGGGACTGACAAAAAGGGATGAAGACAGAGGTTCCCACTCAGTGAAGCCACATGTGTTTCCAATGCACAGAAAGTACATCTAAGTCAAGGGGTTAGGTAGGGTAGGAATGCAAGGTATGTCTGCAAGCACTGCACAGCACACCAAACAGGCACAAAGGCAGCTTTTGTATAAGTAAATTTGATTATTAGCACCACTGTGACCATGCTTGCACATGCTGCTGTGGAATACATAGAGAGTCTGAAGCAAATTTTGCCATAATTGTGCCAGTGCAATCCAAGTCTGTGATTTTTAATGGGTTTCATTAAAATGTTGGTGTTTGCAGCAGTATTAGTTTGAAGCTGTGAAAAATAATCTGTATGTTCTTTCCAAGCAGTGAGAGGAAAGCAGAATCCGTACTTATGTTGGAGATTGTTTACAACTAAGCATGCTGCAGTCTTTCTGTTGGGTGCTACCTACAGCATTGTGTTAATGGAGTGCTGCTATGGGGAGACCATAGATCCCCACAATATTAAACACACAACATACATTGTCTTCTGGCAGTTTTGGGCATCTGAGTGTGTTTAAGGGCATGGCTCATATGCAAGAGGACATTGTTTACACAGAGACTTGGGCACTGGTTTCTTCAGTGGTGCAATGCTTAATTGAATAATTCCTCTATTTAATGTTTTAAATTCACTTATGATTCTATGGCTGAGACTTCAAAGGAGTGGGGAGGTTTAAATCAGTGGGTGGTCAGATTTCTGCTTGTTTATCCAATATTTTTCCAATAGAAAATGTAAAAAGCTTTCATAAGTACAAGAATTTCCTTCTTCCCAGATGAACATGGAAGAATACCAGTTCCAAATATTTTCCTTTTTCATTTCTGCCTCAATGAATCTTAACTCTTTTGTCTCATTGTTGCAGGGCTTTTGCACAGAGTTGGAAAGGTTTTTGTCTCAATGCCAGGAGATGAGGGTTTGCAATCTGTTACGCACAAAAAAATTAACTAACCCTTCAAAAGTGAGCCATGGAATGCAGAACAGAGCAGATTCATGTCTCCAGAGACAACTTGAGATAGTCAGAAATAGATAACTCTGTCTCTGAAAACTGCAGACTTTCTTGGTTCACCCTGCATAAATTTTCTCAGTAAGTGGGTAAAATGGTACCTAGTGGCAGCATAATGAATTCACTACGGAGCTTCAAAGTTTCAAGTGAGCAATGAGAAAACTAGGCTATTTTCTCTCAATCTGAGACAGGTTTTTAATGTGAGTATTCATGGGCCAAAGTAAAGCTCCTCAGTATTAAAAACTTCATTAGTCTTTGAAATATCAACCTTTGGCTCTACTCTTTTTTATAAAGTTTTCTAAGATTCATTGAAGAGTGTTGCGAGCTGAAAAATTTACCTGTGTGTTCCTGAATACACTATCTGTGTAATTAGGTAACTGAAACTTTGTAGCACATAGCATTTTGGGTAACTCCCTCATCTCTTAAGATTAAAGATTATGATCTCTCCGATGGAAGCAATTATTTAAACCATCAATCTTTATGCTTACCTCAAAAAAATGTTGAGAAAACGCTGTGTTGCTTGGGGCTTTTTTTTTTGTTTTGTTTTTATCATGTGGCAGCTTCTCAATTCTACCTGTCTTCCACAAGAGCTTTTAAATTGGAGTTATTTCTGGTAATATACTCCAGGAATAACAAAACTCCTCAAGCTGTATACTCAACTAACTGTGAGAGATCTGAGAGAGTAATTTTAAGCCAACTAACTGCTTGCTGTATCACTGGTTACCACCTTTGTCTTCATCAGACCAAATTTCTTCAAGCACATTTAATTATTAATATTTTACAGTGATGCAGAGAATTTGCAGGGTAGCGTAGGACATCTTTCTGCTGATGGGACCCATACATGAAATATAGTCCAGAAATTGCTCCAAAGAACTTTCAGCATCAATCAACAAGATAGATGAAGAGGAAGAAGGAAGCAGCACTACTTGCCCACATATGAAGTCAAGAGGTGAGTGACAGAAAAGAGAGAAAAAAAATATAAAATTTGTTTTAGATTTGTATGATTAATATGCTGTATTTAAAAACAAACTGGATTGCTTTGTGATGATCAAGTACGTAACAGAGGTAGGATACTGAGTATTACGAATTTTACATAACAACCACCTCTCATCACTCTTTTAAATCATGAATCAATCTGTCTCTAGCACATCCCTGGATGAATAACTCCACTGTTGTCTAAAGGGTGGTAAGCTTGAAACACATAAATGTAGGGGAGGAAAAAAAGCCCAAGATTGCATAGAAGCTGTTTTCCTGCCTCCTGTTTCATTATGGTTGAACACAAATCAAGTACCACCCCTTGCCTGCAGCCCACAATGAAAGTATTTTTTTTTAAAAGCCTCTATTATTAATTTTCAAGAAGATGAAAATGTCTATAGAAAAGCCAGTGTCATAGATGAAGACTGGACTGGCCAAAATACATGAAGCATTATATGATCTGGCTTTTATACTGTTCAGCCACTCACATCATTCTTCTCCTTTGAGACAGATGTATTTTGAAAGGGCTATATTAAGTTAAAAAATCTATGCCTTGCCTTAACACTGAGTTTTATATCCTATCCTTTTGTATGTGGTGTTTGTGTCTGAGATTACTTTATTAACTGCCAAGAAAAGATCCTTTAGAGGTTACAATAAATCTTTTATTTTGCAATCAGTGAGAGGGTATTTCAGATGATATCCAGTGATATTTATAATATGGCTTTTGCTGGCCTAACATCTCACCTATCCTGCTCCCAAACAAGAATAATATTCTGGCAAAAGTAGACCACACCTGTGTCACAAGGCAGAAAATGGAATAAAGGAACTGCCTAGCTAAGACCTGGAACTGATGTGGAAATCTTTTGTATATGGTCTAGGGAGGGGAAATACTTTGCTGGTATATGTCTCATTTCTCCTAAGAGAGTTTTCCAGGATAGTTTGGCTAGTAAATCTCCTCTAGGGTGTGTAAGGACAGTAGAGTGGTCTCCATACTCTTGTCTTGGCTAAAAGTACACAGACAGCTGTTAGGGTTGCAAAGTGGTGCTGCTGCAGTGCTGTGGTACTGCCTTCAGCTCCATGGAAGCTGTATCTCAAAGGAATTTACTAATGGGTAAGGACTGGGTGTACTGAATGTACTAGAATGATGGAAGGACAGAGAAGTAGAAAAGTAACTCACTCTGACTATAGTTATTTCTGTTCTTATGGAGATCATGTATGGATTAAGAGTCTTTATATCAAAATCAAGGCTTACAGAAAAAGTAAAATGGAGGATTATAGGGAGTTTGAAATCAAGGTAGAACTGTTGCATATTCAAGACTACTGTGCAGTTGATTTCAATGGAATTAACTCTGTACCCTTTGTATATGGGTTACAGTAAGTCTGGCTATCAAGACACTCAGCTTTAAGGATGCAGGCTGTCCCATTGATATGGCATATTTGTGCAGCTTAAACTAACATATTTCCAAGGCTTTGCCAAAGCACAACTTTACTAGGTGGTCTGTCCACCAAGAAAAACATGTTTTTCCATCTTGAGTATTAAATTCTCACCTAGAAGGTGGCTATTGGTTGTCCAAATTCTGCTTAATTTTATATGGAATGACATTGTGTTGGCTTAGGTAGCTACTGTCCTGTCCTTCTGTCTACTTGAGCATTTGGTTTTTGTGCCTTTCCTCCACAGCTTGCTGCTGCTTTAGTTGTGCAACTACAGCTATTTGTGAAGCTGCCTGGGAAACTGAATCACTGAAGTGATCCAGGAGAAAAAATAGTAATGCTCTGTAATGAGAGCTTCTTCATACCTCTCTTCGGCATTTTGCCCTGTGAAGCCACCACATTAATGCCCATATAGGTCCTTAAAAGCCACAGAAAAAATGATAAATATTTTAAACATTTATTTTAAAATTTAATTGGAACTAGAACTGAGACTCCACAGAGTACTGCACCTACGCTGCAGTACAAAGTATTTGTAATCATACTCCAAAGAGGACAGCTATATCCTTCTACCTTGAGGATGAGTCTGACCCATTTCCTTTAACAGAGAGAAAGCTCTTCCGCCCTTCTTTCTTTGGGTTTAAGAATAGAACAACTTGCACCCAAGAGACATAGGCTTTAGTTCTGTATACTCAAGTTTCCCATGGCTTTTCTGCCTTGCATTTCTTTTGCCTAAGCATAGAAGGCGCTCCTACACTGCGGTCTGCAGCTGGGAAAAGCTGTTCCTAGAGCAACACGCTGTTTGAGCTGCTGGTTTTGACCGAGTAAAGCAGCCAATGGTCCTGTCCCAGGACACAAGGAAGAGCTGATAACAAATAAGCAAACACATTAATCTGTATTTCTGCAAAGGTAAATACCTTTCTGTAAAGGTAAATAAAGTTATTTGAGTTTAGGGAAAGAAAAAGTCCATTGAAAAATACCATTTTGAAAAGCTGTGAGTAGCTCTAACCCATGATGTCTTATCCCTGTATGAAATCTTGCCAATCCATCAATGTTTATTGATAGGTTTCAGCTGTTCAAATTGGCTCCCTTGCACTGGTTTGAATTGTCTGAAATTGTTTTGATAGGCATATAGGAATGCAATGTAATATGTAGATATGTGTGCATGCACGTGTGTATACACGTGTGCAGATATATATGCACAAATGCATGTGTATGTATATCTGTGAACACACTGAAAAGTAACTCTTCCTTGCACTCATGTCGAAAGCAGTAAAAAAATGAAAAGTGAGTTAGAACCAGTTTTGACTTTTGACAAATCTTGATTTGGTCTTAACTTTTGTGGGTTGGAGAAGCAGGTGATAAGGCACCTCCCACTCTGCCTCCTGGCCTCCTGGGGCACACGCTGAACATGTCTGGAGAACAGGACATACCCATGAGCCAGATCACACCAATGGAAGATGTACTTAGGGGTAGAATAAAACCACGGAAGTCCTCTCCTCTCCTCTCCTCTCCTCTCCTCTCCTCTCCTCTCCCTGCTTTCAGCAGTGCAGAGTTCAGAGAGTGCATGGCACTGTTACAAGAAGCTGGG
>JAOTQP010001546.1:56024409-56036427 GCA_026413545.1 Cichladusa arquata
TCTCCTCTCCTCTCCTCTCCTCTCCTCTCCTCTCCTCTCTTCTTCCTGTCTTCTTTGCTCTCATTTCCTCTTCCACTTCACTCCCTCTATTGTCTTCCTCTCTATCTCACTCTCTCTCTCTATAACCTTTTACATATGTTGAGAAGAAACTTCCTGAAAAGTTTCCTGGCATTCCATCAGAAAAATCACTGGTCTTTTTTTCACTATGACCTGATATTTATCTCCTATCAGACTGTTGTACTGTCCCATGGAGACCACGGTTAACTTTGGCAGACTTGTACCAGTGACTCAGTCTGCCCTGGCCCCAAATCAGACTTGAAAGAGGAATGTCTGGCCCCTAAATTAGAAATGATAAAATGATGAAAATGAAGAAAGGAAAAGGGTTAAAAATATTATTTTGGGTTGGAGTCAGAGAAGCCTCTGACCTTGACCTCTTTGCTTATTGGAGAGGACACTGTACTCAATCTAGTTATGAGATACAGCTGAAATGCAATGTAAAAGTGATTCCAAATATCTGTTGCCAGGAAGCAGATGACACACTAAATTGCTCAGTAGATTGAGTACTTAATTCAGTGATTTCCTGCTGCAAGAGTTGCCAGTATACAGCCATTTTGTCTTTTTTGGCAAGGCAGCTGCTTTTGGACGCCTGTCTCCAGTAGTCTTTCCTACGCTTCCTGTTGTAGGAAGGCCTGTTTCCTGCCACGAGATTCCTGATTAGGCTCTGCACTATTTTTGTCTGCAAAATGCCTGTGTAGCAGGTTGCTTCTCTGCATTTGATATTGATTTGTGGGAAGTGAAGCCAGATCACAGTCTGGCCACAACAGAGCATCCAAATCCTTTGAGAAATCTAAAAAAAATGCTGTTGCTCAACTGAAAAGAACTGATGCTTAATGTAGCATTCAGAGGTACAATGGAGATCCAAGTATTTATTTTTGTAGTGAAGTTTCACTCTGTTTGTTTCTTTCTGTATAGGAAATCAGGGCCTATCAGCTTCACAATAATTTTCCTCCTCTAATATTCAGAGGGTCTCCTGGTCCATGTTCTCTCTACTTCTGTAGGGATAAAGATGTTTTCCATCTCCTCCTCAGTATATTGTAGGTTTAAATTTTTGTTTCTGCTGGTTTGGGGTGGGGGGGCTGTAGGGGAAGGAGAAGAGGAAGAATAAAGTCCTGACATAACTGGGAAGATTTTGCAACAATATGATTAACTTATTTTGATATGGGAGTGTGTGCTCAGTGTCAGGTATTAAAAAGGAGTAAGAAACCTTTTATCCTTCTCCTTAAAACATGATACTGAAGTCCTATTCTAGGTCTGAACAGTCTGTGAGATATAGTATCGCTCGAGTCTCTGAGATATTTCTACTACACAGTTACAAATGGCAAGAAATAAAAGAAGGCTTTGTCCTGACTGCAAATGGTAACATGGACATAGGAGGGGAATTGTAAAAACAAAAATAATTTACTTTGAAATATTGTTTCACTCATACATTTTGTTAATATTCTTTAGTCCCCCTATGTTGGAAAGTTTCATACATGGCTGGCCATAGGTACCCAATTGCTGCAGCTGACTTTAGGATAAGGGCCCTTGATTTCAAAGGCAGAGAGAAAACAGTTCAAGAGGGCTTTTTGTTTGTCTTACAAATTGCTCTTCAGTCCAGATCCTCCTTCTCTATGCAGTCAGGCATGCCTGCTGCTTGCTCTTAACCTCATGTTTTGCATATTTTGGTGTGAGGACACAGATGCTGACTTCATGACACTGGAGTTAATTTGGACTTCTCTTTCCAGGGTAGGAAAGCAAGGTACCCTTTGCCCCCTGTTACAGCACAGGGCATTCTTTCTCTAGATTTCTTCATTCTTCTAGCCATTTACTTTTGTTTTTTGTTTGCTTGCATAGAATCATTGAATTGTTAAGATTGGAAAAGACCTTTAAGGTCACTGGGTCCAGCCTTTGACCAAACACCACCATGCCAACTGAAGCACAGCAATGAGTGCCACGTCCACTCATTTCTTGAACACCTCCAGAGGTGGTGACTCTACCATCTCTCTGCACAGCTTGTTCCAACACTTAACCACCCTTCCAGTGAAAAAGTTCTTCCTGATGTCCAGTCTGAAACTCCCCTGGAAGAGCTTAAAGCAATTTCCTTGTCTTGTCACTGTTGCCTGGCAGAAGAGGCCCACCCAACCTGGCTATTACCTCCCTTCAAGCAGTTGTAGAGATTATTCAGATCCCTCTGAGCCTCCTTTTTTTTCCAGGCTAAACACCCTCAGCCGCTCCTCACATGATGTATTCTCTTGACCCTTCTCCCTTGCCCTTCTCTGGACTCACTCCAGCATCCCAATGTCTTTCTTGCTGTGAGGGGCTCAGCTGGACACAGGATTTGAGGTGTGGTCTCACCAGGGGTGAGTTCAGGGGGACAATCCCTGCCCTGCTCCTGCTGGCCACACCATTGCTGATATAGGCCAATATACCATTGGCCTTCTTGGCCACCTGGGCACAGATGGCTCACGTTCAGCTGCTGTCACCAGCACTCTCAGGTCCTTTTCCAAGGGGCAGCTTTCCAGCCACTCTTCCCACAGCCTGTAGTGCAGCACTGGGATGTTGTGATCCCAGTGCAGGACCTGGCACTTGGCCTTGGCCCATGGATCCAGCCTGTCCAGGTCCCTCTGCACAGCCTTCCTGCCCTCCAGCAGATCAACACTCCTGAAAACCTTAGTGTTGTCTTCTTATTTACTGAGGGTGCCCTTGAGCCCCTTGTCCCAATCATTGATTAAGGTATTAAACAGGCCTGGCCCCAATACAGTTTGCTCATTGTTATTTCTCTTCATCCTCTTATTGAGAATTCCAGCCTCTTTTTCCTTTGCCATACTTCATCTCCCTTCGCTTTCCAGCTCAGATGATGGAAAAATACAATTCTTTTCTGGATGCAAACTTACATGAAAGATTTTCAAATTTTCTTAAAAAAAATATATGAGGAAATTAACCTTAACAGTCCTTATCGGATAATTTAATAAATGAGAGACTTAAGTGGAGGCCAGGAAATTTGAAGTTAATTTAAGACTGATGTAGACTGTTGTGGCTGTGGGAAATTGGTGCTGTTCTCTGGCTCTGGTGGAGCCCTGCCTTAATTTTAGCTTTCCTGAAGCCTTTCTAATGTTGTCTGCAGCATTGACTTAGACAGTTTTGTTGTTTAAATATAAATATTGGCTCTTGAACACCTTTGTTACTCCAACTTACTTTTGTCAGGAAAGGATGAGGTTGTATTTCAGCAGGGTCTAGTGTAGTCACAGCCTGAGAGTCCCTGTGGCTATGTCAAGAGCTCACAGACACACAGAGTAATTTGTACTAACTCCTGGGCTGCAGCCTTGTGCCTTTTCTCCACAAGTCCAAGCCTGATTCTGCTCCTGCCTTTGCAGCTCTCTGAGGGCAGAATGACCTGGACTGCTAACAGCAGATGTTCTCAGCTTGTCTGTGGTAGTCTTTTAGTGAAAAAATGTTGTCTTTGTAATGCAAATGAAATCCTTATACATTAGAGGATCTGAGTGTATATTCTTCTAGGATGAGGGTCCTTGGAACAAAAGCTAAAAAATATATGCAATAAATGACTCCAGGGATTCAAGAGGTAAAGAGCAACCTTTTTTGCCATATGCTGTAGCTATGAGCCCAATATACTATATATGAAGAATACAATAAGCCCTCTGCATTTATTCTGGTATTTGGAAGAGCAGACTCCAAAAAGGGGTTCTAAGCTGTAAACTCTCAGATCAGCTGCAGAAGTCATCATGCCTCCAATCTGATAAATTAGAAACAACTTTTTTCTACTCTGCTTCTGTTCTAAAGTTCTGCTTTAATACCAACACTGCTGAGGCAAAGGAGGTTGAGCATAAAGCAACCTTTTTGCCATGTTAGTTTCTTGGACAGTCAGTATTTGTTATTGACTGGTCACCAGATTCTCACCTGCCTTCTTGTATCACTTGCTCCCTGAATCATATCCCCTCACCAGCTGTGCTTTGTTGGTTGGTCAGAAATCCTGTAAAGTCTTTGTCCCTTCTCCCTCGTTGACTCCATGGAACAGTGCTCCATAAGCTTGGGAAACATGGGTATTGCTGTTGGGGGAGAGCAGCTGTCAGGGAATTTAGGGCATGTGCTTTTTTGACTTACCAATGTGCTGTTGACACACATCAGGGTGTCTGTTATCCCAGCAGGAGCTGCATGTTGCCCCATTGACCCATCCTACACTCTAATGAAGAAGGTCTGGATGAGCTTACTGGCAGTAGCACAGACATTTCTCTTTTAAACTGAACAACTGACAGCTCAGAGGGCTTCAGCAAAATCAATGATATATAAAACCAGAATGAGACAAAACTGAGAGAAACTAAAACAACAAAAGATTGAAGGGCCATGATTACTTATCTGGCTTGGGAAAGGTGTATTATGAAGAAGGCAATTATTCTTACTTGCCAGAGAGGAAGAAGGCAACAGGGTAAAATAGCTGAAATGACTTAGTGAAATTGTGAGAGGAAAAATACAGCTCCCTGAGTCAGCTGAGTGCTCTTGCTACGGAGTACAGTCCTATACTAAGCAGCAATCAATATTTTCTATTTGTTACCTTCGTATGCCTGTCTAATCTCTGCTACTATCTTAGGTTTGGCTTCCATCTCCCCTCCTATCCATCTCTATTAACGTCACTGGCATCCACCAGCTATGTAAATGTTAGCTCTAGCAGCAATGTGCTCGTTAGAGTAAACTACAAACTGCCTGCTACACAGCCAAGGCTGGCTCTGTGGAAAATGTTAACCAGAAACACTTTAGGAATCATGGATTTGATCCCCTGGGTCATGAAAAGGGATCAGTGACTGCCTCCTAAGTGCCCCATGACAAGACAGTCTGATAAGGGTCATCTCTTCACCTAGATGTTGACCTTCCATCTGAAGATACAGTTATACGGTTAAGTAAAGCGAGGTCAGTGTGACAGTGCAATGACAGGGGTTTCCACTTTCTTTTTTAAATGCAAGGCTCAGAGTTTCTGCCTTTTTCTCCACATGCCCTTCAGGACCACCAATCTTGGAATCTCCTGCAGGTTTTTTGTCTCCCTCCTGTTGCCTTCCTCCCTCTGTACCCTGCATGGCCTGACAGCTCAGAGCTACTCTGTTCCTTGATCTTATTATTTTGCCACAGCCCAGTCCTGACCTCTTGAAGAACAGAACATGACATTTGTGGCCTGTTTTTGGTGTTGGTCACTGCTACAGCCAAAGTAGGTCTCAGTTTGGGTATGAGCTTATAGCACTGTGGCTACTTGGCATTAATTTTCCTGGTAGAAACACATGCCATAGATATGAAGTAGTTGATTCTGTTTCACTTAGGAGACACATCGTGCACAGCTGTGGTTGGGGAAGAACTTGTGCACATGCTGGTGTTTTGGAGTACCAAACAGGCAAAGGAATTGCAGCTGGTCATTTGATTGACAGGGCTAAACAGGTAGGTGTTTCTCTTTTCAATAAGAAAATCCTGCACAATGTAAAGACAGAGTAAACTGATTTTCTGTGCTTCTAAGCAGAAATGACAACTGTCTTTTCTGCTTCACTGAAAAATATTTTCTGTGGATCTCCAGAGCGGTCATTTATATCCAAATTATGAGACTTCTATTATTAACAGTGACTTCTGGGCTTGAATTTTATAACCTCTATGGTGGAACAAAACAAGTTTAAAAAATACCAATATTTGTAACAAAATTCCTTCAATGGAAAAAAACCAACAAAACCACGCAAACCAAACAACCTTACTAATATTTTAAAGAATAAATGCAAAATGAGAGCAAAACTTTTGATGAAAGTGCAAACCATGTTGCATTAATCAGTATTTCTGCTTGCTGCCTTGGCAGACTTGGTACCTGCCAATATCTCAAGCTTTGCTTACATGCACACTCTTATTCTTTCTCATTAACGTCACTAATGTCTACTTGAATTCCTTGCAAGCAGAAAGACAAAGTGTAAGTGTGCAGTGAGAGCAAAGAGTACTTGTCACCATGGCTAAGTGTTAACGTAAATCAGCAGTTAATATGTAAGCTTATCTGATGGCTGCAAACGTGAATGAAGTCCTAGCTGGAAATTCTGCTGCAGATCAGCTTGCCAGTTCTTGCATATTGCCAAAACACAGAGGAAGCAAAGAATTTTCCCACTTGATGCTATTTCATTTTTTTTTCAATGAAAGGTCAGATACAACCCACATTGCTTTCTCTCTTCCTAGCCTTCAGAAACTGAGGAGCTCTGGCAGACACAGCAGAACAGGCATTTCTTTAGGAAATGTAAGGAGGAATATTTTCCTGGGTTTTACTGGGCTGCCAAAAGACAGCAGAGCAACCTGGACCAGTATGCATGCATACTGGTAAATGGTGAGAGAGAGTTTAATTTTCTGTGCAGCACACTGGGCTTTGGGAGTGGGAACATTAGTTCTGAGAATTGACTTTAAGGGAATTGTATCACCCTCGGTCACAATGTGATGTGTTTCCTACTGATCTCAATGTATGACTTTAGAAACCTAAAGGTAAAATTTTGTATGTATTTTATGTAATTATAAAGGTGTCAGAATTTCAATTTTGCTTTTTTCCTTAAGAAAAAGCATTTTTTACAGCAGAAATCACAGGACCTTTAAATGTAGGTTTCTGTTCTGGGAACCATAATTGCTAGTTAGGAACCCCCATTATTAAAGAACCTGGTCAAGCATCCAGCGCTGGGAGGCAGGGGAGGGAGGAAAGAATGCTGGCTACAGGCAGCCCTAAAGTAGGGCAGTGAATGCTGAAGGGGCAGCTGCAGTGCCTGCTAAGCATTTTACTATTTATATGGGCCACAACAACGACCTGGGTGCACAGGGCAGGTTAGGAACCTAGTGATACTCTTCAACTCTGGCTTAAACAGATAGGAAACGGGTTTGGGAAAGCTCATCTTCAGGTGGGTGAGGACACCTGGCAGATCCAGTGCTGCTGAATCAAGCTGTGTGCCAGGGATGATGGTCAGCAGGGAGCTAGGGGAGGAGATTGCCACACTATACACTGCTCCAGTAACTCTGGAGAGGATACAGTGACCTCTGGGGCTGCCTGCAGCTGAGGGAGCTGAACATGAGCAAAGCCTTGGTGTCTCAGACAGACTGTGGCATGGGAAAACTCCAGCAGGACAGGACCAGACCTAGGAAATGCAAGATCTTGCTGCCCAACTCTCTGGTCAGTTGTGATATAAGCAATAGCCAGTGTAGGCATGATTAAAAAGTGACATTTTAAAAAGGAATCCTGATGTGTAGGTCACAAAATGACATTGAAGTCTTTTTGTTTTATACATACCTTTTCTCCCAGGGTAACTTATTATCACAGGCTTGGTGGTGGACACTTATATGTGTTTAATCAAGTCAAAGTGTAATTTCAATGCATTTTAAACATCCTCTTTTAGTTTAGAGATCAACATAATGGAAAGTGCAGGAAGATGTTAGGTCCACTGTAAACATCCAGCTGATGTTTAATGGTAGTGTAGTTTCTTAGAAATCAGGGGAGATTACATAGCTATTCACATCATTGATAATCTCCAGCTTTCCCTAGACCTGTGAAAAAAATAGATAGATGCCCAGCATAACTTTTTTCCTCTTTAGATGTAAATAAAAATAATGGTCTTAGTGATAAGGAAAGTAAGTCTCCAGTAAGTAAATCTCAATAATGATGTTGTTCTGTTTGTAACATTAACGTTTGTCCTTCAGAGTTGTGCAACGAGTGCTGAGACACTGAAGCACTCATTCTCTTTTGCAAAACTTAGCTCACATTTAGAAGTGAATTAATTTTGTTCTAGTGCTGCAATAAATCATCTTCCTCCAAACATCAATAAGCCAATTCTTTTTAAAGAGCTAAGAGAAATATTTATCAATATATCTCAAACAGAGGAAATGCTTAAAGATTAGAAAGTGAAAATAGCTGATTTAAGAATTTATAGTGACATAACTTTTTGTATTTTTCTTGTTGTATCATGAATAATTGCTTACTCTCAAGGTGTGTGCGTTAGAAAGTTGGACATTTATTTGGGGCCTTTGAGAAAGACACAAACCATTCAAAGGTTCCTTGGGAGCTCTCCCAGGCCAGATGGGAGAGGTGTCTTCCCAGTTCCTTTAGACATAGGGTAAAATCAAAGACTCTGGTGCATGGCTACATATACACAGACTTCAAACAGTGTTTTAAAGCCGTGTGTGATTTGAGACCTCTAGCTGGGCTGCACTCTGGAAGAGAGTAGAAGAGGAGTGTGACACAGTCACCTGTCATTCTCATCTCAAGGGGGACACTGAATTCCTCAAAAGCAAAGATGGTGTTACTTCTTTCCAGCTGAAATGTCAGATACCAGTTTAACAGGATGGTAAAGCAGCAGAGTCAAAGGCTTACCAGGAAAAAAATCTGGGCCATTCATGAAATGCAGATAAAGCCAGTGCCACATGATTTTGTTTCTTAGAGGAAGGCACTGCCACAAGGTATATTCAGGTGAGCTTCTTATTGCCTGTAACTCTGCCTCGGGTTATGTCACCCAAGCTGACAGGGACCTTGAGCTTTTTTATTTTCCAAACCACATCTCTGAGTACTAATTAGATATTTAGCAAGCCATATATTATATTTCAAACTCATATGACTCATGTTCTGTATGCAAACCTCAGAGCTTTGCCTATACCTGTGCTGTACTTCTCCTACTTTGATCTGTCCAAGTTGCAGCTCTCCACTCCCCAAAAAAGTTGGGTTGGCAGGAAGAAATGAGCATTTCTATCTTTTGGTCAAAGAAGTGTTTCTGAGGAATATGGGTAATGCAGTAGGAAAGTGGTTGGTTTGGCTTTTATTTCTGTCCATGCAGCAGGATTGAGTCAATGCTGTGTTCCTTGAGCACTGTAGTGTTCCACAATGTAGGGTAGATTTTGGGTATGGAATACTGAAAAGAGACAAACATAGAAAGGGAAGTTAATTCTGGTGACATGAGGGTCAGACTTCCACAGAGACTGTGAATTTTACACATATGTGTATTTACATTTCAGCTGATTCCATGAAACATAACAAAACCTCATATTACAAGACACCATAGGTATTATGTCACTCCAATATGTAGCCAAAAGCAAGCCAAATCTCCTGCACATCTCCTGAAATCTTAAGAGAACATTTTATTTTTCTACTCAAGCTACTAATTTTGTACTTGAAAGGCTGCTACAGTATAGTTTTTGAGATAAATGTTCCAGGTGCTACCTTGTTTCAATGGAATCAGTGTGAGACAATGAAAAGCATTGCTGGTTTTGTTGCCTCAGGACTGAGTTGACCACTCTCATCACAAAGGTCAGTCTGGATTTCTTCTGCTGCTAGCAGCATTCTTTTTGCTGTTTATACAGGTATCAAAAATGAAAGAAGAGGGGCAAAGTATTAATTGCTTTCTGCACAGTTGATAAGGAAGTACAAGCAGCAAAAAGATCTTTCCCAGACAACTGCTAGATAATTGGCCACCCATAACTGCAGTCCTGCTTAAAGGTCTTCCCTCCTACCCTTGTTGAATCAAAGAAATAGGACAGCAGGATGTATATTTCTACATTTAACACAGTATTATCTCTGCTGCCAGTGAGAGCTAGAAACACATGGGAAAACAACTTCTGCTCAGGCATTAGGCTCAGGCTGCAATGCATGGGTAAGTCGGAGGAAATGTATCTGTCTAGGACCTAGAGCCACTCCACTCGATGGGAACAGCTCCAGAACTTCATCTGCATTGAGACTACCTGTCTGATTGCACTCAGCACACCACCATTAAATAGGGGGAGAGGCAGACCTACTCATACAGGAGGCAAAGGATTCCAAACCCATCTGTGCATTAACAGCTATGCAAGTGGCTGACTGAATGACCTGTCTGTGAAAAGCAGAGGTTTCTGTTCTAGCCTCTCCTTATTCCCCACTAAATAAAGTCTGAGGCATCTTTGTCACTTCATTTATTACAGTTAGTCACCATAGAGACTGAATTCCATGGAACTGGTAAAACTTAAATGAAACAAAGAAACAAAGAAAACAAAGAAATCCTTTGGATTCCAGATGCTTTACAGTTTCTGTGTGTTTGTAAAAGCAAAATAATCCCTTAACACTGAAAATACTACTTAAGGCCTTTATTTTGATTTTGACCCAAGCTGGAGCATACTGTGATTATTCTGGAACTGCCCACTTTTTTTTTTTTTTTTTTTTTTTTTTTTAAATGAGTGTCCAGCAGTCCTACTTATAGACAATAAACAGTGTTGGTAGGTGCATTAAAAACCCAGGCATAGTTTCTTTCACAGGCCTTTTACAGCCTGAATTACAAATGGAGGCACAGACATAGAAATACAGTTGGTGAAACAAGTAGACACAGCAACTCTCTACCTCTTGACAAATTCCTTTTATAGGCTATATAGATTGCAATGAAGGGTTTTCAGGAGAATCCTGAAGAGGAAATATTTGCACAAGTTTGTAGGGTGATTTCCAAGATGTGAGAACTAGTGTGGAAATGTAACTCCTAGGTGTCATAACCTTCTAGATACAGTTTTTGAAAGGAAGATCATCTACTCAGTAATTCATGAGAGCTGGTCCTCAAGATCACTGTATCACAGAATCACTGAGGTGGGAAGAGTCCCCCTGAGGTCATCCAGTCTAAAACCTCTGTTCAAGCAGAGTCAGTGAGAGTGCTTTGCTCAGGGTGATGTCCAGGTGGGTTTTGAACACCTCCAGGAATGCAGCCTCCACAACCTCTCTAGGCAGCCTGCTCCAGACTCAGAATAAGAAAGTTTTTTCTAATGTTTGAATGAATTTCTTGTATTTCATTATGTTTCCATTGCTGAATTCCTATCACTTGATAGTGCTGAGAAGAGTCTGAGAAGAGGTGTGGTGGTCTGTGAAATGCTACCAAGATAAAAGAACCAGTCTCTATTTCTAGATTAGAGGAAAAGAAGAATGGTGAAACACAGATGAACACAAGTCATAGGAGAGCAAGCCGTACGAATAGAAATGAGTGGAACAAGAAATACCTGTCCATGGCAGGATTCTAACGTGGGATGTGAGAACTACTGAGATGTGAGAACTCACAGAAAGACATTAGCTATGTGAATAGAATGAAACACTATCCCTTAGGAAGCAGTCTGGACCACACGGCAGAACAGCAGGTTAACTTTTGATCCACATGATATAAATCAAGTTGTGAATGAACTTGCCTATTCTCCTACTATGAAATCCACTATATAAACTCAGGATGGGTGTTTGGAAACAGCTACATGATCTGACATGGTAGAGCTGCAGGATCTCTGACATGCAGCATTTCTATTCACTGACTCCTCACTGTCCAAGTCACTTTGGCTTGCTCTTTCCAGCTCACCAGTGAATTGTTGCACTGCCTCCTGCATCAAACACAGCCTGTGAGCATACTGTAGGAAGCCAGATGTCTTCAGGTTATTTGCTTCCTATCCTGGGATATGTGTCAGCTTCAGACACTTAAGCATCTTGAACACCTGGGAGTATTAAAATCTGAGATTAATTTAAGATTAAATTAGCATCAAGACTGTTGATATATATGTATATGTATGTGCATGTCTGAGTATTTGTAAATATATGCATACATGTTGATGAGTGTAACAATGTATTACATATTAAAATAACTTTTACATATTGAAATTGATTTTTTAGATATTCTTATCTTAGTATTCATAAGACTCATTAGGCTCTTTTGACATAATTTCTTTATTATCCTCACTCCCAAACTGCTTTTAAATCCAACCTGTTTTCTCTCTATACTGCTGTTTAGCTGATTTATTATAACTCATCTTCTTTTCCCTGGAAGTTGCTGATCAAGGGCTAAAGCACTAAAAAAAGTGAAGTTAAGAATGTCTCCCCAACACAGGATTTCATTCATTTGCTTTAAGTGATCTTTTCATTGTAGACAAACTTCTGCTTGGATTAACATTTTTATGGACAGGGACGGGAAGGGAAGGGAAGGGAAGGGAAGGGGAGGGAAGGGA
>JAOTQP010001546.1:56037436-56053337 GCA_026413545.1 Cichladusa arquata
GGGGAAGAAGGGGAAGGGGAAGGGGAAGGGGAAGGGGAAAGTGAAGGGGGAGGGGAAGGGGAAGGGACTCCTGAATTAGACCGTCCATGTGTATCAGACAGGGTTTTTTCCCTAGTTTCCATGAGCAGAATCACTGTTACATTTTCAAACTCTTTGTTAGTTGCTGAGCAGTTTGTCTGCTGACTCAGATGAAATGGCACAGCCCTGCCTGATGAGCTGCTCTGCTCAATCTGATCTGCTCAATGCCCACATGACTTCTGGCAGGTTATCAAGGTGGTCTTTATGTAACCATAATCTGAAATGCACCCAGGGCTGCAGATCTTCATAAGCAATACTTCCAGCAGGAGATTAGATATCAACCAGAGGAACTGCGAAAGCTAGCAAACAAAGAGATAAATGCACCTCAAATTCAGCATATGTCTGTCAGAGCAGAAAAAAAATTAGGGTCCACAAATCTCTAGCACAGTGGGTAGGTAAGCTGAGTTATACTACATTGAATAAGACTTTTTTTTTCCTATTGCCATTTCATAAAACTCTTGACTGTTGTGAGAAGTAGTTAAGTGCAGTAGCCTCTTTTTTTTTTTTGAAATAAAAATATCACTTTTTATATTGTTCCCTGTGCCCACAGAAAACCCTAGTCTGCAGGAAATATAGAGTCACAGACAGCCACTATTTTTCATTTACAAAAAGGAAAATTACTTTTTCTTTCATGGTCCTCCACATCTTCCCCAAAGATGATGGTATTACGTATATTCATGAAGGGCAAGAAAAATGACTACTTGTTATAGAAAGAAAAGTGAGGGGTTTATTCTGCTAAGAAAAAAAAAATACCAATCTATTTTTGTTTTTATTCTTCAGTCTTTAAAGAAAAAAAATGCTAAGCTGATTTAAATTAAATTTTACAAAGCGTATGCTCCTGGGCAGAAATCTTATAAATCCACTTTCAGCCCAAAGCACATTTTTATGGTTGAGTTATAATAAACCACACAGAAGAGGGATTCCACTTGAATTGCTTACAGAATATAGTAGCACGAAAGGTATTAATGTTATAAAGCTTCACAGTAATGTTTGAATTTTGTTGACAGAACCAGCAGGGCCATCTTTTTTTAGTTTGACCTCTCATCATAAGAACCTGCTGGAATCTCATACTACAGAGAATAAAACACAGCCAAAAATTCAAAGCAGAAAAATTATTAAAATAATAAAGTGGAGGCTAGATTGTCCCAATGCTATAATACATTTGATGCATGAAAGCTGCTATTCTGAGTGTTTTGGCATTGGAAAATAATGAAAAAAAACATCAAAGCATTTGTAAAGTAGGTTCACATTCACCAACATTTAAAAGCCAAGGTGATCTGCAATGGACATGGCTTTATTGCAAATTTAATTTATCAGATACGTGTTAGCTGACAGTAAAGCTCAGTTGGAAAATCAGGAGGTGATCTGTCTAGTGGTTGTATAACAGGATGTTGCATGGCAATGAGCACATATAGGTGACAAGGAGTGTTTGAAAAAAGAATAAATAAGAGAGAAGGCTGGGCATTATCTGATGATTTTGCAAAGTACATATTAAAGGACTAATTTTGGCTGTTCACTATCGGAATGAAATGTTTACATAAAAATTTCCCCCTACAGGTGCCTCTGTACCCTTGGGATATGTTGCCAGGTTATTTAATGACCTAACTGCTCTCATATCAAATTCAAGGTATGGTCTTTATTTCATGTAAGAGAAATATGAAGGCTACTAATATTGGAAGATTTTTTTCTGTATTATCAAATGGAAACATGTTAGTCTGGCTCTTGGGAGAGGGCCAGGGTCACACAGGAAAAGGTGTCAGAGGAAAAAGGTAGACCCTGTGGCTGCATCCAATAATCCCCTATGCCTGCTATTCTCCAAATTAGAAACAGTGCAACTGGTACAGCTCCAAGTACCAACAGCAGCAGCTTGAACATAAAAGGCTTGTCTTGCATCTCAAATATAGCAAATCTCTGCTTTGGTCTTAGTAGTAAAGACAAGACAGTGCTTCCTTTTCTTCTATAATCGTTGCTACATGCAAAGCATTGAACTTGGGTGAAATTCACCCTGAACAAGAAGATAAGGACATTGTGATGGCAATTAATTTTAGTAAAGGAAATATGCTTGGGGTACCTCATGCACAGGGTTGGAAATGAAAGACAAGAAAGAAGGGGATGCTGAGGTGCATGGAGAAGTGTTCTTTTCTGGACACAATGGCAGCTTTTAGTAGAAAGCCAGATTCTGACTCACTGATGTGATGTGAAACAGGAAAGAGACAGCAAGTCTGAAGGTGGAACAGGAATGATAATTTGATCACAAGGAAAGAAAGGGACGTTTCCTTGCTTCATGTCTGAAGAACCTTTCAAACTGCCAAGAAAATGAAGAAGGCACAAGAGATGGGCAAATAAGTCTCAGGAGAGATGTACCAATGTCATGTCCTTAACTGAGAATCAAAAGGGATCTCGGGATCAAAGTGTTCTCAAACCAAAAATGCATGAAGTGATACAGGAAGGGGCTGTCAGTCATGTATGCCTCTGTGATAAACTCTTTGAACAACTTATTTCTGTTCTTTGAAATAATTCTGAACTAACATGCAATAGTAAGGGTAAAATAATACAGTGGTAATTCAGGAAGTCTGCTTGACTACAACTCTCCTGCTAATAAGCCAATGAACATACACAACGAATAATTGGGAAATAAGAGGATGGTTATTGCCTGCAGGATGAAATACATTCCCCTTCATTAGGGGAAAAGCTAGCCAGTTCTGTTTTTCTGATAACTGAGCCAGAGAAAACTGATGGTGGAGACTTTAACTACTCATGGATGACAATTCAAAATCTACTCCAACCAGCATGACCTCTCAGTCCTTGTCATCAGCACTTATCATAAAATCATATAATCAAAGAATGTTTTGGGTTAAAAGGGGCCTTCCTTAAAGGTCATCTAGTTCCAAACTCCTTGCCATGGGCAGGGACACCTTCCACTAGACTGGGTTGCTCAAAGCCCCATCCAGCCTGGCCATGGACACTTCTAGGAATGAGGCATCCACAACTTCTCTATGCAACCTGTTCTAGTGCTTCACCAAGAAAAAGTCTGCTCTCCTGAAAGCCAGGTTGGGGAGCTTGCAGTGCAACCTCCTTGCCATCCTAAGGATTTTGAACCTCACCAATTCATTGTCACTGCAGCCTCGGCTGCACTTGAAGTTCACGTTGCCCACCAGTCTCTTCCTGTTGGTGTGTACAAGATCCAGCATAGCACCTCCCCTTGCTGGTCCTTCTGCCGCTTGGAGAAGGAAGTTATCATCAATGCAGGAGGTCCTGGACTGCTTTTACCCTGTTGTGTTGTCCCTCCAACAGATTTTGGGATGTTTGAAGTCCCCCATGAGCACCAGGCCTTGTGAATGTGAGGCTGATAATGTCTGTCTCTAGAGGGCTGCACCCACTTGGTCTTCCTGGTAAAGTGACCTACAGCAGACCCCTGCATGTCACCTTTAACCCTGACCCATAAACTCTCAGTCAGATCCTCATCCCTCCCCAGGTGGAGCTCCATTCCCTCCAGGTGGTCACTGACAGAGAAGTCAATGCTGCCTCCTCATCTTCCCTGCCTATTGTTTCTAAGCAGCCTGTATCCCTCCATTCCAGCAGCCCAGCCAGAGGAGTTGTCCCACTACATCTCCATGATGCCAGTAAGTCTTAGCCCTGCAGGCATGCACGTCTCTAATTCCTCCTGTTTATCCTCCATGCTGCTTGCCTTTGCACAGAGGCATTTAAATTTGGCCGCCAATGAATCTGACTCACTGGCCAGAGTGGCTGGGATCCTTCTGTGCTGCTCTTCACATGCTGACCTGTTTGGCTCTTTTGAGGGAATTCTTGGATTGTCATAATCGATATGGAAGGATTTCAGGTCCTTACCATCTCATTTAGATTTTTTTATTGCTTTATTTTTTTTTTATTCAGCTCTCAAACAAAGAGAAGCAAAAGTACCCCTATAGAGTAATGCATTTTTTTTTTTTAGGTAATTAGGTTTCTCTGAAAGTGAATTTGACCACCTTAGAGGTATTGTTAGCTGTGTCAAGTACAAGAATAAATTCAAGGCTGGGCTTGAGCTAATAAAATATGCAGCTACAATGTGAAAACTAAGTTATTCAAGTTATTCAAACATCCTCAATATACATGACTATCCTCAAAATCATAACAGACTTCTTTAATAGTTTCTGACAATCCTAACTCTATTTAGGAATTGATAGGAAAACACTACATAGGTTAAAAAAATCATTTTTGGTATGGACAGATAGAGGTGAGATTTTTAAAGCGTACTGGGCTTTCAACATGTTTCTTTTATTCATTACATGCATTAAAATTAAAGTTAGAATTTGTTCTTCCTCCTTCCTTCCTTCCTTCTTCAGATAGATACAAAATGAATTGGTAAACTCTGGGGAAAATCATAGCCCTATGCATCACATACCATTGTCTAACAAGCTTTCCTATGTTTTGGAATGAATGTGGCAGCTGAGATGAAGCATGTGTACAAGAACAATAACGTCCTAGTCACAGTCCAGCTTCTGTTTCCAGCCCTTTCAAAGCTGCTTCCTTGCTGTCCCAAGAACAGGATAAAGAGGCAGCAGTACACAGCAGGAGATCAACTTTCTGAGACGTGGATGTAAGCTGGCAGGTGAAAAGCAATCAGCTGTGCACTCACTCCTGCTCTTTGCTGGGGCTCTGTGTGCTCAGAGCTGGTTCAGGGAGTCCTGCAGGCTGGCAGAGAGACCAGCTGAATCCACGGAGTCTCTGCAAAACCTTCGGAGTGCAGCTTTTTCATATGTGCTCTACAAGCCTAAAGTGCAAAACTCTTAGGTACTTTGTGCTTCTGAATGGTCCTAGGGTTCATCATCTACTCTAGGGGAAACCTCTGAGATGAATCTGTACGTTCATAAAGCATTTTGCAACACTTTCAAGAAGTATTGGGATAACCTTCTCTGCATAAAGACAGAGACACAGTGAATGGTTGTCTGAAAAACAAGACTTTTAAAAACCCAAACTACTACTACAGATAATTAAAACATACTTACAGCCATTTTTCCTCATTATATGAATATTTAAATACTTTGCAGAAGGATATTATTGAGAATATGCCTTAATCTGAGAGTTTTTAATTCAATGAAAAGAGAGACCTGCTTTCTTCTTTGGTGGTTGTTGGTTTTTTTTTTTTTTTTTTTTAATTCATTCGCTAATTAAAAAGAGGATGTCTTCTGTCTTTTCAGGCATTTCACGTTTTGCATTGTGTGCATTTAGGAATGGGAACTCCTTGTGCCCTCTGACCAACAGGCTGTCTGGTAGTCTGTATTCAAAACAGAACACTCAAAAAAGCTGAGCTGACCCATATCCAGTCTGCTCTATGGGTGTGATTTAGATTGCAAATATTTCCACCATTCCCAATACAAGAAGCTATGCAGCATGTATACACAGTCACTGAACCTAATCTTTGCTGTGTCTCAGTCTCTTCTTTATGTACATCTCTTTTTGTCTCAGGGAAGCATATTCATTGACATATGATTTAGTGGCCATGATGGAATTTTGTTGGAGGTCAGACTCAATTATATTGGAGGTTTTTTCCAACCTTAATGATTCTATGAAACAGGGAAAGCCTCTCCTCAACTGCCATTTAATTTCCATCCCTTCCACCAGCAAAGCACTGCAAATTCATGTTGCAGCAAATTAATATCTAGGTTTATTCTTCACCATTGGCAAGCCTAAGTGAAATTGTGATAGCAAGGCAACGTTATACCTTGTGCAGGTGTTGGTGATGCAATGTAGAGAAGCAATGCCGGCCACAAAAACCAGCTGAGTTTAACTTTTCATCTTGGAACCCTGATGAATAATGAGTCTTTTCATTGGCAGTAGCAGGCTCAGTGTCCTCTGCAGCTCACATAATGGCCTTCCTCCTCTCCCTCGCTGCCTGGCTGTGGGAGGAGGGGAATCGGTAACACTAATCTTTGAATCTCTGTTAATTAGTAACCAGTTTCATGTCACAGGAATCAAATGTCTTTAAGAAACTCTCAAGAGAAATGAATATGACCCCTGTGTACTTGGAGGCCCGTTCTGTACATGAAAGTCTCCTGTGGGAGCTGCCAGGCATGTGGGTGCCAGCAGCCAAGGGTTATATTACACCACTCTGAAAAGAAGGAAAGAGAAGGAGACCAAGGAAAAAAAAGACATATTACAAAAACACTGTCACAAAAATAATGTTTCCCTGTCTGTAAAAAATGACTGAGGAATAAAACTGGTTTAGAAAGAAGGCCCAAAGGCTTATTCATTAGATGGGTTTTGGCACAGAAATCCTGGCCCAGGTACAAGAATACCCAAACCCTCCTGTGAAAGAAGTGCCAGCCTGGGGCAGGCACTGCCTCCACAGGACCACTTGTCAGCAATGACTTCATGGTTTGCTGGCCAAACAGTGTCCTCTTGACCCTGGGGACAGGGCCTTTTCTCTGGCTACACAGAAATGCAGGTACATGAAGTCACCTTTCCTCTTGTCCAGGCAATCTGGAAACAGTCTGCCCCATAAGAAACCAGAAACTTGCAAGCTCTGAAACAAATTACCTGAATAAAACCTCATCATAATTTCTGCTTTGCAGGAAGGATCTCTATTCCTTTTAATTGTGACTTGAAGCACCTGAAAGAGAACGTTGGAATTCCCTAGGAGGCAGAAATTTTGAACTTGCTCAACTTTTCTGTTCATGATTCAGCTTCTGCAGCAACTGAGGCAGAGAAATTGCAGAGAATAACCTTTGTCATTGCACATTTCATTCATACCAGAAGAACTTTGCTATGTGCAGAGACTGGAAGAAAAAAAACTGTAAGTAAAGAGCAGGTGACCAAGCAGCTAATGACATTACCATGATGCATGCAAGAGATGAATCTATATTAAACTTACCATGTTCTCATTTTCTCTGGCATTGCTTCTTCCCTTCTGATTGCTGATCTTTGCAACTTTAGCATTTTAATTTGGGAATACTTTTTGTTTTTTGAACAGCTCTTTGAAAGCACATTTTATGATCTAAAGAAATTTTAAGCCATGCCATTATCATACAAAGAAAATGGGAGACAAAAGTAGGGACATAACAATGCATGCCTCTAAATTAAGGCCTGCATTTGTGTTAAGTACTGCTCAAGAGTTTGTTTTCAAAACTCATGGTTGTGGTTTTTATGCTGGAAAAATGATTGGGGGAAAAAAAAAGTGGTCTCTAATAGAGCAGCACTTAAATTGAAAAGGGGAATGAACTCTCATATCATGAAGTTTCCAGATGGCAACAAGACTGCTGGTGTCTGGATGAAAGGATGGTACAGTCTCCAGCACGTGAAGAGCTCAGCTCATAACTATGCTGAGTCTAAACACAAAACAGACTGGTTTTACAAAGAAATTCTGAAATAGGGGACGTCTTCATTGTTTTGCAAAATCAAGTAAATATGTAATATATAACTTTATATCCAATATAGTCCGACTAACAGAAATTGTTCTTTTGAGAGATGATGTGAGACTTCTGAGATGTATCATAGATAAATTGGTTTCAACTGCCTGGTGTGAGTTTACTGCTGTTTTGGTATTCATCTAAGCATGACTTTTATGTTCAGTGGAAAGGGGGAGTGTTAATTATTTACGCTACTATAAATCTTTAATTGCTGTGGTGTCTGTAGTCGCTTTATCATTCGGAGCAGTGGAATAGCTCTTGCTACAGTAGACACAAAATGGGATGTGACTGAAATGAAAGCTGTTCATCACTGCCTTGTATGGGAGTAATCTTGCTTTAGTGGGCCTATGATACCTTCAGTGACAAGCAGCCACTTTGTAAGCAAGCAGGGTGTGTGCTCAGACTATTTGCAGTAGACTAAAATAATACATCCTGAATATGGATAGAATTGTGTATGGTTTACTGTGTGTGCCCTAGTAGCTGCAAATCTCACACCCCATGAAGACCCCAAGACTAGGCAGAACATCATTCAAACAATCTCTCCAGGTTCAGTGAGACTATCTGTGCACTTAGTGTCAGGCCCATAAGTAACTGCCTTGTTGCACCAGGACATGTCTCAGTGTTCGGGGATTTTTCAGCCCTACTTTGTGTAGGATTCAGATATCATCACATTTATTATAATAAATGGAGAGTGAGATGAAAATAACTAGCAAAAAAAAGGGTAGCAAGCTTTTTGACTTGGCTTTTATTTTGCAACTGTAAATGCACAGCCTAGCTGGAAGCCTGCATAATTCATGCTGCCCATAGCTAAAGATAATCAGGGAAGCAAAGATGGAACACAGCATATTCATACTCTCATTTATACAAAGTTGTTGGCCCTGTTAGTGTGAAATTAAATCTGCCATATCCCAGGTGGCTCTCTCTTGTCCTGTGTTACCCTTTATCTTACCACTTTACAATAATTCTTCTGTCTTGCTCTTCCAGTATTTTGCTATTTATTAAGAATAACCTCCTTTTCTTCAGTGTAGGGCCTCAGCTCAGATCAGCCTTAGCTTCTTTCATCTTTTTGTGAACAAAAAGACTGTGGAGCTTCTTTCGTAGACATAAGTATTTCTCTGACTCAGAACCACTTTAACATGGCCTTTGGCTCTGGACAAAAGAGCCATAACTATTACAGAAATTGCTTTTCTTTTCTACAACAGACTTATGTCCCCTGAGACAACTTTTGCTTATATGCCAGAAACACCTCAGGGTCCAATATTTTTCTTTTCTTTGGAAAGAAAATATTATGTTTTCTATCTTAGACTGTGATACTGTGACAATTTAGACTGTGTTAGTGTGATTTATCCTCAGATAGTGAGAATATATGAAACCGTATAAAACTAACAACTGTTCTTTATGGAGACTCAGCTATTCTACATTTTTCCCTTTTTTGCTTTTTCTTCAAAATGACAGCAAAGTGTTAGAACTCTGATTGGGGAATGGCTGCAAGGAGGACCCTGACAACACCCTAGGGAAAGGCTCTGAGGAAGCACCTCATGTACCAGGTGCCTGCCCTGCCCTAGGAAGCAGGAACAATCAGTGATGTGTTCAGCTTCCTTCCAAACTTTTTTCTGTTAGTTGATGTACACAGATGTACATCGCCTTTCTCTCCTCTGTTCTGGGACTTAGAATTGAGGATGAATTCCCAGATTGGGATGTGAAAGAGAGAGCTGTCATTGATCAGCCCCTGAACTTTGCAGTTGTTCCTTACATGCAGGTTGTGGTGGCTTTGAGACATCCATCACACTGAGTTCATCACTCTCAAGTGCACTTTGTTGTGGCACTGCTGGCTTGGCTTAGGTTAAATAGAAAATAGTGTAAAAGCAGATTTTTAATGGTTTACAAGCAGAACCATTAACTCAGCTAAAATTTGTGGCAGATGCTGGACCCTGTTATCTCATTTCGCTGAAGTGCATGAACTCTGATAAACTCGAGCTAAGTTTTTATTTAACCACTGTCTCCTGGTTCTGGTCAGGACAGAGTTAATTTTTTGCAGTAGCCAGAACCCAGAGGTCATTCTCACATCATTGCCTGTGGTAGGGAAAAGGAACTCTTCTGCGGGAGAAGAGGTTCTGGTCCAGTCAAACGTGGCAGAGGGAGTTGTCTGGTTTTGTCTATTGTTGAGGGGGATATTCCATGTGAATTGTTTCTTTCTTGTATCCTCTGTCATTAGTATTGTTGCTGCTGCTGTGCATTGTCTTATCTCATTTTTGTTTCCAGTAAATTGTTGTTATCTCAGCCCATGATCTTTGCCTTTTGTGCCCCCAATTCTCTCCATCCCACTGCAGAGGAGAATGGGAGGGGCAAGTAAGGGAGCAAGAGAGTGGCACATGGTTTGGAGAGTCTCAGTGGGAGCACTAAACTGAGCAGTACCGTTCCTACACCGAGACAGCACTTACTTGTAATGTACTTATTTATAATACCACTTAGGATTGAAGTGTCATATCACTTTCAGGAGGTCTTTTGGCTGTCATCATCAGAACATCTTTCTTTATGGTTAGGGAAAGATTTTTGAAATCCTGCACTGCATAAATAAGAGTTTGTTTCACAGTGTGTAAGAGAAGAAGTATCTCTAGGGAAGATCTCATAACTTCTTTGTCAGTTTCTCTAAACTAGCCTGCCTTTTGCCTTCATTCTCCAGTGATTCTTCACGATTCAATATTGCAGAACAGTGGTTCCTCATTATTGTTGTAAATATCACACTTGAAATTATAATGGGAAAAGCTTCTCCAAGACCTTGAGAAAGAAATCTGAACATGTTAACTTAGAAAATGGACATGTATTTGAATAGCTAACTAGATGAATATTCATATGTTTTTTCCAGCTTTACTCATAAATATGTAATGCTCTATTTGCTAAAGATGTAATGCATCTGTTTGCTCAGTTTGCTGTGTTATATCAGTTTGCCAAGCAGGAGGAAGCACAGCTTTGCTTCATATTTTCACATTCCATAACCTGTCTATCACTAGCTTTTGTTTGTACTTTCTTTCACTTTATTTTTATTGCCTGATCTGAGAAAACCCAATACATTGACAAATGATTGGTTTATGATTGATTCATTAAGGCCTTAAAATCCAGAAAATTCTCAAAAAAAAATTTTTCAAGAACAGAGTTCTGATTTTTATAGCAAAATGATGCCTTGAAATATGACTATTTTTCTTGGTTATCCCAGAGGGAGCTGGCAATTACAGTATCTGAGCACACAAACCTCTCACAAGAACTTTAGCTGGATCTGTTACCATCTTTTTCTAACATGACTGCATAAATGCCTTAGTGCAGGTATTTTGTGGAGGACATATGCTTCAAAGTACAGTTTTACCTTTGGCTTAAAATTTTGTTGTCTGATCTTTTCAGTTTTTTCTTTCACCAGTGTCTGAATTCTGACTGTTAGAAACCATCTCACTCTGAAGTCATACTCTTGTTGCTCACACACAGGTCTTTATTCAAAAGGATGATCTCAGTTCAGGGCTCCCTGCTACAGCAGCAGGATGTTCCTTGAGCAGAGACTACATTTGCTGTCTGCAGTAACAGAGGTAGTATGCTGAAGGTGTGCAAGAGAGTAAGGGAAAAGGTCACATTTGGTTACAGATTGTGAAGCCATTCTCTGAACCGTAGAACAACAGAATATCCTGAGTCAGAAGGGACTCACAAGGATCATTGAGTCCAGCTCCTGACCCTGCAGAGAAGAGCCCCAGATATCACACAGGGAATAGTGTGTAGATGCTTGGTAATGGCCCTGTAGTGACCCTTGTTCCTTAGGGAGTATGGCTGGCTTCTTGAACATCCCTTAGGTTTCCACAGGAATGTAGACAAAGAGTAAATTTCAATTTTGACTTTGTGACTGAAATAGAAGATACACAAATAATCATCAAACTTACCAACACTGTAAAGTTTGAGTGAAAAGTGTTTTACAGTGCAGGATCCAGTTCTTTTTGCTGGGAGATTAAACAGAACATTTCCTGGTTCATTCCTGGCCAAAGTGCGCACAGTAGGAGCACTGGGCTTGCATCTTATCTGAATGAGCTCGGCTGAAAGCCAGATTTGTTCCTCATGCTGTCTGTATTGTTGTGCTCATTCACAGCGCTGAAAGCACCCCTGCTTTTGGGGCTTTTTGTGTGTATGTTGGAAACATTTGTTTCTTTCAGTACCTAGACAATGTTATGTAATATCACATCAGCCTATGCAATGTGGTGCAACGTTGTGTAAGGCTATTACATTTGCCCCTTGGCATGACAGAAAATAAAAATGGGATTTAAATTGTTTTCTTCATACTTGAAATATCCCAAGGCATATTTTTGAACTAAAATTCTAAATTATATGAAGGAAGGCTGAGTGGGTATTAGGTAACCAGCAACATCCTGGACATAAGAGCAGAGAGAAAGGCTCTGCTTTCTTTACAAAAGGAGAATTTCTGGGCCAAGGCAGATCTGTTGTGTTTGAAAGCTCCTCATGGAACTGACAGTATGATTTCTTTGAAGTTCATCATGCTATTTTGCACTATTACAATAGGAGTTGACATTATGGCCAGACCTATGCATTTTTAGATATATTCAATTCAATGCACAACAATTATTTGGATTCTGCTGAAATATTAATGCATTGTCTATGTGTTGCTTTCATAATTTAATATTATATATTATATTTGAGAGCTATGAGTCATTTTTAGATGAGGTTTATTTATAACATCTTAGTCATACAGCATAATGCTATTATGGCAAGGAAATGAGGTAAATAGGAAGATTAAGTACTAACCAGCTCGACAAAGTCAAATTCAGATTTTGAAAGTACAGTTCCTATCACCTCTATCCTCCCAAATATTTCAGAGTGAAATTTCTGCAGTAAGAGCTGAGGTCCAGGAGCTATAAAATATAGCAAATTTCCCCCTGTGTTTCTTCTGTACACTTTCTCTGCTGTTTTGGATGAATGCTTAAGTCTCTTCCTTGGGTCTGGGCAGCTGGCTCAAGATGACATCCTTCCAACCCTGGCCATTCTGTAATTCCATGAATAATCTGGATGTGTTTATTGTTCTTGCAAATTATTTTAAAAATCCTCTACCCCATTATGATTTTGGAAATGTTGCTGCAGCTGTCAGTCTTGACTAAAGCTGGTGAGCAGCTTCGAAAGCATTCGTAAGGCCTCTCACATTTGGCTAATGGCACTGGAGCACTTTTTTCAATTCCTAGAAAATCCAGTCCCAAGAATATATAAACAAATATATAAAAAGTATATAAAGTATATAAAAACATTAAAACTGTTACAAAGATATAAGACAAAGGATCCATCTATTCCTTTACCTTTTCTGCAACACTGGACATAAGTGAGTACTTCAGGAACAGCAATAACAATATAAACTTCTTTGATAGAACCTCCAGAATAGAAGACATCTTTTCTATGTACACACCCAGTTTCCTGGAGAACTCAGCTGATCTGTAGTCTGACTTCTTTGGGCAGTGAACTTCATAGTTCTAGCATTTGCTGCATAAAGAACCAGCTGTCATTTTTCCTTGCTGTGCCTTGCTCCCACCATCTTCACTCGATGGGCCTTTGATTTTTACTGAGAATGGCTAAAATGCCTCTTCAAGGCACTCTCTCCAAGACACTTGTAACATTGTCATGTTGTCATTGTCATTTATTGTCATGAATTCCCCAAGCTGAAGGATCCCAGCCTACTCAGACATCCTTGTGCCAAACCAATTACCTATCTTAGAAAGTACTTGTTGACCACTTTTAATTTTTTTGATTATTAAGAAAAAAACAGTGACATGAAGAGTGACCAAGAAAAAGAGTGAAATGGTAATCAATCTCATCCTCACACAGGCCTTGGCATGTGTTCCTCACTGACAAAATTAAATACGTCTTAGTGCAGTATATCTGTCTTTCTGACATTCCTTGCACTATTTAAAAATGTGGCTGCAAATGTTTTCTGTGGCACAGAAACAATTTAAAGCTCAACTTTTAAAAAAATGGGCCACTGAGTTTTTGAATGCCTCCAAAGCTTCTGAGGCATAGCAAAGTCTGGCATTTTACACTGAAAATCAAACCAACTTTTCAAAATGACACAAATTAAAACATTGGCTGTGTTATATGAACATAGCTGGAAGGAATAAAAATTACATTCTATCAAAAGCTGTCTCAATGGGTACAAACTCACAGGGGGAACAGGTTATTTCTTCCTTAAACTCATTGGATTAAATATATAGGATTAAATAAAGCATATGTAACCAAGAATAACTTGAATTTTTTGTTACAGTTCATCCTGGAGTATTATAACAAGTATTACAACAATTGATTCAAAGGATATGCTCTTCCATAAACTGCATCTATAGTGATTTGATCAGGATCTGAGTGAGTGAGTGTGCTTTTGCCAGTGAAGGCAAAAAGCTTTGTCTTGGAAGATGACACATGGAAACTGACCAACGTGCTCTGATATTCACTACAGCACTGGTTAACATGGAGAAAGGCACTAAATGCAGTCATTAGACACAATTCAGACAGTGAATGCCCAGTTTTGTTCAATAAAAGTGATGTATTGATAAAAGGAAATTGCTTTTTATATATGTCTACCCCAACTAATTTTGTACCTCTGCTGGTCTGCTTCCAAGTCTTTTGGATGAGCATTACAAGCAATAACATTATAGTTATTGATGTCCTTGTGCCACCCATTAGTGCCATAGATATTACAGGGACACGGTCTCTAACTTTAGGAGTTTATACTGAGACAAATAAAAAATATAAATAGGTAGGAAGGAGTGTGAAGGACAAGATAATGGTCTTAATAAAAGCAATCTCCTGCAGTTCTTTAATGCACAAGCATATATAATTCATATGCATTTTTTCCAGGTCCTGCAATAATGTCTTTGGTGGTTCTTTTTTCACACTAATGAAATTCCACTGATGAAGCAATGGATGCTTTATAGGATGGACACTAACAAGAGAAGCAAAGTCCAGCGTATTTCAGGAAGGCAAAGAATTTGGAATTTGAACTATTTCTTTCAGAAATACAGAGCAGAGTTCAAGGGTTTCCTGCATATGAGGTGACTGATATAACTTAGTATGGATTTTATTATTTTTTTTAATTAAGAAGCAATTTTAGTGGAAGGACTGATTTTTTTCCTGAGTGCTTGAGAACATGCCTGTGAAAAGGGGGACAGAACAATATTTTAGTAAGATTTCTTGCTCTGTCTAGTTAAGCTCTTCAAAGATTTCTGAGGAACAAAGAGAGAGATTAACTTTATATGAAGGAAATGTTTGATACAGTTGCCAGAACACTGATTAATATCATTACAATTGAATGTGTCAGTTAAGGATTTTAAGTTAAGTTAAGGAGTGTGATATGCTGTACTTCTGTGACACAAAATTATCACCTCTCTGCCTAAAGGGTCCACAGGATTTTATTCACTGGGGCAGATTATTTGTAATGCTGATTATTTTAGAGGGCTGCTGCACATCCATGACTCTCTGCTTTGGAATGGAAAATTCATTTTATACAAGAGAAATTAATTTTATACAAGAGAGCCACTGTGCAAAGTGATCTGGCAAAAAGGTAATGTGATATTTCTGTATAACAGATTGGTGCAACACCTAATTAATGCAGTGAGCTTATAGCTTTTATCATATGAAGTCCTGAGTTATGAGGACAAGATGTACAGATGAGGCCTGAAGAACAGACAGATTCAATGATGAGCTACAAAACACCTTCCAGCTCTTCCTACCTGAACTGAAAGATCAGTCACATCAAGGCATAGAAGATTAAATTTAGTGAATATTATTGTGGTGTGGTGACTTGTCTGGATGCCAGACACCTCTCCCTGTACAATTTGTTTTCTCAGTTCCTCTTCTTAAGAAGTCAGGGACAGAAAATGAGATGGGCCAGCTCATGGGTTGACATAAAGGCATATTAATGAGAAAATCAAGAGCTGCACATAGAAGCATAGCAAAATGAGGAGATGTATTCTCTACTCCCATCAGCAGTAAAGTCCAGCCACTTCCTGCAAAGCAGGACCTCAGCACATGCAGTGATTGCTTTGGAAGAAAAATGCCTTAACTCCCTCCTTCCCCAGCTTAATATCTTTTCTCTGAACTTCTGTTTCCAAGCCTGGCACCACATGGCATGGAATATCCCTTTGGTTGGTTGGGGTCAGCTGTCCTGTTTCCCCTTCCAACATTTTGCCCACCTCCAGCCTACTGGCCTTTGGTGGGAAACGCTGGAGTGACAGCACTGACGCTCTGCAAGTCCTGTACAGATCCTGCACAATGGCAAAAATGTAAATGCACACCTGTTTTACACCAGTGGGCTTTCACCCAATGATGTACCATGGCTATTTGGAACCTAGACATGAATTCAAATCAGATTGAAAATAAAATTTTATATATAT